>VDFB02379711.1:150822921-150960176 GCA_007258455.2 Sequoia sempervirens | reverse complement strand
ATATGGACTTAAATTTGACCCCTAACCCATAGGTAATCATCCTAAGGGTTCAAAAATGGAAAAAAAAAACTCAAATTAAAGAATTTCTCCATCCCAATAAAATCCAAGAAAGGTGAGATCCAAAATTCAATATTGAAAAGGTTAACAAAGTCCCAAAACCCCATCTAGTGACCTAGTTAGCCTTAAAAAAAAAAACCATATGATAAATGATTCAAAAAATTATGTCACAAATTAAACACAATACACATGAGACTATAGTCCCTCCATATGGAATATAGTCAAGTTTAACATTGCTCAATACATAGGATACACCTAATTACCTCCAATTTCGTTGGACATGGAAGGATGTACCTTCACATTTCATTCACATGTTAATGTGTCTGATGGAATTTGACATGATTCATAATATTCATATACATTCAATTTATATAATCATCCATACATTACTCATATAAACAAACTTAGGTTTTTATATCATAATTCTAAATCAATTAGGTTAACTCAATCCTATGATTCATAATTTCATCAAAATTGAAAATTCATCATCAATGGATGCATAATCGATCATAATGTCATCTACCTTATACATGTAGTGTCAATCATGGATTCATAAAAATAGAATTCCAAACATCAAAAGTATAGTAATATGACAATAATAATACACTTCACCAATTTTCATTGTAATTAAAGTAAAAAAAAAGGGATAATAGGTCAATCATGGAAGTGGGCCTCACAATGTGAACATAGATGGCGGACTAAAAAGTGGCCATAACCCCTTTTCAACAATTCAAGGAGAAAAGTGAGGATGTTGTAACACACTTATGCTATTTCTTTGTTAAAAGGAAAAAAAGTAAAGGTCAAGCTCAGTTGATCCCAACACTTTTCCTTCTACCATTGAAACATAAGTGATGAACAATGTGAATGAGTTTGTGAGTCATTTGAGTCAGTTCAAGCTAACACAATACCATCATGATGTCCACAATGTTGAGGAGGTAAGATTTTTTAGGTTTTTAGGAGTTTAGATTAAAATGAATATCAATTTTTTAATTGTTTTGATTAAATATTTTTTAATTTTTAGGAATTAAAAATCCTTCAACACCTCCAAACCCTAATTTTCCAAATCATATGCATGAAAAAACTCCCAGTGAAAAGAAAGAATCACCTAACCCTCAACAAACTCCTCCATATTCTCCTCACCATTCTTTTGAAAAACAAAAAATCTTGTTAGATCAAATTAAAAACAATGAAAGAGAACTCCAACCATTGGTTGATACATTGAAAAATCCAAATAAAACTAGTTTAGATCATAAAACCCTTGCCACCTCATTGGAATTTGTTATTTTTCATATACGCATGAACTGTGAGTGGACAAATAGCAATATGTGGTCCAACAAAAGAAAGGATGCAGAGTAATTTTATTCCACAAAATTATCCTACAAACAAGTGAAAGAGAATAAATTTTTGAAAGTTGATTTTTGTTCATTGTTCATTGATCTAACAACCAATGCACCCATGCACAGAAGTTGAAAGAGGTTCCTTATCCATCAATTCCAAAACTAAGGAATAAGGGATAATTTTATGGAATTGTGGTAGATATTTTTTGGTCATCCTTCATGCAACAATAATGAGTTCCTACAATATGTTTTGAGGAAAATATATTGTGAGTTTTTCATCAATGATATTCCAAACTATTTTGATATATGCTATATCTAGAGAAAAAATCTATTCATAGGATATAGAGGGGGGACATCATTCCTAGGGATAGACTTATAGAACCTTAGTTGAGCTAGACATTAACATGTGATGATCTCTTCTATTGTGAATGAGAGTGTTGAGGTTAGGACTTTATAATCCATCAGATCCCTCACATAACCCTTGTTACAACATAGTAAGCCTTTTTAAAAAATGGTGAGGGTGAGGCTCCTAGGTCTTGACATTCAGCTTACATTTTTCCAAAACTATGGATTTGTTTATGATTATGGGTTTCAGGATGCTCAAGATGCATAGAGTCAAGAGCATGATACATTCATAGTAGATGATATGGTGTTCAGATATGAGTTGTTGGATAGCCTATTTGGCATTGATGTATATATAATTTTCAATAAGGTCTTCCACTTTATTATATTTTATTTTCATATTTGATATTAACTATATTAATCTATTATGAAAGAAAATTCATGTAAATAATTGTGTACAATGAAATTATAAGGTCAAAGTGTTTATCCTACGTCTATCAACCCTTAAGATCTTGATAACGTGGTCATGTAAAGTCCCCATGTATGTAATTTTTAAAGAAATATTAAATATATTACATAATCCTAGTAGAATAACTCATGTCCAACATAATAGCCTCTAGAAATAGGCCGAAAGGGTGAAAATACAAACTTAAATAATCCTAATATGTGTGGTTACACTAGGAAAAATAAGCTTTGATAGAATTATGTAGTAGCACGAGAATTTTTACATAATCATGTCATAGAAGAACTTCTCAATATTCTTTAAGTTCTCAATATTCTGTAATTTGTCTATGCTTGCAAGGATAGAAACTTGAAAATCCAAACAATATTTTCTTATTCTTCAGATTTCTATTAATACTTATAATTCCAAGAGTATAAAGGATGAACCTATACACTTTTCTGTGTTCAAAAAGTTTTCATTTGGTTTCCAAGTTAGTCCAGGGGACAATACAACAAGATTGCAAAATTTGATGTATTATAGCAGAAACAAACTATACTGTTATCAATAAACAACTGCAAGTGCAAGAGGAGAACTTATAACCATATTTATATATAGAGAACAGTATAGGCTGAAGCAACTGAAATCAGAAAGGCATTGATCTAAGTTGCTTTTACGTGACAAATCCATATGAAGATATGGAAAGGTATGTACAATCATCTTTCAAGAACAGCTAGCAGACAATACATATTTAGCAGATATGTGCAGAAATGAAGTTCAATAGACCTGAGGGGAAGATAAACAGCTTATCTTCTGGAAATTCCTAAAGTGATGGTGAGAATTTCTCGCCATTGACTCCAAGCTTCCGTTGTGACAGCTACGCATCGCATTGGAGCCCAGCCTCAGTTGGAAAATTTTGCAGGAGTGCTGAAATCAATGCCTTTGCTGCGTCTGACTTTTTGGCCATTCAGGGTACTTCTCTTTGACCCCGGAATGCAAATAATGAAGACAATGGACTCTGTTTGGAGTTGGTGCACCTTGAACCATCATTGTACGCAGACTTAGAATCTCTTGTGTTGAGCCACCACCTTGTCCCTGCGCTGATGATTCCTTGGATGGTTTAGTGTATATATTTCAGAAATTGTGGTTAATTTGGAGGGTTTTTCATAAAGCCTTCAAACTATACTGCCCTTTTCTTAGGTTCTATTATCATTTCTTCCGTAATTTCATCAAGTGCCACAGATTAGGAAAACTAGCCAAAAGAAAACTTGCATCGACTTTTGGAAAGAAAAAGACGCAGAAAACAATTTGTTGTAGCTTGATAAGAGGTAAAGGAGGACACTTGATAAAAATTGATCAAATCTTCATTAAAAAAAATGAAATGAAGACTGATTTTGTTTACATCTGTAAAAACCTACTACAGTCCCTTATTTTTTTATTTCATAGTCCATCTTATAATCTCTACTCCCTTATTTCTACATCTAATACCATCATCCGCAATGGTTACTGAAATGCCATGCAACAATTCTTATAGTCAAGAAGTGAACATGCACGTATATTACTGTCTCATAATCCCTTGAATTCTGAACATTCTCTTCAAGAAGTGAACATGCACGTATATTACTGTCTCATAATCCCTTGAATTCCATTTCAGATTGTTAGTTTGCCCCATTTTATTGGTTTGAATAGCTCTGCATCGAATTCATCTTTCTACTACAGATTTTATGAAGCAAGAAAGTGAAAATTCTATATATTTTCTATATTTCATCGATGGTAATGTGCATAATTATCTGATGAAGCAAGAAAGTGAAAATTCTTTTCATTAATGATGACATGCAAACAAGCACATTTAGATAAATCAAAAATTACATCAAGAAATAGCTTGCAGAAAAGGTATATACTTTAAACCCTAATCCATCAACCCTCAAGCCTTCAAGCCTAGTCCAGAAAAGGGATGAACAAACTCGGAAATACATAAACTCAGAAAATCAATCACATAGAAACACAATAACATGCTGCTGCACAATCTTCATTAATCGATTACACGTACTCAGAATGCTACAGCATTCAACTTACATTCTTGATCATCTCAACACTTGATCTGATACAAATAATCTTGGTATTCCAAGCTAATAATGCCATTAGAAGGCATTTAGAAGTTCCAAAGATCATCAGTTGCCCGCCAGAACTCCTGCTGCTTGAAGAAATCACTATCAGTAGAATAAAGCCTTTGATCCATTCGAAAGGAATGACTTTCAGGGAATGGAAATTCTGATGAGATTGCATTTTGAGGATGAATGAAGCCGTCTTTATCAGCAATTGAAGAAGTCTCTGCATTCTGAGGAAGAATGAAGCTGTCTTCCTGACTGCACTGAGGATGAATGAAGCTCGCGTCTTCTTGAGGAACTGAATTCTCTGATGAGATAATTGCATCCTCAAGATTTGCCTGTTGAGGATGTTGGCTGCGAGAAATTTCAAGATTTGGTTGTTGAGGTGGATGAATCAAGTTCTGGTGGTGAGGAAGAGGAAAAGATCCCTGTTGATCCGCAGTCGCACCACCATTAAAATAGTGTGCAAATTCCTCACCATCTTCAGACACAATTCTGATGAAAACTTTGGAACCGCAAAGTATAGAAAGCTCATAAGCTTTCTTCCACAGTCCCTTATGTCGCTTTAGAAAAGTCTGACGTCGTTTGCTTCTGTCTGCCCTGTAACAGGCCTCCAATTTTCTTCTCCCCATGCTGATCGTTGTTCACTGTGCTGAAACAGTTTGTATCTCTCACAGGGGCTGGATCTTCAACAGCTTCCTCTCACAGGCACTCCTTTAACGCTCTCACAGGGGCTGGATCTTCGACAGCTTCCTCTCACAGGCACTCCTTTAACGCTCTCACAGGGGCTGGATCTTCAACAGCTTCCTCTCCTTTCAACGATCTTCATCAACTTCCTCCCCTTTCATCAGTTTATATACAAATCTGAAGACAATGCATGTAATTACGCGTTCAATATCAACGACTCGGATGAAATCTGACTGCCTGTGCCGCCTCATCTTGGCCATGAAATCTGACTGCCTGTGCCGCCTCACCTTGGCCATGAAATCTGACTGCCTCTGCCGTTTTCAATGATTTTTTTTCCACCGTGCTAAATCTAAAGTTAGAAATAATTTTTTATGTTATATTGGTTTTATTTCTATTTTTATATAATTATTCATATAAGTTAAAAAAATATATTTTAATTTTTTTTATGTTGAATTATTTTATTTTTTATTTTTATTTTGCATCATTTTTCAATAGTTTTAGGCAAAACAATTAAATATAATTTAAAGAAGAGTATATCTTTTTATTTAAATATCTGTCTTTTTAATTAATTATTGTTAATTATATAATTTAATATAAAAATTTACTATGACTTCATGCATGTAATTACACGTTCAATATCTTCCAAATCAACTGCTCATCTGACTGCCTGTTCAAGAAATGATTACGGTTTAAATGTTCCCTATCTGAAATCAATGGCTCACCTTGACGATGAATACAAACTTCCAATAGTTTTAAGTTGTTACCTAGTTAAACTTGCAAATAAACTTCCAAATAAGTTGAATTATCTTATTTTATTTATTTCATTTTTTTCCATTGCATCACTTTCTCATAGTTTTAAGTTGTTAGTTAAACTTTCAAATATTTTTATTTAAATATTTGTACTTTTAATTAATAATAAATTTTGAAAGATATTATTGTTAATTATATATATTCAATTTTTTTTCAAATGAAATAAAATAATGTTGCTTATTTAAATATAAACTAACCTTAAATTAAATAAATTGATTTTTTCTTTTATAAATTATTTATGTAGACATCTAAAATGTATTATAACTAATTTTTAACATAATTTTATATTACTAATTAATTACTAAATATATATGACTACATTATATTATATTATTATATTATTGTATAATACTATTATTTACATATTATTTATTATATTTATATTTAAATTATATAATACGTAAATAATATAATAATTTACTACATATAAATTATTTATATATTTATTTTAGATATTATATTATACTTATATTTATATCTTATGTTATATTATATATATATATATATATTAATAATACTATTAATAACGGTTTTGACTAAAACGGTAGGGCACATATAAAGGTACTAATACATGTAGGTTATGTGAAAAGGATAATAGAATTATCTGGAAGCTTAGAATATTATTGATTTGCAATAGGACATACAAATGTCAAATAATTATATTTACATAAGTCATGGACAACCATAACAATAAAGAGATAATTGCATCCATAGGATTCTGTTGATGTTAATGAAAAGGTAGATTGGCACAAAAATTTTGAACTATATTTTTCTCTTTTTTTGGGAAGTTGACTTTACATGCAATTGGAATATATCTGCAGAGATTACATTTGAACTTTTTTGGGTGCAAGATTTAAAAATAAAGATTGTTGTCTCAATGCAATCAATGCTCAAATAAATGTTTAATATTACACTTAATAGACAACCTATGAAACATATGAATCTTGTCTGAATCTTATGTCAGAAACATAAATATTTGCACATAGGAAATATAAAATCAAGCACAACAAAATGAGGCCTGCTTTCCACCCTACCATATTGGGTCATGGAGCCTCATGGAGCCTCATGGGATCTCACCAAAATCCCGAGCAAGAACTTACATTGTCCACCGTGCTCTGATCAATGGTGAAATCAATGCTCCTTATTACACTTAATATAGAGCCTGTGAGGATCTAATTGTTTATTTGACCATTGTGACTGATTTTGTAGTCACTATGATTATTCTCAAAGGTCGTTTATAACATATTACTTCATCAAAATCCCAATTATGGCTGGAGTATGCTCTTAAAAAATGACAACAAAATGTGAAGTTTAGTGCAATGAACATTTGTCATGGGTAGACAATATCTAAATAAGGAAATATAAAGAGTTCTATAATTTATAATAGATAATATACAATGCACCTGTAATAGAAGGGATGGAATAAATAAAATTTAGGGATACTTTGTGCACGTGGTGGAATGTAGTATGAAGAAAACAAAAGGTATGCTCTCCACCCTACGTTATTGGGTCATGGAGTGTCATGGGCTCTCACCAAACCCCCAAGCAGAAAATTAAATTGTCCACCACTTTGATCAATGGTGAAAACAATGTTTCGGCAACTGCTGACTTCATAGAAGATCTAACAACATCTAAACATCCATGAAGGAGAATTGTTTGGATTGAGCATGGTCTGCAAACATGAAAGGATAATGTGAAATTTAGTGCAATGAACATGTGTCATTGGTAGACAATATCTAAATGAGGAAATATAAATATTTGTATAATTCATAACAAATAATATGCAATGCAGCTGTAATATCTAAGGCAACAATTAAATAAAATGTAGGCATACCTTGTGCATAAAAAGAATTGCAGTATGAACACAATAAAAGAAGGTCTACTCTCCACCCTACCATATTGGGTCATGGAGCCTCATGGGCTCTCACCTAACCCCCGAGAAAAAACATAAATTGTCCACCACTTTGTTCAATGGTGAAAGCAATGCTTTGGCACCTGTCTAATTGCTCAAGTTGAAATCAATGGTATACATTTTTAATAAATTGACATGTAGTTGCAAAATAAAAGATGGAGTAAAAGATATATAGCCTTATGTTGTATATAGATAGAATGTAGTTGAAGGTCATACACCATGCAAACATGCGATCATAAAGCTATTTAGCATTTTGGAGATCTGTATACCTTGTATATAAATAGAATGAGGTTGCAATCTAAAATGGTTTGTCTCAGATATAGGTACACACAAGGAAAATGTGAAGTTTAGTGATGTGAACATGTTTCATTGGTAACCAATATCTAAATTATGAAATTTAAACAGTTCTATAATTTATAACAAAAAATATGTAATACACCTGCAATGGAAGAGATCAAATAAAGGTACAGGCATACCTTCTACATAGGTGTGATGTAGTATGACCATGATTACATCTCGCATATAAAAAATGATAAGGAAGTGAATTTAGAAATGGTGGAAATTCTATGTGCATGGAAATGAAGGTGGAAAAGAGAAGCAATATAGTTACCATAAATAATAGCAACATTTCATGACTATGGCAATGAACAAATTTTTTGGAGATGATCCTCTTCTTTGATTCATAGTGCACTGTAATTGTTGGAATGTATCTTGCAGTATCTAGCAAAATAGAAAGGCGCATCTATGTGCATGTAAACGAAGGTGGAAAAGAGAAGCAATATAGTTACCGTGAAATAATAGCAACATTTCATGACTATGGCAATGAACAATTTTTTTGGAGATGATCCTCTTCTTTGATTCATAGTGTACTGTAATTGTTGGAATGTATCTTGCAGTATCTAGCAAAATAGAAAGGAAGATCTACACATAATTGTAAAGAACCTAATTCAAGTGAAGAATCGAGTTGTGCATATAGGAAATATAAAATGGAACACAACAAAATGAGGCAGGCCTACTCTCCACCCTACCATATTGGGTCATGGAGCCTCATGCTCTCTCACCAAACCCTCGAGCTAGAACATACATCGCCCACCACTTTGATGAATGGTGAAATCAATGTTCCTAATTACACTTAATATATAATCTATCATTCAAACAACTCCTTTTTGTGGTTGAAATAAATAATAACACAAATACATATCTGCACAGAGAAAATAAAATGAAATGAAACAAAAGAAAGCCTGCTCTCAACCCTACCATATTGGGCCATGGACTGTAGTGGGTTGTTACACATATATATCTGTTGGTGGTATTCAAACATATGAATGTTGTCTGCATCTATTTTCAAAAGTAGATTTTGTTTTCCAAGCAACTATATAGGCGTTGCATGCCTTGGATGCATATGTAGGGATCTGTTGCTCGAATATATATAGACACAAAAATGATTTGTGGAATTACATGTAGACAACAAGTAGTAGATGGGAAATAAAAGGTCATGTGACAACTAAAAGGGATAGCCACCATTACGATAAACAAGGATGTGAGGATCAAGTATTCAGCTTGACATTATTGACAGTGAGTGGACAGAAATATAAATCACTTATTTATTTTTTTTTTGCATGAGGGGATGATTGGTAAAGCAATAGAAAACTCTTCATGATGACACCATGATCGCACTGGTGGACAATGGATTTCTCTTATGTGTAGATATGTATGTATGTCATAGTAGATGCAAAGAACATTGATACATACTGATCCCTATGTTAATTCTGTTTGGACATTCTTGCAATGATAAGCTATATTTTAAGTGTTATATGGTCCAACATTGATGCAACCATTGACGAGAATGATGAACAATACAATGTGCATATTTGGATGTATGTCATAGCAGATGCAAACAAAATTGATACATATTGGCACATTTTTGGAATGATAAGTTGTATTTTGAGTGTTATATGGAATATTGATGCCACCATTGTTTGTAGTGGTGGACAATGTATTTCCCCTATGCATAGATATGTGTGCATGTCATAGTAGATGCAAAAACCATTTATAGATACTGATCCCTATGTTTATTTTATGGCACATTCATGGAATGATAGACTATATTTTTAAGTGCTCTATGCAAGATTCATGCCTGCAAAAAATGGGCAAAGAATTATCACAACTAACACTTTTGTAGTTCTTTTGCAACCATTGCCTTATGCAAAGAACACAAAATAACATCCAATAACCTTCACATAAATTCCACAATGGCTAACCACACTTGCACCTTCACAGAAGCTTTCCCTTGTCACAGATGTTCGCTATGTTTTCCAAGGTTTTAAATGGCTGGTGTTACTTACAAGTGGTTGGTTGTTTTGGGAGAACATAGACTGCAAGCTAATTGAAGGAAGTCTACATCCAAGAACAAAAAGGTATGTAATAGCCAAGCATACTAACACTTGACAGAGATGAGGTGGCCACATGTAGAAATCCTCATGGCATCATTAATAACCATTTTATGATACCATTACGCTAAGATAAGAGGGCATAGATGAGGTTGAGATAGATATGTGGCTACATGTACTTTGACACATGTTGTGGATTATGTTTTTCCTTTTTTTGTACAAAAAGAACTTGAAAATCCTAAGCCTGAGACAATTACTTGACACAAGAATAGGCACCACATGTTTCAGTTAACAAAAACAATTTGAATAAATGCATGATGTTGGTCTCCAACAACAAAACTACAACTGTCAATTGAAACATATGTACCTATTATTTTTTCAGATGTTATGCCAACTCTCAATGAATAGAGATAGGGCTACATGATGGCAAGTAGGAATTAATTTTAGTGGAGAAGTTTAAGTATAGACATACAAAAAAAAAAGAAACTACCTTATGAAAAGAATAAACACTAGAAGGAGTATATATGAATGTTCTATGCATCTGATCTTGCAGACATACATATCTACACATAGGGATGAATGTGTGTGATAGTTGGGAAGCAATTAAACAGTCCACATATATGTTTACAAAGAAAAATCTATATAGGTATATACGCATCTATAGTTTATAAGTAGACAACACACATATATAGCCATACGTGGAATTTTCAATATAGAAATCATGATGGGAGTAGAGGAAATAAACATCACTTGGTAGAGGCTAGGAGATCAACATCACTTAGCATAGGCTGGCATGGAAATATCACTTGTCTGCATCTGATTTCACATATTTACATAGCTACACATAGGGAAGAATGTTGTTCGTGGATAACTTCACAAATATACATATATGCACATAGGGAAATTAAAATGGAATAAAAAAAAAGATCTACTCTCCACCCTACCATATTGGGTCATGGAGCCTTGTAGGCTCTCACCAAACCCCTGAGCAAGAACATACACTACCCACCACTGTGATGAATGGTGATATCAATGTTTCTTATTAGGCTTAATATAAACCCTATTATCATAAGAATTCCTTTTTGAGGAGGAAACAAATAACAACTATCTTTTGAAAAGAATAAACGTGGGGAGGAGTATATGTTGTGTACATCTAATTTGGCATACATACATCTACACATAGGAAAAGGAAAATGAAACACAACAGAAGAAGCACATACTTTTTGTTGGAAACACAAGGGAAGACAATTGAGAGCAGGGGGGTGAATCAGTTGTCACAAAAAATAGAACTTCTAAAACTTATTAACCCTTATTCTTAGATCTGATTATTAACAATGAAAGCATAAATCATCAACACATCAGAAACACACATAACACCAAGATTTTTTACATGGAAACCCTGTTAGAGGAAAAACCACAGTGGATGTTAGTCCACAAGATTATACCCTATTAAAAGTATAAAGAATGAAATGGGGAATGAACATGCATTTAGGCACACTGCCTAGATCTCATTGCCCAAAGGATGCCACACTATCTTACAAAAAAATTTGGATTACATCCGCAGGGATTTGAACTAACAAAATAACATCTGCTAATGCCTGATCACAGTTCCAATTAAGCATGCATGAACACTTCTTCACATTTTTTCACTCTTCTTCACTCGATCTTCTCTACCTTTGAATGATTTAGAATGTTATTCATGCACACACACATTCAAAATTTTCATCAAATGGAATAAAAAATTGCTTATATATATCCACAACAAGAAACTACATTGCTACATGTCGGCTTCAATAAAATAAAATGAATATAAATTGTCGCCCAAAAGAATAAAAATTATTAATGCGAATCAACCAAGGTCAGACACAAAATAGTGAAAACCCAAAATAACATCTTCAAACATGAACCACCTTCAAAACTTATTCCTCAAAGATCCACAACACGCTACAATCACCTTGTCAACCAAGAACATGAAAAACATGAACACAAGAGAAAATCATAGATCATGAGCACAATGATCAATTCTGACATGAAACAAAGATAAAGAACAATCTATAAACATCCAAAAACATAGAAAATTGCTAGATAAGCATCCAAAAAAACTGAACTGACTGTAATCACATAATCTTCATTTAGGAACACCAACTGACTTGTAACAAAAAAACTGTTAGAATACAAATCTTCATAACTCAATAAAATCTTCACGTGGATCTCTGGAACTCAAGATGGATAAAATAGATACACTAAAAAAGAAACGCTTTAGTCCACAACTTCTAATCATCAATGCACAAAACTCACCAATAGATTGAACATCACTTCACCACTAATAACCTACAACTCAATTTAATTACAATTTTCTCAATATCCTTGACATATATAGCTTCAAATGCATTAATGATAATAGTGTTGACATCAATGTCAACCATATATCAGCACCGTAACCACAACATCCAACAATCTCCCCATTTGGCATTAATGGAAACACAAGATGTGAAAAACACCATCAATGCAACCAACACTTACTCCCCCTTAGGTTTTGATTCTTCTCTTCAACTCATCCACATAACTCTTCTCCCCACAAGGTTCTTCTGCCCCAAATTTTTTCTCACATTACTCTTCTCCCCCTTTGACATCAATGATAAAAATCTCTAAGCTCTCAACCAAATATCTAAACATCTAAACATTTGACTGCTCCCCTTGAGTAGCAGCCACCACAGCAAAAATCTAGATCAAGATATGACTATGAAATGCATGGACTGATGTAAAGCAATGCATCTTAGTTTTGATTAGGAGGGGTAATCACCTCTAACTTCCCTCTGAGATACTCAAAAGTATCCTTAGGAAATGACTTGGTAAAGATTTATGCAACCGGCTCCTTAGTAGGCACATACTCCAATCTGACTTCCTTTTCACTCACCTTCTCTCTCAAAAAGTGAAACTTGATAGATGTATGCTTGGTCTTTGAATGAAACAAAAAATTCTTAGAAAAGTTAATGGCACTTGAATTATCATAGAATATAGCAAGAGGCTCATCATACACAACTCTAATATCCTTCAAAATCTATTTCATCCACAATACTTGAGTACAATTTTTAGCTACAACAATGTATTTAGCCTCTATAGTAGATAAATAAATGACATTCTGCTTCTTACTTAACCATGAAATCAACTTCTTTCCTGAGAAAAATATGCCACCACTAGTACTTTTCATGTCATTCACATCTCCTACCAAATCAACATCAGTAAAGGAACTCAATGTGAGATCATCATCTTTAGCATACCATAGACCAAAATCAACTATTCCCTTCAAGTATCTAAAAATCCTCTTCATAGCAATCACATGAGATTCTTTAGGACCAGGTTGAATACATACAACATTCATGATATCAGGCCCAGTTTGAGTTAAATACAACAATCCACCAATCATTGATCTATATCTAGTCTGATTTTCTTTCGAAGAACCATCATCTATTGTCAACTTACATCCAGTCACCATGGGTGTACCAACTAGCTTTGAATCTTCCATATCGAACTTCTTCAACAATTCCTTCACATACTTGGATTAAGATATAAAGATCCATTTATCTAACTGAGTAATTTGCAATCCCAAAAATAATTTCATCTCTCCAATCATTGACATCTCAAATTCACTTTTCATCTCATCAACAAACTTCATGCACAAACTATCATCTCCTCCAAAAATGATATCATTAACAAAAACTTCCACAATCAAATCTTTATTATGATATATCTTGAAATATAGATTACTAAATTAGCATCTCCTTTAATAAATCTAAGCTTCAACAAATACTTATCCAATCTGGTATACCATGCTCTAGGGGCTTGCTTAAGTCCATACAATGCTTTCTTCAACTGAAAAGCCATATCTCCCTAATAATTCAATTGAAATCCATCAAGTTGCTTAACATATGCCTCTTCTTCGAATTTTCCATTTAAAAAAGCTGACTTGACATCCATCTGATAGACCTTGTAGTCTTTGTAAGCAACACAAGCAAGAAACAATCTCACAACTTCAATTCTAGCAATAGGGGAAAAGGTCTCTTCAAAATCAATTCCTTCCATTTGAGAATATCCTTTACACACCGCACGCTGTTCTAACCACTTCCTTGCTCATTCAGTTTATTAAAGATCCATGATGAGTAACCTTTTCTCGTTAGGTCTAGAATAGAATCCATGTATCATTCTTCTCAATTTGTTGTATTTCTTCTTTCATTGCTTCTACCTAATGTTCATATTTGCATGTTTCACTCAGAATAGTAGGCTCGGTCTTTGAAATCAAACAATACTCTTCTACAATCTTTCTCTTAGTTTGGACACCTTTGTTCTTATCACCTATGATTTGATCTTATGACTGATTCAATCTGCTAAATCCTCTGGTGTTCGGGTGGAACATATATATATCTGTACTATGTATATAATCGTCATGTAGAAAGATAACTGTCACTTCTATCAAAATTTCCTGCTTCATCTCTTTTGATATAGCATCTACTCCCAAGTATTTTGAAATATCTAATAGTAGGTTTATGACCATACGATAGCTCATAAGGGGTCTTACCAGTATCACCTTTGATTTGTGCCTAGTTGAGTGTGTAAACAACAATACTCACAACTTCTCTCAAGTAGATATGAGGGACATTTCCTTCCAACATCATGGTCTACTTAACATCGTTGTTTTCTTCCTTTCCACTGACTCCATTTTTGGGGGTCCTGGGTGTGATAACTGTCATTATCATATTCTTCTACAAAAGAATTAAACACAAAAGTGAATTCCACCACCTCTATTTGATCTGAATAATCTTCTGACCTATCTACTGTCTCTATACATGAGACCTTAGCTTCTCAGGAGCAGTTTCTCCCTTAGTAACCCATCATTCTAGAATAATCGTAATAAGCAACATGATACATAACTTTGCAAACTTTTGACTCTAGAAGGACCACACCAATTAGCATGCACAAGCTCCAACAATTTATTTGAACAATTTTGTTTGCTCCGAAATGAAACTCTAGTTTGCTTCCCTAACTGACATTCCTTGCATATGACATTAGTAGGTTTCATCAACTTATGAAGATATCTCACAACCTTAGTAGAACTTATCTTGACAATATTATCAAATTTTATATGACACATTCTCCTATGCCACAACCAACTTTCATCAAATTGAGCAATCAAACAACTTTTACTAGCAGCACTCAAATGAAAGATATTACCTTTTTTGTTTTATACCTGATGCAATCACATTTTCGAAACACCCCAATATTCCACACTTTCCATTCTTGAACTAAATATTGTATCCCTTATCTACCATTTGTCTAATACTTAAAAGATTATGCTTGAGACCTTCCACATACAGGACATCATCAATATTATGTTTACCATCAAGAGAAATACATCCTCTACCATAGATCACACCATCTTTTTCATCACCAAATATTACAACACCACCATCATACTTTTCCAAGCTCACAAAATTACTTTTATCTCCTATCATATGATGAGAGCATCCACTGTTAATTACCCATTCATATTTCTCTTCAACTTGAGTAGCTAGGGATTTCTCCAGATTTGAACAACTAGCAAATTCAATAGACACATGATTATTTTCCTTAATAGAAATAAATACCCATTCTTCCTCACTTCCATTTGCTTTATCAAATTCATCATCTATTACACCTTCATCAATAGCATAGTAACACTTTCTTTGAAATCTGGGCTTGTTATGTGTTGCCTTAGAAGCTCTTTCCGGACACCTTGATGCAAAATGACCTATCTTATTGCAAGAAAAAAATTTAAGAGGCAATTTTCCTTCATACTTACCTTTTCTTCTTGCTACTCTTTTGACAATAAGTGCTTCTAGCTCTTCTAGCTCTCTTTCTTCTTCCTTAATTTGTCTCATTTCTTCCTCATACTTGAATGTATTTCTAATGAACTTTCACATGGATCATATCTTTGTTTATCTATTTTGGAAGTAGTAGCCTTGAATGTAGATTCTAGCTTAGGAAGGGCATCACCAAATTCACTCAACTCAAAAGCAGTAAACTTACCTATCAACATATCTTTGGTTATATTTGTTACAGTTCAAAGCTCCTCAGTAGTTGTAGTTTTGACTTTGTAAGCAACAGGAAAAGATCTAATCACTTTAGCAACAATCTCTGATTCTTCAAACTATCCACAAGCACATTTGATAACACACACAATTCCATTCACTCTTTGCATGAAAGTAGTGATGTTCTCATCATTACCCATTCTCAACGTTTCATATTTCCCTTTCAGACTTTGCAACATAGCAATCTTCACGTTAGCATCACCTTCATACAAAGTTTCCAACTTTTTCCATATCTTATAAGCAATCTTCAGATCCATAACATTTGTCATCTCAGTATCAATCAAAGCACTCAATAATGCTTCCTTAGCCCTGATATTATACTCAACATCCCTAACCTTAGCAGTAGTAGTAGGACCATTCTAGGGAATAACATACCTATTACACATAATTCTCTAGTAGGGTTCACCAATGCATCTTAGATGGCACTCCATTCAATTCTTCCACAAAGAATAATTTTTTCCATCAAATATCAGACTATCCTTATATGTCACCATCCCAAATCACCTTAAGCTATTAAACTTCTTCCAAGGAACTTGTTCTAATACCAATTATTGGCAACAAAAGGGCAGACAACTGAGAGGGGGAGTGAATCAGTTGTCACAAAAATTTAAAATTATCAAAATTATTAACCCTTATTCTTAGATCTGATTATTAACAATGAAAGCATAAATCATCAACACATAAGAAACACACATAACACCAAGATTTTTTATGTGGAAACCCTGTTAGGGGAAAAACCATGGTGGAGGTTAGTCCACAAGATTATACCCTGATAAAAGTATAAAGAATGAAATGGGGAATGCACAGCATTTAGGAACACTTCCTAGAGCTCACTACTCAATTATAACAAGGTTCACTGCCTAAAGGAAGACATAGTATCTTACAAAAACATTCAGATTACATCTGTAGGGATTTGAACTAACAAAATAGCATCTGCTAATCCCTGATCATAGTTTCAGTTAAGCACATGAAGACTTCTTCACACTTCTTCACTCTTCTTCACCCTCTGCTCTACCTTCAAATAATTTAGAACATTATTCATGCACACACACATTCGAAATTGTCATCAAATGGAATAAAAAATCACTTATATATATCCACAATGAGAAATTACATCGCTACATGTCGGCTTCAATAAAATAAAATGAATATAAACTATCAGCCCAAAACAATAAGAATTATTAATGCGAATCAACCAAGGTCGTCCACAACATAGTGAAGACCAAAAATAACATATTCAAACATGAACCACCTCCAAAACTTATTCCTCGAAGATCCACAACACGCTATAATCACCTTGTCGGCCAAGAACATGAAAAACATGAACACGCAAGAGAAAATCATGGATCACGAGCACAACGATCAATGTAGATGTGCAACATAGATAGAGCACAATCGGGAAACATCCAAAAACATTACGAACCACTAGAGAAGCATCTACAATAACTGAATTGACTAGAATCACATAATCTTCATTCAGGAACACCAACTGAAGTAACATAAAAACTAGATCAGAATAAAAATCTTCATAACTTGATCAAATCTTCACACAGATAACTGAAACTCAACGTGGATAAACTAGATACAATTGAATAGAAACCCTTTAGTCCACAACTTCTGATCATCAACATACTAAACTCACCAATAGATTGAACTTTAGTTCACCATTGACAACCTTGAACTCATTTCATTACAATTTTCTCAATATCCTTGATATATACAACTTCAAATACATTAAAGCTAATAGTGTTGACATCAATGAAAACCATATATCAACAACACAACCACAATATCCAACAATCTCCCCCTTTGGCATTGATGGAAACACATGATGTGAAAAATACCATAAACGCAACCAACACTTACTCCCCCTTAGGTTTTGATTCTTCTCTTAAAATCATCCACATAACTCTTCTCCCCACAAGGTTCTTCTCCCCCAAAACATTTTTCACATTAATCTTCTCCCCCTTTGACATTAATGACAAAGATCTCTAAGCTTTGAACCACATATATGAACATCTAAACATTTGACTACTCCCTTTGAGTAGTAGCCACCACAACATCAATCAGGATCAAGATATGACTATGAAATGTACAGATTAATGCAAAGCAATGCATCTTAGTTCTGATTAGGAGGGGTAATCACCCCTAACTTCCCTCTAAGGTACTCAAAAATATCCTTAGGAAATGACTTGGTAAAGATGTCTGCAATCTTCTCCTTAGTAGGAACATACTCCAATCTAACTTCCTTTTCACTCACCTTCTCTCTCAAAAAGTGAAACTTGATAGATATATGCTTGGCATTTGAATGCAACACTAGATTCTTAGAAATATTAATGACACTTGAATTATCACACAATATAGCAATAGGCTCATCATACACAAATCTGATATCCTTCAATATTTGTTTCATCCACAATACTTGAGTACAATTGTTAGCAACAACAATGTATTCAGCCTCTACAGTAGATAAATAAATGACATTCTACTTCTTACTTTACCATTAAATCAGCTTATTTCCTAAGAAAAATGTGCCACCAATAGTACTTTTCATGTCATTCACATCTCTTGCCCAATCATCATTAGTAAAGGAACTCAAAGTGAGATCATCATCTTTAGCATACCATAGACCAAAATCAACTATTCCCTTCAAGTATTTAAAAATCCTCTTCACAACAGTCACATGAGATTCTTTAGGATCAACTTGAAATCTTGCAACAATACATACTAAATTCATGTTATTAGGCCTAGTTTGAGTTAAATAAAAAAATCCACCAATCATTGATCTGTATCTAGTCTGATTTTCTTTCGGAGAACCATCATCTTTTGTCAATTTACATCTAGTCACCATGGGTGTACCAACTGGCTTTGAATCTTCCATACTGAACTTCTTCAACAATTCCTTCACATACTTGGACTGAGATAAAAAGACCCATTTATCTAACTGAGTAATTTGTAATCCCAAAAATAATTTCATCTCTCCAATCATTGACATATCAAATTCACTTTGCATCTCATTAGCAAACTTCATGCACAAACTATCATCTCCTCCAAAAATGATATCATGAACAAAAACTTCCACAATCAAATCTTTATTATGATCAATCTTAAAATACAGATTACTATCAACAATTCCTTTACTAAATCCAAGCTTCAAAAAATACTTATCCAATTTGGTATACCATACTCTAGGGTCTTGCTTAATTCCATAAAATGCTTTCTTCAATCAACAAACCATATCTCCTTGATAAGTTAATTGAAATCCATCAGGTTGCTTAACATACATCTCTTCTTCCAGTTCACCATTTAGGAAAGCTAACTTGACATCCATGTGATAAATCTTGTAGTCTTTGTAAGCAACATAAGCAAGAAATAATCTCACAACTTCAATTCTAGCAACAGGGGAAAAGGTTTCTTTAAAATTAATTCCTTTCATTTGAGAATATCCTTTACACACCAATCTTCCTTTGTTTCTAACAAATTCACCTTTCTCATTTAGTTTGTTTCTAAAGACCCATTTAGTTCCAATGACTATTTTATCCTTAGGTCTAGGAACAAGAAACCATGTATCATTCTTCTCAATTTGATGTATCTCTTCTTTCATTGCTTCTACCTAATGTTCATCTTTGCATGCTTCATTCACATTAGTAGGCTCAATCTTTCAAATCAAACAATACTCTCCTACAATCTTTCTCCTAGTTTGGACTCCTTTGTTCGTATCACCTATGATCTAATCTTTTGAATGATTCAATCTTACATACCTTAGAGTCTTAGGATGTTCTTGAACTTTAGACTCTTCTGATCTCTCTTCTACACTTTCACTAGTTTCTCCTTCCTCTTGATCTTCTTGATTCACCATAATGATTTGAAGTCTAAACTTGCTTTCCTTTGTTTGTACTATCATTCTGATCATTAGAATCATATCCATAGGTTCTGGATGGTTTAGCTATGTCTTCATCAACCTTGACATTTGTACTTTCAACCATTTTCCTCAATCTCATATTGTAGCACTAATAGCCCTTTGTTTTAGTAGAATAACCCAGAAAGATACCTTCGTCACTTCTAGCATCAAACTTCTCTATATCTTAATCTATTTTAATATAACATCTACTCCCAAAGATCTTGAAATATATAACAGTAGGTTTATGACCATACCATAGCTCAAAAGGGGTCTTACCTGTATCACGTTTGATTTGTACCCGATTGAGTGTGTACACAATAGTACTCAACTTCTCTCTAGTAGATATGAGGAACATTTCCTTCCAACATCATAGTCCTAGAAGCATCTTGAATTTTTCTATTCTTCCTTTCCACAACTCCATTTTTTTGAGGGGTCCGCGGTGTAGATAACTGTCTCCTTATCCCATGTTCTTCATAAAAAAAATTAAACTCACTAGAAGTGAATTCACCACCTCTATATGATCTCAAACATTTAATCTTTTGACTTGTCTCTATCTCAACCATAGCCTTAAAGATCTTGAACTTCTCCAGAGCTTCATATTTCTCCCTTAAGAAAGTAACCCACATCATTCTAGAATAATCATCAATAAGCAACATGAAATACTTGTAACCTTGTAAACTTCTGACTCTAGAAGGACCACTCAAATCAATATGCACAAGCTCCAACAATTCATTTGAACAATGTTGTTTGCTTTGAAATGAAACTCTAGTTTGCTTGCCTAATTGATATTCCTTGCATATGGCATTAGTAGGTTTCATCAACTTAGGAAGATCTCTCACAACCTTAGTAGAAGTTATCTTGACAATATTATCAAAGTTTACATGACACATTCTCCTATGCCACAACCAAATTTCATCAACTTGAGCAATCAAACAACTTTTACTAGCAACACTCAAATGAAAGGTATTACCTTTTGTTTTTGTACTTGATGCAATCACATTTCTAGAACACTCCAATATTCTACACTTTCCATCCTTCAACTAAAGATTGTATCCCTTATCTACCATTTGTCCAACACTTAAAATATTATGCTTTAGACCTTCCACATATAGGACATCATCAGTATTATGCTTACCATCAAGAGAAATACATCCTCTACCATGGATGACACCAGCTTTGTCATCACCAAATATTACAACACCACCATCATAATTTTCCAAGCTCACAAACTTACTTTTATCTCCTACCATATGATGAGAGCATCCACTATCAATTTCCCATTCATCTTTCTCTTCAACTTGAGTAGCTAGGACTTTCTCCACATTTGTACAACTAGCAGATTCAATAGAAATAGGATTATTTTTCTTGATAGCAATAAATACCCATTCGCCCTCACTTCCATTTCCTTTATCCAATTCATCATCTGTTACACCATCATTAGCAACATAATAACACTTTCTTTGAAATCTAGTTTTTTTATGTGTTGGATTAGAAGCTCTTTCCAGAAACCTTGATGTGAAATGACCTATCTTATTGGAAGAAAAAAATTTAAGCGGAAATTTTCCTTCATACTTACCTTTTCGTCTTGCTACTCTTTTGACAATAAGTGATTCTAGCTCTTCTAGCTCCATTTCTTCTTCCTTAATCTATCTCATTTCTTCCTCATACTTGAATGTATTTCTAGATGAACTTTCAACCGGATCATATCTTTGTTTATCTCTTTCAGAAGTAGTAGCCTTGAATACAAATTCTACCTTAGGAAGGGCATCACCAAATTCACTCAACTCAAAAGCCATACTTGCTTACCTATCAACATATCTCTGGTTACATTGGTTACAGTCCAGAGCTCCTGAATAGTTGTAGCTTTGACTTTGTAAGAAGTAGGAAAATATCTAAGCACTTTAGCAACAATCTCTGATTCTTCCAACTGTCCACCAACACATCTGATACCAAACACAATTTCATTAACTCTTTGTATGAAAGTAGTTATGTTCTCATCATCACCCATTCTCAACATTTCATATTTCCTTTTCAGACTTTGCAACGTAGAAATCTTCACATTAGCAACACCTTCATACAAAGTTTCCAACTTTTTCTAGATCTCATAAGTAGTCTTCAGATCCATAAAATTTGTCATCTCAATATTAGTCAAAGAACTCAACAATGCTTCTTTAGCCCTAATATTATACTCAACATACCTAATCTCAACAATAATAGTAGGACCATTATGTGGAATAACATACCTATTACATTTAATGCTCCAGCAGGGTTCACTAATGCATCTCAGATGGCACTCTATTTGAATCTTCCATAAATAATAATTTGTTCCATCAAATATTGGACTATCCTTCTTATATGTCACCATCCCAGATCACCTTAAGCTATTAAACTACTTCCAAGGAACCTACTCTAATACCAATTGTTGGCAACACAAGGGCTGACAATTGAGAGGGGGGGTGAATTAGTTGTTAGAAAAATTTAAACTTATCAAGCTTATTAACCCTTATTCTCAAATCTAATTATTAACAATGAAGCATAAATCATCAACATATCAAAAACGCACATAACACCAAGATTTTTTTTTATCGAAAACCATGTTAGGGGAAAAACCATGGTGGAGGTCACTCCACAAGATTATACCCTATTAAAAGTATTTAGAATTAAATGGGGAATGCACATGCATTCAAGCACACTACCTAGAGCTCATTGCTCAATTACAACAAGGCTCACTGCCCAAAGGAAGACACACTATCTTACAAAAACATTCAGATTACATCCATAGGGATTTGAACTAATACAATAGCATCTATTAATGCTTGATTATAGTTCCAGTTAAGCACATGAACACTTCTTCACACTTCTTCACTCTTCTTCACTCTCTGCTTTTCCTTCGAATGATTTAGAACATTATTCATGCACACACACATTCGACATTGCCATCAAATGGAATAAACAATCACTTATATATATCCACAACAAGAAATTACATCGCTGCATGTCAGTTTCAATAAAATAAAATGAATATAAACTATTGGCCCAAAACAATAACAATTATTAATGTGAATCAACCAATGTCGGCCACAACATAGTGAAGACCCAAAATAACATCTTCAAACATGAACCACCTTCAAAAATTATTCCTCGAAGATCATTGATCGTTGCAAAGGAATAAATATTATTTCATTTATGGTTTCCATATAGAGGAGATGGTTGCAAAGCAATAAAATAGTCTCAGATATCAAAATTATTTCATATATTCTTTCCATATAATGTTGATGGCCACAATAATATTTAGAGTTCTAAAGTTACCAAAGCAATTGAACAATTTATGTTATTTTACATAAGGCATTGTTGACTATTGTTCTGTAGCTTTACCTTCTATCAAGATAGTGAGCCACCACTATGACAAGTGTTTTTGCAAAGAACATACATACATATGCACACCTAAACTTGTCAATACATGTGAAAAGAAATATAGATAAGTTTAAATGTACATATATGTTTATGTTGCCTGAGTAGAGGAAATAAACATCACCTGGCACAACTGGTCATGACAACATTGTTTCACATGTATGGGTTCCATATACTGGTGATGGTTGTAATAATACCTTGCATTTAAAAATTACCAAAGTAACTAAGTAGTTTATGTTATTTTCAATAAGGCATTGTTCAGTGCTGGGCTGTAGATTGAGCTACACAACATATGCAACAAACATTATGGCCAAGAACCATATCATATCCATATGCAACATGACATTATGATGAGACATGGAAAAGTAGTAGGGAGAACATTTAAGAAGCATTAGATGCATATATAGACATACACACTCATACATACAAATGCATTAAAAACACATATATCTACACAAAACTCTGTCAAGATATTGTTTGCACTGAGAACATTCAAAACAACATTAGAACAACAGAAATCAAATGAAAAAAATCCAATTACATTATGCATTTTAATCTTGTGCAACAACAAATTTTAACAAGTTGTCCTCAAGAAAAATCACAAAATTGTTGCACAAGCTGTAGAGAATAGTCATCATTGAACATTACGTAGAAAATACTACAACAAAAATAAAGTTTAATGCAACTCTAATAAAATGGAAGATAACCATATGTGACGTGCCTTTATGAATGCAAAGGCAGGATGACATTTAATAGCCATGGATTCAATGGAGCCAACATTATAGCTAACAACGATTGTGGAGAGATACAAGTATGTTGCAATTGAAATAGAAAAGAAACAAATAACTATATTGATATTAAAAAAAGTCATAGATATATATAAATATTAAATTTTGTATGCATATACACATACAAATCCATTATAAACACATATATCTACACACATCTATATCAAAATGTTCTATGCACTTAGAAAATTGAACTACATGCATATATATTTATGTATATGCATATGCAAATGTATACATGCATACAACCATGTCCACAAGTATATATAAGAACAATTGTAAATATAGATACATGTGTTAAATAGGGCGGCATAACTATATAACCAAATAACATAAAATAAAATGAGGAACATACACTTAAAGCAAAACAAAACTATAAGTGACATAAACAATAGAAAAGAAAAGAAGTATATCTTTTTTTTTAAACATGATAAGTTATAGTCCATTGTCTTAATATATAACTAGTTAAATGAGCAACAAAGCAACAAAAATAGAAAGGAAAGGTCTTCTGATGTGACAAGCAGTCCAAAGAAAGAAAAGGAAATGAATGTGTAGTGAATAAAAACTATAACAAATATCAAAAGTCACAATTAAGCATGGTTGTTTGGAATTCAAGGTAGTACAAAAATTATCTCTGGGGAGTCTTGCATGGCAGGGGAAATTGTAGACAAATATGATAGCAACAACTTGCACTCAACTTCAAAGTTAATTCTTGCAACTTAGACTATTGTTGTTTTAAGCCTTCTTTCTAAATTATAGGTCTGAGTTTTAATAAGAACAGTGAAAACAAATGAGGTGTAGGTGACACAATTGGTAATAGAATCAATAGTCATTGCAGCAGAAGACTCATATTGCAACATGTAAAGCTCTTTTTTATGACATCTACAATAAGCTTGTTGCAGCCTCATCAAAAGTAGTAGCCCAAATCTAACCTATGTGGTATTCCATCTTTAGCTGCAACAAATATCGAAAGTCACAATCAACAATTTTTGTTTGGAATTTAGGGAAGAACCACATATTTTTGGTGGACTCTTCACACTTTTTCTTGCATTGTTTTCCATTTTCATGCAATGGACATGCAACATAACAAAATGCATCAATTTTAGTATATTTCATTATTGCCTTGACAGTAGCTTGTAGAGTTTCTGACAAGCCAAGAAAATGATCCAAAATATATCCAATAGTCACTCTCCCATTTTCCAAAGCAACCTTTCAAGGCACTATCTAGGAGGGCTCCACGGTATGTCCTCATTGGATCAAGGGATGTGCTTCGAGAATATCAAGATTTATGAATAGAAGATTCCCTATGGTTTTGTTCAAAATAGTTCCATTGAAATATCCAACACACACATTTTTAATAGCAGGGATGACAACCGAACCAGGGGTGTACAAATTTTCCAGTGCATCACCCTTTCCTTACCAATTTGAACCCTGCAAATTAATGTCAATGCAAGATGAAGAAAAATCATTAATAGTTCTGTGAATCATTTTAGACTGATCCTTTCTTTGAATAGTCGATACCTTTCCTACATGCACCACAACCCCAATAATATCAATCAAGCTGTGATTGCTGCAATTTGTAATTTCATTTATTGGCATGAATTTAAATACTTTGTTTGACACAAAGGCCTCATCGTTACAAAATTTCAATATTGAGTTTTGATCCAAAATGATTTCCATGTGGTTGTTCAACTTATTAAATTTCCTATCTACTTGTCTCACCAAGCCTTTTGGAAAATAATAAGTACGACCCACCTCAACCCTATCATAATGCAATTCTGCTATGTCATTAAAGCAAGTGATTTGCATTTATGTTCCCTCACTGTCAATAATGTCAAAGTTGAATACTTGGACCTCACATCCTTGTTTACTGTAATGGTGCATATCCCTTTTAGTTATTACCCAACCTTTTATTGTCCATTTGGTTTGTTAAATATTCAGCCCTTTAATAGGGCTGATATTTTCAGGAGCATTATGTTGTCTTGGGGATGTATGAATCCAAAATGTTGAGGCTCATTTGGATGGGGAAGGTGACTCACA
Source organism: Sequoia sempervirens (assembly GCA_007258455.2). Lineage (NCBI taxonomy): Eukaryota > Viridiplantae > Streptophyta > Pinopsida > Cupressales > Cupressaceae > Sequoia > Sequoia sempervirens. The sequence continues at coordinate 150,933,829 of VDFB02379711.1, read as the reverse complement.
ACCAACTACTTATTCTTCTTTATCTCTAAACAAATATCTAGGTTTTCCAATTAGATAGCAATTTGACATTTTGACATCTAAGGATAATATAACAATCGCCCTAGAACCAAACAAAGATCAAATATTTGAAAAGGCAGTCCCCACAAACAAGAAGGCATAAAACAAGTGCAAGTAGTACAAAATAATAGCCAACCTTGATTCCCGTAATTTACTACACAGATGGTTTGTCAAGCACAAGATGGAACCTATTTTCAATGCCCTTGTAAATAAAAGGTCATTTTATTTTGTAGGAAAAGTCCCTATTTGCATGTGGGTTCCATCAAAGAGGACAAATTTGTTGCAGTCAACTAGGCTTTGATCACCTCCTATTTTTTGAAAAGACATTAGTTGGAGAACCAGGGATGGGACAACATCTCCAGCATTAATAGATTGTATCACATGTGTTGTCAAGGCTGGATGCACATTTGTATCCTACAAGGTAGTTTTACTCAGTCAAGCAAAAGCAATGAGATTTTCATGGTTGTGAGACAATTCTAGCAACAAAAGCAAGGGAAAGAGGCAACACAAAATGAATCAATTATTGGTATATGATAAACAAGGAAGCATACAACAATGTTGGCACATTTGAAAACTGCAAGCTTGTTTTTTCTAACACATAGGTCACTCCTAAATGACTAGAAAATTGAAAGGGAAAGCAAATGTAAAAAGTTTGAATATAAATTAGTTATAATATATATTACAAAAATTGTTAATTCAAATGAAGCATATTCACAGTTTGTTGGATGCACATGGAAAGTGTCAATATAATTGTCAGTAGAAAAAATGAAACAAGGAATAGACTTACAAGACTAGTGCTTGACGATTGTTCATCAGCCTAGGGAGAGCCAGAGTCCATTGACATTGCTAGGGATTCTCTTTAAAAGCTCATAGATGCAACACTGACAACTGACTACAAGCTCTATGACTTCAAAACACAACATTATCTCTCATTTTTTTGTGTACACACATTAACAAAATGACAACAAAGGATTAATTAAAAAAAAGGGTTCAATGATTCATATAACACTTTTTTTTTTATTCAAGGGGTAAACGCTTTTGACCAGAGCTATGAATCAGATACAACCATTCAACAATAACACCCCAACGGGGTTTGAACCTTGGTGGCAAGAACAACAATGCCACCAATAAACCATCACACCATGTCAATACCGACAATGATTCATATAACACTTAATATACAATTTATTATTCAAATTTTTTTGTTTCATTTTTTTAATCTTTCAATTTTTTTCTAGAGACATCAACAATACAAGGAAAAAGAAATAATTAAAAAAAAGGCTTCAATGTTCCATATAACAATTAATATACAGTAAATCATTGCAAGAATGCCTTGTTGAGGCTCAAACAAATAACAACTATTTTCCCAAAATAATAAACATTGAGAAGAGTATGTATGTACATTGTTTACATCTACTTTGACATACTTACATATCTACACATAGGATAAATTAATATTGTTTCATATATGGCTTTCATTTTGTGGCAATGATTGTAATGCAATAAAATAGTCTATGTTGTTTTCCATAAGAATTGTTAACTATTGTTCTTTAGCTTTGGCTATATATTGTTTCATTTTTCATACACAATAAAATAGTAAATTTTACAAAGTTTATGTTGTTATCCAAAAGGAATTCTTGACTATCATTGCCACTCATTTTATTTCCCCTATGTGTAGAAATCTACATATGTGATATTAGATGTAAAAACCATTATTATAGAACATTTAAAATACAAGTTATGATTCAAAGGATGTCCCAACAGAATAAAGATAGGGATGACTATGTATCAATGTTCTTTGCATCCACTATGACATACATACATTCCTACACATAAGGGAAATACATTGTGCGTCAGTGCGATCAAATGTCTACAAATTTTTTGATAAGGCATTGTTGGTTGTCGTTCTGTGGCTTTACCTACTTTAACATCTATAGGAAAGGAGATCATGCTTCTGTGAAGGTGCAAGTTTGATCATCCATTGTCAAGCTACTGTCAAGTTGGGAGAATTTTTTTTTTGTGTTTTTCTGCTTGGGGTGATAGTTGTAAAAGTAATACAAAAGAGTCAATTGTGATAATTTAGTGCCCATTTTTTGCAGATGCTCAGGAAAGTAGGGAGCAAAGACAAAGCAAGTGGAAAGAGGTACACTTGAACAAAGCAAGAATATATGCAATTTGAAAAAAACCTTTGCATTTACAGTTGTTCCTACATATACTTGTGGACATGGTTGTATGCATGTATACATATACATATACATATACAAAAACATATATGCATGCAATTCAATATTCTTAGTGCATACAACATCTTGATATAGTTGTGTGTAGACAAATGTATTTGTAATGCATTTGTAAGTGTGAGTGTGTATGCGTGTACATGTATTTTCTACATGTATCTTTCAGATTATGTGTCTGTGTATATATAGATATGTCTAGTTTTTAATATCAATATAGTTATTTGCGTCTTGCCTATCTCAATTGCCACATACTCTTATATCTCCACAATTTTTCTATTCACTATTTTAGATGTTTATATGTATGTGTGGTTGTGTATGTGCCTATATGAATTTTCCACATTTATTGCTAAAGCCACAACTCAACAATCACCAATTCCCTATGCAAAACATTGTAGACTGTCACCATAGGCCACACAAAAACAACCAACAATGTCATATTAAGAAGAGCATGAACTATTTTATTACTTTGCAACCATTTCTAGTAGACAAAAACCATACAACAAACACTAAAGTATGTCTTTCTTTTGTTGTGTTTCATTTTTTATTTTCTTGTGTGTAGATATGCATGTATGCAAAATAAGATGTAGACAACATTCATAAAAACTCGTCCCCCTATTTATTGATTTGCTAGGTTAGTTGCTATTTTTTTCATCCTCAAGATGAATTCTTACAATAATAGGCTTCATATTAAGCATAATAAGAAACATTGCTTTCCACATATAATGTGTTGAAAAGCTGTTTGAAGTTAGGAAAATAGCATAAACTATTTTATTACTTCAACTCTTGCTATGTTGTTTCATATTTGATTTGCAGTGCAATAGTAAATGTTATATAATTTATTTTGTTGTCCATAAGGCATTGTTGACTGTTGGTGTATAGATTTGGCTATATTATTTCCTTTTCGATAAGATGCTGTTGAAAAATAGAATTTCCTAGGTTGTTGTTGAAACTAATATTATCTTATTTAAGGCATGAGTCTATATGTCTGTATATGCATTTTCTACACATGTATCTTTGAGGTGATGCATTTAACTTATTGATATTTGAGATATTTATATATCCTTCACCTTTTTGTTTGCTAGCTATTTGAGAGTAGCCTATGTGCTTGGGAAAAATGGTTCTAGTTTTCAGATGTGTCAACATTGCCATGTGCTTTCTTCTTTATATTCAACATAAATATAATTTTGTTTTCTTCTTGCTACAACAACTTATCAAAAATGAATTAGTATAGCCTTTTCAATAGTCTCTTATCAAAAATAAAACAGTATACGCTAACCTAGAGAACAACAATTAGCAATGCTTTACAGAATCAATGTTGTTTGCATCTGCTATGACATACATACATATCTCTACATAGGGGACATACATTTCCCATCACTCTGATCAATAGTGCCATTACCAAGACTACTATATTGCTTTTGGAAAGTGGGAAGAGGTGCATTTGAAGCAAGCGGGAAGAGGTGCATATTGGAAAAACCCTTTCTAGATTATTTCAAAAATAGTTCATATTATTTTCCATAGGCCATTGTTCATTGTTGCTCTCTATCTTAGGGTATATTGTTTCATTTATGCTCTCTTCAATGTAGCCACAATGGTTGGAAGGAAATATTGTTTGTTTTCTGTGTTGGATTTTTACTGGGAATTGTTGTGTTTTGTGGGTTTTTTTCATCTTGGTCACTCCTGAAAGCAATATACTTTCAAAAATAGTGTATGTTATTTTCCATGGGCCATTGTTCATTGTTGTTCTCTATCTTAGGGTATATTGTTTCATTTATGGTCTTAGTGTAGCTACGCTAGTTGTAAGGCAATATTGTTTATTTTTTGCGTTGGATTATTACTGTGAATTGTTGTGTTTTTGTGGGTTTTTTCATCTGGGTCACTGTTGAAACCAACACAGTTTCATTTATGGTTTGTGTTTTGTCATGAGGGTTTTGAATGGGTTTTCCACTATGAGTTCTTGATTTTTGTATGGTTTCCGTGTAGTGGCAATGGTTGTAAGTAACACCTACCATTTAAAACCTCAAAAAACATAGCGAATGTTTGCACAATTTTCAACAAGGCATTGTTGGATGTGGTTTTGTGGCTTTACCTTATATTAGAGGTGTGAGTGAGGAAGGAAATCTTCTGTGAACATGCAAGTGCAATTATCTGTTGTGGAATTTTCGTGAAGGTGGTTGGAGCTTATTTTATGTTTTTTGTATAGCGCAATGATTGCAAAAGAAATGATTTTGTTTTGCAAATATTGGTGTAGATTTGGTTTTATAAGAACATATGTAGGTATTGCATGCCCTGGATGCATTTGTAGGAATCTATTGTGCAAATATATATACACAAAAAAATTATGTGTGGGAATGTAATGATACACAATTTATGTTGATTTCCATAGGGCATTGTTGGTTTGTGTTTGTTGTCGATGATTGCAAGGAAAACACTAATGAACAATGCCATCTACAAATTTGGATGTATGTCATAGTAGTTGCAAACAACATTGATACATATTGAAACATTGTTGGAATACTAAGCCGTATTTTGAGTGATATATATCAAACATTGATGCCACCATCTCTATAGAACTTCTTCCTTAAATAAATTATAAAAGCTTTTCAACACATTGTATGTGGAAAAATGTTTCTTATTATGCTTAATATAAGGCTAAGTATATATGAATGTTTTCTACATCTAATTTTACATACATACATATGTGCACATAGGAAAAGAAAAATGAAACACTACATCAGATGGAAAAACTTGTAGAGCAAAAAAATTCACAGTAACAAACCCATCCAAAACCATCACCACAAAAGATGAACCATAAATCAAACAATATTCGTTTCAAAAAATAATATAGTATTCTATAGAGTATAATGAACAATGCATATATATGTGCATCTAACTTCATATATATATTGGTGTAGCTTTTGTTTTGCAATTGCATATATATGTATTGCATGCGTTAAGCACACCTTTTTAGTTGTTATTTCTTTCAGCCTCAGAAAAGGAGTCATTAGAATGATAGAATGTATACTAAGTGTAATAAGGAAGATTGATTTCACCATTGATTAGAGTGGTGGATGATGTATGTTCTTTCTCGAGGGTTTGGTGAGAGCCCATGAGGCTCCATGACCCAATATGGTAGGGTTGAGAGAAGGCCTCATTTTGTTGTGTTTGATTTTATATTTCCTATTTGCAAATTTGTGTGCTTTTGACATTAGATACAAAAAACATTCATATGCTTGAAGACCACCTATGGATATATTTGTGTAACAGCCTATGATGGTCCATGGCCCAATATGGTAGGGTGGAGAGCAATCTTTCTTTTGTTGCATTTCATTTTATTTTCCCTATGTGTAGATATGTATCTGTGCAAAATTAGATGCAGACACCATTTATATGCACAACATCCTCTATATTAACTATGATAAAAAAAACATCGATATCACCATTGATTACAATGGTGGAAAATGTATTTTGGTGTACCACTATAATCAATAGTGAGACCAATGTTTCATCTCACACCTAATAAATAGCCTGCCATTCTAAGAAATCCTTATTAATGCCTAGAAAAATAAGAATTATCCTTAAAGACACATAAAAATAGCTAAGAATGCCTTATCAAGAAGAAAATGAACTAATTTATTACTTTGCAATCATCACCACTACACAAAAACCATAAATAAAATAATTTATTCAAGGCCACAGAAGAATAATCAACAATGCCCTATGGAAAATAGCATAAACTCTTATTACTTCAACAAGTATTAAAGGCAAGATCTGGAAAACTGGAATGCAACATATCAACCAATAAGAGAAATAGGTATGTACCTTTGGGTCATTCTTTTGTGCAATAATTGAATTGTGAACATATTATTATAAGTAAAACTAATAATATCATCTTGATTGAGCCTTAAGGTCTTTATTCTAAAATTCCATGACTAAATATTTGAATCTCAGCACCTTGTTATGCTAATTAAGTATCATATGAACCATGAGTGGAATTCATCTTCATAAGAATTATATATTAAACAAAAAATTATTTAGAAAGGAAAACAAAACATTCATATTTATTGTTTTGAGAAGAGAGTTGTTATTTGGGAAGAAATTTGTTATTTGTTCCATCCTGAAAAATGAATTCTTACAATAATAGGCTTTATATTAAGCATAATAAGAAACACTAGTTGCCACATACAATGCACGTTTGAAACCTTTTTGAAGCTATTCAAGGAAGAAGTCAAATTATTTTCCCAAGACTACCTTATAAAAAATGAAACAATATAGCCAAAGGTAGAGAAGAACACTTAACAATGCCCTATGGGAAACAACATAAACTGTATAGCATTGACTATTTGCTTATGTTGCAACCATCACCACAAAATGGAAGCCACAAATGAATAAATGATAGGTGTTATTACAACCATCACCAACACATGGAAACCATACACCAATTAATGTTAATGCCAACCAATGTTTAATCTCATTGGCTTTCTCTATCCACACAACAGAGAATTTTCCACCCTCTTTCCAATGCACACTAAGCGCCTTTTTTTTAATTTAAAAAACATCTGCCACCTGTTCCCCGACCGTAGGAAGGCTTAAAAATTGGGAAGGCTGACAAAAATTATGACCAAAGTTTGGGTACGTTGCAACCATCACCACAAAACAAAGGCCACAAATTAAACAATATTGGACTCAATAGTGACACAAATGGGAAAACCCACAGGATAGTATTTTTCAATAGCACCCCATCGAAAATGAAACAATAACATCAACTATTTTATTGCCTTGCCGAAAATGAAATAATATAGCCAAAGCTTTGTAAACAATCCTTTAGTGAAAATAACACAAACTGTTTAATACCCTTGCAACCATCAGCACCGCCCAAAAACCATAAGTGGAACAATATAGGTCTCAACGACAACCCAGATGGGAAAACCCATAGAATAGTCTTTTTTCAATAGCACCTTATCGAAAATGAAACAATTTAGCCTAAGCTATTTCCTTGCAACCATCATCACCACACACAAACATTTAATGACCACTACAAGAAAGAAGCCATAAACCAAACAATATTGGTTTCAATAGCGACCTAGATGCAGAAATCCACAAAACACAAAAATTCACAGTGACAAACCCATCCAAAACATATGAATCTTGGTTTGTTACTATGAATTCAAAAATTAAAACAATACAACCTTTTTAATAACACCTTATAAAAAATGAGACAATAAAGCCTAAGCTAGAGAACAACAATGAAAAATGCCTTATGGGAATCAACATAAACTATATAATGCTAGTTGTATTGCGCCTTGGTCTGTGTTGTCTTGCTATCTGTCACGCTTGTGAAGTCAGGTATGGAAGGGTATGTTGTTGAATTGATTCAAATTTGTTGGATTTGTGTGTGTTTCACTTAATACATCACAATAAAAGCAATTGTTGAGTTTAATTAAAAATGTAAATGTAAATAATAAAAGTTAATAATAAAATTCGATTGAAAGAGTAATATCGACAATAAATTTAAATAATTAAAATGAAAATCTCATGGAAGTGAGTCACTCGAAAGTAACAGTTGCTCAAATTTATGAAATATTGGGAGCGGTGGGAAAACTATTTATTACAATCCTTGAATACAATTTAAGGGTAACCGACGGAAAGAGTGGGTTCCATCAGTTACCATATTAAATTAAACCTCTACCACCTCTATTTTTAGAGTGACTTTGAAAACCGTTCCATGGAGGATTTCTAGGGGGGGTTACATATTCATGTCTTTCCACTTTTGATTTGGGACATTGATCTGGATATGTAGTTTGTAATAACCATTATCAAGCTGGAAATAGAAAACACATCAGGCCATTGGACATTTCAAGCTGCCATTGGGCATGAATTCGTTTACCAACATCATGAAATCCGAGTCATTACTTGTAATACCGTAGAAAATCTTTAAGATGGAGGAATGACCCTGGTTGATAAGCCTTCTTGAATCAAGACCTCTCTCGGGGCTCGACAAATTATAACTTTTTCATCTCAACACTGTGATATCTGAAGGCAGTCTCTGGCGATGGTCTCTTGTTTCATGGGTATGCTCTTCAACTTGGTAGCTTATTCTTTTACTATTTCTAATGTCACCACATTCAATTTAAGCAAATATTGAGCATTGTTGTCCTTTGAACTATTAGATATAACCTCAATTTTTTTTTCAAAACCATGATAATACATGGTTTACGCCTCCACAAAAGTACCGGTAGATAAATGTTAAGTATATAGTATCTATAATTAGCAAAGATTATGGAAGCCATGTAGTTTTATAGTTTTTGACATTCTAAATTTATGATAACCTCTTAGCTAGAGCTATTTATCTTGTATAGGCCTTATTAAAAACTCTTCTCTCCATGATCTATTTAGGAAGGTTATTCTTGTGAAATGTCAAGGGTGTGAATGCATAACTAGGTGTTTGCATAATTACTAGGGCACTTAATGGGTGTATCTTCACTAAAATCTAGATTTTGACGCATCATACATTACTTATCTCAGATTTGCTTCATTTAGGATCATCCAAACAGTTGAAAAGATACTAGCTTCACTCCTAAAAAAAAATTCAATTTGCAGTCGAGATACTAATTTAAAAAGACTGCAAACATCTTGTATTGAGCTTGAGAATCTAAAAGCTCTAAAATCAGATATATAATTAGATATTCTTTTCATTTGATCAACATGTTACCCTTTGTTTATATCTAAGGCATATGTTTCCTAAGTTATGCATTGAAACCGATCTGTCATATTTCTATTTTTTTTGTTATAATTTTTTTGTCTACATTCCGCTATCTTGCATGCTTTAATGGTTATCGAGTACATCTCCTTAAGGCATAACTTGTAAACAAATATCGTGCCTTGTCTTTTCTTACCCTTTCTGAATATAGGCTTACTGTGGTATTCACAACCTCAACATCTAACATACATATCCCCTTGTAGCGATTCTTTGATGGTTGTCTATACGTCTGCCAGCCTAGTGGCTTTTGAATTTGAAAGCTGAAGTTTCTCCTGAGTCACCTGTGTATCTATATGTCTAATAAATATGGATAGTTATATAAGATAATCTATAGTTGTGACTTGCAGGAGCCTTTGCCTTAAAGATAAAAACCTATATAGATCTATATTTGTGTATATTATTAAATTAAAAACGCGAATGCAATCTGTCAATTCTATTTACATATACTTAAATATATAGTTATACAAGTGTAGAAAATCTTAGAGTATCTATACGAAAAAGGAATATTATTATGTTATTTCTTGGAAATTGGATTTAAATAGAAATATTAGTATTTAGGTAATTAATTTGAAAGAGTATTAGTTAAGTTAGTGATTGAATTAAATTAGTTGAGAGGAAATATTAACTTTACTTAATTCATATTTGGAAGAATTGACCTATCTTTATTTTGATAATTAAAGGATTGATTTAAATAAAAGAACTAAGTTATCCCTTTTTTAATTGTTGAATATTGAATCTTTTAGGATTATTTTATAAACAATAAGAGACTAGTTATTAGATTAATTGCTTAATAATTGATTATGAATATTTTAGGGAATGGAGAATTCATCCTTAATTATTGTATAATTGGATTGATAGAGTAAAAGAGATTTAGGAATTCAAGTGTATATTTTTATTCTTTTTATTTGAAAAGATAGTGTTTATGCATTTAGAATATATGTTCTAGCTTTGTGTCAAATTCTACTTGAAATTCTTAATTGTTAATGGATATGCATCACTACATGAATTACTATTTCCATAACAGTCAAAATTTAATTGAATGTTTGGCTGTTCTGAACTATGTGCCTGAATAAGTGGATAAATAACATGAATTAAGAAAGTAAGGTCTTCCGTGGATGTATTGTTTGATGATTCTTATTGATAATCATTGCGCTTATTGGAATTGAGTTGTCTCCTTTTGAGTTGGATTCCATGTTGAGTTGTGAATTGGTTAGTTTTGATTTTGAGATCATGGTTTGTAGTCACATTGATTTGGGAACCATTGTGTTGTTATATGTTTGTCTTCCAGAGGTTGAGGGGATATGGTTTCTACTTGCAAGAGTTGGTATTTTCCTTGGGTAACCCATACCAAGCCTGAAGTATTTATTTGAGTTTTACGTTGTTTCACTTGAAAGTGGGTGGTTTCATGATTTTTCGCTATATGACTGATCTTTACACTTGGATTGTATTTATGTGGGTTTGAGCCTTGCACAATGGAAATGGTTTTATATGAAGATCTTGTGTCAGGTGTTGCATGCCTCGATTTATGTGCTTCTTTATATGGTCTTCCTTGTTGAACAAGTTAGCCTGTTGTTTGTGATTATGGAAAAATGTTGTTAGTTGGGGGAGTGGCTCTTAATGGGGGTTTGACGCCCAAAGTTGGTGGTCCAGGGTAACCCTTGGGATTTTAATCAAGTGATAACTTGATTAATTAATTAGGGGGTTTGGGTAGTATCTCATATTAATTCAGATAATGTAGCCTCACTCATGGGCCCAAGTGCTCATTTAGGCTTGGGATGAGTGGGAAGGCCTGGAATGGCATCATCAACTGCCTTGTCTCTGCATAGTAATTTGCAAGGCATGTTGATCCCACATGGCGACATGGGGGTTTGGCGGCCAGTAGAGGTGGCCAGGGTGATCTGGTAGCCTAGGAAGGTTATGCCAGGGTAACCCATAGTTCACCTATGTAATGAGAGTTCACCCTTTAACTACCTTGTATGCTTTTATTTCCCCTTTTGTTGTTCTTTGGCCTTTGGAAGTGAATGTTGTCATGTGTTTGTTGATGCTCATGTCATGTTCTTGTGTTGGATGTTATCTTGTGTTATTGTGGTTTTGTTGTGAATCCTTGTTTCATTTGATGGTATTTTTTGAGGTCCTTCTTGTCATCTCCTAGCATGAGGGGTGGGCCTTCAGGTCCATGTGGTTGGGTGGAATGTGCTATGCACCCCATTGGGTCCCCAACCATTGATCGAGTTGTGTAGAGATGTATTAGTTGCAGTGACTCCTGAGTTGTACCAGAGTTGGATCCAGCCTTGCAACTTTGTGTTCATACATTTCAAATGTATCAATCCATGTTATTGTACCTTTCCCATTCATGATGGGAAGCAACATTGTATTAATGTAATCCTTGAGTAATGTATCTTCATATTATTAATGTATTGTCCATGATCATGTTATTATCTTGGATATTGATATCTTTCATGTAATGTAAAGATGATGATACAAAAAGTAATGAAGTCATGTAACCCCAAGGGACTTGGTCATAAGTTGTACATGTACAATTCCATTTCAAGTCTTGAATGAAAATATCATGTTGCATGTTAGTTATTGTATATGTATAATTGTATTACATGTATTGTATATTAATGAACGTACTATGTTAATTTACCTTAAAAAAAAATTGTGCCATAAATGTTAGTTGTGGTAGTTTTATTTAGGGTTGCGTGGCGAGGCATTACGCTAGCTTACAAACCCATACAAAAATATAGTGTTTTCTCAACAACACCTTATCAGAATTTGAAACAATATACACTTTTCAACATAACCCTATAAAAAATGAAACAATATCAAACAATATTGGTTTCAATAGTGACCTAGATGGGAAAACCCATGCAAAACCAAAGCCACAAAATGTGTACCATAAATGAAACAATTCTAGTTTTAACAAACAATATAGTCTCTTCTCAATAGCACCTTATCAAAAATTGAGACAACATAGCCTTTTCAAAAACACCTTATAAAAAATGAGACAATATCTAGCCTAAGCTAGACAACAACAATCAACAATGCCTTATGGAAATAAATATAAACTATATAACGTTAACTATTTTATTGTGTTGCAACCATAGCCACAAAACAGAATTGGTTTCAACATTTAAACAAATAGGAAAACCCATAATACACATAAAAATTACAAGAACAAACCCATCCAAAACCGTAGTCTTTACTCAAAACTACCTTATCAGAAGGTGAAACAATATACCTTTTCAACAACACCTTATCAAGAATGAAACAATATATCCAAAGCTAGAGAACAACAATCAACATAAACTGTATAACATTAACTATTTTATTGCATTGCAACCATAATGGGAAAACAAAAACCATAAATCAAATGATATTGGTTTCAACAGTAACCCAGATGGTAAAACTGACAAAACAAAAAAATGAACATTAACAAACCCATGCAAAAATATAGTCTTTTCTCAATAGCACCTTATTGAAAACACAACAATTTATCCTTTTCAACATAACCTTATAAAAAGTGAAACAATATAGCCTAATCTAGAGAACAAAAATCAATAATACCCTATCTAAATCAACATAAACTATATAACATTAACTATTTTATTAAGTTGCAACCATACCCACAAAACACAAGGCATAAATCAAACAATATTCATCTCAACAACGACCCAGATGGAGAAACCCACAAAACACAAAAATTCATAGTGACAATATAGTATTTTCTCAACAACACCCTACTGAAAATGAGACAATATAGCCTTTTCAACAACACCTTATAAAAAATGAAACAATATAGGTTAAGCTAGACAACAACAATCAATAATGCCTTATGGAAATCAACATAAACTATATAACATTAACTATTTTAAAGCTAGACAACAACTATCAACAATGCCTTATAGAAATCAACATAAATTGTATAATGTTAACCATTTTATTCTGTTGCAACTGTAGCCACAAACATGGAATTGGTTTGAACACCGACCCAGATGGAAAAACCCACAAAACACAAAAAATAATAGTTACAAACCCATGCAAAAACGGTCTTTTCTCAAGGGCGGGTGCATGGAGATGGGTAGCCAATTTTTGGCCACTTTCAAATTTTTTTTTGAAAAGTCATAACGCAAGTACATAATAATGTGCTCGCGTTATGGCTTGGTGTGCCAAGCCTGAGGCTTGGCCACAATGAGCCCATAATGTGAGTGTGTTATAATGTACTCGCATTATGACATGTTAAAAGAAAAAAAAGTGAAACTCATTCATTCTTATTTCAATTGTGTTTTTTGTTGTGCCCAAGGCGAAAACCCCCATCTTTCACACTCACGTTCTAGGAGGTATTGTGAAAAAATATTCACCAATGGTTTCTATTTCTTCACAAGGATGGCGTCACGACGAGGAGGTGTGAGAGATAAGGATTGTTTGTTTTTTGTTTTGAATTTGTTAGTTTTAGGTTGAAATTGTTAGTTTTAGGTTGTATTTGATATATATTTTTTTGAATTTGTAGGAGATGCAAATCAACGTGAAAACCCTCAAAATCCTCAACAAGAAGAGCAACCAAATCCTCAACAACAAAATCAACCACAACAACAACCTCGTCCACCAATCACTCAACACCCTCTTGGCACTCAACAAAATTTAATGAGTGAAATTGAGAACAAAAAACAATTTGAGAATTTAATTAGTAGGTTGAGTGATCCAAATGGTTCAACCACATAAAGAATGACCCTAGCAATTTCATTGAAAGATATGTTAAAAAATGAAGATTCAATTAGCAAACAAATAATTGGATGGAAAGATAGGAGGCAGGTGACTAGGGCTTATTATGCAGATAAACTATCATATAAAAATGTAAAGGATTTAAAAATTACAAAAGGTGATTTGTGCTCATTATTCACTGACCCACACACAAATCAAAATCTTATCATCAATGCGAAGAGGTTTCCTATTCATTGGTGCTACCACCAATAAATTAGGAACTATTTTTATGATAGGTGGTACATGGTCTTTGATTACCCACTACGCAACAATTATGAAGTCCCACAATATTTTTTTAGGAAATTATACAGTGAGTTCATATTGAAAAGAATCCAAAATTATTTTGATATGAGGGATTTCTAGGGGAGAGGTGGGGGGTCAGCTAAGGATAGACTCAGTGCACAGCCGGATCCTATGCGGCAAGGGAGACGAGCTCTCGCTAGGCCATCTCATGAGCACATTGTTATGCCTTCCATCGTGAAGGAGAGTGTTGACGTAGACACATTGCAGGAGATCAACACTTTGACCCAAAGTGTCATCCATCATACTATCCCTATTCTACAACACCATCTAGGGGAGTCTTCAAGTGGCGGCATTCAAACCCATGTGTGCCAATCTTGTGGGGCGACTTGTTCATATGACCCCATCGACACTCAAGAGGTTGCTACGCAGGATCCAATGCAACTATGGAGATGGAGAGGGAAACTGAAATTTTGCATGACACATATGGAATTGATAGCCAGGTAAAAGTTAGCATGTCCATTGAATTGAATTTATTAAATTTCAATTTTGAAATGCAAGATTAAATAATTTAGTCTTATGATTTTAATAAAATTGCAGGGTCATAGTTTTGAGATTGGATACAATGGCACTACACCTACTTATTTTTGTAGTACACCTATCGGTGGGGTATGTAACTAGTAAAAAATTATAAATTTATTACATGTTAATAGCATTGTTTTATGAATGGTATTTTAATATGTGATTTTAGATGTTGAATAGGCTAATATTAGAGGTTTCAAGGGAACACCTCCTAGTTCCAGTGGATTTACTCAAACCTACACGTAGGTAATAGAATAACGAGTTTAACTAATGAAGTGTACTTAATAGATTGGTGTAGTTTATATTCATATCATATAAAACTACTCACTTCCTTGTTGCTATGGCTAAAATCCTAAAATAGGTTCTTTCCAACAAACTATGGATGCTTGGAAAAATATCTATTAAAGCATAATAGTAAGCAATAATACCATAGAGAAGGCAATGAAACTTTTTTAAAAATGCCTGAAAGAAATGCGGTCTTATGGTGATGGAATGCCATGACATGTGTTTGTTTGTAATGGCATTCCATCACCACAAAACCCCATTTCTTTGAGGCATTTTTTCAAACAGTTCATAGCCTTCTCTATGCCACCACAGTTATTGTACATGTCTATGAAAGCATTTGATCAAATGGTTCACAGGCTTGCTACTATGGGTAAAAGCCTAAAAAAATGTCCTTTCAAACAAGATATGGATAGTGAAAATAGTAAGCATGATAATTAGAAATATATAGTTTAATAAGTACTCAAGATTTTGTTCATTATTTCATACATTATAATTCATGATGTGGATCGCTATTGTAGTTTTTGTGATTGAATAAATTATTGTTTTATTTTTAGATGTTGCAAGCCGAAACACCTCCGAATGTGACGAGGGTGATGGAGATTGGTGTTTCATTTGCTATACAATCCTCGATGGATTTGACAAGGGAGGTGTTGGTTTCCTTTTACTCTATAACCAGGTTTGTCTCCTAATCTACCTATGGGATTGCCAATCACAATCAAGGGCAGCTCGAAGGACCTGGACCAACTGATGAGGAATTTAAGAAACCTCCTACACTTTGGGCTCTGCAAGACCTAGGAGGGTGATCCCTTAATGTGTTTACAAGCTCTGCACCGTTATTATAAACAACATTAACAATATGTTCAGATAATCTCACTTAATAGCTCAACAAAATAGGATAACACTGAAATAAATTGGCTATTTATTAGTTGTATCAACTACCTAGAGCATGAGACAACTACAACATAAGGTAGTATAAGATGGTCATTGATTTGTAGTTTGCAATAAGCTCTAGGTAAAGACAAGCAAATACTGAATCTTATGGGTGAATACAACTTAGGCTAGTGCCATATATCTATTGGGCAGGAGTCAAATTTATAAGCATCTAAAGGCATATGATAGATTTAACACATAACATATGAAATATTTGACAACATTACTTTGTAATCTCATCTATATGTATTCTAACTCAATACTACTTACCAAATCCTTATACAATACATATCCTCCTATAATCCCACTTAAACACTTTTAATTAATTCTTTGAATTAAAGCCAAAATGAAGATCATACAGACCACAATAGTGAGATGGATAAAACAACCTTTGGTAATTTTATTCAAGGTTCAGATATGCAAGTACAATGGAGAGACATGAGCTTGAAATTTTCATTTAAAATCAAATGCTAGTACTGTTATACAACATTAAACCTCCATGAACTCAAAACCTGTTATAAACTAACTCAAAACCTAAGTTGCACTTCTTGAAAAAACATTAGACTTTATAAGTTGCTCTGCAACTTCACCTGGCTCGACAAAATTTTTCTAACTTGCTACCTTGTACCTTTGGCCTTGAAATCCTTCTTCTAGAGAATGAAGGAGCAGACAAGCATCAGGCCAGAGAGTACACATGTCATCAGCCGATTGGTACACCTGGAAAAGAGTTGATGCAGCCATAAAGATCACCAAAAACCCACGCCAATATTGCCATTAAATTAGAACTGGAAGCCACTGCAACCACAACATCTGACCAATTAAATTTTTCTAGTAAGCATCCTTCCCACCATTAAAACTCACCCGATCGCCTGTACAAACGACTCTAACCATACTTTGACCCTGAGTTTAAAATCTAGCCATCAATCCTTCAGTTAGATCAAATAATCGAACGACCATCTTCAAAAATAGTTGACACAATCACCAGTGTGGCAGACAAGGGCCCATCACACCATACGCTATGAAGGAAATCAACGTGGCGGTCGCCCGCGATATCACAATCTTGCAACTTCTGATTGCACGATGGCGGGCAACCGTTGATCTTGAACATCGGTGATCTCGTCCCTTTAACACAATCACCAACCTTACCAATAACTATCGAGCATTATTTTCACCGAGATTAAAACATCTTCGTCGATCTGTAACA
Organism: Sequoia sempervirens; assembly: GCA_007258455.2. Taxonomy (NCBI): domain Eukaryota; kingdom Viridiplantae; phylum Streptophyta; class Pinopsida; order Cupressales; family Cupressaceae; genus Sequoia; species Sequoia sempervirens. The sequence continues at coordinate 150,916,773 of VDFB02379711.1, read as the reverse complement.
TGTGCATCTCACAAACACTTTAGTAACCTACCCTTTTACTCCTTTGGCTTCATCGGCTGAGACATGTGGCAGTCGCTCACGATATCGTGATTGATATAGACCTTGTAGCTTTCGATCACATGATAGCGAGCGACCATAGATCCTGATAATAATTGATCGATGACATAGAAACTTATCTCCATCAGCCCACCCAGGAAGTGACACATGGTGCCTGCCCGTGATATCGCGATCCTACAGTTTTGGATCATGGGATGGCGAGGAGTGACTAGGATGCAGTTGGATTTAACTTTCAATCTCTACCGTAGATCTTTTTGACTTGACCTGCTGCCCTAATTCCTTCACTTGGAATTTGATCATTTAATGCATTTCCACAAGCATATCAAATATTTCATTTTATTTTATTTTGCTATGGAAGCAAATAAAACATTTAAAATACATCACCAAAATCTTCTTGGGCCCCACTCTGCACACATGGCAACACCTCGCTGCTTCGCGATAGATAAAAAAATGAGCACCTTCTGATTGCAAAATAGCAGGCAAGTCATTTGATCAAAGGGAAGTTTGATTAATGGCCGAGCAAACTTCATTCCCTAGAGGGGACATGCGGCGCCCGCCTGCGATATCGCAATCCTACAATTCTTGATCATGGGATGGTGGGCGACTATTGATATCTGAAGGAAAATGATTGATAGCAACGCGAACTCCAAACTTCTAAAAAATATAACCTTTATTAATAGGACAAGGGGCATTACTAGGCCAACGTGACAACAATGACATAAGTTGTTTTTAAACGACGAAGCGTAGGGTCGGCCTAGACTTAGGAAAAATAAAACCTACGGAGGCTGCAAAATTAAAACCAAAGGGGCCAAAGCCTAGATGAGATGATGGGGCATAAGATGTTTTAAAATCCCTTCAAAAAGTAACATCAAACATAAACTCAACCAGGGTAGAAAATAAACATTAGGGTTTTACACGAAAATAAAGCTAAAACCCCAACCCTAGGATTTTCCAAACACCATGAAAGACTAGTTGACATCAGGTAGGGAAAAAATGAAACATAAGGAGAAATTTTTTGAAGCTCCAATAGTGGCTCCAATTGGGGATGTTCATTCCACTAGAATGAAGCGAGGATTTAGAATCTTAGGTGAAGCAAACTAAGAGGCAAAGATGACCAAAAGGGATTGTTCAGACAAAACAACCCAAACCACGCACAAGATATATACAATATATACAGACCTAAACTATTGTTCATGGAAAATAATACTTCAGGTGAAGTATAACTTCAAGAATTATCCATGAATTGGCAGTTCAAGAATATCACCTGTCAAATATTATTTTTTCAAACTCCATTTGGTGACCCCAAACCACCAAATGAAAAAGGGGAGTCAACATTTACCTTTGTCAAACACAGTTTTGCAAAAGGAGTTGATCTCCCTCAACTTATGCTTGCCTCCATCAAACCACAACAACATTGGTGACTACACCTTTGCAAACACAAGCATTAGACTGCCTTCATGCAAGTGAGAACTTGCTCTCTGTTTGGCTTTGTCATCAATTGGCAACCAAATCAAATAAGCCCCATCATTGCCACTCTCTTCATTCTTTGATTGTGTATGAAGTGGCAAGATTTGAAAATGGGGATCAAGACCATATGAAAGCATAGTCTGATCACAACCATTTTCCTGATTGAACATGATGGTACCCCTCAACAGGCCATTATATACAACATCATCAATATGCTCATAATCACTATGCATTTGAAATTCAGGGACACTTTCCAAACATTGATAATCATGTGGCAACAATTGATTATATTCATCATGTGAATCACTCTCAAGCTGAAAACAACTTGTTTCAATGTTCTGCACATTGCCACATTTAATGAAAACTTCTCCTAGCTGACAAAAATAACACTCACAATCTACTACATGGCTAGTACTATTAAGCTCATTCTGATCATTAGTTTACATATCAAAATGTAAACCATCACAATAATTTACCAGAAGATCTGGTTCATCATGCAAACTATCTCCAAGTGTATTCAAAGAGATACACTCATGTTTTAACACACTCTATACTTTTTCTTCATCATGCTGGTAATGAGAGTCATCAAAATTTTTTGACTCATCATCTATAATCATACTGTCACCCTCTGAACATAAGGTATCAACCTTTTCAATATCACAAGCTTGCTCAACAACAAGCAATTCTAGTTCAGAATGACAATCTGATCTCTCATTGGAATCAACCTCTACATCCTCATGAAAAGACTCATGGCTAGCCTCACTTAAATCAACAAACAAAGACCTGTTTAAATCTGCACCAAGGTTTTCAAAACTTGGCTCATAAGAAATGAAATCCTCATAGTCATTTGCTACTTCAAACTCACTAAAATAGATCCATGAGCTTGCATCAACATTCACACTGTCATACTCATCACATAATGCATTATTACCATCAAATGGTTGCTTGTCTTCATCTGCATTAGAATACTTTTCATTCAAGGAGATCAGTTCCATCTCCTACTTTTGACATGAATTAGAATCACTAGGGCTGTAAATAGATTTGAAATCCTCTTGATCACCTATATAAGGATGCTTTTCAACTAACTACAAAATTCCATCTACAACACCATTGTTCTCATTAGGAAAACTTAAAACATCAGAATCATCATACTCCTCAGTTGTGTATTTAGAGTCCATAGAGGAGAAAATACTCTTAGTATCATTTTCATCATTGCAGCCCTCATTTGCTATAGAAAATCTATTTTCTATTTTTGTATCTTCAGAGAAAATGGAAAACACTTCACATGTTTTATTTATCTGTTCATGACCATCATGGCTGCAATATTCTTTTGGACATATTTCTTCTGTAAGTTGTTCCAAAACAACATCCCTATCACTGCATGGTAAACTATCATTCTTGTCTTCTACTATACCATCTACATCCATTGGACTAAATATTGAAAAAGGACCATCCCATAATTGAGTTAAGAGATGACACCCATATTTATCTATCATTTCCTCAATTATTAAAATCCATTGATATAAAATTTTAAGGCTAGGTGGCCTCCAGTGAACTGGCATGGTACTCAGACCTGGCTTATACTTCTCACAGAACAAATCAATGCAAAATGACTCATCAGGTCTTTTTAATTATGGTATAGCAAGAAGAAATTTCATAAATCTATCATGAAAATCATAGATAGATTCATCCTCCAATCTTTCTATATCACATAGTGCATTAATATATGATTCAGACTCAACCTTGTACACAATTTCCTCTTTAAATTCTTCTTGAGTATGCAGACTTCTATCTTTAGACAAGCATTCATCATTCACTACTAACTCATCTTTAAAAGTATCAAGGAAACATGTTCTGAGTCTATGCCATGAATCTATGGAGTGCATTGGTAAACAAGTAATCCAACTTTCAACCATACCTTCTAAAGTTCTTACAAAAAATTTCATGATAACATCTTCTTCTTCAATCTGACAATCTTCCATCAAATGAATGAAACACTATACATGTCTTGATGCTGATTCCTCAAAATCATCTCTAAACTTAGGAAAAAGTTCATTAATTCTTCTTGGGATAGAATGTGGGTAACCATAGATTTTACTAAAATCTAAAGGGTTGTATCTTTTATTACCAAACACCTTCCTTTGAGGACAAGGCTATGTTCTAGGAATGATACTATAGCTTGTAGAGGGAGAACTAAAACAATCATACATTTTGCAAACAAAAATTATTCCCTCTACAACTATTCAGTTACAATATTGAAACTCCCTTGGTTATAGTGCTTAATATCACTAAATAAGGGAACCAAAGTTCTTTCCTAAGATGTTCAAACATGTGAGGAATACCTAGAAGCATTGCCGTTGTTCTGGAAATTTATAGATCTGGAACTTTTCTTCAAATCTTCAATAGGTTCTTTTAACAGATTTGCTACCTCTTCTTCTAGAGGACAAAACATCAAGCTTGAAGTTCTTTCACAAATAAATCTATCTCTGAGTTTCTTCCACCAGTAGAGCACTATAGATCTGGAAATCCTCAAGTTCACTGCAACAAATCTTTCTCCAAGCCTGACATCCTTCAGTATTTGAACTAACAAAAACAAAATGGAAAACAATAATATGACTCTGTAACTAAGCAGTCTGCACTTGGAGATTGGTGTTTCATTTTCTATACAATCCTCGATGGCTTTAACAAGGGAGGTATGAGACAAATTAGTAAATTTCAATTTACATTCGTTGTTATAGATGTTAGTAAAAAATCAAACCATTATTGATTCATAGTATAATTTCTATTTGGATGGTTTATACAGGGCTTGAGCATGCCTCAACATAGGTGTGTGAATATTTCCCTCATGGAGAGTGATCATGAGATGACGGTAAGTGATTATTTTGTTAAATATATCATTTTTTATAATGTAATTTCTATATATTAATGTCTTTACTTCTTATTGTAACAGTTAAAAATTCACCATGAACTAAAAACTAGAGGAGCAGTAGGAGCACTCCTCGAGCTTAGCACAAATGAGTGACAAACCTATTTCCATTTGTTCAACAAGAAAAGGGAAAAAAATTATTTCCAGAGCATAGAGAGCAATGACCTTTTCAATTCTAGAGCCCTTTGTTGTATGCCTACATGGAAATTTTGTATATATTTTGTATTGGATATATTTGACATTGTATTCCTATATGACATTCTCGTAAGCCTATATGGCTATTTTGTACCTATATTTCATAATTATATCGACATATATTGATGTATGCCTACATGGCTATTTGGTTATTATAAATCTTTTTTATTGATGGTGTCCATTTTTGCATTCTAAAATGATGGCTCAATAGATATGAGTTATGTGTATTCAAGTGTATACTTTACAACTTACGTGCATACTTTGTGACTTACGTGTGTTCCAATGCATACTTTTTGAATTATGTGTTTTCATTCGTATACCTTGTATTTATGCATATACTTTGTATTAATTTGTGTATACTATGTATTAGTGTGTATAGTTCAAGGATTATGTATTTTTTAGTACTTGTGCTTTCCTTATTCACATGTACATGCTTGACTTATTCACATGTATACTTATTAATTGGTTAGCCGTAGAATTGATCATTTTTGTCCTTCATGGTTTGTCTTGAATATTAATTGATTGATGCTAAAGAAATTTATCTAAAAGCAAAAAACTTGTTTTCAATTGGTATTCCATGAAATGATTCATAAAAAGATTCCAATATATTTAATCATTTGATTGGAACAACTCAATTAAGCAAAGGATACATAATCTTCACAACACTTGCAAAACATAATATTTAGAGTAGATGAAGTAGTTAACTTCTTGACACATTATCATACAAACATTTATCTTCAATAGTCTTTAAACATTTTCACATCATAATCTTGATAGTGCAAAATGAATTGTTATGTTCTTGATGTGTCACCATATAAACTTGTTGAAAGATATATATGTCAACTTTTTGCAATATTATTTCTTGTATATGAAATGGACTCGGGAGAAAGCAAGTTATAATTTATAATAAAAATAAGAAATGGACTCAACACTGTCCTAGACCCCCGAATAAGTCTATTTAACAAAGCAACATGCTCTCAATCACTCTTCCAATTGCAAAACACCATTGGGAAACATTTACTAGTCTGCAAATCCATAAAATCCACAATTTTTAGGTCATGATTGGACCTCTAACCCCACTATCCTCTAAACCCTCACTTTTCTCAAATTTCACTAGAGTTTATGTAAAAGCCCATATCTAGATGTCATAAAACCTCAAAACCTCTTCCAACACTCTTCATTCTACCTGTAAAAACTTAATTGACCACCAAATTATGTTATCCCTTGACTTTACCCACTTTTACTCCCTGAAACCTCTCTTTTTCATTCAAAACCCCTCTATTCCCAATTAGGGCATCATGCCATAACAAACTTTTGACCTCCCTTATCCTTGCAGACCATTTGAACACATCAAACTCCACAACCTCATCCTATTTCCAACCTATTCTAACTTATCCTCAATCAATTTCTTCTTTTTACCTTGTCTAGCCTTGCTTTTAAGGCCTAAATTCTGAATTTTGAATAGGGGAAACATTAGTAATTTCTTCCAATGCCTTTACCAATGCTATTTTCTTATTCGTACTTACATAATTGACTCAAATGCCCCACACTAACTCAAAACTAAAAGAAAAATTACAAAATGGCCTGTCATGGCCTTATTTGACATTATAATGACTAAAACCACTGAACTAGACCTTCTTCATCAAATGGAGGAAAAAGGTGCTATGCACCAATGATCATACACTTTTTGTATGGAATACTCAGACTTCTCAACCGTCATATGTATGTTTCTCTTTTCCATTGTTTTGCATGCCATCATAAAGTATCAAGCCGATTGATCATAGCTTAGAGCAATTCCACGTGTTTGGGTGCAAAAAAAGACCATGTGTAGTGTAAAACTACCTATTGGGACATGTTGGAGTAGTTTGTTTGGTCAAACGAATTGCAAAACGAAAGTTGCACCACTTTGTAACTTTACACTACTTTCATTTGGCACATTTTCCATCAAGTGAAAACTGGACACCACAGGAAAATGACTCCGAGAAAACAAAAATTGAGAGAGGTTATTGTAGAGGGGCCCAAAGTGATCCTATAGACTTAGAAAAAGAGTTCATAGCCATCACAATTTCTAAGTAATAGCCTATCAAAGTTTGCTTCCATTTTTCACTTTGGACCCTTAAGGGATTGATCTGGTTGAACGTAGCTTGGAGTGATTCTGTGTGTTTGGGTGGGAAAGAGTACCATGCCTAGTGTAAAAATATCTATTTAGACACGTTGAAACAATCCATTTGGTCACACGAGTTGCACAATGAAAGTTGCACCACTTTGCAACTTGGCACTGCTTGCATTTGACAGTTTTTCCATGAAGTGAAAATCCATTGCCACAGGAAAAAAAACTTTGAGATAGAAAAAAATGAAAGAGGTTTTTGTAGAGAGACCCAACATGATCTTGTAGGATAAGACAAGAAGTTTCTAAGCATCATGGTATCTGAGTAACATCATGTTGATGTTTTTAGCCACTTTGCACTTTGGATTCTTAAGGGATGAATTCAGTTGAACGTAGCTCGAAGAGATTCCACATGTTTGGGTGCAAAAAAGGACCATGCCTAGAATAATAATACCTATTCAAATGTGTTGAAATAGTCTGTTTGGTCATACGAGTTGTAGAACGAGAGTTGTACCACTTTGCAACTTTGGAATGCTTGCATTTGACACTTTTCCCATCAAGTGAAAATTTGCTACTATGGGAAAACCACTTCGAGATAGAAAAAACCAAGAGAGGTTGTTGTATAGGGTTCCAACAAAATCTTGTAGGATTAGACGAGAAGTTTCTAAGCATCACGATATTCTAGTAACAACATGCTGAAGTTTGCAGCCATTTTGCAATTTGGACTCTTAAGGGATCGATCCGGTTGAACATAGCTCAGAGAGATTCCACATGTTTGGGTGTGAAATAGGACCATTTATAGCATAAAAATACCTATTTATATGCATTGGAATAGTCCATTTAGTCACTCGAGTTGTAGAACGAAAGTTGCACCACTTTGCACCTTTGCATTGCTTGCATTTGACACTTTTTCTATGAAGTGAAAATCCATTGCTACGGGAAAACCACTCTGAGATAGAAAAAAATGAGAGAGGTTTTTGTAGAGTGGACCAACACAATTCTATAGGATTAGATGAGAAGTTTCTAAGTGTCATAGTATTTGAGTAACAACATGCTGAAGTTTGTAGCCATTTTGCACTTTGGACTCTTAAGGGATTGATCTAGTGGAGTGTAGATCAGAGCGATTCCGCATTTTTAGGTGTGAAAAAGGACTATGCCTAGTATAAACATACCTATTCATACGTGTTGGAACAATCCATTTGGTCACACAAGTTGTAGAACAAAAGTTGCACCACTTTGCAACTTTGCACTGCTTGCATTTGACACTTTTTCCATAAAGTAAAAAAGTTTTTCCATGGGAAAAACACTTTGAGATAGCAAAAAATAGAGATATTTTTGTAGACGGGCCCAACATGATCTTGTAGGATCAAACAAGGATTTTATAAGCATCATGGTATCCGAGTAACAACATGCTGAAGTTTGCAAATATTTTGCACTTTGGACTCTTAAGGGATATATCTGGTTGAATGTAGTTTGAAGCGATTCCGCATGTTTTAAAGGTGAGAAAGAGGACCATGCCTAGTGTAAACATACCTATTCAGACACATTGGAATAGTCTTTTGGTCACACGAGTTACAGAACAAAAGTTGAACCACTTTGCAACTTTACACTGCTTGCATTTGACACTTTTTCCATCAAGTGAAAATCGGCCACCACAGGAAAACCACTCAAAGATAGAAAAAAATAAGAGAGGTTTTTGTAGAGGGGCCCAACACAATCTTATAGGATTATATGAAAAATTTCTAAGTGTCATAGTATCCGAGTAACAACATGCTCAAGTTTGCAGCCAATTTTGACTTTAGACTCTTAAGGGATAGATTCGGTTGAATGTAGCTCAGAGCGATTCTCATTGTTTGGGTGCAAAAGAGGACTATGTATAGTATAAAAATATCTATTTGGATGCATTGGAATAGTCTGTTTGGTCACACAAGTTGTAGAATGAAAGTTGCACCACTTTGCAACTTTGCACTGCTTGCATTTGACACTTTTTCCATCAAGTGAAAATATGTCGCCATCGGAAAAACAACTTCGAGATAACAAAAACCAAGATAGGTTTTTGTAGAGGGGCCTAACACGATCCTATAGGGTCAGATGAGAAGTTTCTAAGCATCATATTATTTGAGTAACAACTTGCTGAATTTTGTAGCCATTTTGCACTTTGGACTCTTAAGGGATCGACCTGGTTTAACATAGCTTGAAGTGATTCTACGTGTTTGGGTGTGAAAGAGGACCATTCCTTGCATAAAAATACCCATTCAGATGCATTGGAACAGTCTGTTTGGTCACATGAGTTGCAGAACGAAAGTTGCACCACTTTGCAACTTTGCATTGCTTGTATTTGACACTTTTTCCATCAAGTGAAAATCTATTGCCATAGGAAAAACACTGTGAGATAGTGAAAACTAAGAGAAGTTTTTGTATAGGGGCCCAACATGATCTCATAGGCTCATAAAAAAATTACGTAAGCACAATTTTTTTTGAGTAACACCCCATCAAAGATTGATGCCCTTTTGCAGTTTGGACCCTTAAGGGATCAAGCTGGATGAACGTAGCTCAGAGCGATTCCACATGTTTGGGTGTGAAAGAGGACCATTCCTAGTGTAGATGTACCATGCCTAGCATAAATGTACCATGTAATTAGAAGAAGATCAATAAAATTCATTATTTCTTTGTATTTTTCTATTATTTTAGCAAAAAAATGATGTTTTCTTGAACTATACGGTTCCGTACAGGGTGATTTTGTTCTTTTTTCCAATATTTGTGTTTTAACATACCCAATACATATTTAGAAACCCATTTTGATGTTAGAGTGCTTATTTGGTGAAAGGTAATAAGTTTTATGGTGTTTGTGTTGCTACCCCTGTAGATTTTGATGGAAAAGGGCATGAAAAATGAGGTTTCACCCCAGGGTTTGATAAAATATTGCATGTAGAGGTTGGGTGATTATCTTTTGAGTTTGTGCAGATTATTTTAAGAAGGTCTAAGGAAGTGGCATGTTATGGTAAGGTGTGGAACCATTCATTTCAATAAACACTCCTCATACTAGCATAAAATAAGGGTTTTGTGGTTTGGCATGGTAGAATGAGTTTCTCTTGAGAAAAATTGCAGATCTGAGGGTTTGGATACATGAGAATTGCTTCCCCAACAATTTTAGGGGGTTGTTGAATGTTTAAAGGTATGTTCCTTTGTAAATTAGGCCTAGTTAGCCTAATGAGGGCATCAAAGAAGGTCATTTTTTATGCACATGTTCCAAGACAGTCACTATTGATTTTGAAGTATGTGTTGTAACTAAATAATGACTATGTATATCACTCATTTGTTTGTGAATTCATTTGAGAAGCTTGTGAAAAAAGGTCTAAAACTAGGGTCTACTGACCTACTAGATAAGGCAATGTGAAGGGTTAAAATTGAAGAGATAGAGAGTTGTTGGTTATAACTTTGTTTGAAACTCATTCATTTGAGGTTTTGTGAAGATTGACACCCCATGCTTACTAATGCAAGAGAATCTATGAGGATCCACAAACCATCAGGGTACTTCTGACCCAAACTTAACAGGAGAAGATCAAATTAAACAAACATCATTCTTTTGCTCAACTTTCATGAAAAACACCTAATTGTAATCCATTCCACCAACCTACTTAACCCTACATCCGTGGAATGGAAATATTATTACTTAATGGACTCTCAAAATCCTATTTTGAGGGTTACAAACCAGTTATGATAAAATTGTTCTTATTTCTTCAAATTTGAGTTAAAAGGCTTCAAAATACTTTCAAAAGTTACCTATCTCCTTGCTCTGAAGAAAATTAATCAACAATCAAAGTATAAGGTGTTGTACAATCTACACAAGCTTGAAACAAAAAAGGAAAAGTGTTGCAAATACAAAAAAATCATCCTTTATTTACTAATTTTGTAATTGTGCAACTAATGCAAGTTTTTCATTTTTACACCAAATGACATCTTTTGTACAATATCACTTCTCTAATCACCTAATTACCTCTTTGAGACTTTGAATACATTACATATGACCTTCACATGACCTTTTTCACATTGTTTACATTTCAAAATTCAAATTTTGCAAATTTTTCTATTGAAGGCATTTAGAAAACGAGGTGCTCTTACACCAAACATGAACTCCAAAATTACAATATTTGAGTAAATCTCATTACAATTCCTTAGGTACTTCATTCTCATAGATATTTTACAATGTCACTCATACATTCAAGATTCTCTTTAAATGTCTACATCATCGGTGCTCATTATGAGGTTAAACTCAATTGAGTAACTTGAGATTCCCTCACTAAGCTTCACACACTATTTGATAATGGCTTCAAATCATAGTTGAGATTTGTCAAGATTGTAGAAGTTGTCAAAACCAACTTCAGAGCCCAAGAACACCTGCATGCAACGAGATACCTATCACAGGGAAGAGAATGGAGAAAAAAGAAAGAGAGGGTTTTGAAACTCTGAAATATGAAAAATGTATTAATTAGAGAGTGAGATAAAATACAATGATCAATCCTTATAAAAGGAGATTGTGCAACCCTAAAGAAACCCTAATAGGTAGACATTTAATAATTAATATAATTATTAAATGTCACAATATGCAACTAAAGTGAAATATTAAGAGAGGAATAAAGGTAACTTAATTAACATAATTAAGTTAAAACCTTTACTCTAACACCCCCCTTAAGATGAGCAAGAGTGCAGCTACAAAAATGTGTAAGAAAGCAAAGGTAACTACAATGCATGAAAGTAAAATGAGGGTCCCAACAACTAGGCCTGATCAGGTACCCGAATACAACCAAATCTCTATAAAGTGGAGAAATAGGGAAAACCTCATGGGAAAAACTCTACTCCAAAAGAGAGAAAAGAAAGGAATGAAATGCACTAATGAAAGAAGGATAGGAGGTGGATTACATGATACCTCCCATAGATAGCTTCTATCATATAAGTACATATACAATGGTCTCCATAGGAGAGATATAAAGAGACAAGAAGGCCCCCCCACAATGAAGAAACTCTTGTCGCAATGGTAGATGCCTAATGTAGAATCTAAAAGGAGATTCTAAAGTGGAAAATAATATTCCTCCCCTTGGGAAGAAACAGATCCAAAGGACGATGTCGAAGAAACCCTGTGAAGAGTGATGAACCAATCTATCTCAAAATGTGTGCCATGATAGGATGCTGAAGAATCTCTCTTTTTGAACTGAAACAAATGATGCCAAATCCAAACTAATGGGGAGAATCCTGAAATGCAACCTCTAAATGCACGGATAATGGTGGGTGTACAATGATAACCTGAATATCAAGGTAGAGGAGATGAATGTCCTCAAAGTAATCCTCCAGATCTACAACATAGGACTCTACAAACAAGGATGATATGCCTGCAAGATATGAATCCCAAGTAGCTATGTCTGAAAGATGTATGATGTCCTACTACTTTGAATCAATAGGGGCCAAAGATGAGGCAATGTCAAACTGATCAGGAACAATAGGAGATGTTGATGTAGTCTCAATCTCAAGAGTGGGAACATGAATACAAGTCTCTAAACCATCGTCATATGCAAGACCTATGAGATACTCAAGCTCCTCTAGAGTACGGTTATCATAGGGTATTAAATCTATATCTGCAAGAGGGATGAGACAATCTGTAGTGGGATCCTTGGGGAATGGAGAGATATTAGAATCTCCAAAATCCTCCCAAAGACGGTGCCAAAGTGTGTGAGGACAACGAATGTCAGATAAAGCACACAAAGTGTCAAAATCAACACTACAACCAATAACCCCTACAATATGATCTCGAATAATAACCCATGATGATAAACTCCTTGATGTGTCTAGTGTAGGTATGAGATCATACAAATAAGGCAAAATATTAAGCCACCTACAATGTGTAAGTATGCCCTTTGCCCATGACTCATAATTACCCTTATCCAAGTTGATCACAGAAGGATGAATAGAAATACCCATTATACCCACTCAAATGAAAAAATTAGAGACTAATGATCTCAATACATATAAAGCAGATCAAAATATGCCATCTCACACAAACAGATCCTTTCCAGGTGCCAAAACGTCCAAGTAATTGGCAGAATTGTGAAAACAAAAAATACTAAAGAAAATGTATGTGGCAAAGATTCTATAAAAATAAATGATAGATCTGGAAAGAGAACAGAACCACCTTTCCAATGCTTATTTTTTTGCGAAAAAAAGATCTTAGACGCAAAAGTTACGCCTCCCAGAGTGCAAAATTGATGATCCAACTTTGGCTGAGGAAAACAGCATCAAAAGGGAAGAATGAAGAAACCAAACCTATACCATCAGATCAGCGCCAGAAGCAGCTTTCCAATGACTATTCATTTGCAAAAAATAAAGCTAAAACGTCTATTTTACACCCGATTTCGTAAAATAGCTCCAAAATGTCCAACTAGGTCCCCAGAGCCCTAAGGGGCTAAAAAAAGCAGGCCCTTGGTCGCATGCAAGACCAGGGGATGAGAGGTGGTAACGGGCTGGGCGTTGGTGGTGTGGTGGTGGAGCTCCAGTAGTGGTTGGGAGCTGGCGGCTGGCCAGTGGAGGTGGCGGCCTGGTGGAGTTTTCTGGTGGCTCCCGCCTCTGCTGGTGGCCACTGGGCTGTAGGGCAGTGGCGGTGGAACCACTGGCGGCCTGCCAGTGGCTGGTGGCCGCCAGGAGGTTGGTGGGTGGTGACCGCCTTTTGCACTGGCGGCATAAACAAAAAACCAAAAAAACTATCATTTTAAAAAAAAATAAAAAATTTGAATTTCACACCTCGTAAATTGTGCCCTAGGGCTGTACGGCCTTGGGGCAATTTTTTTCCTTCTGGTGCAACTATGCCCAAATTGGACAAGTTTTATATGAAAATAGGGGTTTTTGGGTGCTGCAGACTTAATGGCGAGGTTCGTTTTGGCGCAAAATTCCCAGAAAACTAGGCAACCCCCAGATCCAAAAAAAATCCAACTGAAAACCTGTGAAGGCTAGATCCAACCCTCGTAGCTTCCAAATTCTTCAAAACAAGAATAGGCTGCAGCAGGTCTGCTCTGATACCATGTAGAAGTTGTCAAAATCAACTTTAGAGCCCAAGAACACCTACATGCAAAGAGATACCTGTCACAGGGAAGAGAATGGAGAAAAAAGCAAGAGAGGGTTTTGAAACTCTGAAATATGAAAAATATATTAATCAGAGAGTGAGATAAAATACAATGATCAATCCTTATAAAAGGAGATTGTGTAAACCTAAAGAAACCCTAATAAATAGACATTTAATAATTAATATAATTATTAAATGTCACAATATGCAACTAAAGTGAAATCTTAAGAGAGGAATAAAGGTGACTTAATTAACATAATTAAGTTAAAACCTTTACTCTAACAAAGATCATCAAAATAAGGATGTTGCATTGCTTTTTTGGCTAAGATTGTCTTTTATGGCTCATAAATCAACATTTTATGCAATGAGAGACCAATCAATTTTTAGTAGTTTATTTACAAATACACAAATTAAAAGAGAAAAAGAAAGAGCATCCAAAATGGAAATGAAAATAGATGGAAGGCACTTATGGATAGGCATGCTAGTCTCTCAACTTAGTCACTCCTAGTCATACATCTTCGTTAGGAGTTCCAAGATACCTATTGCACACAACACCTCTCATGAATAGAGTAAGTTGAAATTTGAGATGCTATTATAATGTCTACATCATAGTTGCTCATGATAAGGTTAACTTCAAATGAATAACTTGAAATTCCCTCACCAAGCTTTGCACACACTTTTGTAATGGATTAAAATCATGATTGAGATTTGTCATGATCATCAAAATAAGGATGTTGCATTGCTTTTCTTGCTAACATTCTCTTGGATGGCTCATAAATTTGCATTTTTTGCAAAGGGACACCAATCAATTTGTAGTAGGTTACTTTCAAATAGGAAAAGTAAAAGAATATGATAGCATTTCCATCAAAAAAATTAATGTGCATACTTAAAAATTAATCCAACGAACCATCCAGGTCTGTTCTACTCTTTATTGAGTCAAGTATTGCCTTGTGGTCAGACTCACAAACCTTCCACAAGACCTTGTTCAAAGGTCTACCCCAATATTTGGTCAAAAAAACATTGGATTCCACAACAAGGTTCGAGTAAATAAGAATCTTACGATGCACGTCAAATTCCTAAAACAACCATCATTTATGTTCACTCTTATGTGGGTACCTTCTAAGCCACGTTCCAATAACAACAACTGAGCCTGTAGGGTATTCGATGTTTTCTCCATCTATAACTAGGGCCTTCAATTTATTTTTGGCCTCAACACAATGACACAAGTAATAGTTAGTTCCCTCTTCATTATCTTCATCTACAATAACTATATAAACTTTCCCTACATTGATATGTGCAAAAAATCTCTTGAAATTAGTCAACATTATGAGTACACTGCAAAGTAATATAACAATATGGAATTTCAAAGACTAAGAAAGAAGATATATTACCTAGTTGAACTAGATCTGATACATGGTCAAAGTCGATCGATGATTCCATCTGTGTTACTTCCAATGCCATTAGAGGGTGATACGTGTGAAGTGGGCTAAGATAACTTGTCAACCATTTTTTAACCCACTCCCCTGACTCACAATCATTCTAGGCTTGCATTGTACTTGAAGAACAAAAGCATGTCATCTTTCGTGTATTGATACTCCATGAACCTGCATTTGAGCCAAGGAAAGAGTGTAGCTCACTTGATCCTATTAGTGTACAACAATCCTCATAGGGTGCAATGTTAGTATCATCCATGAACCAAAAACACCTATGAACTAAAGACATATCTTCATTACTTGGACCCATCGAAGCATTACACCACTCAGCAATTGATCTTGCATCTGTCAACTATGCATTGTCTTTATACTTTAACTCTTCTCATGCTAATGCTCTTTTCACACATGCTCCTGCACCATCATGCTCCCTCTTTCCATGTCCAACCTCAAAAAATTTTGACATATGTTGTACACCTATAATGACATGCATTCTGCTCAACTAGTAGAACATGCATGAGTTCTTGTACTATGTTGTACAGTTATTTGACCATATTATATGCTGATCGTATGTTATGCCCCTCTGAGCCAAATCACTATAGAACATCTGGAAGAAACCTTGCACAAACTCTAGATAATGTGTGCGATCATAACTAATATAAAATTTATACTCCCTCTATACCTTCCTTTGGTCCTTTGTACTATCAATTGTATGAATGAATGCTATTTGCACAAATATCGAAACCTATGTGGAGTTGTAATACTATGACTACACCTCATGTTGTGGTTGTAGAGTGAAGTTCTCTAAAAATTCAACCACTGATACTATGCTACCAACTAGAATGGTGTCCTTGCATAGCTTGAATTGCATATCTAACCATCGAGCTCTATGGGTATGGCTTGCATACTCATACACTATATTTTTAGAAACCATGGACATAAACTAATACACTAGAATCTTCTAAATAACCAAATAACACCTTTTTGCTTGAGACCCATCTTTTGTAGTGTATGCCACTATTTTATACTTCTTGAACTCTACTAGTTTTTTTCCCACCTCATATGTGCTTTCCATATGTTGACATACTGGCATACGCTACAAGCCACTACAACGATCACATGAACTACAATGATCGCATGAACCATCCAAGCATGTTGTCCTATATAATATTTGGCCATCCTCTATTTCACATAAATTTTTTTATAATAACTCTCTTGAAGATTTTGGTGGGGCTTCTATGCCAAATTCTGCAAATCATTGTTAGTATGCAAATCACAACATATAAAATGGTAAATAGCATAATGGTTAGAGAATTCAATATGTAGTCTACAACAACAAGTAGTGCGTGTGTGATTTATCTTGCCATAAAAAGGTATAAGAATTTCAAAAAATCTTTGAAAAATACTAATTTGAGGATAATCCATTTGAAATTTATGAAAAAATTGGGTTTGAGTAATATCCAAAAAATTCTTTGGATGTGGCTCATGGTTCCGACTACCGATTCTCCTTCTTACCACATCCCTTTGATTAAGAGATGGCCTTGTGTTATTCTTCCAATACTCTTCAACTAGTTTTCTCAATGCTTCAAAAACCTTTTTATCTTTTTGTGGCAATCTCCTTAAGAATGCCCACAATTCATTTGAATCGGTGCCCTCAATTCTTTTCTTCCTTTGAATGGATTTTGATAAAAAATTTCTACTAATTCTCATTTGTTCACTCATCTTTCCAATGATACGAGCTCTCTTTGTTTGACTGCTTAACAAAGTCAATGTAATGACATGTCGTGTGACATTACTATCCTTTGAGCATGAAGTCTTATCCACACTCTCGTATGCATCCATTAGATTCTTCACAATAGTGTTTTCACTTGATGCATTCAATTTTCTCAACCCAAGAGTCTTTATGATGTCTCTATACTTTATACCCCACATCATTTCAACAAATAGTTGACATCTTGTGGTCTCATTTAGCCTTTCAAAGTAGAATTTACAAATCTTATCAGCATATCTTCTACAAGTGCATTCTAGAATCTTACCTTCCATGTCTTTGGCTTTCTATTTAAAATTCTAGGTCATATTCTTCTAGGTACATACATCTCAACATTAGGAATTTCATCAATATTTAATTGAGGTGGGCTAGATTGCATACCTTCAATTGAGGGTGGAGTAGAAGACATACCTTGAGGTTTTCGTGGGGATGATGGCATACCTTCTTCGTCAAATCCGAGTGATGATGTAATCTCAACTTGAGATGCGCTGGATGGTGTCCAACCATATTCACTTGTGATAGATGGTGTCCCTCCATATTCACTTGCAGTAGTTGGTATCCCTCCATATTTTCTTGTGCTTAATGGTGTCCCTTCGTATTCACTTTCCGTAGAGGGTGTGTCTCCAAACATGGTATCTGAATTTGTCTTAGCATGATGCTTTCACATTCGTGCCCTTTGTGCTACCAAATCCTATTCTCTTTTTGATGGTTGAGGTTCCTCTTTAGTTGGCTTGTTTTCATCAATAGTACCCAATTTCTTCTTTTCATGATATGTCGCTACCCATTCTCTCTCCTTCGCTTTGAATGTTTCATACTCTTTGTCTATTAGTTTATTCCTTCTTCGTTTCTTCGGCATGGAAAATAATTTTACCTATAGCATGGTAATGAGATGAATATTAGTTCCTAAAGTATTTTTCCATTCAAATAAATGAAATATATGTCATTGAAGACTTCATTAAAAATACTTACAATCATCTTGTATAAGACTATTTCTAGCATAGACAAAGGTGATTACAAGATAGACATAATTACATTGTTTTCCTTGTGTAAATGGGGTGTTAAAGAAGGGTTTTGATTAAATGTTGAAGGAACCTTCCATGTAATGGTTGTTTGAGTTTGTGCAAGGCATTTTTGAAGTGTTGTTGGTATTGGTGAGGTTTGGTAAGCCCGATTGTCAAGACTTTCAATAAACCCTAGGTTATTTGCATGAAAGTTGAGGGTTTGGTGGTACAACATTTTAGAGGTCAAGGATATGAGAAATAATGGTTGAATTTGTTTTTTTGTAACACAATTAGTGACTACTAGTTGATATTTGGTGGAAAAAAAGTGTTTTGGACGTACCTCGTTTGTAAAAGAGGGCTATTTGGTGGCCTACAAGGTAGGGAAGCCTATTGGTTTTCAATATTGTTGTAAAGAAACCTCTTGAAAAATTTTGGTATGCTATGTTAGGAGTTGAAGTGTGTCTCAGATGATGTTTGTTAGGTCTTTGTATAGACTTCTCTAAAATATATTGAGAAAAAGTAGTGTTGGAGGGCTACAATCCTTTAGGTGTGTGTTTGGGATAAGTTGAGTATATAGTGTTTACAAGGCTAGTTTGTTGTTTCAGTCTGATAAATTAGGTTTGAGTTGGTTGGGGTCTTCACCACCTAGGTTGCTATCATGCTGTCCCTACCTTCTCAACCCTACCCTATTGGCAAGCTAGTGGAGATTTGGCAAGCTAGATCACTCACTAGCTTTCCAATTTGGTAGGGTTGAGAAGGTAGGGGTAGGGTATGTCTCATAGAAATGGGGTACCACGGTGATGTCACTCACTAGCTTTCCAATGCAGTAGGGTTGAGAAGGTAGGGGCAGTGTATGCCTCATAGAAATGGGGTGTCACAGTGATATACATCATCATGGCACCCCATTTCAATGAGGCATATTCTGCCCCTACCTTCTCAACCCTATTGCATTGGCAAGCTAGTGGAGCATTGGAAAGTTAGCTCACTCACTAGCTTGCCAATGCGGTAGGATTGAGAAGGTAGGGGTAGTGTATGCATCATAAAAATGGGGTTCCACTATGGAACCCGATTTATATGAGGCATACATTTCCCCCACTTCTCAACCCTACTGCATTGGAAAGCTAGTGGAGTGTTGGCAAGCTAGCTCACTCACTAGCTTGCCAATGCGGTAGGGTTGAGAAGGTAGGGGCAGCGTATGCCTCATATAAATGGGGTACCATAGTGATAGGGGCATTATATGAGGCATACGCTGCCCCTACCTTCTCAACCCTACCGCATTGGCAAGCTTGTGGAGCGTTGGAAAGCTAGCTCACTCACTAGCTTGCCAATGCAGTAGGGTTGAGAAGGTAGGGGCAGCATATGCCTCATAGAAATAGGGTGTCATGGTGATGTAGGGGAAGTGTATGCCTCATAGAAATGGGGTTTCACAGTAATATACATCACTGTGACACCCCATTTCTATGAGGCATATGCTGCCCCTACCTTCTCAACTCTACCACATTGGCAAGCTAGTGGAGCATTGGAAAGCTAGCTCACTCACTACCTTTCCAATGCAGTAGGGTTGAGAAGGTAGGGGTAGCACATTCCTCATATAAATGGGGTGTCATGGTGATTACATCATCGTGACACCCCATTTCTATGAGGCATTCACTGCCCCTACCATGTCAACCATTTCTAAGACTGGCCTGAACACACAGTTTTAAGGTTTGAAAGTCATTTAAAATGGTGTATTGACCAATTATCTCATTGTGGCCACTCTAACTTGAGGAATAGGTCTGCAACATCACAGTTAAAAAGGTGTGGGAATGTTGAGTGTGTACATGGGAGGTAAAGAGTTGAGTTGTGCATGAAGCCCTAAAGTGAAATTTGATGTTTTCCATGTGAATTTGAGAGGTTTTGACATGCTAAAGTGAGTATTGTGTTAGGTAAGTGTTGTTTCTTGTTGAATTAAGTTTGTGAAGGACATTATAGACCTATTTGAGGTGGTGGAATTTTTTGATAAGGTTGGGAAGTGTGTTTTCCAATAAGCCCTAGTTTATTTGGCTTAAAAAGATTGTTTTTGGTATTGACATCTTGGTGGATAAATTTCTGAGAACTAAGTGTGAATTCTTTGGTTTGAATACATATAAATTTCTTCCCACATGTTTTTGGAGGTTTTTGTCAAGTTTCAAGATATGTTTCTTTGCTAAAGTGTCCTAATTTGAGGCCTAGTTGGCGTAGAAAGCTTGATTTGAGAAAGTTGTTACAAAGTAACCAATAGTGATTTGTTGGCATGTGATTGTGTACCTTGAAGGGTCCTTGAAATGGTTCAAGTCTTGGTATGAAATAATCTTATTGAGAAGAAATACCTAATTGAATGAGTTAGAAATGGTAAAAGGAAGAGTGTTGATTTGGTGAAAAGTGAAGAGTTTTGAGAATTGTGACTTGTGAATTGTTGTTGTTGGTTGATATTTTGTGTTTAGTTGTGTTGTAGGACCTCCCCTAGTTGCATCATTATTCAAATGCTTTTTCCATGCTTCCATTTTGATCCATGATTGCAAGATAGGCTGTACCTTTCCCCGTGTTGCTAACTTAGCCTTCAATAAAGAGTCTTCTAACAATGGAGAGAAGGGTTAGGATCCCTTGTAGGTATACTAATCAAGGAAATATTTAAAATATATAGCAAATAAAATTGATGTTGTAGGTTTAGTGATGACATAAATTTAGAAATAGAGATGAAAACCAAAATAGTTTCTAATAGCTATCAATGTGGGAGGAGTATATTCCAATATTTAGAGAGATATATGGAAAATTTGGTAGCATAGACAAGGCAATGAGATTCTTGGTATAATTGTTTGAAAAAATTACCTCAATGAAAGCTTTGGAAAGTGGTATGCACTTCCATAAAAAAGGATTGAGAAATGATGTTTTATTTCACTTCCTTAAAACATGTCATAAATATGTGTATACAAAATGTGGAAGCATACACAAGGTAATTCAATTGTTAAATAACAAAATTCCTCAAAGTGATGTAGTTTAAAAATGTAATTGGAAAGTGTATAAAATTGTGTAATTTAAAATGTGCATTGACAACCTAAGGTTATAATGACAAAAAAAAATGATCAACATGGAATATGGAAAATAACAAAAATGAAAGGTAGCCATAATAGAATGAAAGAAAATATGTAAAGACTTCACATACCTAAAAAACTAGAGTTTCAAATGGAGGAGTTCAACCCAATTATGTAGCCTTAACTTCTTTCTTCAGACTCAACAATTTGAATTTTTCAAAAGCTTGATCCCCTCCAAACTTCAATTGTATATCAGTTTTCAATAAAATTCAAACTTGAATTGATATTATATGTCTTTCAACGTGAAAACTCTGCTATTTCATGCAAAGGTGGTAGAGATATCATGAAAAAGGTGGTGGAATATGAAAAACATGCATGCACAATTCACAACATCATCAAAAAACTACTTTTTGTTAGAGCACATGTACAACCAGGATAATATGTAGAATGTGGGCCTTGAGAGCATAGGTATATTGAGTTTTTTTACCATTTTTAGTGCAACACAAAACACCCTCGTGTTATAACACAAGCATGTTATTTCTTCCTAAAATGACCATATCTCTACTTCTTCAAAATACACTTGTGTTATGAGAAAGTTGGTTTTCGAATATATTTCTTTTCTCTCTCTTTGTCTATACCCTATATACCCTGATTCTATCTCTCTTCCCTCTACCCTTATACCCTAATTCTATATCTCTCCCCTCTACCCTTAACCCTTAACCCTTATACCCTCTATCTCTCTCCCACTCCCTCCTCTCTCTCGAGTATCTCCCTCATCTCTCAACCCCTATACCCTCTCCCTCTCTCAACTCCCTATCTCTCACTCACTCCTTCATTCTCTCTCCCCTCTACCCTCTACTCTTAACCCTTATACCCTCTATCCTCTACCCTCTATTTCTCTCCCACTCCCTCTCTCTCTGCTTCCCTCAACTCTATACCATCTCCCTCTTCAACTCCTCTCTCTCTCTCCCTCACGCAATCAACTTGTATCTCTCCCTCTACTCTCACCTCTTAACCCTTTTTATACCTCTATCTCTCTCCCACTCCCTCTCATTCTCTTGCTCCTCCCTCCTACCCTGTTTCTCTCTCTAACTTCTCTCTCTCTCACTCACTCACTCCTATCTCTCTCTCCCCTACTCCACCTCTTACCCTTAACCCTTATACCCTCTATCCTCTTCCCTCTATATCTCTCCCACTCCCTCCCTCTCTCTCTCTCATATCTCCCTCATCTCTCAACCCCTATACCCTCTCCCTCTCTCAACTCCATATCTCTCTCTCTCTCTCTCACTCCTATCTCTCTCCCCTCGACCTCACTCTCTCTCTCTCTCTCTCTCAGTCACTCCCTCTCTCTCACTCACACTCTCTCAGTCACTCCCTCTCTCTCTCTCTCAGTCACTCCCTCTCTCTCACTCACTCACTCTCTCACTCACTCTCTCCCAATACCTCCCTCTCTCTCTCTCTCACTCTCATCTCTCAACCCTAAACTCTCAAACCTTAAACACTAAACCCTTAAACCCTCTACTCTCAATCCTCTACCCTCTACCCTCAACCCTAATCCCTTAAACCTTGAACCCACTTAGTAAACTCTCTACCCTAATCGATCAATCATCAATCCTCTAACCTTAGTGTTAAACACTCAACCCTTAAACCCTCTACCCACTAACCTCTACCCTATAAACCCTTAAACACTAAACCCTAAACTGTAAACCCTCAACCCTTAAACAATAAACCCTTAAACCCTCTACCCTCTACCCTCTACCCTCAATCTTCTACCCTCTACCCTCAACCCTAATTCCTTAGCCCTTAAACCCTAAAAACCACTTAGTAAACTATCTACCCCAATCCCTCAATCCTCTTGACCCTTAATCTCTCAACCCTTCAAACCTAATCCCTCAACCCCTATACCCTCTATCCTATACATTGGACCATATACCTTAATCCCCCAACCCTATACAATCCTCTACCCTCTGCCTTAAACTATCAACCCTTAAACCCTCTACCCTATAAACCCTTAAACATTCAACCCTAAACCCTAAAACCTCAACCCTTAAACCCTGAACCATCAAAATCTCTACCCTCAACCCTTAAATCCTTAAACCCACTTAGTAAAATATCTACCCTAATCCCTCAACCCTCTTGACCCTTAATTTGTCAACCCTTCAATCTTAATCGCTCAACTAGTATACCCTCTACCCTTTACATTAGACCCTCAAACCTAATCCCCCAATCCTATACCCTCAATCCTCTACCCTCAGCCTTAAACCCTCAACCCTTAAACCCTCTACCAACTACCCTCTACCCTATAAACCCTTAAACACTCAACCCTAAACCATAAAACCTCAAACCTCAAACCCTAAACCCTTAAAACCTCTACCCTCTACCCTAAATCCTCTACCCTCTACCTTCAACCCTAATCCCTCAACCCTTAAACCCTTAAACCCACTTAGTAAACTCTCTACCCTAATCCCTCAACCCTCTTGACCCTTAATCCCTCAACCCTTAAACCCTAATCCCTCAACCCCTATACTCTCTACCCTATACATTGGACCCTCGAGCCTAATCCCCAAACCCTATACCCTCAATCCTCTACCCTCAACCTTAAACCCTCAACCCTTAAACCCTCTACCCACTACCCTCTACCCTATAAACCCTTAAACACTCAACCCTAAACCCTAAAACCTCAACCCTTAAACCCTCTACCCTCTACCCTCAATCCTCTACCCTCTACCATAAACCCTAATCCATCAACCCTTAAACACACTTAGTAAACACTCTACCCTAATCCCTCAACCCTCTTGACGCTTACTCCCTGAACCATTAAACCCTAATCCCCCAGTCCCTATACCCTCTACCCTATACATTGGACCCTCAACCCTAATCCCCCAACCCTATACCCTCAATCCTCTACCCTCAACCTTAAACCCTCAATCCTCAACCCTTAAACCCTCTACCCACTACCCTTTTCCCTATACATTAAACACCCAACCCTCAATTCTCAACCCTCAACCCTTAATTCCTCAATCCTCAACCCTGATCCCCTCTACCATATACATTGGAATCTTAACTCCAATCCTTCAACCATATGTACCCTCAACCCTAATCCCTCAACCCTACAGGTTGTCAACCCTATACCCTTTATTCTCAACCCTCTACCCTTTACATTGGACCCTCAACCATCATATATCTATGTCCCTCCCTCATCTTCTCTCCTCTCTATCCATCCATCCCTCCCTCTCTACCCTAATCCATCAACCCTAAACCCTAAACCCTTAAACCCTTAAACACTCAACCCTAACCCTCAACCCTCAACCCTTAAACCCTAAACCTTTAAACCCTCTACCCTCTACCCTCTACCCTCTACCCTGTTGTACCCAAAACCAAAATTTTTGCTTCACTAAGGCATTTTGTTTAATTAAGTCTTAATCTTGTTAAAGTGATGTCAGAAGGTCATTTTTGGATTTTTTGAATATGGAGTTGGTGTCAGTGTCATGTCAGTTGGTTACTAAAGAAATTTAAGAAAAGTGAAAATCTGAAGGAAAATCATCATAATTTTCTATCTTTGGAGAGGGGAGCACATTTTCAAAAGGGCGCCCTATCTTTTAGGGGCTCAGATCCTATTTTTAGGGTTTGTCACCTCCAACAGACATTTTTCCAGTGTCATGCCAGCTTCACAACGAGCTATTAAGCTTATCAAATGAACCTATTTCATGCAAGTTACGGAAGATATAGCGCAAAACGAGAGGAAAACGAGAATTGGCTAACACTGGAGAAAAGAGTAGCTTTTGAGAAAGGCGCCCATCTTTTTGAGGTGTCAAATGAAGGATTTTGGTTAAATGCCACCCAGGATGTTTGTCTCACATTTGTTCAAGCTTCGTGATGCATTCGTCAGTGGGTGAATCTGAGTTGCAGAAGTGCCTGAACCAGAGGTCAAACGTAGGGTCAAATCTTAGTCAAAATATCAAGGAATAAGCAAAAGATCACTTTTTCAAAAAGGCGCCTGAGCTTTTCAAGCCTTTAATGCTTTCTTTTTTATGATCTCAGATGTTCAATTTGTCCGTGTTATGTTTAGCTTTCTGTTGCCTGTCTCCGTCAAATCAGAAGATGTTTCAGCAGCTTGCAGTCAGAGTTTTTATGTTATTTTGGTCAGTTCTAGAAATGGCTAAGTCTGGAGAGAAAAGAGCAACTTTTCAAAAAGGTGCCCTAGTTTTTCACCCCTTAGATGATGTTTTATGGAGAAATGTTCCTTTGCAGCTATCATGCGAAATGAGGTCAGCTTCGCAGTGAACCTATGATCTAGTCCTGAAACTTCATCAATCAAAAGCTATGAAGGATTTGTTTTTTCCCTCCGTATGAGATAAAGATGAGAAAATTTGACTAAGTCTAGGAAAAAGAGCAGTTCTTGAAAAAGGCGCTTGGATTTTTGAGCCTTCAGATGTTATTTTTATGATGTTCAGTCTCAAGGTATCTTTTGATCAGTTTTTGTCCAGCTTTGCGATGCACCTGTCAGCCAGTCAATCGGTGGAGTCAGTCAGCCAGTGTCAGAGGATGAAAAAAGGTCTCGAAAGAGGTTTAAGTCTAAATTTTCATGAAAATTGGCTACATTTGGAATTTGCCTAAAGAGGGCAAAGTTGAATTTTTGAAGGAAGTTGACTGGTGCGCCCTAACTTGAGTTCTAACTTCAGTTAGACTGAACGATTTTTGGGTTGTCATCTCCAGTTCATATATTGGCATGTTGAGTGATCTTTCAGTTTGCATGTTGAGTTAACTAGTTTGCATGTCCAGTTAACTTGTTTGCATGTTGAGTTAACTGAAGTTTATGCTTGAAAATCAACTTGAGTTTGCATGCATGGTGCAATTGGTTGAAATTGTGAAGACTTTGTGAAGTTGGAGCTTCATTCATTTTCAACTGGATTTTTTAACTTCAGTCTTAAAAGGGACGCCATATTTAAATTAAAGCAATAATAGTGAAGTTAGCGAATTTACCTTTGATTGTTAACTGAAAAGGGACACCATATTTAGAATTTTTAAAGATTTAAAGCATGAGCACGAAGTGTGGTGAATTCTTATTGTCAACTTCAGTTCTGAAAGGGACGCTTTAATTCTTAATTATTAATTTAGTGAATTTTGAAGTATGGTGAATTCAACAAGGATTGTCAACTGAAGTCAAAATTGCATGGTGCTTTAAATAAATTTGCAACTGAAGTCTTGGTGAGGCGCCCTAAAGCATGATGCTTTATTTAGCTCATTTTAGTTTTAGTTAACTAGAATTGGGGTCCAATCATAAGCCAAGTGCCATTTTTTAGGGTTTAATGCCTTTGTACGAATTTCAAAGATGAAAATCTATTTATTCAAGCATTGGCGTCCATTATTTCTTCATCTCAAACTTCAAATATACATTCTTCTTGAGCGAGAAATGAGTTGAAGGTGCTACAGGTGTCAGAATTCAACGTTCTTCATAGCAACAGATTCAAATTGTTCAGAGGAAGAAAATTCAAGACTTTGTTTTCACTTTGCATGTAGGTTTCATCAAATTCCAAAATAGAGATAGGTGAATTCTATAGAAGCAGAGCAAACAAAACTTTCTATCTTCTGTCTTATTTCTTCTATTTCTCATCTTAGGTACTTTCTTTGCATGTCAAAGAAATTCAACGTATATTCAGAATTTGATCATCTGGGTTCGCATACTTCAGTATTTGCAACAAAACCCATGTCTTAGATTTTTTTGAGAAAATTGCCCCATAGTCTTCATTCTGAAGCTTTGTACTTTTTTCCAAGAATTTCTTTGCATGTGGGTCTAAAACACATCTTTTCGAGAATCAAGCTATATGGGTTGTCTTAGAATTTGATTATACACAAAACCCACGTTTTAGAAAAAAATCAAAAATTTCTTTCGTCATAGGCTATTTTTAGCCTTGTCCAGAGATTTTCAATTTTTCAGAAAGTTGTTCAAGTAAATTTGACTTCATAGTAGAAAGTCTTCATTTTCAAAATGTAGTTCAATCTCATTGATTATAAGGCCAAATCGGCCCTCATGCATAATTTTTTCAAAACTTCAGATACGGACCTAAATCATGTTTATCTAGTGGTTAATCTGAGTAGTCTGGAGGGTGTTAGCAGCAATTCATTGAGAAATCTTGAGTGTTCCGGATTGCTGGCAATGACATCTATTCCTGTTACCATTTTTTATCTTAAGTTCGTTCTTGCTTGCATCAAGCATTATGACTCATCTTCATGACAAATCAAATTAGCTAATGGGAGGGTTGTTTGTAGTCTCAAACTGAAGGACATAGAGAAATGTTTTGCTATTCCTCCTCGTTCAGATAACTTTACTGTGGTTATTGAGGCCTATGAGAAGATATGGGATGGAGATCAACAATGTTCATAGAGAAAAGTGGCTCAGAAATGGCTGAAAGTTCAGAATACTAACATGCCTAAAAAGGTTGGTCGTGGTGAATTCAAGGACGAGGTTGTTGTTTTGATAACTTTGCTCAATCGAGTTACAGGTCAATAGGATGCTAGCACTTTCCGTTCATGGATGTTTTACCTTATTTCCATAATTCTTGATGGCACTGAACATTTTGACTGGGCTATGTTGATTAGTGATTGCTTACATCAACAGATTACTAATTTTCTCAAGTATAATGAGTTTCATATGATATCATACTTGGTATACTTAGTTGCATTCCAAGGCAGCTACAAGCATCTAAAAACTAATGGAACTCTTGGTGTTCAACATGTTCACGAGTATTATCCTCAGTTGGAGTTCTCTAAATTTGAGCAAGACTTCCGAGCAGTGAATGATCACTTTTTTATGAGGACAGTTAGAGATCTTGAGGATGAAATGCACATTCATATTTCTACTGAGGCAAAATCAGCGATGGAGACTTGGGCAGATTGGTTTATCTAATTCCCTACATTCACATACATCTGGGTTTATGGATATGTTGGAGAGCCTTTGATGTTACCGAGGTATCCTTCAGACAAGATCATCTTCATGGAGTTTCTTAGATAGATGCAACATGTTCATTTATTTCTTCGCAGTCGTCATAAGACTGCGGCTAATTTTCCATTTACATTAGGAATTTTCACATGCAATGCGGCAACAGATGCCAAGCTTATGTCAACCGAAATAGAAAGGTTCAAAATTAAGACTCATACTAAGAGGCGTTCCTATGATCCTTTGGGTCATTATGTAGACAGGTTAGAGTGAGGGATTGTACATAAGCCAGCACTTGAAGATTTCTGGGCTAATTGTGAAGATGAGTTCGAGGTTCGTCATCATCACCATTGTAGACTCACTATCGGTCAACTCTCTAATTACCTATCAGAAGATGTTGATGGTCTATCAGATGATGATGGAGAATTTCTTCTCAATTCATATGTCAGAGATCAAATTGCTCGGCAGCCACTTCCCTCACCAGATTGGTATGCTAAGGAGAATACTTCTATTGCAGAGGTTTCTAGATCGGTTATCAAGACTAGCAAGCTGTTCTTGGAGAGTAAACAAAAGCGAAAGTTTGTTCCTGTGACAGAGCCACCAAAGGATTTTTCTTCATTTCCTTCTACTTCTAGGTCAAGACCTTGGGTCAAGGCTATTGTGATACCTCCTGAAGGAGTTAAACTCAGTGGAAACATGGGAAAGAGAGCTACTGGTAAGAGGAAGTAGAAGCGAGTTGAAAATGTACCTGAGATTCCAGTAGAGACAGTCATTCAGGCTAAACCTCACGTTGAACCTCCTAGTTCACCTCATATACAACCTATTGACATAGATTCTGAGCCTGAGACACCAATTCAAGTAGGATTAGAGACAACTAAACCACCATAGGTTGATACATTAGCGACAGTCTCTCCTTGAATTGAAAATATTTTTCAGTCTTGTTGGCTCGAAAGGTCTTTGGGGAGACAGAGGTGTGAACCTTCATATAATCTTGATTTATCTGAGTTTGGTGAACTTTATTAGAGAAGGTCGAACAAGAAGATTAAGAAATAGGTGCATATTGAAAAGACTCTAGAATCAAAGATTGTTATTGAGGTTGCTATTCCTCTAAACGGTAAGAGCCTAGATGAAGTCGAAGTTGGTGACTTTACTTTCACTAAGGAAAATCTTGGCAGGACTACTCGAGAGACAGACGTGAGCCTTCTTAAGATTGTCACCAATAATCTTGAAGAACACATCATGAAGGATGGAGAGGATAAGGCATTGTTGAAGGTTGAAAATAGTCAACTTCGTCAATATATCTCTGATCTTGTTCATGAAAATTCAAGTAGAGTGCCTGTTCTTCCTCAAAATACACCTGTAGAACAACGAAAGCTGGATAAGTTAGTCAGTCATGATAGACTTTTGGATAACTAGATTGAAGGCTTAGTTGCTACAGGTCAACGTCTTCTTGCAAATTTGTATCAGTTGAGGAGTGATGCACATAGGCTTCGTCAAGGTATTCAGTTGCTTGAGGTTTCAGTTGCAGAGGGTTTAGCCAAGGATCGTGTTCTTGTGTCTCAGTTGTCAGTTGCATATGATGCCTTGGAGATTGATGAAGATCAGGAGAAAGTTTTTACTTGGAAAGAGTAGGACCTTCTCAAAATGGAAATATGTGAAAAGATCTCTACCAAGTTGTTTTCACTGAAAGATGATGTAGTTGGAGCACTTGCACTTGTCAGTGGTTTTGTTCAGATTCCGTGTCATTATCTCCTTGAAGATGGCACGTATATTGAATTGGACAAAGTACAAGCTGAGTTTGGGAAGCTGATTCGTGATAGCCTTGAGGGTGAGCCTATGGTGGCGAAGCTGGAGAATATTTTAGTTATTTCAGCCAGTTTTAGAAAGGCGACTAAAGATGTTAAAGAAGGCATGCATACGATCAAGGAAGGTGATAGAGAACTAAAGAGACAGATTATCGCTTTAGACAGTATCAAAGTGCTAGATGATAGAGAGATTAATGAGTTCTTGGTCAAAGTTTTAGACCGAGATGACATGGAGTGATCTGCCAGTTGGAAACTGCAATTAATTTTGAGGGTTGAGTCATGAGTAGTAGTTAACTCAACTTTTAGTCTTGAGTTCACACGCTGATTTCACACATGCTTATCTCATCCTTGGAATTATCTTCATAGGAGTTAGGGTTAGGGTTTCCAGTTAACTAAAGGTAGTGTTCAGTTAACTTTTATTTAAATAAGGACATGCATGCTTGCACATTGTCCATTTAGGTTAAATGTTTTGGTTAACTGATGGTAGTTTTCTAGTTAACTGTATAGTTTTCTTTATTAGGGTTTAATAATAAATTTTGCATGCATTGTGAGACTGTAGTTGACTCAAGGTGATTTTAGGGTTCCCTACACCTTGATGTATATAAATAAGAGCTTTTTCTCATTTGTAAATAACTTTTCCACGAGAGAGAAATATATGTTGCACATACCTTGCCCTCAATATTGCTCTTTTGGTATTTGTTCATGCATCTTTGCTATTATAATGAATTGTTATGCCACATAAGGTTTCATGCAATTGTAATGGCGAATTCTTTCCATAGTTAGATCAAATCTATTTTGTGTTTAATAAACTTGTTCAGATTGAGATGATAGTTGTGCCTACCTTGCCTTCAAGTAGAGAATCTACACTTGTTTATCGTGTGTTGTTGTGAATAATAAACTTATTCGGATTGAGCTGATAGTCGTGCCACCTTGCCTTCAAGTAGAGAATCCGTATTCAGTTTATCGTGTGATGTTGTTACCAATAAAATTGTTTAGATTGAACTGATAGATGTGCCACCTTGCCTTCAAGCTGAGAATCTATACTTGTTTATCGTCTGATAGTCAAACCTTGCTCTGTTTCCTCATGCTCTATTTTCTTGAGGAGACTGGATAGAATTTAAGCAATTAAGTTTAGTTGTAGTTAGTAATACTGTGAAACTAGAAAATACTCAGCTGCAACGTATATAGTTTTCGAGAAAGCCTTGTACCTCTACAGCTAAAACAAAAAGACAAGATATAGTTTAGTTTATTTCCTTTTCAAGTACTTTTGTCAAGCACAATGAGGGAGCTTCCCCTCCTAATTTGAAGAGCACTCATTGCATAGTGTGCATAGCTATCTGTACCAACTCTTACTCCAGAGGTGCTAGTTGTTATGCCAACATACCCAATGCCCTCTACCCTAAACCCTAATCCCTCAACACTAATCCATCAAACCTTATACCCTTAAATACAAGAAAACTCCCTACCCTAATACCTAAACCCTCAACCCTTAAACCCTCTACCCTCTACCCTCAACCCTTAAACCCTAATCCCTCAACCCCTATACCCTCCAACCTATACATTGGACCCTCAACTCTAATCCCTCAACCCTATACCATCAATCCTCTACCCTCAACCCTCAACCCTCAACCCTCAACCCTCAACACTCAAACCTTCTACCCTCTACCCTCTACCCTCTACCCTATACATTAAAACCTTAACCCTCAATTATCAACCTTGAACCCTCAATCCTTAAACTCTAAACACTCAACTCCTATACCCTCTACCCTTTACATTGGACCCTCAACCTAATCCTTCAACCATATACCCTCAAAACTTTACCCTAAACCCTCTACCCTCAACCCTAAACCTTTAACCCTAAACCATTAAACCTTGTACCCTATACCCTCAACCCAATACTCTCTACCATCAACCCTATAGGTCCTCCACTCTAATCCCTCAACCATATACCCTCAACCCCTATCAATTTCTCTCTATCTATACATCTCACCTCTCCATCCTTCCCTCTCTCCTACCCTCTCTAATTGTCTCTATGTACCCTCTCCCTCTTTCTATGCACCTCTCATTTAATAAATCTCTACCACCCTATATCGCTCCCTCTCTCTCTATCTCCCTCCCACTCTCTCCCACTCCCTCTCTCTCCCTCTCTCTCATGTCTCTCCCTCCCACCCCCCCTCTCTCTAGGTCTCTCCCTCCGAAACCTACCTAGGTAGTTACTCTCTCTCTCTCTCTCCTCCCTCTCTCTCTATCCCTCCCACCCTACCTAGATAAGTCTATCTCACTCCACCCCCTCTTTCTCTCCCTCTATTTGGTCACTCCCTCCCACAACCCCTCCCTCTCCCAAGCCTCTCACTCACACTCCCTCTCTCTCCCACTTTGTCCCTCTCGCACTCCCTCTCACTAGCTATCTCTCAAGTCTCTCCCTTTGGAACCCTACCTTATATCTTCTACCCTATACCCTAATTATATCTCTCTCCCCTCTACCGTCTACCCTCAACCCTTAAACCCTAATCCCTCAACCCCTATACCCTCCACCCCATACATTGGACCCTCAACCCTAATCCATTGAATTTATACCCTATATCATCAATCATCTACCCTCAACCCTCGACCCTCAACCCTCAAACTTCAACCCTTAAACCCTTTAACCTCTACCCTCTACCCTATACATTCAGCCCTCAAACCTCAATTCTTAATCCTAAACCCTCAATCCTTAAACCCTAAACCCTCAACCCCTATACCCTCTACCCTTTACATTGGACCCTCAACCTAATCCTTCAACCATATACCCTCAAACCTATACCCTAAACCCTCTACCCTCAACCCTAAACCATTAACCCTAAACCATTAAACCTTCTACCCTATACCCTCAACCCAATACTCTCTACCATCGACCCTAATCTCTCAACCCTCAACCCTTAAACCCTAATACCCTAGAAAACATCAACCCTCTAGGTCGTCCACCCTAATCCCTTAACCCTATACCCTCAACCCCTATCACTTTCTCTCTATCTATGCATCTCACCTCTCTCTCCCTCCCTCTCTCCTACCCTCTCTAATTGTCTCTATTTGTACCCTCTCCCTCTTTCTACATACCTCTTGTTCAATCAATCCCTACCACCCTCTATCACTCCCTATATTTATCTCTCTCTATCTCTGTCCCACTCTGTCCCACTCCCTCTCTCCCTCTCTCTCATGTCTCTCCCTCCAAACCCCTCTCTCTCTCAGGTCTCTCCCTCTAGCAACCTACCTAGGTAACTCTCTCTCTCTCGCTCTCTCCCCACTCTCTATCCATCCCTCCCACCCTACCTTGATAAGTCCCTCTCACTCCACCCCCTCTTTCTCTCCCTATATTAGGTCACTCCCTCCCACAACCTCTCCCTCTCTCAGGTCTCTCAATCACACTCCCTCTCTCTCCCACTCCATCACTCTCACACTCCCTCTCACTACCTATCTCTCAAGTCTCTCCCTCTCATCCCCCTCACACTCTCAAGTCTCTTCGTTTGGCACCCTACCTACATAACTCTCTCTTTCTATCTCTCTCTCTCTCTCCCCCCTCTCTCTCTCTCAATTCTCTCTCTCCCAACCCCCCTCTCTCTCTCACTCCCTTTATCCCTCCCACCCTACCTAGCTAAGTCCTTCTCACTCCAACCCCTTATCTCCCACTCCCTCTCTCTTAAAATTTCACTTTATCCCTTTATCCCTCTCACCTCCCTTTACACTCTCAAGTCTATCCCTTTGGAACCCTACCTACATGAGTCTCTCTTTCTCTCCATCTCTCTCTCTCTCCCCCCTCTCTCCCTCTCTGAATTCTCTCTTTCCCACATCCCCTCTCTCTCTCACTTCCTTTATCCCTGCCACCCTACCTAGCTAAGTACCTCTCACTCCAACCCCTTCTCTCCCACTCCCTCTCTCTTAAACTCTCACATAAACCCCCTCTCCCTCTCTCCAAACTCACACACACACACACACACTCTCTCTCTCTCTCCCTCTCTCCCTCTCTCCCCCTCCCCCTCCCTCTCCCTCTCCCACCCTACCTAGACAACTCTAGATCTATCTCTCTTAAAATTCTCCCTCCCTCTAAAGACATACATCAATACATACATACAAGCATAATACATATGTACATACAATCCTACATACATACAATCATACATGTACATGTACGTATATACAATCTTACATACAAGTAGGCATACATACACTATACATGCATTGATACATATAGGCATACATACATACATACATACATGACATACAAGCATACATGTACATACAAACGATAGAAATATATAAAAATACATTCAATATGGATTTAACATAAAGAAATACATAACATGAGCATGTTATACCGCACTCGCATTATGTCTTGCTAGACATGCTCCCCACAAACGAATAAAAACCATGTTAAAAATGACATATAACGTGAGTGCATTATAACAAGCTCACATTATATCTTGCTTTGGGAATCTCCAAGCCTTGGGGTTGGTATTTCCCTTGGAATACCAACCCAAAGGCTTGGAGGGCATTCCTAATGACCAAAGACGTGTTTTTGCAATTTCTGAAATATTTCACATAATCG
Source organism: Sequoia sempervirens (assembly GCA_007258455.2). Lineage (NCBI taxonomy): Eukaryota > Viridiplantae > Streptophyta > Pinopsida > Cupressales > Cupressaceae > Sequoia > Sequoia sempervirens. The sequence continues at coordinate 150,882,340 of VDFB02379711.1, read as the reverse complement.
GGTTCATGCTCACCGTTAGGATTGCATGTGGTTCACTATCAAACAAATCAAACATCTGGGTAATGTTAGCTTCTCTCTTAGCTATCCAACGATGTAATTTTTTTCACTTTCTGACAATGTTAAGCCTTTCATCCATAATTTCTTTTGTTTGTATGTTTCTTTTTTGCAAAAAGCAATGTTTGGTGTTTTTTTCATTATAAATTAATTATTCATCAAAATTTCAAATAAATTATATTTTTAGAAACTAGACTCCATTCTAAAAATTACAAAAAAATTAATTAGTTTCCAAAATTTGTAGGGGTAGCACGACCAAAATTTTATTTTTTAGGAAGTGTCCACTTCAAAAATTAGTAAAAAATAAAATATTCATTAAAAATTATTAGAAAAATTTAGCATCAACTACATATTGTTAGCTAATTTATGACTATAGCAATTTTAAAAATACTAAAAAAAATTCACTGTACGAGGGTCGTACATAGTTGCTATGTTATGTTTTTCTAATAAAAACAATACCAATTTGTGTGCTTCCCTCATTTGAACCCCTTAATATCAACCATTTTCAAAATAAATTAGTAGTTTTGAAAGTAGACTCAAAGCACTTGAATTCTTCTTTTTGTTCCATCTCAAAATTTTGAGTGTAACTATCCTCAATTTCACATTGAAGGTCAGTAATTCATGATTTAAAAAAAAAGTGGCCACTTAAACCCCCTTTTTGGGAACCATCTTGGCACACTTACCCTCAATAGTACCTTATCGGAACTTGAAACAATATAGCCTTTTCAACAACACCTTATCGAAAATGAAACAATATAGCCTAAGCTAGACAACAACAATCAACAATGCCTTATGAAAATCAGCATAAACTATATAATGTTAACTATTTTAAAGCTAGACAACAACAATCAACAATGCCTTATGGAAATCAACATAAACTATATAAGGTTAACTATTTTATTGCGTTGCAACCATATGGAAAAAACATAAGGCATAAATCAAACAATATTTGTTTCAATAGTGACCCAGATGGAGGAACCTACAAAACACAAAGATGCACAGTAACAAACCCATGCAAAATATAGTCTTTTATCAACAACACCTTATTGAAAATGGAACAATATAGCCTTTTCAATTGAACCTGATCAAATATGAAACAATATAGCATGATCTAGAGAACAAAAATCAACAATACACAAAACGTAAACCATAAATGAAACAATATTGCTTTTAGAAAATAATAGTCTTTTATCAATAGCGCCTTATCGAAAATTGAAACAATATAGCCTTTTCAACAACACCTTATAAAAAATGAGAGAATATAGCCCAAGGTAGACAACAACAATCCACAAAAATTGTATAACATTAACAATTTTATTTCGGTGCAACCATAGCCACAAAACAAAAGCCATAAATTAAACAATATTAGTCTCAACAATGACCCAAATGGAACCCACAAAAATTCACAGTAACAAACCTATGCAAAAATATGCTCTTTTCTCAATAGAACCTTATCAAAAATTGAAAAAATATAGCCTTTTCAACAACACCTTACTGAAAATGAAACAATATAACCTAAGGTAGAGAACAATAATCAACAATGCCTAATGGAAATCAACATAAACTGTATAACATTAACTATTTTATTCCATTGCAACCATAACTAGAAAAAGAAAGTTATAAATCAAACAATATTGGTTTCAACGATGACCCAAATGGAGAAACCCACAAAACACAAAAATTCATAGTAAGAAACCCATGCAAAACCATACCCACAAAATGTGAACCAAAAATGAAACAATATCCATTTTTACAAACAATATATTCTTTTTTCAATAACACCTTATCAAAATTTGAAACAACCAACAGTACCTTATCAAAAATCAAACAATATAGCTTGCCACAAACCATGAACCACAACTGAAAGAATATTGCAAAGGGTTTTTTCAATATGAACCTCTTCCTGCTTGCTTCAAACACACCTCTACCCGCTAGCTTTGTCTATGCTTCCTTGTTTTTCAAATGCCTGCAAAAAATGGGCAAAAAATTATCACAAGTGACACTTTCATTTTTCTTTTGCAACCATCACCCCATGCAAAAAACAAAAAATAACCTCCAACCACCTTCACAGAAGTTGGACAATGGTTGATCGAACTTTCACCCTCACAAAAGCTTATCCTCCTCACTTACAGTTTTGATAGGAGGTATAACAACAAAACAAGGCCCAACAATGCCTTATCAAAAATTGTGCAATCATTCGCTATGTTTCCCAAGGTTTTAAATGGCAGGTGTTATTACAACCATCGCCAGTACACGAAAACCACACAACAATTAATGTTGATGTGAACCAGCGTTTAATTTTGCTGGCCTTCTCTATCCACGCGGTGGAAAATTTTCCAACCTATTCCCAATGCGCACCAAGTGCCTTCGCCACATGACTGCCAAAAGGCTTAAAAATCATGAAGGCTGACGAAAATTCTAACCAAATTAAAAATATCCACCACCTTTTTTCATGACCGTCGGAAGGCTTAAAAACTGGGAAGGCTAACGAAAATTCCAACAAAATTTCACACAAATAGCCTATCGACTAATTATATTATGTAATATATAAATAATATAATATATATTGATAAATATAATATTTATTATATTTGTATTATATATTATATATTCTATTATACAACATATAAATAATATCTCTCTATCTTTCCCCTTCACACCTTGGTGTGTAATGGGTACACTAAAGTGGTGTGGAAGGTCAATTATAAAAAAAGACGGAGAGAGTGAGAAAGAGGAAAATCGAGAAAGATAGAAAAAGAGAGAAGGAAATAAAAATATAGAGATAAATAGAGGAGAGAGACGAAGAGAGAGATTGAGAGATAATGAGAAACATAGAGATAGAGAGGGAGACATAGATATATAAGTTCATATCTCTATATTTATTCCCCTCTATCTCTCCCTCACTCATTCTTTGCCTCTCTTTTTTTCTCCCTTTTTATATATCTCCCTCTCCCCTCTCTCTTTATATTTACTCACTTCTCACTTCATTTCTCTCTATTTCTTTATATTCAAATCTCTCTCTCTCTCATTCACTCCATCTATCCTACTCTCCTACTCTCTCTCTCTCTCACTCCTCTCCATTTCTTTCTATTCATATCTTTCTCTGCCTCTATCTCTCTTTCTCCCTATTTCTCTCTCTTTCCATATCCCTCTCTATCTCACTATATCACCTCCCCTTTCTCTCTTTCCCTCTCTACCTATATTTTTCTCTTTCCCCTCTTCTCTCTCCCTCCTCTCTCTTCTCTCTCTCCCTCCCACCACTCTCTCTATCTACTTATATCTCTCCCTTTCTCTATATCCCCTCTCTGTCTCTCCCTCCCTATCCCCAGGCTATCCCTATCTCTTTCTCTACCTCTCTCCCTTGATCTCTTCCCATATATCTCTAAGTTTATCTCTCTTCTTGTATATCTCTATCTCTCCCTATTTCTCTCTCCCTCTCTCTATTTTTTTTATCTCTTCTTCTCTCTATTTGTCCCTCTATCTATCTCATTGTCTCTCTCTCCTTTTCCCCCTCTCTCTACATCTTATATCTATATCTATCTATCACTCTTTATCTCTCCCCATCCCCCTCTCTCTATCTCTCTCTCATCATCTCTATCTCTCTTCATATTTATCTCTCCCTCTCCCTCTCTCTATCTATTTATCTCCCTCTTCCTCTCTCCTCTTGTATCTCTAAACATTAATCCCTCTCTCTATCAAAACAAATTTATAATCATTATGTGAATATTTAATTTTTAATTTTTGTGTATTTTTTCTATATATATACTTTCTTGTGCGTAATATGTTGGTTGTGAATTCCAATCACAACCATTTCAGCTTCCCCTTCTAATGACTCTTTCTTGTCATGAAGAGAAGTTATAAATATGCATCTCAATTACTTGGATAAATAGATTAAAACCTTATAAATTTTTACAACTCCTTTAATAAAAGAGTTGCCCTAATTTTCTCGTGGATGTAGCCATTTTGGTGAACCATGTAAGTTGGTGTCATTGTTTTGTTTCTACATTTTTTTCTATTAATTGTTGTTCTAGTTTGGATTTCAGTTTTGTATAATTTTATATTAATCTACACTCATAACTCAACAAGTGGTATTAAAGCTAAGGAAAATTTGAAATGTTTCTGGGTTAAAACTTTGGCCTGCGAAAATTGCAAATGGAAGCATTGTTGATTCAAAAAAAGCTCCTAATAACATTAGATGGAAAAACCAAGAAACTTGTTGCTATGTATGATGAGGACTGAGACATATTAGACAAGAAAGCAAAGGAAACCATTATCCTTTCTCTCTCAAGCAATGTGTTGTTCAATATTTCAATGGAGAAGACAGTGAAGGGTTTATGGGATTGATTTTCTGACATGTCTGAGAGGGCTTCCACATGTAATAAAGTATTCTTAATAAATAAATTGTTCAACTTGAAGATGAAAGAAGGTAACAACATTTTCAACCACTCAAATAATTTTAAGACTCTAATCAACAAATTAGTTTCTATCAATATTAAATTTGAAGATGAAATAAAAGCCATCTTGCTATTGTGTTATCTTCCCAATAATTGGGAAGGTGTTCTGATGGAAGTTAATAACTCAATATCCAAAAAATAAAGGATCCAACATAAAAGGGAATGTGTTGAACTTTGATGATGTGGCTTCAATTATCCTCAACGAAGACATGAGAAGAAAACATCAAAGTATTTCATTCGAAGGGGCTTTGATTTTATAAAATAGGAGGATATCCCAATAATATGGAAGATATAAGAATAAAAGAATATCTAGATCTCACAAGATATCTAAATCTAGGGAAATAAATAAAATTTATTGATTTTGTGGCAATGAAGGTCACATTAAGAGAATTGTTCCAGTCATTTGAAAGAAGGTAGAGAGTTAATCAAAAGAAAATGAGGTAAATGCAACATATGAAGAGGATACAAATGCATGAGTTTTATCTACAAGTGAAACTAAAAATGATGCATGGGTGTTGGATTCTAATGCTTTTTTTCACAGCTCTTCATGTTGAGAAGTTTTCAAAAATTATCAAGAAGGAAACATTAGTAAGGTCTACCTTGGTGACGATGAACCTTAAGCTATTGTCAATAAAGATGTGATATTAAAAATAAAAAATGGAAATAATTGGTTGTTGTAGGATGTGAGACACATTCCTCAACTCATGAAGAATTGATTTTCATAGGATAGCTAGATGCTGAAGGTTGTAGCATCACTTTTAAGTTCAACACTTGGAAGGTGACCAAAGGAGCGTTAGTGATTTCAAGAGGCAGTAAATTGGGAACTTTGTATGTGCTAGAGAGTCATGTTGAAGTTGGAGTTGTTATGCTAGTTGAGGATAGTAGGATGGAGCTTTGACACAAGAGGCTCGATCATATGAGCAAGAAGGGCCTTTAGTTTTTGCACAAATATGATCAACTTCTAGGTTTAAAATCTATTGATTTAGACTTGTGCACATGCATTGAATTTATAAAAAATTAAGGGGGATCATCTTCTTTATTCAAGGGAATGACAAGAAGAAATGACCATTGGAACTAGTGCATTCAAATGTTTTTGGTCCCACTAAGGTTACTTCCATTGGTGGATCTAATTATTTTGTTACCTTTCTTGATGATTGCACTAGAAAGGTTTGGGTTTATATCATAAAAAGGAAGTCTAAAGTATTTGAAAATTTTAAAAATTTCAAAGAAAATATTGAAGACTAAATTAAAAAAAAATCAAGTGCTTTAGAACTAATAATAGTGGAGAGTTTTTTTCCTTGGAGTTTGATAAATTTTCTGCAAAGAATGGTATACAATGAATCAGGATAGTCCCTTTAACCCCTCAAAAAATGGTGCAACTAAGAGGTTGAATTGAACAATCTTGGAGAGAGCTCACAACATGCTTTCAAATGCAGGATTGGAAGAGTTTTGGGTAGAGGTAGTTAATACAACAATTTTCTTGACTAATCCAGTTCCAACTTCTCGATTGGAATTTAATATTTTGAAGGACAAGTGGTTGGGAAGAAGAATTACTTAAAATCACTTGTGAGTGTTCAATTGAAGCATTCGTTCACATTCCACAAGAGAAAAGAACAAAGTTGGATATCATGTCCAAAATATGTTTTTTTTGGATATGATGATGAGAAGTATGGTTATTGATTATGAGATCACATTATAAAACTAGTAACTCGGAGTTGGGATATGTGATTATTAATGAAAGAGTAATACCATTTTTTTCAAAACAAGTTAAGTCAGTAAAATAATGTGTCAATCAAGGATAGTGAAATTAGAAGTGATTTTTTAAAATCACTACAAAATACTCAATAACAACATACACATGTACAACCCCATACTCTACCTAGAATACCTATGTGCATGATATACATAATCAAGTTTTAATGTATCCAAATCAAGAAAAAATCTCCATTGGATGTGGTCCTTTTGAGTCACAAGGATTGGCATCAAATATTATAAATTCTAAAGAAGGTAATTCACAAGAGTTAATTCCTTAGTTGAGGAGGTTCACTAGGGAGAACCAACTTCTTGCTAAATATGATGATTTTTTACATCATCTATTAATATTTGATCAAGTAGAGCTACATACATCTAGAGATGCTTGTAGTGACAAAGATAGTGATAATGGATGGATGCCATGATAGAAGAGATATACTTGTTGTTGGTAAATCACACATGGGACTTGGTACATCTTCCACCAAATTGGAGAGCCTTGAAAACAATTAGGTTTACAAATTGAAGGAAGAAGATAGTGGTAGGAAATGGTATAGTGCTAAATTAGTGGTCAAAGGATATGACTAGGAGAAGGGTGTGGATTGCAAATATTTTTTTTCACCTATTGTGAAAATGAATACCATCTAGGTAGTTTTTGGTTTAGCAATTGTATATGACCTTGATTTGGAGTAGATTGATGTTAAGATAGTGTTTCTACATGGTGACTTGGAAGAAGAATTGTATATGCAACAACCAAAAGGTTTTGAAAAAGAAAAAGAAAATATCATGTGTAGATTGAAAAGAAGCTTGTATGGGTTGAGACAAGCCTTAGAAATGGTACCTCAAGTTTGATTCCTTCATGGCTAAGCAAAAATTTGCCAAGTGCAAATCTCATCCATGTGTGTACTACATAGTTTTGGAGAACAATGAGTTTTTTTTTGTTATTGTTGTATGTTGACAATATGCTAGTAATCAACACTAGTATGAATATTGATAGCCAACTGAAAAATAATTTGGCTAATAGGTTTTGATCTTGATTTTTTAAATATATTAAATAATTTTAACTTGATTTTAATTTGTAATTCAATCCTAAACATGTGTTAAATATTTATGTTGGTTCAAGGAAGTCATATGACTTTTGTGTCAGATCCACCAGAGGGATTGGTTAGCACTACTCCATTGTTGGGCGTATCACATGAGCCACTCGTATGTATATTGTTTTAAAAACTATACTCACAAATTTGTATTTTGAATTCACCATATCAAACATGCATGTACTTATATTAAAAAAATGTCTATATGTACAGGTTGACATGACCATGAGAATGGGTATTGCACACCCATTTGATGCATGACAATATCAGGAGTCAACTAAATTTTAGGTTGTTTAATAATTTTTCTACATGTGTGCATAATTTGTAGGTATTTTAAATAGATTAAAAAACTTATTGGTACACATGAATATATATGTTTAAACCTAATTTATACACATGTTCTTTATTTGACCTTGTAGGACCTTGTTAGTGACACTTTCCATCCCGATGATGTCATACCACCTAAACCAACACATACAAAGCAACCTCATATGGTAATTTTTTTTCATTATTATATTTAGAGTCAATTATAAATTATACATTGTGAATTAATGAAATTAAATTTTAATTGAATATATATGATCATGTGTTAAATTATTTTTATTTATAGCACATGAGATAGGTCCTATAGCAGAGCAACCTCATACGGTAATTTAAATCTTATTTTATAAATTAAATTGAATTAAATTATTTTTAATCATCTTAAATCTGATTCCAACTTTTTGTCGCTTGTATAGACTGATTTAGATCTTCTTAGTCCATGTAGAGTAAAGAGGTCTCTTGATTATAGAGATGATAGGAGTTATATATATATATATATATATATATATATATATATATATATATATATATATATATATATATATATATATATATATATATATATATATATATATTTCATAAATTTCATGTTTTAGTACATTCCACGAACTCTATATATCTTTCAATACACATTACATGTACTTTTTATACATGTTTCAATATTTCATTGATTGTATGTGTACATCTTTCAATATTTTTGTATAATTTCATGGACTATGTCTATATATATGTTTCAATATTTCATGGATGTTATATATTGTTTCATGGACTTTATTAATTTCAGCATTTTATGGATTATTCTGGTTAAATAATAATTTACACATGTACATTTATGCATTTTAACTTGAATAAATTAGTTATCCTCATGAGACAATATTTATTATTAAATTCCAATATTTTCATACATTTTTATTTAGGAGTTAAAAAATATTTAACACAAGTGTGTTATCTCAGACATTAATAGGACATTAATGTGAAATTATACAAATGTGAAATTAATAGTACATGCAAATATTTGTACTTCACATTTTATTCATAGTCAAGACATTAATAGGAAATTAATGTGAAATTATATACAAATACAAAATTAAAGATGAAATTAATAGGACATTTAAATATTTTTACTTTACATTTGATTCATTGATTCATAGTCAAGACATTAATGTGAAATTATAAAAATGTTAAATTATAGGACATTCAAATATTTGTACTTTCTATTTGATTCATAGACAATAAATTAATAAGGCATTAATGTGAAATGATACAAATGTCAAATTATAGGACATTCGAATATGTGTACTCTACATTTGATTCATAGTCAAAACATTAATAGGACATTCAAATATTTGTACTTTAAATTTGATTCATAATCAATATTTTTGATAGTACTATAATTTAGGATGACTCATCATAACTATTCCAAAATATTGTCTATGTTAATATAATTTATGTCCTAATAGGATGTCCTAAGGGGATCAAATAATTCAAAGTATGTCTCATGTTCAATCATAATTAATATAATTATGTATTATAATTTAGGATGACTCGTCATAACAATCACATACTATATCAACATAGTGTCAATGTTAATACAATTTATGTCTTAATAGAATGTCTTAAGGAGTCATAATAGGATGGTTTAAGGGGATAAAAAAATTTCTCAAAATTTTCTTAAGGGATCCAAGAATTCAAAGTATTTCTTAGGTTCAATCACAATTGATATAATTAATTAGGATATATATGAATTAAAGGTCCTAGGAGAAATGATGGCTTAAGGGGTCTTTGTAGGATGGCTTAGGGGGTCCTAGGAGAAATGTCTGAAGGGGATCAAAGAATTCAAAGTATGTCTCATGTTCAATCACAATTGATATAATTAAAATTAATTTATATATGAATTAAGGGGTCCTAGGAGAAATGGTGGCTTAAGGAGTCCTTGTAGGATGGCTTAAGGGGTCGTAATATGATGGATTAAGTAGATCTATGAATTAAGGTCCTAGGAAAAATGATGGCTTAATGGGATAAAATTTGGTGAAGTTTCCCAAGACAACTAAATTTAACAATAATATACATGATAAAGTGATTATGCATTCAAATTTTAACTTGCAAAGCAGGAAAACATGCATATAACAAACAAAATATATCAAATATTGACTTATATATATAAAAGTGTAAAGTAATTGTTTATGTACATATAAAAATTTGGCATATATGTCAACTCAAATAATGTTTACAAAATGTGGCTATGACATCAAAAGAAAATCTAGAACTTGTGGTGAATCATCAAAATGTAGCCTCTTCACGCCACCTGATATCAAAATGATAATAAATCAATTTTAACTATGCATATAAGCAATATCAAAATATCATCAAAACATGTATTTAAATTTATGTAAAATTATATATACACTTACTTGTATTTACATGTATCCCATATATTATATCTTATTAATTAAAAAATATATGATTATATTATATTATATTATTATATTATTGTATAATATTATTATTTACATATTATTTATTATATTTATATTAAAATTATATAATACATAAATAATATAATAATATACTACATATAAATTATTTATCCATTTATTTTAGATATTATATTATACTTATATTCATATCTCCCTACTTCTCTCTTTCTCTCTCTTATTCACTCCTACTCTCCTACTCTCTCTCTCTCTCACTCCTTTCCATCTCTTTCTATTCATATCTTTCTCTACCTCTATCTCTCCATATTTCTCCCTATTTCATTATCTCTTTCCATATCCCTCTCTATCTTGCTATATCACCTCCCCTTTCTCACTTTCCCTCTCCACCTATCTTTTTCTCTTTCCCCTCAAGTCCCTCTCTGTTCCTCCCCTCTCTTCTCTCTTTCCCTCCCACTTCTTCTCTCTCTCTCTCCCTCTACTTATATCTATCCCTTTCTCTCTATCCCCTCTATCTATCTCTCCATCTCTACCCCCTATCTATCTCTCTTTCTCTTCCCATATATCTCTCTATGTTTCTCTCTCTTCTTTTATATCTCTATCTCTCCCTATTTCTCTCTCCCTCTCTCTATTTTTCTATCTCTACTTCTCTATATTTTTCCCTCTATCTCTCCTTCTCCTCCTCTCTCTAAATCTTATATCTCTATCTATATATCACTCTCTATATCTCTCTATACTCTCCCTCTCCCCCCTCGATATATATCTCTCATCCTCTCTATCTCTCTATCTCTCTTCATCTTTATCTCTCCCACTATCTCTCTCTTTCTATTTACCTCTATCTTCCTCTCCCCCCTTGTATCTCTAAACATGACTCCCTCTACATCTATCCATCCATCTCTCTCCCTCTCCCCCTTCCTCTTCCTAGAATTTTATTTTAATTATTTATATCTCTATCTCTATCTATCTCTATCTCTATATCTCCCTCTCCTCTTCCTAAACTGAGCTATAAATAATTATATTTTGTGTCTCCATCTCTATCTCTCTAATTATCTTTTCCTTTCTCCCTCCCTCCCTCTCCCTCTCTCTAATTATTAGTTCTTATCTCTATCATTATCTTTCTATTTCTTCCTCTCTCATTCTCTCCCTCTCTCTCCCTCTATATATATTTATTTCTTAGATATTTCTCTCTCTCTCTCTCTCTAGATATATATATATATATATATATATATATATTATATCTCCCTCTTCTCCTTTTCATATCCTTCTCCTTTTCCTTCTGCATCTCTATCTCTATCTTCCTATCTCTTGCCCCTATCTCAATCTCCTTGCTTAACTGTCCCTCTCCCCCCTTTCTCTCTCTCACTTTCTATCCCTATCTCTTCACTTTTCTCCCTCTTTACCTATCGCAAGCATATCATGAGCCTATCAAGATAATGAAACTTTATTATCTTCCTAATTCAGCTTAGTTTTGTTTGAATCATCTTTGGTTTCTTCTAAGTAGAAGCATCGTTGCTTTGATTTTGTTTCAAAAATGTTTTGAGTTCTAAGTGGATGCATAGTTTCTTTGAATTTATCACTTCTCCAATGAGACCTTTGTTGAAAAAACAACATAATTTTTTAATTTTCCTACCAATTGACCTCATTTGTTGCACAAATGTATGTAAATAATAAAATATTTTTTTCTTAATTGACCTTCCACACCTCTTTAGCGAAACCCATTGCACACCAAGGAACAATTACTATTAAATATATTATTTAATGTCTTGAAAGAGTTGATACATCTACTTAGTAAAATAACTAAAGATAATTAAAATGATAAAATAATTAAGCACTTCTTGAAGTCCATTGCATGTATGACAAAAAGATAAAATAAAATAATAATAAATATATTATATATATTGTGTAATGTAAATATATATTTGAATTTTTTTAATATAAATTTAATAAATTTAATTTAATTATAAGAAAATTGTAATCAAAATATGATTATATTTTATTTTAATTTTTTAATTTTTTTGTCTATATATGTACTTGCTTGTGGGTAACATGTTGGTTGTGAATTTCAATCATCACCATTTTAGCTTGCTCTTCTAATGACTCTTTCTTGTCTCAAGGAGAACTTATAAATATGCATCTTGATCACTTGGATAAATAGATTTAAACCTTGTAATTTTTTACAATTGCTTTAATAAAAGAGTTTCCCTACTTTTCTTGAGAATGTAGTCATTTTGGTGAACCATGTATGTTGGTGTCATTGTTTTGTTTCTATTTTTGTTTCTATTAATTGTTGTTTTATTTTGGATTTCAATTTTGTATAATTTGATATTAATCTACACTCATAACTCAACAAGTGGTATTAGAGCTGAGGAAAATTGAGAAGAGATAGAGGAAGGAAAAATTGAATTTTTTTTGGTCAAAAACTTCGGCATGTGGAAATTGCAAATGGATGATTGAAAAAGAGCTCACAGTAACATTAGAGGAAAAAATCAAGAAAGTTTCTGCTATTTCTGATGAGGATTGAGACATATTGGACAAGAAATCAAAGGAAACCAATATCCTTTCTCTCTCAAGCAATGTGTTATTCAATGTTGCAATGGAGAAGATAGTGAAGAGTTTACGGGATTGATTGTCTAACATGTATGAGAGGGCTTCCACATGCAATAAAGTCTTCTTAATAAAGAAATTGTTCAACTTGGAAATGAAAGAAGGTAGAAACATTTTCAACCACTCAAATGAGTTTAATACTATAATCAACCAATTAATTTCTATCAATATTAAATTTGAAGATGAAATCAAAACCATCTTGCTATTGTGTTATCTTCCCAATAGTTGGGAAGGTGTTCTGATGGAAGTTAATAACTCAACATCCAAAAATAAAGGATCCAACCTAAAAGAGAATGTGTTGAACTTTGATGATGTGGCTACAATTATTCTCAAGGAAGACATGAGAAGAAAACATCAAAGTACTTCATTTGAAGATGCTTTGATTTTATAAAATAGGGGGATATCCCAAGAATAAGGAAGATATAATAATAAAAGAATATCTAAATCTCACAAGATATACAAATCTAGGGACATAAATACAAGTTATTGGTTTTGTGGCAACGAAGCTCACATAAAGAGGAACCACTAGTCATTCAAGAAGGTAGAGAGTTAATAAAAAAGAGAGAGGTAAATGTAGCATATGAAGAGGATGAAGATGCATGATTTTTATCTACAAGTGAAACTACAAATGATGTGTGGGTTTTGGATTATAATGCTTCTTTTAATGCCTCTTCATTCTAGGAAGTTTTCAAAAATTATCGAGAAGGAAACATTAGTAAGGTCTAGAATCTTTGTGTGAATGAACCTTATGTTATTATCGATAAAGATGTGATCAATGTTAAAATAAAATAAAATGAAAATAATTGGATGTTGAAAGATGTGAGACACATTCCTCAACTCATGAAGAATTTTATTTCTATAGGATAGCTAGATGCTCAAGGTTGTATCATCTCTTTTAAGTTCAACACTTGGAAGGTGACCAAAGGAGCCTTAGTGATTCCAAGATGTAGTAAATTGGGAACTTTGTATATGCTAGAGAGCCATGTTGAAGTTGGAGTTGTGATGCCAGTTGTGGAAAGCAGGATGGAGATTTGACATAAGAAGCTTGTTCATATGAGCAAGAAGGGCCTTGAGAATTTTCACAAATATAATCAACTTCTAGGTTTAAAATCTATTGATTTAGATATGTGCATGGTCATTCAATTTTTAAAAAATAAAGGAGGATCATCTTCTTTATTCAAGGGAATGACAAGAAGATATGACCATTGGAACTAGTGTATTCAAATTTTTTTGGTCCCACTTAGGTAACTTCTATTGGTGGATCTAATTATTTTGATACCTTTCTTGATGATTTCACTAGAAAGGTTTGGGTTTATATGATAAAAACGAAGTTTAAAGTATTTGAAAATTTTAAAAATTTCAAAGAAACAATTGAAAACCAAACCATAAAAAAAATCAAGTGCTTCAAAACTAATAATGGTGGAGATTTTTTTTCATAGGAGTTTGATAATTTTTATGCAAATAATGGTATACAATGAATCAAGATTGTCCCTTTAACCCCTCAAGAAAATGGTGCAACTAAGAGATTGAATCAAAAACTCTTGGAAAGAGCTCACAACACACTTACATATGAAGGATTGGGTAAAGAGTTTTGGGTAGAGGTAGTTAATACAATAGTGTACTTGACTAATCAAGGTCCATCTTCTTGATTGGACTTTAAGATTTTGAAGGACAAGTGGTTGGGAAGAAGAATTACTTAAAATCATTTGCGAGTGTTCAGGTGAAGCATTTGTTCACATTCCACAAGAGAAGAAAATGAAGTTGGATATCAAGTTAGAAAGATTTTTTTTTGGATACAATGATGAGAAGTATGGTTATAGATTGTGGGATCACATCACCAAACTGGTAACTAATAGTCGAGATGTGATTTTTAATGAAAGTGTAATATTATTTTTTTCAAAACAAGGGAAGTAAGCAAAATATGTGTCAATCAATGATATTGGAAATAGAAGTGATTTGTTTAAATCACTACAAAATCATCAATGAAAACATACACATCTATAACCCCATACTTTACCTAATACCTATTTGCATGATATAAACAATCAAGTTTTAATGTAGCCAAATCAAGAAGACATCTCCTTTTGAATCACAAGGATTGACATCAAATATTAAAAATTGTAAAGAAGGAAATTAATAAGAGTCAATTCCTCAGTTGAGGAGGTTTACTAGGGAGCACCAACTTCTTGCTAAATATGATGATTTTTTTGCATCTATTAAAATCTAATCAAGCAAAGCCAGAAACATTCACAGATGCTTCTAGTGACAAAGATAGTGATTATGATATTAATTTAAATGCTCCTATAAGTTTTAATATTGACAGATCATATTTACCATTATCACTATCACAATACTTCCCTTAATATTTTTTGAAATCCCATGGTGACAAGAGAACTACGAATATCATATCTATTTGTATAATTCAATTTGTAAAGGTTTCTTACTTTTTTGTTTATATTCTCAAGCACAGGCCTAATAATTTTAACAAAACATTAAGAAAACATCGACATTCCAACCATCCTAATTCCTACGAAATAAACCATTTTATGAACATTCTCTACTCCATGATTGAATTTCTAAAAGAATAAGCCAACTCAACAAAGATGCAATGGAGAGCGTGCACGAAGGATAAAGTATTATACACATACATTCAATTTTTTGTCCATTTCAAGTGTAGGAATTAGGTTAGAACTATCTCATTACTATATGATATTAAATATCCTCACCCTCTCATTGATAGTGAAACCCGTGACCTCCTTATGCCCATTTCTCTCTTTTTTGCATTACTTAAGTTGAAGATAAGGCACGTGCATAGCTGGGGTCAAGGATTCCAATAGAGCTAGTTTTGAAGGCTGCATGATCAACGCCTTAATGTTGGGATGTGAAACCCATCTCTGCTCCTTGGTTCTAACCAACAACCCAACATTTCTCCCTAGTTCTGATACCAATTGTAAATATTAAAATGAGTAGAAAAATAGAATAAAATAGAAAATAATGAGACATGAATTTATAGTGGTTCGAAAATAGCCTACATCCACTCTCAAGTAGGGAATAATTGTATTAATCAATCACCAATCAACTACACAATACATGATCTGCCACATATTTATACAAAGCTCTTTGAGAACAAAGAGATGGGAGAATACAAATGGTCATGTGACCATTGGGCTTCACATCCCACCACTTAATGCAGTTCATGCAATCTGTTATTTTATAATAAATTGCAGTTGTGTGCAGTCTTGTTTTTTAATGATAGTTTTAGATTATATTTAGCTTTTTAGAATTTCATGCATCATTCTATTTAGAATCTTCTTTGTTAGTTGCAACTTTATGCACTGCATAATAAACAACATGACTATGCAGTCGTAATAGTTAGGATTTTAGAACTGTCTATTTTAAAAATATTTTTCTGCTAGTAATCATGCTTATATGAGCAAACTAGACATTGATTTCAATTAAGGATTTTGTACTCTATTTTTTGAATTGAATAATACAAATTTCTTTCCAACATTGTTGTCCACTCTCTATTAGAGAAAATTTGTATTGATTATTGAATGTAATTATTTTTTTAAATTTTAGCTCAAAAATTTAGTTTTTTTAGCTGGTATCAGAGTAGGTTGCAAAAATATTTGGCAAGTAGCTGTAGGTTAACGATTCTCTCCCAGAAATATTAGAATGGAAAATGGTGGCAATTTTCTATTTCAGCTTTCATTGTTTATTAGAGACAACTATGACCATTAGAGTATATAGATTAAGACCCTACTATTATCTCAAGATCTTTGAGAATTAGTAGGAGGATACACAAAACTTGTAGATCAGAATGGATTAAATTCTTTAATTTAGAAAATAAAAAAACTCAATTGAAAGAAGACAAAAAATAGGACAATCAAGTTATATTTTCCATCCAAAGTCAAAGGATGCATGGGAGGCTCTACAAATTGCATACCAAGGATCTAGCAAAATAAGATTGGTAAGACTTTAAATCTTTCAAAGAGATTTTGAAAATTTAAGGATGAAAGAATCCGAGTCTATTCAAGATTTTATTACTAGGGTTTAAAGTATTATAAATCATCTTAACACTCAAGGGGAAAGAGTCACATACCTAAAAAAATTGTAGAATTTTGTTTTTTTAGATCCCTTCCTCCAAAATTTGATCCAGTGGTCATAACCATTGAAAAAAGTAAAAATCTAACCACATTCAAAGTTGTGGAGTTGATAGATTCTTTACAATCTCATGAGGAGCATATGTAACGTTCTACAGAGAACCTAGTGCAAGCCTTCCAGTCTACTGTAATAATTGAATAAAAATCTACAAACCCTTATCAATCAAACAAATTTCAAGGGGAGTTTTTTTACATCT
This sequence comes from Sequoia sempervirens, assembly GCA_007258455.2. Classification (NCBI taxonomy): domain Eukaryota; kingdom Viridiplantae; phylum Streptophyta; class Pinopsida; order Cupressales; family Cupressaceae; genus Sequoia; species Sequoia sempervirens. The sequence continues at coordinate 150,865,272 of VDFB02379711.1, read as the reverse complement.
AGAGGATGTGGTAGAGGAAGAGGAGGTAATAGAGGAAGATGAAGAAGTTATGTGGATTGTAGAAGTATTTAGTGCCAATATTGTGAAAGGTATGGACACTATAAATCTGAATGTAGAAGGAAAAATATGATTTGAATATGTCAAGAGCCAACTATACTAAAGAGTCTTTCGAAGAAGCAAAAAAAATTATATTCATCACTTGAAATTTGGAAAAAGAACTACAAAAGGATGTCTATTTCTTGGATAGTGGTTTGCTCAAATCATATGACAAGTAAATCTGATCTCTTTGTCAAATTAAATGAATTTTTGAGTCCGAGTTAAGTAAATTTTGGTGATGATAAAAATGTTGATGTAATGGGAAAAGGTACCCTTATAGTGAAAACTAAGCAAGGAAAAAATACATTAATTCATGACACTTTGCATGTGCCCAAATTATAGCATAATCTTTTAAGTATTGGGCAGCTTGTAGCAAAAAATTATAAGATTGTTTTTGAAGATAACTTCTACAAAATATTTGATAAATCAAATACCCATCATCTTATAGCAAAGGCTTGCATGATAGAGAAAAAACTATTTCCTCTCACATTGGCATCCTCTAAGATGCATTCCCTCAAGGCAACCATAGATGATTCATGGTTATGGCACCAATGGTATGGTCATTTGAATTTTCAAGGATTAAGTTTTCTTCATAAGAAAGACATGGTGAGAGAACTTCCTGCAATTCAGGCTAAAGAAGTTTGCTCATGGTGTGCACTTGGCAATTGACATTGAGATAGTTTTTTGACGAATAAATCATGGAGGGAAAAATATCCTCTAGAGCTTCTACATTCAGACATTTGTGGTGACATGCAAGAGGAATCTTTGGGTAAGAATATTTATTTTGATATTTATTGATGATTTCTCAAGCCATACATGGGCTTATTTTTATAAGAAGAAGTCTGAGGCACTTGAATGCTTCAAGTACTAGAAAATTAAAGCAGGTATTCTCTCAAAATACTCAAAACAAATAGAGGGGGAGAATTCACTTCCAAAGAGTTTTATGATTTTTCTAACACTCATGGTATCCAAAGATATCTCATGAAAAATTATACCTCCCAGCAAAATGGTATTGCAGAGAGAAAGAAACGTACCATTATGGAGATGGCATGAAGTATGTTGTAGTACAAAAACCTTCCTAATTTCTATTGGGGAGTTGTAGTAGCAACCATAGTTTATATTTTGAATAGAATCCCAACAAAATTGATTCAGAATATCACTCCAAAGAAATCCTGGAGTGGACACACACCCTTAATAGCTCACTTTCGTGTATTTAGTTTCCTTGTATATGTTCATGTTCTAGTTTAGAAGTGGAAGAAGTTGGATGCAAAATCTCAAATTTGTATCTTTGTCAGCTATTCTAATTCCACAAAAGGATATAAATTCAATAACCACGACACAAAGAAATTAATTATTAGTTGAGATGTGGTTTTTGATGAAGGGGGAGTATGGAAATGGAAAAAAAATAGGTCAACAAACTACACTAGAATAATCATAGGTTTTGAAGATGATCAAGTTCCTCCTCTCCCCACAAGCTAGAGTAGAAGTTCAAGTCCAAGTTCACCAAGTTCTCCAAGTTCCTCTTTAGATGATAGTTCCATTCCACAATCAACTCCAATCTCTTCTTGAAAGGTATGAAGTCTAAATAAAATTTATCAAAGGGGTTCCAAAGTGAATCTAGTTACCAATTTTTATTTGTTTTGTACCATTCAAGTTGAACCCTTTGTGTATGAAGAAACTTTGAAAGAACAAGTATGGATTGATGCTATGAATGTAGAGATGCATGTAATTGATAAAAACAATACATGGGAATTAGTGCAACTTCCTATTTAGGCAAACAGGTGATTGGTGTCAAATGGATTTATAAGGTGAAATATCATGCTGATAGTTTTATGAAGAAACACAAGGAAAGATTAATTGCCAAGGGATTTACACAAATTCTTGGAGTAGATTATTTAGAGACTTTCACTCAAGTAACAAGATTTGATATAGTCAAGATTATACTGTCTATTGCTACACAACACAAGTGGCCATTCTATTAGATAGATGTAAAATCATCTTTCCTCAATGGTTATATTGACGAGGAAGTATATATGCAACAACCTATTGGTTATGAAATTCTTGAAAAAAGAACATTTGGTTTACAAGTTAAAAAATCTCTCTATGGGTTAAAGCAAGCACCTTGTGCTTGGTATTTAAGGATTGATAGTTATTTCTTGAAAAAAAGGTTCATACAAAGTCCCTTAGATCCAACCCTCTATATCTAGTATCTTGGTAATGATATTCTAATTATTTTCCTTTATGTTGATGATCTCATTTATACAAGTAATAGCCCAACTCTCATGGAGAAATTTAAAAAAAAATGAAATAAGAATTTGAGATGTCAGATCTAGAACCCATGCATTATTTTCTTGGAGTGGAGGTGAAAAAAAATCTGAAGGTATATGAATTTCTCAAACCAAGTATGTGGTTGATCTATTTTAGTGGTTTAGAATGATTTCATGTATTGCAGTTACAACTCCTATAGCCCTTGGTGAAAAATTAACCAAGGAAGATGCAAGTTCCAAAGTGGATGCTACTTTATACAAAATTTAAGTTAAGAGCCTCATGTACCCTACTACAACGAGACCTAATATTATTTATATTGTGAGCCTCATCTCTCAGTTCATGCAGGATCCACATGAGTCTCATTAGCATGCCAAAAAAAGAATCTTAAGGTATGTGAGTGGTACACACAATTTTGGAATTCATTATTCTCCCACATAAGTTTGAGCTAGTAGGTTACACATATTTTGAGTGGGTTAGTTCAATGGATGATAGAAAATCAAGATCTCGTTATATTTTCTCACTTGGTTCTAGAGTTATAGTCTCATGGAGTAGTATCTAAAGTAATCAACCATGTCTATCTCTTTTGTAGAAGCAGAGTATATTGCGACAAAATCAACTAGTTGTCAATCAATATGGATTCAATAGATTTTAGAAGATCTACACTTTATTTAGGAACATCCAACCACTATTTATTGTGATAATAGTAGTACCATTGCAATGAAAAAAATCATGTGTTTCATGCTAGATCAAAACTCTAGATTTTTGGCTCCTTTGCACTTCTCTAGCTCTTCTAGGGTTTTTCACCTAAAAGGAGAGAGGTAGGGCCAAAAATGTTAAAAGGTTCATTCAAGTTATGTTATGTATGATGTTTTCTAAGCTAAATGGAGTAAAATAACTACAAATTAAGTGATTTAAGTGAATGATTATGAATGCAAAACAAAGATTTAAGCTATGCTGGAAAACACATTGTGTAATGCAAAATAACCTAAGAATGAATAATAAACTGCAACAGAAATGAATTAGTTTGAAAGTGTGCACCTGAGATATGCATGAGGATTGGAAATGACTTTTGGAATGTTCTTGATCCTAAAATTTAGGCCTGGTGGGACTCATTCGCCATTCTGTGTGAATCACTCCCAGTTTTGCCAAACTGTACCAGAACCCGTTTCTGACAAAAGGGTATCTAAAAATGTAAAAATCCAAAAATTGACCTTGGTGTGGGACTCATTCACCACCCAACACTTTTGAATTTTTGAATTTTCAAAAGTGGAATCCAAAGCTTCCATTCTGCACTTTAGACTTCTATAGGTGTCTGCTTCTGAAACTCTGATTTACGGGCATAAAAATGAGTTTTTGTTGATATTTTGACTTGTTGAATGAAGAGAAGACTTTAAAAAAATTTCAACTTGATCTGCAATGATTCCAAGCTCTCAAGGGACCTAAATCTGCAAACACACAAGAAGAGAAGAAGAAATGGTGAATGTTAGGGCATGGGGATTTTCCTTGGTCAAACACCATTTAGGTAATTAAACCAAAATGATGAAAGAATGTAATGAAATATGAAATAATGGAATAGATTACCTTTCCATGATGATTTATCTTGCAAGTCTACAATAAAACATGTATATTTTTCCCTTGAATTTCTTAGGAAACTAACTTGATGATTTGCAATGTGAAAGCCCTAAATTGCTTGACTTGAGATGAAAGATTGGTGGATGAATATGTGAATTAAGTTAATGTATGTAAAAATGAGTTAATAGAGGTGATTTTATAGTCCATTCACCTTATTTTCTCATTAATTAGATCCCTAAGGCTGACATGGAGAAAAATTAAACTTAAAACCTAATTTTTCCTGCTCAAAACCCCAAAAATGGCTCAAATGGGACTCATTCACCACCAAGGGTGAATGGGTCCCACCTAGATGGGACTAATTCAGCACTAATGGTGAATGGGTCCCACAGGGGCCATTTTTGCTAGCTGGAATGTTGAGAAGTAAGAAGATTAGGCTTATATGATGACTATGTCAGTTATTTGATCAAATTATGCCTCAAAGATGCACAATATGGGTTAATAGGGGACTATTAGTGATGATTTAAATTTCAAATGGGGCTTGGGACACAAAATTCAATGTGAAAGTGTAATTAAATGCACTTTGCAACATTAAAATGAGGTCCACATAGCCTAGGACGGCACAAGAACCAATGTGAATGTGCAAGACACATTACAACACTAGTTTAACATTAGGCTTAAGTTATAAGACTTCTAGATTGATGTAATAATGTTATTAAACACATTTTATAATGTTTAATTAGGAATAAATGGGTTTATTAAGTCTAGAAAAGCGTGAAAGTATCTTACAACACTTTACAATGCCTTTACAAGACATCATTAGAAGCATGTTAGTCAATTTGCAAGGGTCCAAGATCTAAAGTGCATGCGTAAAATGCCTCACAAAACCTAAATCAAGGTCTCATTAAGTTGATTTATCATGAATTATTCCCATGTCAAGCAAAGGGTACTTTTTTTCTACGACACAAGATCAAAGCACATTGAGATCACACATCACTTAATATGAGATTTAGTTCAAGATGGGATAATGGAATTATAGTTTTACCCTACCTCTGAGCAACTTGCTAATATTTTAACCAAAGAACTACCTACAACTAGTTTTGTTGCTTTAAGGAATCAGTTAGGACTCATCCTTGTTGCTCATGCAGGGGGAGATTGAAGGCATGCATGATCAACACCTTCATGCACTTCATACAATCTATTATTGCATAATAAACTACAGTTGTGTGCAATCTTCTTTTTTAGTGATAGTTAAATTAGACTATATTTAGCTTTTTAGAATTTCATGCATTGTTCTATTTAGAATCTTCTTTGTTAGTTCACAGCTTCATGTGCTGCAAAATAAACAACATGACTAATATGCAGAACTTGTAATAGTAAGGTTTTTAGAATTGTTTGTTTTAAAAATATCTTTCTTCTAGTAATCACGTGGTTATATGAGAGACTAGACAATGATTTCAATTAAGGATTCTGTACTCTATTTTCTGAATTGAATAATACAAATTTCTTCCCAACACTATTGTTCACTCTCTATTAGAGTAGATTCGTATTGATTATTGAATGTAATGATTGTTTAAATTTCTAGTTAGTATAAAATATTAGAAATTAAATTTCTTCAGGATTTTAGTACCACCAATATATTTAGAGGGACAATATTACTATCTTTTGTTGTTCATTTATTATTTTCTATTTTACATCATATTTTCTCTTGTTTAACCTTATTTCTCTCAGTGGTTGTAAGGTTATGGAAAGAAAGAGTAATGGTTAGACTTCATCATTTCCCTTCCCTGGAAAGACCCATAAATTATCCTCTATTTTTATTTTCTTTAGATATTTCTCATACCATTTATAGATTTTTAGGTCTAGATAAGTGGGTTGACAATCATGTGTTTAGGTCACGACCTTGTAACATAGTATGGGTGAGGGTTATCCCTCATTCCCATCTATAGGCCACAACTTGGTGGGGAGGGGAGTAGGAAGGTTTACTTCCCTTCTATAAATATACATGCTATCTATTTACTTCATAATCAAACTTAACATTTTTTATTAAAGTTTAATTTGCTATTACTTCACTAGTTACCTCCTTTAGCAAAGGAATGAGTAACTAGTCTAAAAATATAGATTAGTAGCTATGCCTACTATACTGCTCAAAAAAGGTATCTATATATTATATATAACCAAAAATCTAATTATCTCCCACTCTATCTCATTTTGAGTGTAGGGAGAAATATATGATGCCTAATGATATGATTTAAAAAAAATAAATTGTATGTATATGCACACCCAATCGGAATTACTAACATAACCATATTATTTATGAGGTCAATAGACTTTAGAGAGACATTTAAATAACAACTTTGAGAGATATTTTAGCAACAAATCTAAGAGATATTTAGAGAACAACTTCGAGTCTTTAATTTTTATAGACAACACACTACTAAGACAAAAGCTCAGAACTTCATTATTTTAATATCACTATTTACTAAATTATTTGTAACACATATATATGCAAAAAAAATAGAGATGATCATGCTTTTTTTCCTTCCTAAAGAAAAATATAACATATTTAAACATATTTGTTATATTTCAAGAAAAGTAAATTATCGTAGTTCATAAGGGAAGAAGGAGATTTATTATGATCTTAAATGAAACTATTCTATTTATTTTATAATACAAAAATAATATCTAATTTATATCTACATTTCTAGAATAAAAATAAAGTAGCTTGCATAAAAGCATTGGCAAAAAATAAATTTATATAGATTTATTTTTTATTCAAACAAATAGAATTCTATTTACTCTTTCCATATAATATATAAAAAAAACTATTAGTTTGATAGGCCATACAAATAACAAGGTAGTTTATACAATATGTCTACAATTCCTTATATACTTTTACAATGTTTTTCTCATAAACAAAAAGAAGGCTATACCATGGGAAATATTTTTATTTGACATTTGAAACAACAACGGTTTGGATCTTATCAAATCTATAAATTACAACTATTCCAAACCTACACACGAGATCAAAATAGCTTTTCCAAGGACCACACCCAACCATTGACTATAAAACTAGCCATCTTGAGCAACAATGGGGACTGGTTACTCCAAACAACTAACTAAAACCTAGAAAATAAATAACATAAATACACATACAAGATACACATTCCAAGGGTATTCGCATTCACTAAAGGATTCTTGGGAGGAATCCTAAAGGGGAAAATAGTGTGGAATACTTTCCATATGGGGATACTCATAAAACAACAAAATTCATCTCCCTTCTCCATTTACTTGAAACCACTTCACCCATTCACCATACTCATAATGCAAAATAACTACATATGGGTACTCATACCCTTGAGCCCCTCTTTCTCTAAGGAGGTTTAGGCTCCCTATAGAGGTTCCTACCTCTTCCAAACCCCAAAAATGGATGCTCTTCCCAAAAAGGTGAGCTTATCCCATATACCCAAAATCCCTTCACCACATTCACTTGACAAGCAACATAACATAATGTATAAAATTGCAATTTACAACACAATCCATTCACATCTACATACAATCATAAAAACATAAAGTAAAGCATGGGGTGCCTAAATATAAAATTAAACTCCAAGAAAATGAGTGTTGAAGATTATCCCCCAAGCTCTCCTTCTCCAACCAAATATAGTCTTTCCAACTTCAAGAAAATAATAAAGCCTTCTCAAAAACAACCAAGTGAAAATTCCAAAAAATATAGCCCTTCATTTTTCCCTAAAGGATAGATATACTAACCCAAGATTTTGAATCCTTGAATGAGTGATATTTGTCACTCTCTCAATCATCACCTTAAGCACATCTCCCTACAAGTGCTCACACATGTGTGAAACTTTTGAGGAGATAAAGAGACAAAGAGTGTACACCACTCCAACAAGAGATCTCAGTTCTCATTAAGAGAGGGTAGGAGGTGGATTAAGGCACTCCACCTTTAAAGTATCCTCTCATTAATGAGATATTGTAGGATGACACTCTTCCTCTTCCCAAATTTTGTCACCCTTATTAATGAGCAATTAAGAAGGGGATATATAGTCTTAAATTTGACCCCTAACCTATAGGTAATTATCCTAAGGGTTCAAAAATGGAAAAAATGCTCAAATTAAAGGATTTCTCCATCCCAATAAAACCCAAGGCAGGTGAGATCCAAAATTCAATATTCAAAAGGTTAACAAAGTCCTAAAACCCCATCTAGTGACCTAGCTATCCTTAAAAAGAAATGTCATAAATTAAACACAATATGCATGAGACTATAGTCCCTCCATATGGACTATATTCAAGTTTAACATTTCTAAATACATAGGATACCCCCTAATTACCTCCAATTTCATTGGACATGGAAGAATGTACCTACACATTTCATTCACATGTTAATGTGTCTGATCAAGTTTGACATGATTCATAATATTTATATACATTCGAATTGTATAATCATCCATCCATTACTCATATAAACAAACTTAGGTTTTTATAACATAATTTTAAATAAATTAGGTTAACTCAATCCTATGATTCATCATTTCATCAAAATGTAAAATTAATCAATAGTGGATGCATAATTGATCATAATGTCATTTAGTCTAAACATGTAGTCTCAATCATGGATTCATAACAATTGAATTTCAAACATCAAAAGTATAATAACATGAAAATAATAATACACTTCATCAATTTTCATTGTAACTAAAGTAAAAAGAATTGGGATAATATGTCAATCATGGAAGTGGGCCTCACAATGTGCATAGAGATGAGGGACCAAAATGTGGCCACAACCCCTTTTCGGTAATTCAAGGAGAAAAGTGAGGATGTTGTAACACACTTATGTTATTTCTTTGTTAAAAGGAAAATAAATAAAGGTCAAGCTCAGTTGATCCCAACCCTTTTCCTTCTACCATTGAAACATTAGTAATGAACAATGTGAGTGATTTTGTGAGCCATTTGAGTTAGTTCAAGCTAACACAATACCACCATGATGTCTACAATGTTGAGGAGGTAACTTTAAGGTTTTTATGAGTTTAGATTAAAATGAATATCAAATTTTTAATTGTTTTTATTAAATATTTTTTAATTTTTAGGAATTGAAAATCCTTCAACACCTCCAAACCCTAATTTTCTAAATAATATGCATGAAAAAAATCCTAGTGAAGAGAAAGAATCACCTAACCCTCAACAAAATACTCCATGTTCTCCTCACCATCCTTCTAAAAAAAAATATATATTGTTAGATAAAATTAAAAACAATGAAAGAGAACTCCAAGCATTGGTTGATACATTGAAAAATCCAAATAAAATTAGTTTACATCATAAAAGCCTTCCCACCTCATTGGAATTTTTTATTTTTCATATAGATAAATTGTGAGTGGACAAATAAATATGTGGTCCAATAAAAGGGAGGATGCAGGATAATTTTGTTCCACAAAATTATCCTACAAACAAGTGAAAGAGAAGAATTTTTTAAATTTGATTTTTGTTCATTGTTCATTGATCTAAGAACCAACAAACCCATGCACACAAGTTGAAAGAGGTTCCTTATCCATCAATTCCAAAACTAAGGAATAAGGTATAATTTTATGGAATTGTGGTAGATATTTTTTGGTCATCCTTCATACAACAATAATGAGTTCCTACTGATATGTCTTGAGAAAAAACTATTGAGTTTGTCATCAATGATATTCCAAACTATTTTTATATATACTATATCTAGAGAAAAAGTCTATTCATAGGATGGAGAGGGGGACATCATTCCTAGGGATAGACTTATAGAACCTTAGTTGAGCTAGACATTAACATGTGATGATCTCTTCTATTGTGAATGAGAGTGTTAAGGTGAAGACTTTATAATCCATTATCTCCCTCACATAAATCTTGTTACAACATAGTAAGCCTTTTAAATAGGATGGTGAGGGTGAGGCTCCTAGGTCTTGACATTCAGCTTACATTTTTCCAGAACTAATGATTTTTTTATGATTATGGGTTTCAAGTGCTCAAGATGCATAGAGTCAAGAGCATGATACATTCATATTATTTGGTATGGTGTTCAAATATGAGTTGTTGGATAGCCTGTTTGGCATTGATGTATAAATAATTTTCAATAAGGTCTTCCAATTTATTATATTTTATTTTTATATTTAAGATTAACTATATTCATATATTATGAAAGAATTTTCATGTAAATAATTGTGTACAATGAAATTATAGGGTCAAATTGTTTATCCTACATCTATCAACCCTTCATATCCTAATAATGTGGTCATGTAAAGTTGCCATATATGTAGTTTTAAAGAAATATTAAATATATTACACAATCCTAGTAGAAAAACACATGTCCAACATAATTGCCTCTAGAAATAAGCCGAAAGGGTGAAAATACAAACTTAAATAATCCTAATATGTGTGGTTACACTAGGAAAAATAAGCTTTGATACAATTATGAAGTAGCATGAGAATTTTTTACATAATTATGTCATAGAAGAACTTCTCAATATTCTTTAAGTTATTACAATATTTAAGGTACAAGCCTTACAAATGGGTGCTAATAACCCCCTACCTAAATTTTTATTTAAATGCTAAGAAAATATTCTAGGCCACTCAAAGGAAGCATGCAAAACCATTGTTGAAACCTCAAACCAAATAGTGATTAATTTTATCTTTTAGCATAGTTGTGAAATGGTCACCAAAAATTAGAATAATACACAAGTAGCACCTACCACCCTTAAAAAAATATAAAACTTAGGAGCCAAGGAAATTTTCTTACTAATCAAATGACCAAATTTAATTTTAATATATTGGTTAATATGATATTATAAATGAGTAGGGAAGTCCAAAGAACATAAAACATAAATGATTTTTTTGAGTTAATTTTTAAAATCGGTTGCTTGGATCTACACACCCTATGGGGTATGGTATATTGGAGTCACAACTCATAAGGTTTCAACAATAATCGTTCCAAGGAGATCAACCCACAACTTGTTTCTATGTGTAAGAAAAAAAAGAATATTTACCACCTATAACTTACCTTTGCTTGTCATTCAATGTTTTTATTTTCCCTATGTTGCATAATGTCTATCTATTAGAGTATTATAATTGAATAGATTTGTAGAACAACCTACCTCTTCCATTTCAAAAAATTATCCCCTATATAATTTTTGACTTGTTATATCTTTCAAATTCCAACATTAATATGTTGAAATCTTGAATATTAATAATTATATTTTCATTGCTTGTACTTGCTATGTAGATGCCCCTACGTAATGGGTGTAACCATTTTGATAATTTTTTTATCATAACATTAATCTACTTGTGGCATACAATTATGCATGGGATTTGATTCTGTCATAATACTTTCATTCTCTCTCTAGTGGTGCAACATGTCAATTACATTCTAAGAAGTTTGATTTGTTTAATTAAAATTGTAATGCCCTGTTGTGCAAACCCCAAAAGACAACTAAAAATGCAACAATTTTTTTTTCAAAACATAAAGAATAAACACTAAGTTTACTAATGAAACTAACATAGATAATGATTACAAGTTAAACACTTAAGTCCCTTGGGGTACACGAGGTGAAATTACATAATCTATCCCATAAAAAAGTTGTTAAAAGTAATTATCAATTCTACTAATGTAACCCAATCTTTCACATATCTTCATTTAAACATTTATTAAGGATAAACAATGTGACAAGAATAAACCATATAGAAACCATACATGCATTCATAATAGATTGTACTTGGAAATATAAAGAACATATTTTCTCAAACGTAACACAACATTAACCATATTTACAATTATGGATCAAGCATGAATTACATAAAGAGATTATACATTACATCGGTCTTTAGGTACATCTCTTTGGGAAATTACTCAAGATTACATCATAAGTCTACCCAATACAAGGGAGAGTAACATATCAATACAAAAAGTATAATATAAGTACAAGTATACATCTGGAAACATAAAAACTCTGGATCAAGCCGTCTTTACAAAAATCTGCACTGTAAGGTACAACTACAAAATAGGGAACTCAATGGGGTGCTAGCATGTTCCACCTGATCACCCCCGTGCTAGGAGTAAATAAGAAAGGGTCCCTGACCAAGAACATCCAAACAAATACACAAGACTAAAATCGAAAACATGAAAAGCTAGAGCACACATAAAGGGAAACATAACATCAAAACATCACTTCTAGAGGTTACCAACAAAAACAACTCAAGGGAAAGCTAGAGGAGAGTGTCATCACATAGTCCTACATGGGTTATCCTGATTGCCTATCTATAGGTGTTGAACTCCATCTATGGTTATCCTGATAGCCTCTCTAGGCACCGGCTGCATAGGGTGACTTGTGTAGAACCGTTAACCTCTTGTGGAGAGGAGGCAACGATCTTGCCAACCATGACCTTCTTAGCCCACCTTTAGTCTGCAAAATCACTAATAGGTGGACAAGGCATCTGCAATTATCTTGTTAATTTTTAACTACCCACCCCCTAATTAATTAATTTAGGTTATCACTTATTACTCTAACTCTAACGTGGGTTATTCTGATAGCCCTTTATGCATTAGCACCCATGTAGAGCCACTCTCCCTAGAAACCCCAAAAATAACATCAAATTCCAAGGGTTTGTACCAACAAGAAAACTAAATCATAAAATGGAACATTCATGAGGCAAAATCATCTCGCCAATAATCACATGAATAAACACCCATAAAGATGGGTACAACCCAAGTGTAGACTTAAAATCACAGTTATAGTCAAATATAGAAAAGTAACAAATTAGAAGACCTCATAATAAACCACCATTTCCCATGCCTTTGGAAGTCTTAAACAAAAACTTTAACTTCAACCGAAGGGTTAACTAACTAAGGGATTTCCCACATGTTCATAACCCAACTCAAGAAAACCAACAAGAGCATAAATAAAATCAAAGGATTAAACAACTATTCAACCATAAGATTATATAAAAGAATGCAAATTTACTATATTCACAATCACATTATAAGTTAACTCAAAACACAATTTCAACCATGAAAATTAAAAGAACAATTTTTTTCAACTTAATTTGCCAAAAATCACTCAATTTAATTTATAAAAAGAAACTTGTTTCTTATTTAATCCATCCTACTACAAGACCAAATATTGTAATTATCAACATATAATTTTTCCATTATACTATCAAGTATATATATATAATATGCCAGTATTGGCATGGTGTGATGGTTTATAGGTGGCATTGTTGTTCTTGCCACCAAGGTTCAAACCACGTTGGGGTGGTATTGTTGAATGGTTGTATCTAGTTCATAGCTCCGGTCAAAAGCGTTTACCCCTTGAATTAATATATATATATGAGGCGCTGTGGGGAGGAGGCTGCGTACCTCCCCATAGGGAAGGCCACAACCCCCACCCAAGGCTACGCCCAATAGCTAGCAGGCTGTTGTGCATAGCCATGGGCGGGCTGCGAACAACCGCCTCCCACCCACACTACATACAAGGAACAGGGGGTTCAGCCAAAGCCGACCCCCCCAAAAATGTTTTCTTATATATATATATATATTAATATTTATTTTTATTAATATTTTTTTAACACAAAATTTCTCTTGTGTAATACCAGGTTTCAATAGAAATAAATAATTTTTAACAGGGGATTCAAAAAATCCAAAATCATATATATATATATATACATATATATATACAAATATATATACAAATATATATATACATATATATATATAAACATATATATATATATATATATATATAAACATATATATATATGGTTTATATATAAATATATAAATATATATATTATATATATATGTATGTATATATATACATACATATATATATATATAAATATATATATATATATATATATATATATGTATGTATATATATATACATACATATATATATATATATTATATATATTTATATATAAAACATATATATATATATATATAATATAATATAAATATATACTTCTGTTATGTTCTTAGACAAATTTGATATTTTTCCAAAGAAAAGTACAAATCAAAACATACACATTTTAACCATAGCCTGAATTTATTTATTTTTTCTAGCAAAGTTGTGATTTCTGCAAATCCAAAATTTCAACAACAAAATAAATTGGAGAAAAGAAAACATGATGGTTTCTTTTTCTTTTTTTATCAGTAAAATTCAATTTTCTTTACACACACACCAACACAAACATGGGAAACAAGATATTTTTTTTTTTCATACATAAATAAAAGAATTAACAACAAGAGAGGAACTTGGAGTCCTACGTTTGATGTTGAAGCAATAAGCACGACAATCCTTCTTCCTTTCTCGAGAATAATCTTCCTCAGCAAAATCCTTCTTCAATCTCTTCTTCAAGCTAAATTCTGAATTATACAGACAAAGAAAAGAGAAACACACTAATTTTTTTCCAAAAACCCTTGTTACTTCCCTAGAACCACCAAAAATACTTGTGAAGAAGAATTCTTCTCTTCCCCCCAATTAAAATAATAGAAGCTTCTTTCTTTTTCCAAAAATCCTCAACATGCATTGGTCCTTTTTTTTTTGTTTAAAATAAAACTCACATTTATCTCACAAATTTAATTAAAAAAACATTATTTTCACATTTATCCTTGCATGATATTATCATTAGATTTTATAATATTAATATTTTGAAAAAGATAATTTACAACTATCATAAAACATTATTTATTTAAATTAATTAATTTATACCTTTTAATTAATTAAATAACTTTTAATTTACAATATCTAAATCCAACATTTAACTGAATTACAATTACCTACAATAAATCATATCAACAAGATAACATTAATTAATCCCACATAAAATAAAGATTAGTTAAATAACAAACATTTACAAACTAAAATAAATAATCAACACTAACCCAAACTTAAACAAAGATGAGGTTGAGACAATGACACCGTTGGACTCACAACAAGGTGACGAACTTGGGACGGGGACTCTTCCTTATCAATTCCCTTTTCAACATCATACCTGTTGGGTTTATGGGACACACTCAAACCTATCAAGCAGGTGGAGTCGGTGTCTAGTACCTGCATCCTGCATAGAAACAAATGTCAAGTAGCATGTAAATATCCATTGCAGACACACCGTGAAAGGTAATCATGGGGTAGTAGGGAACTCGTGAGCGAGTGATGCCACTTAGTTCTTTCACCAAGACTCACTAGAAAACACATAAGAATCCATAGCAACATAGAATCACAACATCACCACATATATTATTAAAGAAAACCATAACATAACCAAATAATATAATCGCCACATAATGCATCATCAAACATCATAAGTAATGTCAAGTGCAACAAACCAACCAAACTATGAATCCACACACAACTAAAATGGTGAACTAATCACCATCACAAACCAAGTACATAATCAACACCAAGAGTATTAGCAACACGAGGGGCATTACAATTATGTTTTCTAGCAACAATATTTTAGTTTTATATTTATTAGCAACAAATGTACATGCATATTGTCACTTTTTGTGTAGGTTATTCAATCAATTAATTATTTAAATTTTATATACATGGAAGATTTTTGTAAGGGTCATCACCCATGCATACAATTACTAATATTGGATAAAAAAATTACACATTTTTTCCACAAAGAAAGATGTTCAATATTGAATACTTTTTATAATTATTATTAGTCCATAGTTTTGGAAATTAAAGTTTTAGTATGCATATGTTTTTTGGTGAGACAAGTATAAAAGGTTTAAAAGTAGTGAATTACAAGGAAATTCAGAATAAAAATTTGTTTTTTTAATGAATGATTTCATAGTGCAATTGAAGAGTCAAATTAGATGAATAACTAATGAAAGTCTCTAGTGCATTGCTACCACTTGGTATTTCATAAGAAATATATTGTTACAAACCATGTTTTCTACACATGTATCTATGTAAGAAAACATATATGGCATGAAAAGCCAAAATAGTAAACCCATGCTCATTATCCACCCTACCATATTGGCATCATGGAGCCTTGGGGACCCTAGCAAAACCCCTGAGCAAAAGCAGCATGAAACGTCCACTGGAAATTTTGTGGAGTTTCATTATACATTGCAAAATATCAAAGTTGGGAAAAACAAGCATCATGATTTTGGAATTGTCGTGTATGCTTTATCCTATTACTTGAAAATAGAAGAGAGAGGTATTTCAGTGGAAGGGGAAACAAGATGAGAAAGGAAGCATCCAAAATTAGTAAATATATAGCTAAAATAAAAAAAAACACAATCAAAAAGTAGAAATAATGAATAATATTTACAAGCGGTCGTCAAATCTATTTATTGATAATGGAAAAGTTTTGCACTTACATGTACTGTTGGTGATGTTTTACAACTACAAGGAGCATTGGATTGACTTGTTGGACTGTTGAACAATTTGAAATAGGAAATTTAGAATACAATAAGTTTGTTGGATGTTTATTACATATCTGTGCAACATTATAAAATATTTAATCATATAGATTTAACAAAGATATATATCAGTATAAATTTTATCTTGCAAGTTCTTATATTTGCATTGCATGAGTAGGATGTATATGCAAATATGTGCATGTGAATCATGTCCACATATAATAACCAAGAACTAGAATAGGAAACCAATTTTTTTGTGGAAAAAGAATCATAAACTGAACTTGAAACCAAACGGTCTAGTTCATGCATTGCATTTCTGCATAACACCTCTTATACAATTGTATTAGCACTGCTCTTGTATTTCCACTCTCATAATTTATCAGTTTAATGACGATACCCATATTACAATAAGATGACAATAGATACTAATGTTTTCCCTTTAATCCCAAAGAGGTGATGAATTATAATTGTTTCATTTATTTGTTCATCATCTATTTATTTGTTTATCTTTGTGTGTGTGTGTATACATTTACATATCTTCTATATGCATATGTACTCTATTTAATTTAAGAAGTAATTCAAGATAATACATGTACCCTCTATATACATATATAATCTATTTATTCTAGAGAGTAATTTTAAATCATAATAAAAATGAATATCACTTTCAACTTAATATATTATTTTCTATATATATATATATTAATATATATTATTTTACTTTGAAAAAGGAAAAAAGAAAAAAACCAAAATAACAAAAGAAATTCATTCTTTCTAAAGAAAATGTAGTAATCCCTAATCTTTATTATTTTAAGCTTACTATTATCAATAATATATGAAAAACTATATATTATATAATTATAATAAAACATGTATAATTTCATATCTTTTACTTTAGTGGGAAATTTGTTTAAAAAAAATCTAAATAAAGAAGAGTCTTCTTTTAAAAAGGTAATACTAATCCTATGGGGCACTTTTTTCTTATTTTAAATTATCTTATTCTTAAGAATAGATTATTTTCCACTCATGATTAAAGGACAAGTATTTATATGAATCATGGTAAGACTTGCTAAGAGTTATGTGTGGGGTCTTGAATTGGTAATTTCTATCATAACATAACATCTAAATTAAATTTCCTATCTTTAATACTTTACCAACTATTAAGTTTACACGTTAAGTTCGAGAAACTTTTGACTATGCACCCAAAACACATGCCTAGTGTTAGGGCTCTACAGGGGAGCAAAAATAGCAAAAGAAAATTCAAAGACTCCCCCATACTCCTATGCCTCACCTGAGAAAGGGTAACTTATTTAATGATTTATGTTTTTATCTTTTGTTTAGACCCTATTTACACAATTTGAAAGGCTTAACAATATTATTTGTAAACTAATAGACAAATTTCCCATTACCCAGACTGCTCGGTTATCCATAAGGTTGAATTTCATACATTCTATTAAGTCATAGACTTTACTAAAAATGGATCTCATGCCTCACCTCCCACGTATAGTGGATAATATTTATTGTATGGGGGTGAAAAATCGACTGCCTAAAGTCTCTAAGCTACTGCACACACCACCTCCCACTGTTGGACCCTTTACCAAGCAGATCTTCCCGCCCAAGCTATTTTCATAACCATTCATTAGCCGATAATCATTTGAATTTGGAGATAAGGTTGTGCAGCATCAGTACAAGATGCATAGAGGAAAATACTAGAAATGGAATGTTTAGGAGGAAGTGCAATGAGAAGAAAGGAAGAGAGGACATTATCCAAGTTTTTTTTTTTTTTTTTATATTTCCAACGCATGAGATCTTATTACCTACGCAAGCCAAATTCATAGGGAGAGCAAGTGAAACACCATGCCTACCAAAGGGATGATAGGGAACAAACTTTGAATGTAAATGTAGCCTATGACAAGATGATTGCTCATGAAATGAGTGTACATCTTCAAGGATATGAGTCTTGTGACAAGCACACCAGCTTGCTCTACCAATAATACCTACTTCTGTGATTGACCAAACTGGAGTAGCTAGCCCATTTCACATGTTCCCAAATGAGAGACGTATAGACTTGATTTGTCAAAATAATGAAATGTCGTAGGTAGTATAGGTACTAAAGGAACATAAATTGCAGATGAGCCTATTTATACCTAAAGACTTAATGATGTCTTGTGCAATGTGTGTGTATTCAAACACTACGGGGAAATTATACTTGCTTCTTGTGAGCTTGCGCTTTAGTAAGGGTTGCAACCTACACAACAAGTCACCTGATCAACAAGGTATGCTATTCATGAGCTAGCTCCTTATTTTTTTCCATCCAACCACACTTACTAAGCTCAAATATCACGTAGTTTAATGTATTCATAGTTCAACAAAACATGAATTTTTGACCCATATGTTTGTCCAAAAGAGGTCGCGCTAGTGAACTAGAGCGAGCAGTTTTTACAGGCATCTATGGATTTGAAGCTAGTTCATAATATGTAATACATCAAGTTCTATGTGAAAGCACTGAATAAAAAGTAGAGAATACTCTCTATTCTTGCACACCCTTTTGCATGCATATGGGTATCTTACAGGAGGGAGGTATGCGACTCGGAAAAAGGTCATGGAATGGCATTTAATAGGTATAGGCATATTGGAAAAAAAATCTCAAGATAGAGAAGCCCCTTTTTTTTTGTTGGGAAATAAATCATGATCAATCTAAAAACTTGCTGAAGATAATTAACTGAGAGATTAAAATAGTTTAGTATGGTGAAGAATAGTTCTCTACATTTGATATTAAATCCTATCCTAAGAGATGACCACACTATTTATTATTTTTATGCATATTTACAGATCATTTTGTTAAAAGAAGTCAGTCCTACACAAACCATGGTAGATAATTTTTCTGTACATAAGGATGCATAATGCTGATGAAGACCATGAAAATGTATTTTTCCAAAACTTTGTGTGTATGCAAATGATACAATGAAATATAAGAAGGTAAGTATAATATCCCTAGTTGCTATATATGCCTTTCAAAAGTAAGATAGAATCCTTCTCATGAATATACCTATGATAGTAAAGTTTCTTCTAATATTACAAAGGTTTAAAATAAAAATAAATTTAAACAAAAATTTATACATCCATACATCCATTGTTCTTACATTTCTTGTCATGCAACAAGACGGATCCATAACTACATGATTTCTTAAGTATAGAAATGTCAGTTTTATATTTTCCTCCTTAAAATTTATAGAGTCAGTTTATCTTTTTAATTTATCCTTTTGCATAAAATTTTAGGATTGAGAATCCTATTATAAAGCCATTTCTTTCTGTGTTAACAAAGTATGGAATGGAAACAGTGCAAAAATAAAAAATTTTGTCGTTGTCATTTGTTAAAAAGGAAAAATTTAAGCTAAAGCCATCATATTTCTCCCTAATAGTAAAAGAAAAACATCTATATAGAGATTAAAAGAAAACATAATATTACATTTCTCTATGAACCTTATGAAAACATATTCGTCTCTTTTGCATATATAAAAATAAATTTCATTTCTCATGGATAAAACAAATAAGTATTTTGTTTACAACATTAAGGCTAGGTAATCAACAACACACAAAATTTCACAAAGGTTTCTCTTTTCTTTCCTTGTTTTAAATCCACATCACAACCCACACCCAACCAATATGGTTTACACATAAACTCTTTACAACAATTTTTTAAGACTATTAGTAAAAAATGGTAGACTCTTTTTGGCATATAAACACCAACATTATCCATAAGAACCATAGCTATTCCAAGAGCTATTTAGCTCCTTCCAATCTGAAACTTTCATACTTAGCTCCAACCTACAAAATACACAAAAAATTTTCTCTATAGGCCAATGGGGTGCTCATCTCCCAACCTTTGGTTGGAAAACCAACCACCCCTGAGCTAGGAGGTGACCGAGGGAACCGGGTACAAACAAAAACAAGCAAATCAATATTTACATATACATGATACACACAAGATTATTTTCACACCCACCCAAGGGATTTCACATAATTTTAGGATTCCATAAGGATCCTAAGTGGGGAATGGAGGGTGGACTACGCACTCCATATGGGGACTTATAATAATAACAACAAGAACAAGTCAATATCATACTCCCATCATTTCACATGCAACCCTTCTTTAATATCTCCTCTTTCTCCAAAACCCCATACCACCAAAACCATTTCTACCACTTCACAATTACATATGGGTACTCGTACCCTTTTTGAGCCTCTCCTCTTAAGGAGGAATTAAAATTCCCCATGGAGGTTCCTACTCCATACCATCCCCAACGAGGGATGCTCTTCCCAAATTCTGGGCGAGCCTATCCCTATACAACCCTTTTCCCATCACATAAACCACATTCAACAACACAAGAAAACAAGCACTGAAAGCATTTTGAAATAAGCATACAAGTAAAACACAAGAGTTAAAATACCAAGCAAATTTTCACATACACATGTAATATTTCAAATAAAATCATAGAGAAATATAGAAAGAGTGGTGAATCTACCTCAAAACCAAGCTTAGGGAAGAATGGGTTGAAGATCCACACAACTCTTCTTCCAAGCTTTTTCTTCCAAACTCCTCAACCCCCAAAATTTAACCAAAATCAAGAATGCCAAAAAGAATCCCATAACCCTTGTTTTGAGTTTTCTTTATAGGAACTCAAGTTTGAATTCCTTTGAATGGGGAGATGACATTTTTCAACCTCCCATCCACTCTCCCAGACACACTAACCCATGTGTTATCACACTTGTGTGAGGAGTTAGGAGCCTTTCAAGGCAACTTGGAGAAGTGGGGATGGAAAGAGACTAGTCCCCATCCCACTTCCCAAACCTTATTTTCGTCAAACCTCTTTAAGGCCTAAAAAAGAGTGCCCAATCTTGAGATTGACCCATGATTTTGAGCTAAAAAGGTACCTAACCCATAGGTACCTACCCTAGGGACCTTAAACCCATAAAAACACTTAAAAAATATCACTTTTCAATCCCAAAAAGTGCCTAAAAGTTCAAATCCGAGTTTGTCCACTTGGATGGACAACTCACCTCCTGGATGGACTGACATGCAATAAAAACCAAATTAAAAACATTCACAAATAACATCAAGAATAAAATACATTACATGATGGAACTATAGTCCCTCCATATGGAATTTAGCTTGGTTTCACTGGTTAATTTACTCAGTGTTCCCAAGGGTCACCTCCAATTTCCATTGGCCATGGAAAATGTACCTGCACACTCGATGCACACGTTAATCCATCCGAGTAAATCATATTCATATAATAATCAAACCATTTGAATCACAATTGAATTCACACAAGTTTTATAATTCACATAGCATAAAGATCCCATAACATAATTGAAAAATCATTAGCCACCTATCTTATCCCATTTTCATTAACCTTAATTTTCATACTCATCCAATTGCAACATGATTGGTTCACACCACTTGTTTCATTCATTCATCATTAAGTTTCCAGATTCAAATTAAACAACTCAATAACCAACACAAAATTATATCAATCATCATAGTTAGCTAGCATGTCGTATAATCAAAATTAAATAATCATATTAACTTAAATGTTCAAATATCCTATCATCAATGGTATCAATAGGGATAGACAATAACTAAACTCAAAATAATCCAAGTACTAGATGTAGCATAGTCACAATCAAATCATCACATGAAGACAAATGTCTAAATCTTCTATCATCAATGGTATCATCGGGCATAATCAATAATTAAACTTAAAATAGTTCACTTACTAGATGTAGCATAGAGGTGGGCCTCACAATACACACATGTATATATGAAATTAGTTTGGTCGTTATTACATAGTAAATGTCTTTTTAATAGCACTTTTATACTTTCACTATTTGTCTATATATATATATATACATTTAATTTGCATGATAAAACACTTACCATTCAGGTTCCTTGTATCGAGGACACCAACTCCACCATGACCAACCCATGTAATTACCAAGGCCCACATTGGCACAAGAAAACCCAGTCAAGTAATTGTCATTGGTTGTCTTGTGTTAATATGTTTGATGATCTATTATTTTTCCCTAATCTATTTGAGTGTCAATAAGTGTCATGATATTATTTTCCACTCATCTATTTGAAGTTTCCTGTAACAGATTATTCTATTATTCTTGTAACAAGGATTGTTTTTTAATTTTTAAAATTCTGGAATCTTTGTCATGGTTTTTTACCATGGGCAGAATATGTTATATGTCTTGTATCAATATTTTTCATGATGTTATTTTTGACTTGGCTCTCTCGAGAATACAACTAGAGAACATGAGGAACAATAACCAAAGAACAAAAGACATGAGCAATAAAATAGTTTGCTATGAAACCAACAACAGAATGGCTCTTTCAACAATGAAACTTAATCAATATACTTTTTGGCACATTTCATAGCACATAAGTGTTAAAACCTTGTGACTTGATATGAAAAGAAACAATAAGTAGACAACAGAAAACATGAACCATTAATTAACCATTTACCCAAAAGTAGAATGAAGCTTTGTGGATGGCTCTCTAGTTCAAAAACATGAGGAAAAAGGAATATCATGGAATATATCAATACAAGATTCAAGCTATGTTTTGTGGTAACAAATATTGAATACAAGTAGAGAAATTGTATAAGAGGTGTTATGTGCTTATTGGGTATGTGCAGGATCATCATGGAAAAAATAGGCCCTTAAGTGGCAAAAAAATCAGAAAAATCAGAGTTACGCAACTTGACATAAAAATTTGAATAAGTTATCTATATTATTTCAAAAATATGTAAGAATAGAATCTGTAGAAAATTGAATGTATTTTCTAAACTGCTAGGTTTGTTTCAAAAAAAAAAATCTAGTTGGTGAAAATTTGAAATTTCAATGCAGTAGTACTTAAATTTCAGGGAAAAAAAGAAGTAGGTGTCTATTTGACCACCCTAACCACAATAAAATGATAATATTTTTTTATAAGATTTTAGATATAAGTAGAGGACTCATGTCTCAATGTGATGCATTTTTTTTGTAATTTTTTCAAAATAAATAATTAATTATGAATTTTTTATTACAACTTTTAAAAAATATAAAAAACTCGTATGTCTGACCACCTTAACTTGGTCAAAACTTCATGAAATTCAAATTTTCTTTTTTTAATCCTATAGTATACAAAGCATAGAATGTGACGCATGTTTTGGATTGAAAAAATGTGATACCATTTGAAATCTATAGATTTTTTTAAATTAGTCTATCAATTAGGACTTTAATCATAATTTGAGTAGAAAATGAATAATAATTACTTATTAAATTCAAAGTAAAGCATAATTTATATTAGTGGAAAGCTGAGAATCTCCTTTAAGAACCCTTTTCATTTCATCAATTTTGGGTAAAAAAGAAATCGCCAGCCACATAACCATCATATTGCCACTTTTTGGCCCATCATGATCCTACACATACCCTATTATTCCTTGTTATATGGTTGTATCTTTGAAGTTATACCCATTTTGGAGGGTTGAAAGAGGTTACCCTTGTGTATGGATGGATAAATTATGATTAAATGTTCTTGCTTTTGTCAAAAAAATATGGCCAGGGATAGTATTTTTTCCACTGTTCATTTATTGTTCATAGATAACTTTGTGCACTTTTGGCATTATAGCCATTAGCACACACACACACACACACACACACACACACACACACACACACACACACACACACAAACACACACACACACACACATATATGTAGAGGGTTAACATGAAATCATAAATTTTTTGGAGATAAGAGTAGTTTTTTGGCTGTAAAATATTATTCTAATAGCTCTTTTACAATTGCTCTATTCACCTAGGTTGACTATGAAAGAGAATTAGTTGAATTTTAAATTCACAGCTCAACTCTTACAGAAATTGCTTATCTTATATTAATATGTTTAATGTGGGTTTTAAGACATAAGAGAAAGAGAATATCATGAAACATATTAATACAAAATATAGGGAGCTTCAAAGAGATAAGGGAAAGAGAATATCATGAAACATATTAATACAAAACAAGTAATTGATGCAATAGTTGGCATTCACCTATCAACTATTTGTTTGAAATTTCCATTGGTTTTTCCATAAAAGGCAAGTATATGAGCATGGGAAAATCTAATTTGAGCAATAGCCTATATTTATTGTAGTCAAGTGCATGTAAGAATCCGTTCATGAATGTTTATATATAGAAACAAATATATAGAGGGTATCTAGCCATGGAGGGAGAAAAAAAATGAATGTACAAATGAGGAAAATATAAATATGTAAAAAAAACCTTGTTTACACTTACAACTATGGACATCTTTTTAGGAGCAATTGTTCAACACATGGGCTGCATTTTTTCTTGTCGATCTATCTTTGGATTGAGTCCAACATAATACTACTACAAAGCAATATTTTACATTGTTATATCAAAATACATGTCTTAAATTAGATAAGTATGGAATGGGGAAACCACATTGCGAAATGGCTTACTACAAGAATAGGAGCAAAGATGTCGTAGGCTGCGAAGTAGGACAACTATGGAGCTCTCCAAATTGACACATAAGGGAGGTGGATGGAAGTTTCTTTGAGTAGTTTGCTATGAAACAAACACCATAGTGTATCATTTCACAAGGGAAGCAAAAAAAATGGCATCATTATATTAGAACAATGAATATTACATGCACTCATTTGCATGCAATTGTGCAAGAATGCCAGGATGTATCAACTATCACATGAGCGCGCACCTATGATTTTGCATCCATTGAGTGAGGCACAATCATGAAGCCATGAAGCGAATAAACTCCATGATCATTGTGAGCATGCTCAAGCAAGCCATGACAAGTAGCATGGAATTTTATCATGTATCACATAAAAGAAAAGCAATGTAGACAAGAGTATATATTTGTGAATGTAATAAAGAGGAACAATGAAATAGTGAAATGCTGAAAAAATAATTTTGTAGACAAACATTTGTAGCTATTTGAATCAAATAAAGCTAATAGAAAAGGTAATAGGAAGACATTAAAATTTGTGGGAGCAAATCATGAAGGACAAATATGAGAACTCAACGTATATAGGCTGTGGGAAGAGAAAAAACAACATGGTTGCAGGATTTTAAACTTATTAGTCAAATGGAAGACAATTTTTTTCAGAATGCATCTATAGTATGTGCATATATAGTTGAATATACTGGAATGTTCTAAACACGTTATTGACTTATAAAAATTTTGGCTTCTAGTTATTGTTGGTTCCAATCATTGTGCATAGTTGAAGTTGCTTGTATCTACATATGTATTAATCTATAACTAGAACTATATGTTTACACCACTATATGTTAAAATCAGTTGGAAAAGAATTGTACAGGTATGCTAATAAACAATTGACATCATGGAATTTAAAAACACTTAAATAAAGATGGGAAAATGTAATATACAAAAGAGTGTATTGTTTTGAATGCCATATACTGAAAGAATCACACAACAAAATCTTAGAACAAGAAGTCAACAAATTAATAGAATAGAATCATAAAAAATGTGATTGGCTTGTACAAGTTGTACCCTCTAGTTATTGTTGCATAGTATATTTGTGCATCTTTGGCATTATACCCACTTCGCATAAATTATTACTTGGTATGTTTTTTTAAAATTTAACTTAGAAAATTCTTGAGAAGATGATGACACATAGGATGAGGCGGATGCAAGAACAATTGTCTTGGAGCATTTTTTGTAAGTTGGGCTATGGGGTGTGAGAAAAAGAATTTGGCAAGGGCTACAGATGGTCCAAATGCATCTCTTCACTATGATGATGAGCAATGTATTTGTTGGTACCAAGCCCATAGTATCTCTCAAACGAGAAAGTTGGATCAATACATAGTCTTTCAATTGATTTAAGACGAGAAATAGCTGTAAAAGTCAACCCTTTCCTCTCTTTGCTACCTATGTTTATTGTTTCTCTATCCAATGTTAAGCCTTGTGCTTTATGTATTGTGATTCCCCATGCCATAGTGAGTGGAATTTGTGTTTGACTTCCCCGACTTATAGTTGGGATGTTGATGTCTCTCAGATGTTCTAGGTCCCATGGTGGACCAATGTAATTTTGGAAGCAGAAAAAAACATAGTTAGGTGGGTTTGGCAGTTTATAATGTGGATTGTAAACAATAGTTGTAACAACACTAAGGGATCCATTCACTAGGCCAGCTTGAATCCACAAATTTTTTGTTAGCATCACCTCTTCGCCAATGCAAAGTAGAAATTATGGGAGAAGTTGGTCATCATCTCCATGATTAGATGCATGTTGTTGTGCCACTCAAGCAATGCTAATGGCTATGGATAAATTTAATTGCTTGATCATTTTTTTGTTGTGGAATGCGACCAAGTCATTTGTGGAAAAAAAATGTGTAGCAATATCAAATTGTTCTCTTTCTATGGTTGAGAGCATTTTATTTTTTTGTTTCATAAGCTCTTCCCAATCATCATGGAGAGCCTCACCATTTCTTATATGGAGAAGGATTTCCTAAAACTTTTGTTGCGAAGGGATATCTCCTTTTTGGAAGAAAATAGTGTCCAATGTTATTGAGACCATGAAAGTGTGCCACAAGGCTACTGCCAATGAGCATGAAGCATAAATAGGCATATCTATGACAGGTGGAAACTGGGCAAGATCACCAACAAGGATAATAGAAACACCACCAAATGGCTCCCTCTGGTTATCTGGGAATGCTTGGTGCGACCGGCTATCTATTTTTAGTAGCAACTTTGGGCCTAGAAAACTCATTTCATCGATCAAAATATATTGAATATACTTAAATTATTCTTGGAATATTGTCAATTGCTGCCCTTCCAAAGGATTCATATCCTTTATGGGAATCTGACGTGTTGTATGGATTGTAGAGGCACATATGTCAAGTGCGTAGCAACACCTGTAGGAGCCAATGTGAGCAAGCAACTATTAGATCCAGTAAAAGAAGTGTTTATTTGTTGTCGAATACAATTTATCAAAAAGGATTTTCTAGTGCTAGTTGTCCCTTGAATGATCATGCAGAGAGTGGCTTTGGGTGAAGGCCGCATGCGATGGGACTGGATTATTTGAAGGGACAATTGTTGTTTTGGTGAAATTTGATGCGTTGACATATTTACAAGAAAAAAATGTGCCATAGCTTGCTCACGTTGTGCCTTTGTTGATGGGATGAATTGCAAAGAAATATTATGGAGTTGTTCAGGTACATGGTTTGTATTCCATGGATGGTTCATATCAAAATCCTGCCTACCCAATAGTTGAAGTGTAGTACCCCTCCATTTATGCTTATGTTTTTTGTTTGCATGTTTTCACACTGTTAGACTTTGGTACTTTGGTTTGGATATTTTGTTCGCTGATTTTAAGCGACAGTGGATACACTTTGTGATATGGTGATACATTGTATGGTGATAAATGATTTCTGACATGCTTTGTGATAGCATAGATGTTTTCCTTCAAATGTTATTGCTATATATATGTTTATGTTGGACTAATTGTATTTAATTTGTCAGTCTGATGTGACGTGTATTGGTGTGGAGAACGGAATTGCATCACTCGCTTGCGAGTGCCCTGTGATGTTCATGATTTTCTCCACACGGTGTGCCTATACAATGGATTATATATATATATATGCATGTTATTGGTTTGGTTGTAGGATTGCAGGTACATGACACTGACTCCACCTAGTTACTCAGGTCTGAGTGTGTCAAGACTCAATGGATATGTTGATTGGGAGGTAGTAGCATGGGTCATCCTAGACTAGTCTTTAGCCCAGTCACAATACATTATCAGTTTTAGTTCGGAGTCATAGATGGTCTTGTTTGTTCCTAATTGGATCAATTGCTTGAAAGGAAAATTTTATCAATTTTAATGATAGTTTATTATTCTTAATTTACTATTATTTAAATTAATTTTTAAATGTTAAAGAAATAAGTTTTACATGTTATTTAATAAATTAATTAGTTTGTTTGGTTAAATAGTTTGATCATAGAGATTAAATTTATTTAATTAAATAAATTAATTGATTAAATTAAAATTGTTTTAAATGTGTTTGTATAGATTTAATTTTTAATTAATTATTATTTGGGAAATGGCATTTTTAATTATTAAATAAATTTTGCAATTTGAAAATTGAAATTTTAAAATAAATAAAATGCATGCAAATCTTGAAAGGAAAGATTGTTGGGAAGTTGTTGAAGATATTTTCTTCTTCTCGACATGTGTGCCAGTTAAAAATTTATTGCATTTGGTTGAGGAATTTCTCAGAGGTTATCTGGGATTTGGAAAAAACACAAAAAGTTACTTTTTCTTCACGGGAAATGAAAATATAGTCTGCTATTAAATTTCTTTGAAAGTTTTCTTGTGATATCCTTTTTGGTACTATTGTATGTTTGTGGAAGTTCTCTGTTTTGGATATTGGGATTTGGTGTTCGGGGAAAGTTTTGGAAGCTACAGGAAAAGCTCTTCACTAGACAGATTATTTTTGAAGCTTCAGGAAAATAGGCATTTCCCTGTGTTTTTTTAAATTTTCATGCTTTGAAAACTTTGTCTGTTAAAAAAAAAATTGTTTTACAATCGAGTCTGATTGAAAAATATATTTGTGAAAGAAATCTCTATTCATTTTGGTAAAATGATTTGTAGATAAAATTGTTATTTCTTTGTTTAAAGTGTTCTACAGACTCTGTTAATTCTTGGTTAAAAGCTTTCTTCAGATCTTGTTATTTCTTTACAAAAACCCTATAGAAATTTTTACACTTCCCCATATGAAAACTCTGTAGAAAATTTCTAGAAATTTCTCCATATGAAAACCCTATAGTTGTGTTGCAGGTTTATACTGATTTGTTTCATTTAAAAGTTTTAAATGTAAATTTTATATGATATGCATAAAATTTGAATTTTATTTCACTGTTATATTTTATATATATGTATATATATGTGTGTGTGTGATTATGATTATATATATTTGTAGGAATAAATATAATTAATTATATATATATATATATATAATTATATTTATTAAGTTTAAAAAAAAATGATTTTTGGTATTTTTAAATTATATTGCATGTGAAATTTAAGATTGAGAAAATATAGAATATATTTTAATGTGAATTTGAGAAAATCAAGAAATAAATTAAATGAAACAATTTTTTTATTGTTTTAAGGAAAGATTTTTAATTAAGTTGACTTATTTCTTGTTATTTTTGACTGAATTGAATGGATTTAGTAAATCCAAATGATAGACATGAATTTTCTTTAAGTTGTTTTAAACTCTTATTGGGAAAATGGAGATTTTTATGTGATTTCAAGTCTTCCAATTGTAGTCTCTTCAAGGGAGTTAAATCTTACAATGGTTTCATATATTTGAGCAAACTAGGGTAGTGCACTTGGTTTTGTATGGTTAATAGACACTTGATTTTTATGAACAGGTTGTGTTGTCCATTGTGGTATATCTGGTATTATATGCTAATTTTTGTGCACTCTGTCTATCCTAGTTAGAAAACTTAGATTCCTTTGTTATGTTTAGGGGAGTGGCTCTATGTGAGGGCTGATACACAAATTGGTGTCAGGGTAACTTACAAAGAGTTAGTAAGTAAGTGATAACTAAACAACACAGTAGTTAGAATTAAAAATCATTAATAAGATGATTATGCCTCACTTATGGACTCTTGAGCTAGTACAGTCTTGAGTATAAGATGAGAAGGCCTGGAATGGAAAATCAATATCTTGTTACCTTAAAAGATATTCGATTCCACAATAGTTTGCAAATGGGACCGGGTTTCGTAAGAGGTTGCCAGGGTAACCCAAGTTGAGGGCCAGAACCTAGGAAGAAACACCAAGGTAACCTTTGCAACGTTGTCATGACACTCCACCTAAAATAACAGTTTACCTTGTGTACTTAGTACATTCAATTGTCTTAAATCTGGAAGCAATGTCACCATCAGTTAGTTATGTACTTGTGTCTAGGGTTAGTAGATTATGTCTAGCTAACCATATTACTATCTCCTAGCACGGGGGGTGGACCTACGGGTACCACATGGTTGGGTGGAACGTGCACCTTACTCCGTTGGGTCCCCAATTTATGATCATGGAAACAAGAGCTTCATGGATAGATGGAGAGGTCGTACTTGGATGCATATGTATACTTTCTTTATTGCATTATTTGAAATCTTGTATTATAACATCCCTCAATTGTTAATGAGGTGAACATTGTAAAATGTAATTGTAACTATTATTGATCTACCTCATCGGATGAATGAGTATTGTAATATCTTTTCAAATGCAATGTAAGAATCATATTTGTACTTTATACTATCTTTAATGGAATTTCAATTGATATGCAATGTTTACTTTTATGCTTATGATAATTAAATATATGTAATGTGAAATACTAAAGTCGTCTATGGAAACTCACGTAGTGTAACATCGCGTAACTTAGTGAATGTATGCAACTAAATAACTTAATATTATTACTTTAAAAAAAAATTATTTCACTTTTATACACAATTGCAACATTCCTTAGGTTATAAGACGGGGCATTACATGAAGTTGATTTATACTAAAGTTAGTAGTAGCACCAAGTCGAGAGAAAACTTCCCATTCATATTCATCCATAGAAGGTCGATGGTTCAAATCATCAGTATCACTATCATGTTCTTCTTCAATTGTGGGTGTAACTGGAAGTCTATTAACATGCTAAGGATAATAACCAACTGTTTTTAAAACTTTCCAATTTTCTATTATCTCTTGTTTGAGAAGACCTATATCTATTTGTATGTTCCAAAAAGGTTTGTATAACATAAGTTCAGTCCAAAAAAATGTCTCAAATATCTTTGTATCTTCAATGGGAGTAGTCTTGAATAATGGGTAGACAAGGACAACTGCAGGCTGGTGCCTTGGTTTCCATTTAGCCTTTTTGCACTTTTGTGTGTGTATATAGGAAGACCAAGTCAATTAGGGATACAAAACCTAGCTCTAGAGGACTTTGCATATAGCAGTGAATATAGTTTGTTGACAACTCTTCATCAGTATCATCTTTGTTTATACAGAACCATGTCTTTTTTCCAAAATTCAAGCGAACGTATCGTCGACTTGAAGTAAGAAGAGGCAATTTCTATAACGTATGGCACGTCTCCTATGCAGAGATGTCACATTCCACAAGAATATTCATCATGAATTTTTGATATGCAACCAGTGCTATATCCTCAACTATATTTGTATTTACAAGTCTTTTCAACAAATCAAGATAACTTTTTTATTTTTTCAAAGATTTAGTCTACATATTTAGAAATATAATTCAAATTTTTTTTCCTAGAAACAATTGGCTAGCAGTCAACATTGATGAACAAAATTGCAAGCATGGTTGGGCTATGAATATTTAGGCAATCATCATTTCTTGCTGGTTTGTAGATTTATTAGACTCAACATCAGATGCCAATGTAGACGTAAGTTGTTGCTGCCAAGGTGCTTTATACCGACATTGCAATTTGTTTCCTTTTCTCCTTAAACAAGTATATTCAGAGCATTTTGTGTGCCTTTGAATTGTGTTTAGCAGCTCGTCATAATCTATGAATGGATCATTGGTAAGGATCTAGCTTGTGGTATGGAAACCATAAAAAATCATGCACATGTGTAGAGCCATGATGCTGCCATTCATATCTATACCAATAATAATTTACATGAAAACGCTTTTCAATCGCCTCCTCATGGAAAATTGAGAATAGATATGATGCAAATATAAAGATTTTATATGTGGATTCTAAACAAAACTATCTATTAGCACTTTTTTGGAAGGCTCCATTGCTAAACAAGTTGTAGAAGAGAAAACATTTTGTAGGTCAACCCATTTTGTGTCTGCACAAATCGAAGTGAAAAAAAGGTGGGTATGCCAAGCTATTCGATCATGGTGGTTAGTTGGGCTCGAAAAGAGTTCCAAAAAGAGTGGGTCCCATGCAAAGATGCACCAAAATGCATCAACTACTTGGCTATCTAGTAGTCAGGAGTAGCTTGGAGTTGTTGCTGCAAAATAAACAATGACTTGGGGATTTTATCCTCCAGATCCGCTTGAACAAAAACAAAGATAGTTTGTTGGCTGCAATGTCTCAAAATCAAGTTGTAGAGAAAATATCTAAACCTAACATGTTTTCCAAATTTGTGATTAAAATATCTCATCAAGTGGAGGGCATATTCATGCAAGTGAATTTTAACATTTCTCAGTTGAAGGGGAAGTG
Source organism: Sequoia sempervirens (assembly GCA_007258455.2). Lineage (NCBI taxonomy): Eukaryota > Viridiplantae > Streptophyta > Pinopsida > Cupressales > Cupressaceae > Sequoia > Sequoia sempervirens. The sequence continues at coordinate 150,832,642 of VDFB02379711.1, read as the reverse complement.
TTACTCTAGTGGGGAACAATGTTGGAAAGGCCATTGAAAATAAACCTTCAGTGTTGTATTCATTAATAGGAGAAGGGCTAATTTTCGGCCAAGATAAGATATTTTGCTCTTTTTTTTTTCAATTTTTAATACAGGCTTTATTGCTTGCAACTCTCATCTAGCATTTGGTAAGGAAGGAATAAATGATGAAAAGTTTAAAGAACCATTTTCTTCTTGACCAGAATATGTTGAGTTGGTTGATGGCATTAGCTCTTCATTTGAGACTTGGTCTATTGTATGCAAGAAATTGGACACATCAACAACAACATCAGGTAACATATTAAGACCCTCAACATCAATCTCAACATCATTGTAGTATTTGTCATATTGAATTTTGTATTTCAATGCATCCATGACATGATGTTTATTAACATAATAATCATAATGCCTGCCTTCAATGGTGGTCCTATGAATAATCACGACCTCAAGGTCTTGTAGTTGGCATGACAAAAGGTTTTCTATGCTTGAGATATCCTGAGGGGAGCTTATTTTGTGACCACTATATTTAAGTTGGCCTCCTCTAGCGTGGGAGACCTGTAGAACTGGAGCCACTATAGCAATAAGCATTTCAACCTGTGTTAAATTTTTGAGTAACAATGGTTGTGGGCCTAGGTCCATACCATTTGCAGAGCTGAAGTGGTGGAAACCTTTTTCAGAATAACACCCTACACATGTGGATCCTGACCTTGAAATTCAAGTGCACATCCCTATGTAGCTTTCCCTACATATTTGGAAAAAAAAAGACTGGAAAGTGCATCTATACAATGTCAAAATCACTTTACCATAGCAAGATAGCTTTCATTGAATATTTCTTTGAGATATTGTTCCTGTGTTGGTGCAATAGGGGAGTTGCTATGAGATTGTATATAAGGGGTGGCATCTACCATTGGAATTGGTTGCTGCAAAGGAGGACTATTAGTAGTCTGATGTGCAGGCATGGTTGTTGCAGTTATCCTTGGTTGCAAGTATTTTTTGTGGTGCTTCATGGATATTTCCTCTTTATGCTACCTATAGTACAAATAGTTCTGTTGCTATTTTTTACCCTTTTTAAATTCAACAATTGATTGCATTGTTCAACTTGAATTTTCCTGTACAACCTATGAGTTTACATACAAGCTCAAGCACATTAGGATATATGAATATACATGTATAACCATAGATATATTTAAATAGCAATTACACATAAGCATATAACAAAATATATATGTGTATCCATGTGTATATAAATCTATATCTGTGAATGATCACAAAAGGAATAACAAAGTTTGAACATTAGAATATATTAAATTGTAGTTGAATCTTCTTCCGTTCCTCAAAAAATATATTTAGGGTCAATATTTTTATTGGCCTCCATTTATTATTTTAGTTATCCATATGCATCTTTTTTCGTTATATGCATTAACATAGAACCAATTGCAAACTATGAACATGTTGGTTATAAAATTAGTTTACTAGTTGATAAGTGTTATCCTAAGTCTTATTCTTTATAATACCTCTTACTATTTGAAATGGCTCTTTCGACAATGCAATTTAAGTAATATACTTTCTCACACATTTTGCAGCACATCAGTGTTAAAACCCTCAAACCTGCTATTGAAAGGAACAATAAACATAGATCAAAAGGAATGAATAATAAATTAATAATTTATGAAAAATACCCATGTAAAACATGTATATATATTCATGTAAACATATAGACATATATATACATGTATAAAAACATGTATAAATACATATATACATATGCAAACATATATACATACATTATGCATATACAACGACACACATACATATGTACATATACATACATATGCATACATATACATAAATATACATACATATATGTACATACATATACATATAGATATATACAGGACTTGGCAGCCTCGGTACAAGGGAGCCTGGATGGCAAGTGTTTGTTCGCACGAGGCTTAATGCATTATGCCATTGCTGCACAATGGGAGCAAGCAAAGTAAATGCAAGTGGATGGAGTAAATGAAATATTGAATGTTGCAATGTGAAAAACTGTACTTTGATTAAGTTGCATTGTCAAAAGAGTCATTGTGCCATTAATCTCATAGCAAATGGGAAAAATCTAATGTCTACATATCCGATCTACCATATTGTAGTATTTGTTTTTTCATATACATTGACATACACATGCATATAGATATGCATACATCCATACATATACATACATATACATATACAAACATATACATATACATACATATACATATACATACATATACATATATATACATAGACATATATACATGGATATACATATACATATATATATACAATATTGATTGTTGCAATGTCAGAAACTATACTTTGATTAAGTTGCATTGTCAAAAGAGTCATTGTGCCATTGATTTCATAGGAAATGGGCAAAATTTGCTATCTTCATATTTGATCTATCATATTGTACTATTTATTTTTGTATATGCATAGACATACACATATGCATATACATATGCATATACATACACATATACATATACATATGAATACATGCATACATATACATGCATATACATATACAAACATACATATACATATACATATACATATATATATACATAGACATATATACACATATACATACATATACATATACATATACATATACATATACATATATATGCATGCATATACATACAAATGTGCATATACATGAAAGGGATGCTTTTATATGCTAGAAAATAGGAATGTATATCTACTTCCACATCTATATTCTTTTTCAAGATGACCCATGTATATATACACCTTAAAGCCAAGAAAACTAGAAAGAATAACGCCAAATTTGCAATAGGTATAACAAAAAGGAAAATTATACTTATAGAATTAGGATCTGAAGGTCGAGGGAGCACACCCTCATAGTTGGACTCCATATTGGCACCAATGGGGGTTGCCAACAAATCAATATTGGGGGGCTCTGCAAACCCATCCACAAAGTTTGTTTCCGTAGACATAGTTCTAGGAAGTTATTTGTAGGGACAACATATTGCAATTTGAGTTCACTAATTGACAACTCTATTTCAAAATAAAAAAAAAGATTAATGTATTGCAACATCCCAATGGTAATTGGTAGACAACTTAAGAATATCATTTTATAATGATTCCACTTTTAATACTGTCGAAACAACATGATAAACAACAACAAGAATAGAAATCCACTTTTAATGTTGTGCAAAAACCAGGGGATACATCAACAAGAATAAAAATGATAAATGCAAAAGCATAGACCCCTATATGTATCTCTCTATCTTTGGGGCTGCTTATATGTGTATCCATGCAGTCTTTTATTATTTCTATATATGTGTATTTATGCAATTTTTTAATTTTCTATTTAATGGAAACAATGATATGGTGTAATAATTTGTCCAAAATTTGTATAACATCATAGGCTTAATTGGAAATTCAGCCTACATTGCTTAGTATTCAATATTATGGAAAAAAAATTTATGCAAAATACCCATGTTAAACAACTTATAGATTCCACACCACAACAATTTGAGAAACCTCAATCCTATTATAAAATAGACCTGAGAGAGACAATTCTCACAATAGTGTAATATGCAAGCAACATTGCAATGACTCTTTCGACAATGCAACTTAATCAATATATTTTATTTCCTTACAAAAAAAAAAACAATTAGCAATTTGTGATAGGGAGCTTCAAACAGATGAGGGAAAAAGAATATCATGCAACATATTGGTACAACACAAGCAATATATGTAACAGTTGTAAGAGCTATCAGGATGATGCTCAAGAATCAGACATATGTTGTGCTTGAGTGTTTTCCTAATAGTTCTTTTCCGATTTTCTTTTTTGTCTATATTATTTAATGCCAAATAATGGATCTTGAATGTAGAATATATGCATGTATATATATCTAGAAATTATTAAGTACATATATGCATTGAATTTCCACTTTCTCAACAAATTTATAAACACACACATATAAGCAGATTTATTTATCCATAGATATACATATCTATATATCTATTTATATACACATTACTATATCTAAACACATGCGTATAGAATATTTGTTTGTCACTATCTAACTCATGAGCTTGAAATTTATCAAGGAAAGAAACATCCAAATTGATTTTCCCCTCAATTAAGCAGTTGGGAAGGATATAAATTCAAACCTTTTTGGTTGCTTATAACATATTGTCTACTCCGCAGTTTGGCATTAGTATAGGCAACTAAAGAGTTGAATTTGAAGCCTTCTCAACTAGTCAACTAAGGGAAAAACTAGTCTGGATGCTTACTTGCATTTTCAAATGGGCCACAGGGGTCCTAGTTTGTATATATAGATATATATGTCTGCGTACATGTATAATTTTAAATACAAAACAAAAAATTCAATACATATATACATGAATTATAGTTCAATGGAATAGTAGGAACTAAATGCAATATTCAATGTTGCAGTGGGGAAAGTATACTACTAAATATGTAGGAAAATATATTGATTCAGTTGCATTCTCAAAAGAGCCATTCTAGCATTATGACTATGTTACACATACTACACAATTAAATGTTGCCTTCTTACCAAATAGAAACTTAAAAACAAATAGCCTATCAGCTAAAGATATAAAGTTGAACAGATAAAAGAACTATTACAAGAACACTTAAAAGCCACCAAACTATTTTTCCCTCCATGCCTATATAAAAATATTTTCAACTTTCCAAATCAATTATGTAAGCCCAACTCTTTATGACGATACTTATTTTCTTTAGGTTGCCCTTGTGGTGCTGTTTGGTTTTGCGACCGTTTCCAAATGCAAATCGAGGAATGCAACTATCACTATATTTTGCAATTAAAGCTGCAAGACCATTCAACAAACTGTTACATAGATTGCTTGTGTTGTGTGAATATTTTTTATTATATTCTTTCCTCCTATTTCAAAGTTCTATTTAATGTTGGGTTTCGCTATTCTCTCATTTTCTATGGTTCTTGAGTGTTTTCCTAATAGTTCTTTAACAATCTGCCTATTTCTCTATAATATTTAGTGCCAAATAATGGAGCTCAAATTTAGAATATATGTATGTATATATGTAACCATTCAACCAACCTTTGGTGTATTGCTTTTGGTGAAGCTACCACTAGTTTGTTGCAAATTACAACAAAATACTTGTACATGCTACAAGATAGCTCTAAGTCTACAACATATCCTCTCACTATTATTAAGGGCCTTGTTTGTAAACCTTGTCTTGTACAAATATGTTTAGTGTCGGTTTCCAATAATCTATGATTTATTAGGTTATGACAATAATTATATGATGTGATCCTAAATCTTTTTTATGTAAAAAAGACCTTACCCATTTCTTTAAACTTATAGAAAAATAAAAAAATTTGAAACATATTGATACAAGATTCAACCTACATCCTTTGCTAGTAAATATTGAAGAAAAATAGAGAATTGTATAAAAGGTTCTAGACCTTATGATGAAAATTAGCTATAGGCATCTCTACATGTAATTCTATCACTATCTAGACAAGGTGTAACACCAATTTTTATGTAACAATTGGTTTCTGAATTGAAAATTCAAGCTACATTGTTTGCCACTAAATATTATAGACAAATTAGGGAAATTGTAAAATAACTATTAAAAGAACACTTAAAAATCATAGCCAAATTACAAATGACCAGAAACCCACACTAAACATATTCGTACAAGACAAGTAGGCTTTGTAAGACCTGGTTTGTCTATTCAAATTTCAAGCTACATCCTTTGGCACCAAACCCATATTAAATAGAACTCATAAAGCTAATGAGTACCAATAATTGCATAACTTGCCTACAATGGTGGCTCACACTCACAAAAGGATATGAATATCACAGTGAAACTTTCCTGGGAATTGGACATTCCGACAGGTGACTAATATCTTTCTGTGGACGTTCATTTACTTGTCAAACCAGGGGACGTAGACTTTAAATGGCGCAGAAAAATATATGCACTAGGAATTTGTTTTGGTCAAATCTTAGCAAAAATACATGCTGGAAAGAAATTCTATTTAAGCTACAGAATGGTAATACAGAATTCTTTAACTCAACTATGCTTGATTAAAATAGAAACTGTAATATAGCCGACGACAAGCACAACTAACCATCTTTGCTGTGGAACCACAGTGGATGGACTTCTATGCTCTAGCAGAGGTGTGGGTGATTTTGTAAAACTTCAAAAGATGAAAGCTAACTGGATATCAGCAGAAAAGAACATCTAACTAATTAACTACAGATACTTACTAAGTGGGCCCCCTTAGCAAGCATCTACTGATTACACAGATGCTGAACTCAGAACTTCATCGATCTTTATTCATGAAAACAGAATGAAATACATTATCTTGTTGGTGTGAAAACTAACAACAAACTCTGCTTTTGGTCAAACAGATTCTGTCTTTAATTATCATACTGATTCTTACATGATCTCTGCTACTCTATTTCTATCTTACCTAAAAAATCATCTATTACTTATTCTATTCATCTTCTACCACTACCTCACGCAGGAGGAGTATCTTATTTTTAAATTAAAAGAACAACTAACTAACTAACTTCATCAAAGAAAGACGTGGAAGTAAAGTATATCCCTAAATCAAGGAACAAACTTCATAAATGAATTTATGTGTTCAACCCGATTCAGAGAGAATCTAGTGCTCCACTCTCTCCAGATTGACTTTCCATTAAAAAATCTTTCCAAATCAGTTTCGGTCAAAGAGTCTTTGGCGGAGCTTCCTCAAAGTCGTGCAGGAAATGGGCTTTACTACAAGGCCGAGATCGGCTGCGCTTGACTCGATCATTCTTCAACAACCTGCGAAACAAAAGGTCACAGATGCGCAAGAAAAGGCATATGGTACATACACGATATCTATTCATTAATCACACATTTCAAATCTACTTCACCACTCAAAAACTGTATACGATATACCAGCCATTTTTGGGAGTCAACAGGGCAATAAATGCAATCAAGTCAACACAATAGGCTGCAGGAATATAAAAGTGTCTTGCTACAAGATATCCCCATAAAAGGTTTCAACAAAGTTTAAACAGCCATGAAATAGAAAAAATGAAGTCATTTAAAAGTTTATCATAACATCAAATTATGAGCATATTTTAGGCTCATCACTGCCCCGTACTTAGCCCAATGCTGGTCCTCCAGCATTAACTTTCCTGGTGGTTTCTCTGAAGTCAGTAGTGGCTACATGACTCTGGAATGGATGTCCAAACCTTTAATATAATCCTCTGAAATCCTGGCACCTTTCATATCTGTGGTCTTCTAATTCGCTGTTAAGATTTGTAGCCTGATGAGGATACAGGGGCCACATTAGCACAGGGGGTCTGGAGGTTGTAAACTCTTTTGGGCAAAAAATTGTTGCTAGGAGAGAGGTGAAACATCTCTCAAAGAGTGCTCAATAAGCAATTTAATAAGGCCATGATGAGTGACAGAGTTATCTTTCCCTTGTTGAGTTTCATGGGCACTTTGCTCTAAAAACTTTAACAAGAAATTCAAAACATTCACAGCCAACCCATGCCTTATATGGCTTAATAATTTAAAATGATGCGAATGCAGATAGGAAAAATGGCCTTCACAGGTTAAATACCTCATTATATAAGTGGCATACTCTGAATATGGAAAGCGGTGACGCAGCTTGCATCCTTGTGGAGATGTCCGGAGGTCTATCAGAGGCATAAAATTCAGCCCTTGCAGCTACAGCATCTGAAGAAAAGTTTTCTCCAACGGCTGGGAGCCCGGTTACCTCAGCAATTCTGTCTTCGGTTGCAACAACTGTTAGACCCCATACGGTGGCTTCCCCTTCAGAAAGTGTTCTCAAAAATTCTGTCGCAGCCTCCTCATCAAAATCATTTAAACTCAGAAAATAATTTAACCATTCACAGAGGCTAAATGCTTGGACTGTCTGCGGGTTTTGCAACAACAATTCATGAGCTACAGGCTCATGTCGTACCAACTGACCACCCATATTGCAGTTTTTCTAGTTGAAATCAATTTCTTGCTGAAGATTCAAATTCTTTATTTCCTTTTCTGCTCTGGTTTTTCTCTGTCAGGCCGCCACATTTCTTTCTTTTTTCCAAAAATAATTTTTTTTTAACAAGCAGTCTTAATTGTAGTTTGCAAAAAAAAGATGCATTAAAGAAGGTCATGCAATCACGTTTGGAAAGTACCAGAAATATATTAAAGAAATATTATTTTGCAGTTATGGCATATTATTTTGCAGTTATGGCAGCGGCGAAAAGACAGGCTTCAAACGATGGATTACCCCGCCCCCTACTTAAAAGATGACATGTGTCCTCACATATACTAAAAAATAGGTAGAGATTCGGGTGATAATGACCGGTACATGCATAGCAGTAATTGAATAGAATGAAATAAATCAAATATGCGATAAGAAAAGATATGGCGTACCTTTAGTAATTGCACATACATGTGAAGAAAGATGACGGTGCTAGGTGAATTGACAAGTTGGAAAGATATCTTAATTAAGGTTGATGCAGACGGTTGAAGTGGATGGGTGACGTGGGTAGATGAAATGTACGAATGAAATGGATGGATGGGATGGATGGATGGAAGATAAAGAAGTGAGGTGGGGGCGATAAATGAAAATGAAGAAAAGGGTTTTCTTAAAAAGAAAACCTTTATTATGGGCATGCTTTTTAAAAATTACGGGAACGCTATAGGAGAAAGGCTAGAGCCTTCGGCTGCAGGAAGAGTAGTGGGAGGAACCTGAATGAACTGCTTCATGAAGTCTTCCTTGGAAACTGGCTTATGGCACAGTCGGAGTCGGTGGCCATTGACGAACAATTTGAAATGGACTGGATCAATTGTGACCAGCTGCACAGCTCTGTTGTCAAACACATTTTCAACCTCATAGGGCCCAAGCCAGCGTGTTGTGAGTTTACCTTGGTTTTCTTGGTACCTGGAATCATATAACAAAGCCCAATCTCCAACAGAATTTTTTTTGGTTTTGATGTGCTGATCATGCCATCTCTTTCTCTGCTGTTGGATTACTTTTGTATGCTGCAGGGCGGCTTTTCTCATTTCATCCAAAGCATTTAGCTATAGGAGACGGTCCTTCTGTACTTCGGATAAGTCCATGTTGAGTTCAAGAGCTGTCCTCAAAGTTTTATGTTCAAATTCAATGGGTAACATAGCTATTTTCCCATAGAGCAACTCAAAACGTGTAAACCCAGCAACTCAAAAGGTGTAAACCCAGTTGTTGTTTTCCATGTAGTTCTGTAAGCCCAAACTGCTTCAGGAAGTCTATTACTCCAGCCTTTCTTATGAATCTGCACTGTCTTTGTGAGGATCGCTGCTGATTGAAGTCTTGATAAAAGGTCAGCTACAACATTATCTCTTCCTGGTTTGTCAATGATTGTGATATCAAATTCTTGTAACAACAGGAGCTATCGTGCCAATCTACAAGAAATGGCAGGTTTGTTCATCAGGTACTTGATTGCTGCATGGTCGGTGTGGATAAATATCTGATAACCTGTGACATAATGACTGAATTTATTCAAAGCATATACTACTGCAAGCAATTCCTTTTATGTAACAGTATAGTTGAGCCCAGGACCTTGAAGGTTTTTGCTGATAAAGTAGATAGCATGCTCAATTGAATTTTCTTTTTGACTTAAAACTGCTCCT
>VDFB02379711.1:150725234-150816615 GCA_007258455.2 Sequoia sempervirens | reverse complement strand
TACATTGTCTTGTTGGTGTGAAAACTAACAACAAACTCCGCTTCTGGTCAAACATATTCTATCTTTCATTATCATACTGATTCTTACATGATCTCTGCTACTCTGTTTCTATCTTACCTAAAAAATCATCTATTACTCATTCTATTCATCTTCTACCACTACCTCGCGCAGGAGGAGTATCTTATTTTTAAATTAAAAGAACAACTAACTAACTAACTTCATCAAAAAAAGACGTGGAAGTAAAGTATATCCCTGAATCAAGGAACAAACTTCATAAATGAATTTATGTGTTCAACCCGATTCAGAGAGAATCTAGTGCTCCACTCTCTCCAGATTGACTTTCCATTAAAAAATCTTTCCAAATCAGTTTCGGTCAAAGAGTCTTTGGCAGAGCTTCCTCAAAGTCGTGCAGGAAATGGGCTTTACTGCAAGGCCAAGATCGGTTGCGCTTGACTCGATCATTCTTCAACAACCTGCGAAACAAAAGGTAACAGACGTGCAAGAAAAGGCATATGGTACATACACGATATCTATTCATTAATCACACATTTCAAATCTACTTCACCATTCAAAAACTGTATACGATATACCAGCCATTTTCGGGAGTCAACAGGGCAATAAATGAAATCAAATCAACACAATAGGCTGCAGGAATATAAAAGTATCTTGCTACAGGATATCCCCATAAAAGGTTTCAACAAAGTTTAAACAGCCATGAAATAGCAAAAATGAAGTCATTTAAAAGTTTATCATAACATCAAATTATGAGCATATTTTAGGCTCATCACTGCCCCCCACTTAGCCCAATGCTGGTCCTCCAGCATTAACTTTCCTGGTGGTTTTTCTGAAGTCAGTAGTGGATGCATGACTCTGGAATGGATGTCCAAACCTGTAATAGAATCCTCTGAAATCCCGGCACCTTTCATATCTGCGGTCTTCTAATTCACTGTTAAGATTTGTAGCCTGATGAGGATACAGGGGCCACATTAGCACAGGGGGTCTGGAGGTTGTAAACTCTTTTGGGAAACAAATTGTTGCCAGGAGAGAGGTGAAATGTCTCTCAAAAAGCGCTCAATAAGCAATTTAATAAGGCCATGATGAGTGACAGAGTTATCTTTCCCTTGTTGAGTTCCATGGGCACTTTGCTCTAAAAACTTTAACAAGAAATTCAGAACATTCACAACCAACCCATGTCTTATATGGCTTAATAATTTAAAATGATGCGAATGCAGATAGGAAAAACAACCTTCATAGGTTAAATACCTCATTATATAAGTGGCATACTCTGAATATGGAAGAGGCAGTGACACTCGCTTGCATCCTTGCTTGGAGATGTCCAGAGGTCCATCAGCAGGCATCGAAAATTCAGCCCTTGCAGCTGCAGCATCTGAAGATAAGTTTTCTCCAACGGCTGGGAGCCCGGTTACCTCAGCAATTATGTCTTCGGTTGCAACAACTGTTAGACCCCATACGGTGGCTTCCCCTTCAGAAAGTGTTCTCAAAAATTCTATCGCAGCCTCCTCATCAAAATTATTTAAACTCAGAAAATAATTTAATCATTCACAGAGGCTAAATGCTTGGACTGTCTGTGGGTTTTGCAACAACAATTCATGAGCTACAGGCTCATGTCGTACCAATTGACCACCCATATTGCAGTTTTTCTAGCTGAACTCAATTTCTTGCTGAAGATTCAAATTCTTTATTTCCTTTTCTGCTCTGGTTTTTCTCTGTCAGGCCGCCACATTTCTTTCTTTTTTCCAAAAATGAACTTTTTTTAACAAGTAGTCTTAATTGTAGTTTGCAAGAAAAAGATGCATTAAAGAAGGTCATCCAATCACGTTTGGAAAGTACCAGAAATATATTAAAGAAAGATTATTTTGCAGTTATGGCAACGGCAAAAAGACAGGCTTCAAACGATGGATTACCCCGCCCCCTACTTAAAAGATGACATGTGTCCTCACATGTACTAAAAAATAGGTAGAGATTCGGGTGATAATGACCGGTACATGCATAGCAGTAATTGAATAGAATGAAATAAATTAAATATGCGATAAGAAAAGATATGGCGTACCTTTAGTAATTACACATACGTGTGAAGAAAGATGACGGTGCTGGGTGAATTGACAAGTTGGAAAGATATCTTAATTAAGGTTGATGCAGATGGTTGAAGTGGATGGGTGACGTGGGCGGATGAAATGTACGAATGAAATGGATGGATGGGATGGATGGATGGAAGATAAAGAAGTGAGGTGGGGGCGATAAATGAAAATGGAGAAAAGGGTTTTCTTAAAAAAAAAACCTTTATTATGGGCATGCTTTTTGAAAATTACAGAAACGCTGCAAGAGAAAGGCTACAACCTTCGGCTGTAGGAAGAGTAGCGAGAGGAACCTGAATGAACTGCTTCATGAAGTCTTCCTTGAAAATTGGCTTATAGTACAGTCAGAGTCGGTGGCCATTGACGAGCAATTTGAAACGGACTGGATCAATTGTGACCAGCTGCACAGCTCCGTTTTCAAACACATTTTCAACCTCATAGGGCCCAAGCCAGCGTGTTGTGAGTTTACCCTGGTTTTCTTGGTACCTAGAATCATATAACAAAGCCCAATCTCCAGCAGAAATTTTTTTGGTTTTGATGTGCTGATCATGCCATCTCTTTCTCTGCTGTTGGATTACTTCAGATGTCAAGTAGAGCGGGTTTTTTCTCATTTCTTTGGCCCAAAGACGAATAGGGAGACGGTCCTTCCTGCGGTTTCGGATATCCATGTTGAGTCTGTGAGTCATTCTCAAAAGTTTTATGTTCAAATCTAATGGGTAAATATAGCTATTTTCCATAGAGCAACCTTAAAAAGATGTAAACCCAAATTTTGTTGTTTTCTATGTAGTCTGTGAAGTCCAAACCGCCTGTGAAGTCTATTATCTGCTCTTCTTATGAATCAGACTGCCTTTTGTGGGAGGGATCTTCAATTTCTTCTATTTTTACCTCCACCACTAATAGTTTGAGGGATGATAGGGGCTGGACTTCCTGTGTTTGATCTTATAGTCATTCATAAGTGCAGTGATCAGATTTGACATAAACTGAGCTCCTTGATCAGTTACAAGCTCTCTGGGGACTCCAAATCTGGTGAAATTTTGTTCATACAAAAATTCAGCAACTTTGTTATCTCGGGCATTAGTCATAGCTTTTACCTTGACCCATTTTGTGACATAATCCGTGCAAACTAGAATATATGACTTTCCATTTGATGGTGGATCAATTGGCCCCACAAAATCCATCCCCCATTTATCAAAAGGGGTGACTATCACCTGCGGATATAGTTGCATTGTATCTGACTTAGTTGGTCTTCCTATACGCTGGCATCTGTCACAATTCCTTGTATAGGCCACAGCATCCTTGTGTAATGATGGCCAGTAATACCATGTTGTAAGGACTTTCATTGCTGTTCTTTTTGCTACAAAATGCCCTCCACATGGTTCATCATGGCAGGCATGCAATATATCATAAGTCTCATCTTCTCTTACACATCTTCACATTACTTGATCAGGGCCAGTATAGAACAGATAATTGGCAATCCAGGTAAAGTTGAAACTTTTCTCTGTCAACTTCTTTTCTTTTAGGAAAAAATGAGCTGGTATTCTATTTGCTGCCAGATAATTAGCAATATCTGCATACCAGGGTGTATGTGCAGCAATGGAAAACAAGTGTTTATCTGGAAATCTATCATCAATGACCTCTTGTTCCTCAGATGTAGCTGATTGAAGTCTTGATAAAAGGTCAGCTACAACATTAGCTCTTCCTGGTTTGTCAATGACAGGATATCAAATTCTTTTGCAAATAACAGAGCCATCAAAAAGCAATCTACCAGAAATGGCAGGTTTGTTCATCAGGTAAATTGATTGCCGTAATGGTCGCTGTGGACAAATATCCTGGATAACCTCGGTGACATAATGCCCCATTCATTCAAAGCATATACTACTCTAAGTACCTCTCAAAGAAATGATAGTTGAGCTCAAGACCTTGAAGGTTTTTGCTGATAAAGTAGATAGCATGCTTAATTGAATTTTCTTTTTGACTTAAAACTGCTCCTATACCAAAATCAGATGCATCATCATGTATGTGAAAAAGGAAGATTCCATTTTGGACCTTGAAGAATAGGGGCTCTTTGTGGCAAGTCCTTAGCTGGGCTGTGGAAGGATTTTTCTTGTGCCTCGGGTCCACTAAATTGGGAATCCTTTGTTAACAAAGCAAGTGGATCTTCGTGGGAAATTCCATTTAAAGTCTTTATAAACCTTTCTATAATACTCCCATGACTAAGAAAACTTCTAACATCTTTTGTTTTGCAGGAGTTTGTAAATTCTGAATAACTTCAATTTTAGCAGGGTCAACCTAAATTCCATTCTTTGAAATATGATGACCTAGAACAATACCTTCTTCCATCATTAAAAAGCACTTTTCACTGTTTAGAGACAAATTTGCCTTCTACACCTTTTAATACTTCTTTTTCTAAATTCACCCGCTTCTTCCAAATGTGACTCCATATGTAGTGAAATCATCCATATAAATTTCCATATATTCATGAGATATATCAGCAAAGATACTAATTACTGCTCTCTGAAATGTTGTTGGTACATTGCATAGACCAAAAGGCAAGACTGAATAAGCAAATGTTCCCCATGGACATGTAAAAGTGGTCTTATCTTGATCTTCAGGGACAATTTTTATCTGATTATACCCACTGTAACCATCTAAGAAGGAAAAATATTTTTTACCAGATAGAGAATCTAGTACTTGGTCTACAAAAGGTAATGGAAAATGATCTTTCTTAGTGGCATTGTTCAACTCTCTATAATCTACACATACTCTCCATTTTCCTCCTTTCTTGGGGACAATGACTAATGGAGAAACCCATTGACTGTCAGAAATTGGGTAAATAAAACCAGCATCAAACAATTTTTGAAGTTCATTTTTCACTATCTCTCTAAGTGCTAGATTTACTCTTCTCTAAGGTTGTCTAACTGGTGAACAATCTTCTTTGATATATATCCTATGAGTACAGACTCGAGGATCTATTCCCTGCATGTCCCCATATTCCCATGCAAAAGCTTTATGTTGTTCTTGTAGCATTTTTAATAAGTCATCCTCTTAAGACTAAGACAACTTACTATTAACATTCAAACAATGATCTGGAGACAATTCTATCTGCTTAATGAGATTACTCATAGAATCAACAGGTAATGTTTGTACCTCTTGTGGAAGCAAGTTATGAAAAATTATCAGAAGTTTAGGCAATGAACTCTCAGAATCTAGCTGCTGTAGGAAACATTGATGCTGACTGTCACTTGGATCAGATAAACTATTTGCATCAAGATTGAATTGCAGAATTTGAAAAAGCAAAGCATCTTCACTTTGAAGTTGAGAGAATGGATCATTTTGAAGCATCATCAATTGAGCCAAAGAATTGGCTTCTTCAGTTTCTTCTCCCACATCTAGCCAAACAGGTTGGGACAAATCTGGTTGAGGTTTAGCAGGTGGATACAAAGCGAATTTCTTTGTGGACTGCCCATCAGAAATGGTCATATCTCCAGAATGGCATCCTATAAAAGTATCAACAGTTGCTAACCATGGCCTACCAAGGATAACTGGATACCCTCCTAAAGTTGCCTTAACTAATAATATTGTAAAATCAGCAGGATACTCCCAAGATTCAAGAGTGACAATTACATCTTCTATCATCCCATCAGGTTTGACTGTGGAGCTATCTGCAAGCTACAGAATTGTGGGTGTAGACCTAATGTTTGAAATATTCAAGGAGTCCATAGTATGCTTTGTCATTACATTAATGGCAACTCCTAAATCCATCAAAACATTTTTTACAACTTGGCCATTTATATGTATCTGTACTACAGGGCTTCCAGGGTCAATATACTTTGGAATGACTATATTTTCCAACATTATATCAGCCAATTTCCCTAAGACATGAATTGTTTGGGGATCCTTTTTCTTTCATTCAGGCTTCTTCAAACAGGCTTCTTTAATAGCTTTTCCAAAAATAGGAACATCTTTAATAGCCTGAAACAAAGGGATTTGAATTTGTACATTTTTGAGCTGATGTAGAATATCAAAAGTGGGTTCTTCCATGAGTTTAGATTCAGTACTTTGTAACCTCTGAGGAAAAGGTGGTTTATCTTGTCTCTGCAGAACAGGTTCCATAGAAACTATATCGGGTATAGGTATGTGCTCAGTGGAAACAGCAGGTGCATTAGATTCTTCAAGGGGTGAATCAGATATTTCTATAATCAGAGGTGGTTTGGGAGCAAGTAAAGTAGTTCCACTGCATGGATGATCAATCCTCCCATCCCCCGCTGTTGCTTATTATTGGGATTAGGCAATGGCTGGGCAGGCATAGACATTTGCTTTGGAGGTCCAGGATTTGTGGTAGTTGCTGCAGGAGGCGGCATAAGGGCCTGTTGTTGTGGCTGTGGAGGCTGCAAGAAGCCAGGAGACTAGTTTTTCCATTGTTGAGGACCTCTCCATTGAGGATTTTGTTGCCAATTTCCTGAAGGTGGGGTCCATTGACCTTGTGGCTGCTGCCAACCTCCTTGAGGAGATTGCCACTGCGGGGTTTGATAATTAGGCCAGCTTGGTTGAGGCAAATTCCATGGTGGTGGTGGTCCATATGCTTGTTGCCATTGGTTATTATAGCTAGAATAGGGATTACCAAAAGTTAAAGGGTCTTGAGGCATACCTTGCCTTTGGGCCCATGGTCTCCTTTGTGCAACAAATAACACTTGATCATCATCACCTTCCACTGGTTTGAAATCAGTAGGCAGTTGTCTGGCTTCCAGATTAGCCACCATCTTGCATCTGCAATCACGCTTCTTTTGTCTACAGTAGGGACAGAACTCAGCCAAAGCTACCTCAGCTTCTGCATGTTTTTTCCGAGCTTGCATAGTATCCAATTGTGTAGCCATATTATTAATGATGTCCTACTTGAAATCAGATAGCAGATTTGTGATCTCCATTCGGGAAACTCCACCAGAAGAAGACTTCCCCACTGAAGCATGATGACCTCAACCTTTCTTAACTATTGCTCGAGAGTAGTTAAGGCATATCTTCTGTATATCATCCCAAGGAAGTTGAGTTATATCACCTCCTCCCATTAGGTCTAGGGCGTCAATACAGGCATCACTGATTCCCCTTAGAAAGAGTAGTTTTTGAGAGTCCTCATTAAGAGTATGGTTTGAGTTTCTTTTTAATGAAAACAAAAACCTTGAAATATAATCTTTCAGACTTTCATCCTCCTTCTGCTGAATTCAGAATATGTCATCACCTTTGCTGGCACTCTTACAATATTCCTTATACTTTTCAAGGAATTTCGTCTGCATGGCTGCCCAACTATTTACAACGGCTCTTCCCAGACTCATGAACCATCTCGAGAGCCTCCAAAGTGAAATAGCTTCACTTTTATGAGTCATTCGTTGTAGTCAATCATGGCGAGTATCAATTAAACAGTAAAGGTTTATGGGTCTCCGTGACTGTGCCATAAAACTTTGGAAGCAAGGAAGAGGGATGTTTTAAGATTATCCCCAAGATCTTGTTGGGGAACAATGGGAAACTCAAATGCAGGAGGTGGATTATTAGGTGGATTATTTGCCATGTCTGGGTGCTGGAATAGCAGAGCAAATGGATTTTCCTCAGGTTCGTTATCAGCTGGGTCAAATGGTAGTTCAATAAACAGATTTTTAGGGGGGAACCTTCCCAGCGTGTCTCTTCTTCTTCTATGCATGCAATATGGTGAGTAACAGCTTGAAAGATTTTAAAATTTTTTGACTAACAGACTAAACTAATGCTGAAAATGACTTTGTCAGACTCCTAGTTAGACACCATCCCCAGCAATGGCGCCAAAAATGGCTCGCACTCACAAAAGGATATGAATATCACAGTGAAACTTTCCTGGGAATTGCACATTCTGACAGGTGACTAATATCTTTCTATGGACGTTCATTTACTTGTCAAACCAGGGGACATAGACTTTAAATGGTGCAGCAAAATATATGCACTAGGAATTTGTTTTGGTCAAATCTTAGCAAAAGTACATACTGGAAAGAAGTTCTATCTAAGCTACAGAATGGTAATGCAGAATTCTTTAACTCAACTATGCTTGATTAAAATAGAAACTGTAACAGCTACGACTGAAGCACAAACCATGAACTGGCCTTATGCTGCAGGAACAGTCACAGGGATGGACTCTCTATGCCGCAGGAGTAGTGTAAGATCGAGTTTATGTAAAAACTGTAATAAGGAAAGCTAACTAGAGCACGCGAGAAAGAACATCTAACTAATTAACTACGTATACTTACTAAGTGGGCCCCTTAGCAAGCATCTATCGACACATACGATGTCGAACTCTAATCCTTATCGATCTTTATTCATGAAACAAAATGAAATACATTGTCTTGTTGGTGAAAACTAACAAATAAACTCCACTTCTGTCAAATGATTGCCTTTCATTATCATAATCGATTCTTCATAATAGATCCGCTACTCTGTTTCTATCTTACCCAAAAAATCATCTATTACTCATTCTATTCATCTTCTACCACTACCTCGCGCAGGAGGAGTATCTTATTTTTAAATTAAAAGAACAACTAACTAACTAACTTCATCAAAGAAAGACGTGGAAGTAAAGTATATCCCTGAATCAAGGAACAAACTTCATAAATGAATTTATGTGTTCAACCCGATTCAGAGAGAATCTAGCGCTCCACTCTCTCCAGATTGACTTTCTATTAAAAAATCTTTCCAAATCAGTTTCGGTCAAAGAGTCTTTGGCGGAGCTTCCTCAAAGTCGTGCAGGAAATGGGCTTTACTGCAAGGCCGAGATCGGCTGCGCTTGACTCGATCATTCTTCAACAACCTGTGAAACAAAAGGTAATAGATGCGCAAGAAAAGGCATATGGTACATACATGATATCTATTCATTAATCACACATTTCAAATCTACTTCACCATTCAAAAACTGTATACGATATACCAGCCATTTTCAGGAGTCAATAGGGCAATAAATGCAATCAAGTCAACACAATAGGCTGCAGGAATATAAAAGTGTCTTGCTATAGGATATCCCCATAAAAGGTTTCAACAAAGTTTAAACAGCCATGAAATAGCAAAAATGAAGTCATTTAAAAGTTTATCATAACATCAAATTATGAGCATATTTTAGGCTCATCAAATGGCATAAGATTTTAATTAGAAATTTGAGCTACATTTCCTAGCACTAAATTTGGTAGATAAATAGAGTATTTGTAAAAGAGCTATTGCATGAAAAATCCTCTTCATGGTTAAGCCAACAAAGAACCTGTCAGAAACTTCAAACAGATAAATTGAATAGATAAAAGAGATATTACAAACAATAACACTTAAGCCACCAAACTAATTTTACATCCAACATGTTCATAATCTGCATTTGGTCCTATGTTAACATGTCCAACAACACATATGCAAACAGATAACCAAAACAATAAATGGGAAACAATAAAAATACTAACCCTAACCATATTTCCAGAGCAAAGAAACAACATTCAACTACAATTGCTCCTATGGTAACAGGTATAAGGCTAAAGATGGACAGAGATAAACTCACTTGCATCCCAAGCAAGGGCCTGTCGAAAAATATGCACATTATGTGAAAGATGGAAAGCGGGAAAAAGAATATCACACAACATATTGGTGCAAGACAAGTAGTCTATGTAACAACTATAAGAGCTAGTAGGTTGGTACTTAAGAATTAGATGTATGTCATTCTCCAGTGTTTTCCTTATAGTTCTTTTACAATTTTCCTATTTTTCTATAATATTTAATGCCAAATAATGTAGCTCATATTTACAATATATGCATGTATATATGTATATATGTGTATATATATATATATAGACACATATATATACTCTATGCATCTATGCTACTATACACATTTTGTACAATTAGACCCTTGGTACCTTTCTAATTAATCTATCTTCAAATCGTTACAAAGAAGATGGTATAGATTGTGAGTGGCTACATAACTTATTCCTATGTTTGCATATATATACATTTCCACATTGATTGAGCTGCCATGGTTTTGATTTCACTTTGGTTCCCATAATCTTTGTAGCCTCCTAATAAATAGAGTAATTGTATAAAAGGAGCCGCATTATCTGGGATTCAGTATTATACAAAAATGGGGAAATTGTAACAGAGCTATTAGTAAAAAATACATACATATATTTATGCATATATACATATCTACACACATGTGTATATATATATATATACACATAAATACATGTATATACATACATACATACATACATGTATATATACATATGTACACACACACACATATATATACATATACATACATATATATACATATATATATGCATATATATACATATATATACATATATATATGCATATATATACATATATATACATATATATATACATATATATGTATATATACATATATATATATACATACATACATACATACATATATATATATACACATACTTAATTGAGAATCCAAACTACATTAGTGTTATTCTAATACCTCTTTTACAAATTCTCTATTTCTCTATAATATTTAATGTGAGGTGATGCAACTCAAATTTTCAATGAAGTTTGTGGGGTTATTCTCTTTTTTACATGGGTGTTTTGCATAGATGATTAATTTATTGTTAATTTCTTCTGTTATATGTTTATGTCTTTGAGGTTAAAATCATTTTGGAGACTTCACAGAGATTATCGCTCTTTGTGGGTGTAGGAATTATACTTAAATCTTCTTTCTTTCGTCATAAATTGTAAAAGAGCTATTACACATGAAAAATCCTATTCATGGCTTGGTTGACGGAAATCCCATCAAAAACTTCAAAAAAATAACAAACACTCTGCATATCTATTTATATGCAATCACTCCTATGTTAATCTCCAATTGCTCCTATGCTAATGCATCTAACGAAAAAGATACACATAGGAAACTAAAATAGTAAACTAAGTGCAAGAAAATTACTAACCCTAACCATATTTTTTGATGAATGAAACAAGATTTAACTATAGTTGATCCTATGGGAAAGGGTATAAGCCCAAAGTTGTACAAAGATAACTACAAACGATAATCCAGGAACTGGAAAACTACAAACCCTGGCCATATTTTTTGACGAAACAAAGAAGATTTAACTACAATTTCTCCATGGAAAATGACTTACATATTCTAGAGAAAAACAATTTTAACATAAATAATAAATAAACCATTTATACAAAACACCCAAGTAAAATGACCTATAGATTGCGCAGAACGGCAGTTTTAAAACCCTCCAATCTGCCATAAAATGGAGTCAAGGCCAACAATTTTTACTATAGTCTTCTATCAAACAAACCACTGAACTGCATGCAATGATTTTTAGAATAGTCCACTATGAAACCAACACCACAATGGCTCTTTTGACAATGCAACTTAATCAATATACTTCCTCACACATTACTCAAAAAATTTGAGCTACATTGGCTCGAATTAAATATTACAAAGAAAGAGACAAATTGTAAAACAGCTATTACACAACAAATCCTATTCACAACTCGAATGACAAAAATCCCTTCGATTTAACTACAATTGCCTCAATGGTAATGGGTATAAGGCCAAAGATGTACAAAGATAACTACAAACAATAAACTAGGAACAAAAAAATTTCAAACCCTACCCATATTTTTTGATGAAACAAAAAAATCAACAACAATTTCTCCATCCACACAAAACCATAACACTAGACATCCATGCAGAATGGCTTATAGATTCTGGACAACAATAGTTTTAACATAAAAAATTAAGAAACAATTTATACAAAACACCCATGTAAAACAACTTACAAATTGCGCAGAATGACAATTTTAAAACCCTCCAATCTGCCACAAAAAGTAGTGGAAGCCAACGATTTTTACAATAGTCTCCTATGAAACAAACCAATGAACTGTAGATGACGATTTTTACAATAGTCCACTATCAAACCAACACCAC
Organism: Sequoia sempervirens; assembly: GCA_007258455.2. Taxonomy (NCBI): domain Eukaryota; kingdom Viridiplantae; phylum Streptophyta; class Pinopsida; order Cupressales; family Cupressaceae; genus Sequoia; species Sequoia sempervirens. The sequence goes on along the minus strand of VDFB02379711.1, from coordinate 150,804,561 downwards.
AATGGCTCTTTCAACAATGCAACTTAATCAATAGACTTCCTCACACATTACACAACACATTAGTGTTGAAACCCTTAAACCTACTATCAAAATGAACAATAAGTAGAGAGTGAAAGACATAAACAATAAATTAATCATTTATGCAAAATGCCCATGCAAAACAATTTATAGATTCTGCAACCCAACTTGCTAAGAAATGGAGCCAAACACGATGAATTTAACAATAGCCTACTATCAAACCAACACCACAATGGCTCTTTTTGACAATACAACTTCATCAAAGTATACTTTCCCACACACTAGCATTCAATATTACATTTACTTCATCTACCACCATCATGCAACAACATGATACATTGGTGCTCATGCCAACAAATGCTTACCATTCACCTTCCTTGTATCCAAGAAAACATTCTCCACCACCACCAACCCACGTAATTACCAAGGTCCATGTCACCACAAAAAAAACTAGTTACCTCCCCACCAGCCGAGAGACCCTCGGTGCCAACAAATTCAATTCATGGTTGGGCTGACGAAAATCTCGACGAAAACTTCAAACAAAATAGCCTATCGGCTAATAAACTTAGTTGATGCCTCTTCATTATTTATCACTATCATTTTTATTAATTGTTACTCTTTTTAGTCTATAATTTCTATGCCTCTTTAAATATCATAATTGCTACCTTAGAATACATATTAAATTTTATTTAGCATAGACAATCAACACATATATTTATTTTTGCCTTTAACTTAGGCTTCAAGGATGGTTGGCCAAGGTTAATAATCTAAATTAAAATATAATAAATACTTTATTCTATTTTACTTTAATCATTTCCTAATGCACTTGGAATTACTTTATTATTAATAAGGAATTATTGTCTTTAAATGTATCTATTCCTTATAACATATCCACTTCACCCATAATTATCTTAATTTTATTTATATATCTTATAATATATTTCAATACTTAGTTAATATATATATCAACTAGTGGCCTTTGGCCTTTGTCCTTTATTGACATTATTCTCTCCATACCTTTGACATCAATGACAATATTCTAACATCATATCTAGATTCAAACTTCTAAGTCCCCTCTTTATTCATCATCTAGTTGATTGAGTCCTACTAATGGAGGAAAGGAGGGAGGACCTCATTAAAAATTATAAAAATACACTCTTTTGATATTAAGGGTGTGAGGAGATAATTAGATATTTCCAACAATATGACCTTCCCTTTGTAATCACATTTTCTGAATAATATTTGACTTTTGAATCATATAGTGAAGTTAATAAAACCTTGGCCTTATATAACCCTTATAAATTTTAAAGTGGTCAAATAGCAACCCATGAATCTCACAAAAATCTACCAATTCACCATTACCCATGTTTCATGAAGTTTAAAGTATAGATAATATCCCTTATATAAAAAATAATGTTCCACACTGAAGAAATCTTGGGAATTAATAAAAACTAGAAAAGAGAGAGGGTATTGATATCCTAAGTATTTTAACATTAGAATATTGCAGTAGAACGAACCTAGTTGCATAAATTTTTTTTATTTGAACTTGGCTCATATGGCCATATTTTGAGAGGTCAAACCTTGACTCCTACTACCCCTTGTTTCTTAGAATAATACAATATATCCTATTTAGAAAGAAATAAATTCTTCTTGTCCCCTAAACCCTACCATTAAAACTTCCTATAAATCCTAGAAATAGATTCATTGACCCCTTTTGGTAGTTCATGTACCAAAAGGAATAGTATTAGAATCATTTGAAGAACTAATTTTATTATAACTTTTATCCCTACTATGTTAAGCCACTTTCCACTCTCAGAATTAAGATTTCATTGAATTGTATCCAACATCTCTTTCCATAAATCTAAAAATGTCTTTACTTAGAAATAATGGAATCCTTAGGTACTTACTTTGGAACTTATGGAACTTATCAACCATGTGTGTAATGCCCTAAATTTCATCAAAGGGAAAATCATAATTTCATTTAGAGCATTAACATAAAACCACCAAGAATATACTAGCCATGCACATGCATAGTAGTGTACTATATACATCAAGTTCAATGTTGCTCATGATAACTTCATTTCCAACACATCACTCAAAAGTAGGGTGTAGGATTAAATGTATTCATGTGCATGGAGTCCATTACATGCACCCTCAAACGAAGAATGGATCAACACTAGGAACTAGGTTACATGAGATTAAGTAACTATCAGCCTTAGGTAATATATTAGGGTTACTATGCAGGTTAATAACGAAATGACTAATGATAGTCACCCTCAAAGATAAAATTAACCTCCTCAGTTAGTTTAGGATTGTTAATAGTCTACCATGATGTTGATTCCAGTCTCAAGGTTTAGGTTAGCAACATCATCATTCATTAGGGAATTACACCAAAATTTTGCATTGAAATAATTGTTGTCTATCCCACTGATCCAAACACCATTAGTCTCATAGCTTGAAAAATTTATTTCAATGTTATTTATTTTAATATATATGCTTATAACACATTTATTGAAGTTAGTATAGCTTTTTATTCTAGCTTGTTATCATTGTTATAACTATTAAGGCTACCCTTAATATTACCCTATATCATTAATAATACTATTATCCTCCTAATGCTGTTATTAATTCAATCGTTGAAACTATTATTACTATTTAGTATTATTAATTGCTATGTTAATCATAATACTGATATTGATATCCTTATTGATATTAATAGTAATATTAATATTAATACCTCTTGCAAGATTACAATTAATGTTGTACTTGCCATTTGCCATCATTATTAACATTAATCACAATCTTACTATTATCATGAATTGTTAATATCAATTTTACTACTTATCATTGATAATATTAATATTAATATATTACTCTTGCTATTAATATTAATATTATATTAATTACTATTATATACGACATTAATATTAATAGTATCCATTAATAAGAATATTAATATTATAGATGATATTAATGTTAACATTATACCTTAATATCAATATTAATATTATACCTACTACCATTGCTATTAATATTAACATTAATACATTCTTATTATTAATATTAACATTATGTTCACTTATTATTAATATTAGTATAATATTTTCTTATTATTATTATTATTATTATACCCACTATTATGGTATTAATTTAAATGCTAATATAAATTTTAATATCGACATCATATTTACCATTATCGCTATCACAATACTTCCCTTAATATTTGTTGAAATCCCTTGGTGACAAAGAGTACTACGAATATCATATCTATTCATATAATTTAATTTGTAAAGGTTTCTTCCTTTTTTGTTTATATTCTCAAGCACAGGCCTAATAATTTTAACGAAACATAAAGAAAAAAACGATGTTCCTACCATCCTAATTCCTACGAAATTAACCATTTTCTGAACATTCGCTACTCCATGATCCAATGTCTAAAAGAATAAGCCAACTCAACTAATAGATGGAATGGAGAGTGCGACCGAAGGACAAAGTATTATATACATACGTTCAAATTTTCGTCCGTTTCAAGCGTTGGAATTAGGTCAGAACTATCTCATTACTCGCCCTCCTCTCCTTATGCCCATCTCTCTCTTTTTTTGCATTACTTAAGTTACACATGCACAGCTGGGGTTAAGGATTCCAATAGAGACAAGTATGAAGGATTTGAAGGCATGCTTACGCCTTCATGCACTTCATGCAATCTGTCATTACATAGTAAACTATAGTTGTGTGCAGTCTTTTTTGCATTACTTAAGTTGCATATAAGACACATGCACAGCTGGGGTCAAGGATTCCAATAGAGCAAGGTTTGAAGGCATGCACGATCAACACCTTCATGTAGTTCATGCAATCTATTATTGCATAATAAACTACAGTTCTGCGCAGTCTTCCTTTTCCGTGATAGTTTTAGACTATATTTAGCTTCTTAGAATCTTCTTTGTTAGTTCTTCATGCGCTGAATAATAAACAACATGACTATGCAGTCTTAACAGTTAGGTTTTATAGAGCAAGATTTGAAGGCATGCACGATCAACACCTTCATGTAGTTCATGCAATCTATTATTGCATAATAAACTACAGTTGGGCAGCGGCTATCCAGGCATCAGGATGCACCATAGGCACCCGATGGCGTTATGTGCATAGAGCATGAATTATCGGCGCAGCTGTAGCTGTTCCCTGAAGGCAGCGTCTATCCAGCCATCAGGATGCACTATAGGCACCCGATGGCGTTATGTGCATAAAGCATGAATTATTGGCGCATCTGTAGCTGTTCGCTGACTTTGTCAGAAACGTCAACAAAATTAATGTTTTAGCTTTTACTGGGAGATTCTCTTTAGCCAGCCAAATCTTCAAATTTTAATTGATGTTAATGTCTTCTGTCATTCCGGGTTACGGATTTAGCCATTTCTGCTCTCCACAAAACCATTTCTGCCTACAAACCTTCCCTCTGTGCATGCAATTTTCTGCAACAATTTCGTTCAATCGTTCTTATTGCTTGAGCTATCATAAGCAATGGTTTTGTGGGGAAGATCGTTTGTTAGATATGCGATTAAAGACTGGTAAACATTTATTGTAAATGGCTTCAGGCTTTATGTTGCCTTGCAAAGATATTGTAGTAGAAGAAATTAGGAGATAATCTCAAAGACTGCAAAATTCTTGGGTTGTTATTCACGCATTCTTGTTTCCACCGCCTCCATGAATAGATTCATGCCCACGCCACAAGGAATGTGAACAGCATAAATATAAATTGCAGCTGTGACCCTCGCGCTATCTCCTTCCGGCGAGTTGGTGGTTGTTATCTCCACGGGAGAAGGCAGTTGGGAGGGTAAGGTTTGAGATTTGCATTTTTAGAGCTTCCTGTGCTTCTGAACGAAGACTTATGGCGAAGCACAGTGGTGACATCTTCAGTTTTTTTTGCTCAAAAAAGTTGCATGCTTTACCTTTATTTTGCCCATTTTTTCCCTTTAAAATGAGTTTGCACAAGCTATAAGGTTAAAAACTAAATTTCATGAAAATATGCTTTTAAAAATATTAACTCTGTTAATAGCATAATGAGACTGTAAATAAAGACTTTCACCTCATTTTTAAAGCTTTAAACAAACTTTAATAATTTAAAACTTTCGTTCATAAAACGGTTACAATTTTTTTTTCCTCTGTTAAAACAAAATAGAGCTTCTTTTTTACCATTAACTCTTTTGAGAATGCAAGTTATAAGGTTAAACACTAAATTTCCTATAATATACTTTTATAAATCTAAACTCTGTTAATAGCATAATGAAACCATGTCTTAGTACACAAAATTGTCTTATTCGCATATATAGATATATAAATTTATATTATATTATATAATAAATATTTAATTTAATTATAATTATAATTTAAATAATATTTGGAATATTTAAAATATTAAATTATATAAGTAATTTAATTATTAATTAGATTTATATAATATTATATTTAATATATTTATAATTAATAAGTGTAAGATATTAATAATATAATCAATACTTTTATAATTTGATATATAAATATTAGTTATATTATAATATATGAATTATATAATCTAATTTAATTAATTATAATATTATATTATTTAATATTTATTTTAGAGATTTGTTAAAATATATAATAAATTTTTATTAACTTTTATACAATAAAATATAACATAAATAATTTAATTTAAAATTTATTTAAATTAATTTATATAAATTAATTTTTTGATTAATTACATAATACTCAACAATATATGTTATCTTAACCAAACACGTCAAAAATGGATGTAATGCAAATTGGAGATGGTAAAGAAATTAAGAAATTATTAGTTCCTGCAAGGAACTATAGGCACAGTGTTTTGTTAACTAGTTATTAATAACGTTGTTTTTAACAAATGAGAATTCAACTTATTTTCTTATTTGACAAAATATTGTATATTGTTAAAGTAAACTTGCAAAATATATAACAAAACATTTATCCAAAATTAATTTTCTGCAATATAATTGGCATAAAAGTTTTGAGCAATAAGGGCGGATTTTCAGAAAGCATAAACTTTTTATCGCAGGTTTTTAAGGTTTTTTTGCCACAAAGACTATAATAAAAAATTATATTTAACTAATTTTTAATAAAAAAATTTGACTCTTCAAAATTAGTTACTTGTTATATTTTCTATTCTATTCATTTATTTACTTGTTTTCATTAAAATAGGGAAAATTTTGAAATTATCCATTTCTCATAATTAATAAAAATTTGCATAACATCACTCCACTCAAATTTAAGTAGAAAACATGTTTACATGAAATGCTCTCATTATTTCATACACAGATTTTTCTAAAACAGGTATACTAATAGGTATACTAATATTACTTTCCTTTTGTAATACTGCAATTTAAATTTAGATATCTTTTTTTATGAAGAAATATATTTTCTATAAAATCAAAGTACATTGGACATATATTTAAAGCTACAATCAATATAAAAATAAATAAATAAATTTCTATTTTAATTTATCAAAAATATATCCAAATCAATTACTTTATATTTAGTAGAAAAATTATTTTACTTTTTAAATAAAAATACATCAAAATTTTAAAATATATTAATATCTACAAATGAAATTATTAAAAAATAGCAAATAAATATATAATATTGAATAGAAATGAAAATAATGAATGATGGCTTTTTCAAAAATGAAATTAAAAATCACACGCAAAAGATTAATATTTTGAGATTGACATAAAATAATAAGTTGTTATTTAAATTTTAAAAATTATTTTAAAATGCTCTCAATGTTTCTTACATAGGTTTTTCTAAAATAGTTATACTAATATTAATAAATTCAACTATGCTAATTTTTTGAAAATTATTATTTTTGTTAAATAAATATATCTATATATTCAAACTATATTTTTTAATATTAATTTTTGTTAATTACACGTTGTAAGCAAAAGCAAACATCTGTGTCAATAAAAGCCTTTTGCATTTAAATTGACATCCTTACTGGCTATCATTAGTGTTGGCAGTTACAAACAGTTTTTAATGGATTTGATATCTTCATTTTACATTCATTCAAAACAATGGGAAAACATCACTGCTTTTTCTCTCCAAATTCAAGGATGTAAATTTCTCAGCGCCAGGCTTTTGTACCAATAAGGGACCCCTTCAGTTGAATCCATTATCTTGTTTTCCAAATTATCCTTCTCTCCACACGCAGAAGAATGTATATGATGAAGCTTCTACAGGGCCAAACGTGCTTCCTTTTCATGCTTAACGTGCTTCCTTTCCATGCTTATGATGCTCGTATACCAGAGCGATTTAGTTATTTTTTTGGACAGGAACGCTAACAATGAAGTAACTCACTAATGGGTATGTACTACGAAACCCCCATCTTTTCTTTATGCCTGAATTGAAGTGACAAATTAGATTTGCAATGGCTTTAGATTTGTAGGGGATGTTAAAATGGCAGTGCCTATAGATCCCTCCTCACCATCTACTTCATATATTCATTTGGTCAAGCACTTAACTTCCATTTACTTTAGATTATAATAAAGATGTTGTGACCATATCAAACTTTTTCTGGGTTGATTTTTTTTTTTTTGGGTTGTCATAACTATTACAGGCACAATGTAAATAGTTAGCTTGATGACCCAAATGATAAATATGATGACAATTGTTTTATTTTTTTCCATACACACTTTCACTTTAACATTGATATCCATTCATAAATTTATGAATTTTTGCAAAAAAAAAGTTTGAATTGAATTGATCAAAGATAAATTTCATAGAACTAAACTAAAGAAAGTCCATGATTATTGATCCAAATACTTAGGGTTTGCAAAAATATCCCAAATGTTTATCTTCCCAATACAAGAAAAATTTAAAGCAACTATCTAGGCTATTTCAAATCAAATAATTTTTTGAATATTGATTTTGTCATTTAATCTAAATCTTCCATAATTCTATATTTTTCTTTTCTTTTATTTTTAATGGAGGATTTTATATCATCCACATGATTTGTTTTTATTAGATATGAGAATTTGAGTCTTAGGCTGAAATCTTTTTGATTGAAAGTTAAGGAATGAGTGGTAGCCATTCCACCAAAATTGTTCTTATGGTATGACAACCTTATATTTCAGGAAAAAATTATCTCTATGATCTCATTAAAAGTTAATAAACTTCACTAGTAAATCAAGAACCACTGATCTTTTTTCTATTTTGTAAAAATATCCCTTTAGCCAATTTGACTAGTAAGATCTACTATAAAGTATGTATTTATTTTGCAAATAATTAATCTCTATTTGTTTAATTAAACTGATTAATCTATTGTAATTGCTTATGATGTGACCTTAACTTTAAGCATTTGATAATAATTTTGGTTAAATTCAATTGTTTTTTTTGTCCTCATTTTTAAATTTTTTACATATCTGCCCCTCTTTTGGGTTAACCTTTGGCTTAGTTTTAAGATCAACTTAGCTTGTTTTTTAAATGCTCTTTTCTCAAAAAATCATTTTCAAGTGGAAAACTACCCATCTAAGTGCTACAACAAAAATAACAAAAATTGAAATGTAAAGAGAATTTAAGAAAAAAAAACTATTTTTATCATGTATGCTGAATGGTTAAGGAAATCTTTGAACTCATAAATATTTACATAATGTTGGCAACATATAAATTACGCTTTATTCATGGCCTAAAAACACAACCACATCTTAGAATCTTAAAGTGAGCAAAATTATTTTTGTTATAAGGGTCATTTTCTAATGGAAGACTAAGTTGACTCTATCAATGATAAAATTCTTAAATTTAGGTGACAATTGCTTTATCTTGACCAATTGTTTCTAAAACACAAGAAACTCAACAAATACAAATAAAACTATTATCAATCGATTTTGAGTCATGATCAACAAAGTTTACCCTTTTATTTTGATGTTATTGAGAAAAAAATAGTAATAGATGCATTTCAAAGTGTAGATGATAAATAAAATAAGAAATAAAATTCAACTATGAGTTTTTACTTTTGTTACCCTTTTTTTATGATATTAACCAAACAAAAACAAAAACAAAACAATAATGGATGCAATGCAAATTGGAGATGGTAAAGAATCTATAAAATGAACTTCAATCAATTTTGAATATTTCATTTGTAAATTAACTTTATAACAAAATCATGTAATTTGTAGGTGTTGATGATATTATAATGGAGGATTATGGTCAACAATTTTTTTGGATAGTTTACACTTATGGATTATTTGTTGAGTACTTAAATACAAATTGCAATTGGAGCTTGGAGGGAGTAGCTTGTGGATTCAAAATAAAGAAATCATTTATATGATACATGCTTTGTATGTGGAAAATTTGCTCATTATACTATGAGATTTTTTTAAAAATATAATCAAGCAATTTCCTTTAGGTCATGTGATTTTTACATGGTGTTTAAATTAATTGTTAGCATCTAACGTGCCATGTGTTAGGTAAAGTATTTATGATTCACATATTTTCGTAATGAATAAAAATATACTTCTAGTTAGTTACCTAGATTTATTTGGGTAGTACAATTAGTTTGATTATTCAAATAAATGTGTACTATTTATTTTGAAAAATACTAGAAAGTAAAACCTACATTTGATGGTCAACATTTTTTGTAATAGACTATCTAAAATCTCATTTTTTATATAATAAAATATTTTTATAAAAAAACTATATTTTATTAAAAATAATAATACCTAAACACAACTATACACTAATCAAATTTAATTTTTTTTGAAAGAAAATCACAATAAAAAATGTTTATATAATTGCTCAAAATTAAAAACCCAAATTTTGAAAACTAATACATAAATAAAAATACAATTAGATATTGGTATTGCCTATTATTTTTGTTCTTTATAAAATATAAGTATTAAAAATATCTAAAATATTAAACAAGTAGGGTTTATATTGTTAAAGTCATATTTGGTTGCAAGGCTAAAGAATTCTTAATTGGATCCTCTAACCTTGGTTTTATTAACATCTCTAATGAGTCAAATAAAAGTCCCCTACTTTGTATCTAAATTTGTGTATTTTAAACAATATTTTGAGTTTTAGTTATTTATCTCACTATGTTGTTTTTTTGTTATCTATTTGTTCTTTTTCTATTTCTTGAGTCTATTTTCCTCTTTATTTTTTGTCAAATTATACAAGTTTTCAAATAGTGAAAAAAATATGAAAATCTCACACCTTAATATATGTAATGTTGATTCTTATTTTTTTTTCTACTATAGCTCTCAAAAATATATGTTTTTTTTACTTTTTCTATCCTAGTACAATATATGTGGTTATGCAAGTTGAAATTTATTCACATCACTTATTTAAAATCATATTCATTTGAGCTATAAATACTACACAAATCATGCAAGAGTATTTATTATTTTAGAAGACAATAACTTGCTACAAATACTACACAAATCATCCAAGAGTATTTAAGATTTTAGAAGACGATAATTTGCTACAAATACTACACAAATCATCCAAGAGTATTTATGATTTTAGAAGACGATAATTTTCTAAATATTTTAAATATTAATTCAAAAAATTATGAAGTTGATTCCTCCTAAGGCTCATACAACCTCACACATTTTTAATGACTTTTGTGTGTTGATAATCACATTTTAAAATAAATTAACATTTACATTGATTTTTATACAATAATCATACTAGGTTTAATTTAATCTAATGTGTTCTATTATATCTATACATTATTAAAAAAATTAATTATTAACTAAAATAAATTATATTTCTAAAATTACAAAATAATATTAAATTAGTAAATAAATATTTACAAAATAGTATTAAATGGATTTATTATTTATTATATAATATTAAATTGAATTAATAATGTAAATATAAATAATCATATGATAATCAATAATTAGTTAGACAATCACTATAAAATAAAAAAGAAAGGATAAGATAAGACAACAAGATAATAATTATATAATAAGGATATGATAAAAATAAAAAATAAAAGAGAGACTAAGGTAAAATAAAATAAGATAATAAGATAATAATATAATAATTCTATTACAACAAAATAATCATAATATAAAAAAATCAAAATTCAGTGATTCTAAAAAATACCTCAAACATAATTATAAATGATTACCTCCAACTCTTCACAAGAAGGAAACAATTTAAAAGGTCCAAACAAAATCTCTAAAACAAACTCCTTAACCTAAAATGTATGTGAGTTGAAATAAATTTTAGCGATTTGTTTTTTCACAGTAAATAAAGACTTTTACCTCATTTTTAAAGCTTTAAAAAAACCTTAATAATTTAAAACTTCCGTTTATTAAAAAACGCTTACACATATATTTTTTTCTCCTGCTATAACAAAGTAGAGGTTCTTTTTTCATTTTTAATTTAAAGGGCACAACAGTATCTAATTAAACTTTTTAACAGCGCTTCGAAAGAAATCAACGCCATATGTTTTTAACTTTCAAGTGGTTTTTGCTTCACTACGGCCTGCAAACGGAGAGGGGGATGCTGTTCTATTTTTCACGACCACCCATCTGCTACAACGACTCTTCTGGTGGCTTGCTGTTTCTCACGATGTTGTAGTACATCAATACTGGAATTGGAAAACTGATTAATGTTGTTGAACCTGAAAGCAATGCTACCTAAGCCGTCACTGTGAAAATTATTTCTACGGCTGCTCATAAATTTGTCTAAGCCTTGGAAAGGAGTGGATTAAATATCTGTAACATAAACAGTTCTCACTTTAGAAAGCTTTCCTACCATCAACTTTCTGAAAATAAGTAGACCGTGTGCTGTGAGCTCAAAAAATGGCTACAGTGAATCCTCACTGTTCCTTGTCTGTGCAGCCCATTTCTCTTTCGTTTGTTCCTGATCGTATCCCCTTCTATCCTCATCAAGTACTATCTTCGAAGATCTCACAAAAACAAATCACATATCTAACAAACGATCTTCCCCACAAAACCGTTGCTTATGATAGCTCAAGCAATAAGAACGATTGAACGAAATTGTTGCAGAAAATTGCAAGCACACAGGGAAGGTTTGTAGGCAGAAATGGTTTTGTGGAGAGCAGAAATGGCTAAATGCATAAACCGAAATGACACAAGACATTAACATCAATTAAAATTTGAAAATTTGGTGGGCTGAAGAGAATCTCCTAGAAAAAGCTAAAGCATTAATTTTGTTTGACATTTTTGACAAAGTCAGCGAATAGCTACAGCTGCGCCAATAATTCATGCTCTATGCACATAACGCCATCGGATGCCTATGGTGCATCCTGATGGCTGGATAGCCGCTGCCGTTTTAAAAATGGTTTTCTGCTAGTAATCATGCTTATATGAGTAGACTAGACATTGTTTTCAATAAAGGATTTTGTACTCTGTTTTTTGAATTGGATAATAAAAATTTCTTTCCAGCATCATTGTTCGCTCTCTATTAGAGGAGATTTGTATTGATTATTTAATGTAATGATTGTTTAAATTTTCAGTATAGTATAAAAGCTCAAAAATTTATTTTTTTAATTGGTATCAGAATAGGTTGCTGAATTTTTTTTATTTTTTTGCAGAAGCTACAAGTTAACGGTTCTCTCCAAAAAATATTAGAATGGGAAATGGTGGCAATTTTCCATTTTAGCCTTTGTTGTCTATTAGAGACAAATGTGAGCATTGGAGTATAAAGATGAAAACCTTACTATTATCCCAAGATCTCTGGGAATTAGTAGGAGAAAAGTAAATCAATGAACTTAGTTGAAAGAAGACCAAAAAGGAAAACCGAGCTTTATTTTTCATCCAATCTACATTGGAATATATGTCAATTTTCCCCCATATAGCTAATATGAAAAAGTCAAAGGATACATGGGAGGATCTACATACTGCATACCAATGATCTAACAAAATAAGATTGGTAAGAATTCAAAGCTCTCAAAGAGATTTTTAACATTAAGGATGAAAGAAGCTGAGTCTATTCAAGACTTTATTACTAGGGCGCAAAGTATTGTGAATCATTTTAACACTCGAGGAAAGTATCATAGAGCAAAAAATTGAAGATTTTTTTTTTGAGATCCCTTCCTCCAAAATTTGATCTAGTGGTCATAGCCATTGAAAAGAGTAAAGATCTAACCAAATTCAAAGTTGCAGAGTTAATAGGTTCTTTGCAATCTCATGAGGAGCATATGCAACATTCTACAAAGAACCTAGTGCATGTCTTCTAGTCTACTATAAGAATTGAAGAAAAATCTACAAACCCTTCTCAATCAAACAAATATCAAGGGGATTTTTCTACATCTAGAGTACGGAGTAGAGGAAGTCTATGAAGAGGAAATAACAGAGGAAGAGGACGAAGTTATATAGACTATAGAAGCATTCAATGCCGATATTGTAAAAGGTATAGACACTATGAATTTGAATGTAGAAAGAAAAAATATGATTTGAATAAGTCAAGAGCCAACTATATTGAAGAGTCTTTCGAAGAAGCAAAACACTGTATATTCTTCACTTGAAATTTGGAAAAAGAACCTCAAATAGATGTTTGGTTCTTGGATAGTGGTTTGCTCAAATCATATGGCAAGTAAATCTGATCTCTTTATCAAATGCGATGAGTTTATGAGAAGTCAATTTAAATTTGGTGATGATAAATACACTGATGTAATGAGAAAAGGTACCCTTGTAGTGAAAACCGAGCAAGAAGAAACTACATTTATTCATGACACTTTGCATGTGCCAAAATTATAGCATAATCTTTTAAGTATTGGGTAGCTTGCAACAAAAAATAACAAAGTAAAATAACAAGATTATGTTTGAAGATAACTTCTGCAAAATATTTGATAAATCAACTAACCATCATCTTATAGCAAAGGCTTGTATGACAGAGAATAAATTATTTCCTTTCACATTGGACCAACGGTATGGTCATTTGAATTTTCAAGGATTAAGTTTGCTTCATAAGAAAGACATGGTGAGAGAAATTCCTACAATTCAAGCTAAAGAAGAATTTTGTTCAAAGTGTGCACTTGGAAAGCAACATTGAAATAGTTATGTGATGAATAAATCATGAAGGGAAAAATTTCCTCTAGAGCTTGCGCATTTTGACATTTGTGGTGACATGCAAGAGGAGTCTTTGGGTAAGAATTTTTTTTTTTACATTTATTCATGATTTCTCAAGCCACACATGGGCTTAATTTCTTAACCAAAAGTCTGAGGCACTTGAATGCTTCAAGCACTTTAAGGCTATGATAGAAAATCATAGCAGACATTCTCTCAAAATATTCAAAATAGATAGAGGGTGAGAATTCACTTCCAAAGAGTTTGTTGATTTTTGTAACTCATGTTATCTAAAGATAGCTCATGAAAACTTATACCCACCAGCAAAATGGTATTGCACAAAGAAAGAACCATACCATTATGGAGATGGAACGAAGTATGTTGCAGTACAAAAACCTTCCTAATTTCTATTGGGGAGTTGCAGTAGCAACTACAATTTATAATTTGAATTGAAGCCCAACAAAATTTCTTTAGAATATCACTCCAAAGAAATCCTAGAGTGGACGCACACCCTCAGTAGCTCACTTTCATGTATTTGGTTTCCCCGCATATGTTCATGTTCCAGTTCAGAAGTGGAAGAAGTTGGATGCAAAATATCAACATTTTATCTTTGTGGGCTATTCTAATTCCAAAAAAGGATCTAAATTCTATAACCCTAACATAAAGAAATGAATTATTGGTTGGGATGTGGTTTTTTTTTTTATTCATAAACTATGGGGGAAGGGGCCCACTCCCTCTATTAAAAAATTAATAAAACATTACAAAATTCTGCAAAACAGTAGAGAAGAATAGAGAAATCCAATAGCCTTAAGAAGGGAGAAGGAGAACTAAAGGATCCTACAAAGGAAAAAAGAGAAGGAAAAAACATCTCCAGAGGAAATAAAAAGACTCAAAGAATCACATGAGGAGAAAAAAATTCTCAACAACCATAGAAAGGCTATGCCCTTCGAATGCTTCGAAAGAAAAGCACATCCACTACATCAACACCTTTAATGCGAAGCTTTTTAGCATCAAACTTCCTTCCAACTTTATGTTTTGGCCTGTAGTCAGGTTTTTATTTTCCATTTAAGGGTATGTGTAGGATCATGATGGGCCAAAAAGTGGCAATATGATGGGTATGTGGTTGACAACCTTTTTTTATCTAAAATTGATGAAATGAAAAAGGGTTTTTAAATGAGATTCTCAGCTTTCCACCAATATAAATTATTCTTTACTTTGAATTTAATAAGTAATTATTATTCATTTTCTATTCAAATTACAACTAAAGTCCTGATTGATAGGCTGATTGAAAAACATCTATAGCTTTCAAATGGTATAACATTTGTTGAATCAAAAACATGCATCACATTCTATGTTTCACATGCTATAGGATTAAAAAAGGAAAAAATTAATTTCATGAAGTTTTGACCAAGTTAAGGTGGTTAGACACATGATCTTTTTATATTTTTTAAAAGTTGTAATAAAAAAATCATAATTAATTATTTACTTGGAAAAAAATTACAAAAAAATATGCATCACATTGGGACATTAATCGCCTACTTATATCTAAAATATTATAATTTTATTGTGGTTAGGGTGGTTAAACAGACACCTACTTCTTATTTTTTCCTTCAAATTTAAGTACTACTACATTGAAATTTCAAATTTTCACCGAATAGATTTTTTTTTTAAAACAAACCTAGTAGTTTAGAAACTACATTAAATTTTCTACAGATTTTATTCTTACATATTTTTGAAATAATATAGATAAATTATTTAAATGTTTACGTCAAGTTACCTAACTCTGATTTTTCTAATTTTTTTGCCACTTAAGGGCCTATTTTTTCCATGATGATCCTACACATACCCTTAAAGGATGAGAGATCCTAATTTTCAAAGGCAGATCTAGAGTGAAATCATCAAAACAATCATGAAACTTCTCATCCAAGTTCTCCATGAAAGGAAAAGTGCCATCAAAATTAGAACCATCCTCCTTCGACCCAGAAGGAGAATCGAGAGGATTCTCATTGATAGGAATAATTGGAGTCACTGACTGGTACAAATACTACTTAGAGACCTAGGGAAGATCAAAAAACTTACTATGGTTCTGCCAAATGAACCTAGTATCTGAAGCACCCCCTTTTTGACCCACTTCTTCAAGCAAACACACCTCACTCTAGCCAAGCATTTGAGGGAACATGCCTCAATTCTGTGGCCTAAACTATTATAGTGAAATCATCGAAAAGGAAAACCCTTATAATTTAAATACGAAGTCCAGATGCCATAAGAAGAGTGGATTCGAATGGAGTGAGAGAGGGACTTCGAGATATCCACCATGGCACAAACCTTGTAGAATCTATGCTCCTGAGGCACTTGGTCAGAATCCAATTTGACAAAAGACCCCACCCAGTTGATCATATTGCTCAGCAAATCTGAATTTTGTAGAACTAGGGGAAGATTATTAAGCCTAATCCAAACATGAATGAAAGTTATCTTTGTAGTGGCAGGATCAAAGAATGGAGACCAAGGAGTGAGAAATAAGCCTGAGTGCCCAAAGAACCAAGGCCCATTCTACAAAACATAATTACAATCCTCTAAAGAATGAAAGGAAATCAGGAAAAGCCCAAAATCCAAAGCTTGCACAACAATGAGAGAAAGATCACTCCAAGTGTGCATTTGATCCAATCGAGAACAAAAGCCACCAAGGGGCACCTATGCAAACATCTCAAAACTACAAAATGACTACTATGATCATCTGTGATAGCAATAATACAACCATCAGATATATAGAAATTTGTTGACTCATCAAAGAAAGAGACAACAACATCCCCAAACAATATACGGTCGACACCATAAGAAAAATCTAAATTTGGTGGAGGGGGGGAACAGAGGGGTCTCGAGGGTTGGGCAGACTAGGGGTTTCAAGAGTAGCATGCGCTTGATAAAAATATGAGCAAACATGAAATGGGTTGGCCCTATTTTTGCATCCAACCATAGGGTCAAAGGGCACCGTACTAGAAGAAAGCTCGACTTGTTCACAAATAATGGATCAAAAGAGCGGGGGCCAGGAGAAGTAGGTGGTGGTAGGATCAAAGGCACACTAGAGTCAAGGGTATACCACTTCCTACCTGCCCCAGACACAACACCACGACCCCCACATTTAGCACCAGAGGCATGCATAGGCCTTCTGTCCACACGAGCCTTCACACCATCAACTGTCTGGTGTCCATCCTCACACACATTTTGAGAGACCCCTACACCCGATGAACCTTCACACATCTTCGCATTTGGGATGTGGCTTTTGATCAAGTGGGAGTATGGAAATTGAAAAAAGGAGTTCAAAAAACTACACTAGAATAATCATGGGTATTGAAGATGATCAAGTTCCTCCTCTCCCCACAAGTTCAAGTGGAAGTTCAAGTCTAAGTTTACCAAGTTCTCTAAGTTCCTCTTCAGATGATAGTTCTAGTCCACAATCAAGTCCAACCTCTTCATGAAACCTTGGTACAAATTTTAAATGAAATTTATGAAATGGGTTTTAATGTGAATCTAGTTACCAATTTTTCTTTTTTTAGTACCATTCAAGTTGAACCTTTTGTGTATGAAGAAGTCATGAAAGAACAAGTATGGATTGATGCTATGAATGAAGAGATGCATGCAATTGATAAACACAATACATGGGAATTAATGAAACTTCCTATTTAGGCAAACAGGCGATTGGTGTCAAATGGATTTATAAGGTGAAATATCATGCTGATAGTTCTATGAATAAACACAAGGCAAGATTAATGGCCAAGGTATTTACACAAACACCTAGAGTAGATTATTTAGAGACTTTCACTCCAGTTGCAAGATTTGATACAATCAAGATTATATTGTCTATTGCTATGCAACACAAGTGGCCATTCTATTAGATGGATGTAAAATCATCTTCCCTAAATGGTTATATTGATGAGGATGTATATGTGAAATAACCTATTCGTTATGAAATTCTAAGAAAAGAACAATTGGTTTACAAGTTAAAATATCTCTCTATGGGTTGAGGCAAGCACCTTGTGCTTGGGATGCAAGGATTGATACTTTATTTCTTGAAAAAAGAATTTGTCAAAATTTCCTTAGAGCCAACCCTCTATATCTAGTATCTTGGTAATGATATTCTAATTATTTTCCTCTCCTTTATGTTGATTATCTCATTTATACAAGGAATAGCCCATCTCTCATGGAGAAATTTCAAGCAAAAATGAAACAAGAATTTGAGATGTCAGATCTAGGACTCATGAATTATTTGAGATATCAATCAGGGGAGGCTCACAACCCAAACAACATAATCTCACACAAAAACAACTTCGAAGTCACAAATCTTCAAATTCTCTCTATCATATCAAACCTTCACTATTCCTTATAGTAGTCCCTCTTAATTGAATCAGGTATATCCTTTAGAGAAGGTCCTCTCAACTCAGGACCAACACCTTTTCAAAGACCCATTAGGGCACACAAAAACATAATACAAAACCTCAATGGATTATTTTGAAACAACTTCATCAAATCAGGGCTCCGACATTGACCTAGACCTCAAATTAGCTCTCTTTTACAAAGAAACTTGTCACCAATCTTCTTCTAAACCACTAAAATAACTTGGGCAGCATTCCATAGGTTATAAAACCGAAGATTCCACATTTTTTATCACGAGAACCGGTCTCGAATACACCAAAACTAGAAACCCTCCTTTTTAGCAACCTTCCTAGGGTTTTATGGAAAATCTAACTTCCAGGTGTCCTCTAACCCTACCACCACTTCAAAAACTCTCAAATAACCATGCACATACTCACACAATAAAAAAATAGTGCTGACCCAACCAATTTCATGCATTTCAACACTTTAACCCCACAATTTCACCACTTTCCTCTAGTTGGGCATCATGCCCAACACTTTATTCGACCTCCACTGCACTCACAAACCTTCCTAGAATCTATCCCTAACCTACCTAACCCTTTCCACATAATTATAGTGGCCAAAAATGGTGGAATGGGTCTTAGTGCATCTTAAAGACTTACAAACCCTCTAATAGGGGTCTACGGACCAATCACTATATTTTGCTTCCAAAGTGTGTCAAATGCAACGTGGAACAACCAAACTTGTTTCAAAACAATGCTACAATAGTATTCTATCTACTCCAATTCAACTTGGTGCAATTTGACATTGTATGGGAAAATATAGAAGATCTGAAACAAGCAATTTACAGAGATTTTTGAGAATTTCAAGAGTTTCCTTTATTGTCTTTCATTAAAACTTTCAGTTCAACAAACTTACAATGAGTAAATAATCAACCATTTATATGCTTAATCTTCCAAAAAAAACTATCTAAAATAGCTCAATGACCTTTCAAATCCATATGACCATTTTTATTCCCCCCATTATGCATTTGTTGCACTTTTACAACTTTTTTGAATATGAAAATATTGACAATTTTCCCAAACCTATAGCAATATACCTTTATGACTCCAAATAAACTAAAACATTGCAAGATGGCCTATTATGGCATTATTTGAACACAATAACATAAAACTCCCTAAATCCTACTCAACAATAACCTTCAATGACAAAATTTTCGCAAAGGTGCCCTTGCCTTTAAATTTTTTCAAGTCTCTTGGAAAGGATGTAGCAACTTGTTCTCCTCTACATGCTTCCTACCTCTATCCTTCTTGATCTATTTCACCAAGTACACCTTGATTTTGGTTCACTTTGTGATTGGAATTCTTGCCATTGTCACCATTTGAATCATACTTCATCCTTACACTTTGATCTTTGGAGTGTTCTTTTACCTTTGCATCATCACATTTTAATATTGTATCCACTTTCACATCTACACACAAGTCCTCATCAACTGTCCTCTTTTCCACCTTTGCTTCATGCTTATACCCTTTCCAATAACTCTCCTTGACCTCTTCTTTTCCTCTGTCAGACCTACAAACATCTGCATCTTCAAACTTAGGAACCTCTATCCCACAACCCTATGTTTTAACAACATTTGACTACCTCTTCACTTCCTTTATTTCCACTGGAAACATGACTATCCTAACCAAAATTCCTTCACACTTTTCTTTCTTTTTCACAATAATTTCACCCTTATACTTCACTGTATTAGACCGAGACACTAATCCATCTACTTTTCTCTTCCACATGGAAGCACCCTTCATAACAATTGACTGCACACTGTCTTTATTTCTTCTATTTACTATCCCAACACTATCAAGGCTTGAAATGGCTTCCAAAACCATTCTCTTATCCTCCTCAATGTTTACAATCTATTTATTTCCAATCATAATGATCTTGTTGTTGGAATATGGATTCTAGTGTTGTCATTGATGGCAAATGAAGTCATTACTTTGATTTGTAGATCAGAATTCACTCATACCAGAAAACAAAGTTGTGAATAGAGTATTATCAATTATTATGTTGATCTGTATGACTCACTATATCATCTTTTTGAGCTCTAGATCCCCGAGATTGATTGTTGAGCATATATGTTATCCTATTGATAAGTTTTGTGACATTGCATTAATTGATGTACAAGTTAGGAGATCCGAAAGGATGTTGTTCTGTTTATCTATTCTTGGTGGCTAACTTGGTGAATGCAGCATCTCACGGATGTATAAGGAGTAATTTTTTAATTTCTTTTCATGTTGGACATTTTGTTTTGGGTCCTTACTATAGTTTGGCTGACTTTGATGGGTGTGCATTAAATATGATTTGTGATTTAAGTCGACTGTTGGAGAATATTTCATATTTTTCTTAAGCTAGCTTGGAGTGATTGAAATATTGGTAGCAGATATATATATATATAAGATAGTTAATTCATTTTGAAGAGTGAATAGGTGTGAAAAAGAAGAGCAGATGTATCTGTGAATATTAGAAGATCATTTGAGTGAATTTTTTTTGTGCAAAAGAAGATTTTGTGAAGTGAATTAAGGTAGGGCATAGCTAAGTGTAGAGTCTGACAAGAAGATCCAAAATTTGATACATAAGCTTACCCGAAACTGATACCATGAATTTGTAGATGATATCTTATCAGTTCAACTTTTTGTTGTAATCACAAACATTTAGTAAGGTAGTGAGCCTTCCTTATTCTAAGCAATGAGCTCTAGGTAGTGTGCCTAAATGCATGTGCATTCCCTTTTTCTTCTTACTTTTAACAGAGTATAAATTTTGGATTAATCTCCACTGTGGTTTTTCCCATAACGGGGTTTCCATGTAAAATTCTCAGTGTTATGGTGTTCTCATTGTTTCTTTCTTGCATCTTTACTTCTGTTTAAATGTTGCAGATGGTTTATAATTTGAATTGAAGTTTAAATATTGTTGAACATTGATTCACCCCCCTCTCAGTGTTCCTTGAGTCCAAAAATTGGTATCAAAGAAAGGTTCCTCTACAAAATTCTAATAGATTGAGGTGAATCTTCTATTACAATGGACTCTGGTGGTCTCCAATAGTAGCTTCTAGTGGCACTTGATGACTTGTTCAGTCTAAAGTAGAAGTCATGGAATTAAAAGAAAATCTTTAGGATGTTGAAAAATTCATTCAATCATTGAAGAACAAAATCAATGAGTCAAGAGAAAAGAGTAAGGAACTATGTGATCAGCTAAAGCAGAAAGAAAATAAAAGCTTGTAAGATGTTCATCTAAATCAGACCCTAAAAGAAATAACTAAAGAATGTGTAATTTTCTAGGAAAAATGCTACTCTAAAGCTTTAAATGGAATTGGTGGCGATGAAGCTAACTAAGGAGATTGAAGAAAGGAAGAAGAATGAGGAGAATCTGGCCTAGTCCTTAAAAGAAAAATCTAAGGAATGTAGTAGAGTAAATAGTGGATTCATTCAATTGGAAATTGAACTACAACAATCTAGAAATAATGAACAAGAGCTTGAAAGATAGGTAGTTATTCTGAGAGATGAACTCGCCACTGCAAATGAATAGAAGGAGAAGTTTAGTATCAGTTCTACTAAGCTTGATGAGTTGACTAAAGGAAAAAAGGATACAAATTATAAGCAAGGTCTTGGCTATGAGAAAGGAGAAAGCTCTAAATTTGAACACAAGGATTCTGGACAAAGAAATTAGATGAACAAAGAAAAAAGATATCTAGTAAGACAACCCAATGCTCATAAGTTTAATTGTTACTTATTTTCTTGTAATAAATTTGGTCATATGGATTCTCAGAGTAGAAGTAAAATAAATTCGAGCAGTCCATCATTTCTTGGTCAGTGTTTCAGTTGCAATAAGTTTGGTCATAAGTCAATTGAATGCAGAAGTATGTCTGTCAGTGTAAGGAATGTTAAATGCTATACTTGTAGAAGATTTGGGCATGTTTCTAATCAATGCAGATCAAAGGGAAATCAATTAAATGAATGGTCTAGACAAAGAAATCTTATGTGTTACAATTGTAATAGATTTGGTGATATTGCAAGATTCTACAAGAAAAAAAAATGGATAGAAGAGGTCTGGTATACGAAGGGAGAATTTCATAGAAAGATGATAAAGGAAAAGGAAAAGGAAAAGTGCCTGTGGAAGAAATAAGAGATCATATGAAGAAAATAGGGTGAAGAAGAGTGAATCTAATGAAGGAAATAAGCCTACACCAGAAGCAGGCTCTGGTAATTCCTCTAGAAATTGATCTTAGGCCATTGGCATAGGGGGAGTTTTTCAAGAAAAATCCTTTATCCCCCTATCAGTAGTCGGCACCAAAATGCAAGAAATTGTTAGTAGTTGTGCTATTAGTCTACAAATGTATCTGTAATCACTTGTGTAGAAATTTGTGATCTAGAAGGTTCACAGATGGATGAACTTCTCTTGTTGTTTGATAAAACTAAGTAACTGGAACTCCTAGGGAAAAACATTTAATGTAGTAAAATGGTTAGGTACGTGTGGTATAAAAGGGAATTTGTAACCCTCATTTTTCATCTTGCATTGAAGAAGAATAGAAGGAGAAACTTTGCAGCAAAATTTTGAAGTTGTGAAGTCAATTCGACGATGAATTCATCAAGTATTTATAGTTGCTTGTAGGATTTCTAATTTCGTGCTCAGTAGAAAAACTTGTTCAGTATAGAAAGAAAAATGAAGAAAATCAAAGGAACTGTGAATTTGGATGAATATAGTAGTAGAAAGATTAGGGATGTGAGAAATATGTTGTCGGCCAATGAATTGAAGTGGCTTAAAGGTGTGAAACATAGAAGTTTGCACAATTAGAATGAGTTTCCTTATTTTTTTAATGCGGAAGTTGTTAGGTTTATCTTGAATAGATTGAATGAGGACATTCTAACCTTGGATAAACCCTATCTCATTTTGAAAGAGGTCATTATAAATTTAACTGGATTATGCAATGTTGGGGATATTTTGAAAAGGAAGTCAATTTAGAAAAAAGAAGTCAAAACCCTAACTATAGTAATAGGAGATCAAAGGGCATTGGTAATTTCGACAATCAAAGATCTGATAACAAGATACATTGTGCATGGAATTTCATACAAAAATTTCTTTAAAAATAGGGAAGGCACAACCTCGGTAGGTGTAGTTTTCATATCTCATAAAATGATAATGGAGGATCAATACTTTGACCTGTGTAGTTTGCTAAAAGAGTAATTGATGGAAAATGTGCAACTAACAAAGGATACATATTACCCCTTCAGGTTTAGTACTTTGGTCATATGTATCATGATGTATTTTTTGAATTGTATCCCTCAGATCGATAATGTGGTATGGAAGGAAAATGAACTTGTTTGTAAGAATTTTTTTGAACATTCTAATACTTTTGAAAATTGTGAGCAAGAGTATGCAAATTTCTTTAGAGAGTTGCTAGGGAAGTTTGGAGAAAATAACATTTCAATTTTGGTAAAAACTCTTGAAGTTGGATCATCTTCTGGTCAGATGGAGAGGAAGCAAAAAAGAGCACTAGAGTTTGTTGATGAGACTCCTCTGGCACACAAGTCTCCAAAATTTGAAGGAAAAGGTAAAGAACAAGCAATTGTGGATATACCAAATGAATATTGAGATGAGTACACTCCAAGGGATGAACTAGATGTGATAATAGAAGAAGGAAGAGAAGAAGAAGGTGCTTTATTCAAAACAAAGATACTGCAGATTGTTCAGGAGAAATATGGAATGCACAAGATTGTTGATATTTGGTTAGATAGTCCCTCTATGAGTAGGACCTAATTGAGAGCACTCTAGGTAGTTATTTTGAGCACAGTAACATTGAATTGGAAAGTTTGCAGAATATGCTACCTGAAGAGATGATTGAATGTATCAGGGAAACTATGGTTTTTGAGTCTTAGGATAAGAAAGAGGATGAAATTATTCTACATTTGAAGGAGTATTTCAGGCTATCTCTTACCAAGTTGAAAAAGGAAAATGAATGTTATGAGGCAATGCATTAACTCAACAAATAGAATCTACAACTATTGTCTTCATTGGTCTCATGTAGTTGGGAAATACAAAGATAAGTTGGAGCAGATTGGAAGTGAGTTGAACAAATTTGGCTAGGATTACAACATGTTTCAGGATAAGGATGGTACAATCAGGAAAATAATTCAAGTGTTGTAGCCTAAGCATGCAAAAGTTCAGTTCCTCAAAAATATCTTGGTGGACACCTTTTAGAAAGTGAAGGATTTAACTAAATATAGGCTGGAGCAGCTAATTGAAGTGATGAGGAAAAGAGAGAAATTAGAAGAAGCAATCAAAATTCTAGAATATCTCATCGAGATCATCAACTGGACATAAAAGAACATCTTGATCTTAATTATTGGGATTACAGTAGAAGCTTGGAAGAAATTTCTTTTGAAAATGAAAGATAAGTATAAAATAATTTTTTGACTATGCATCAGTTGTAATTTCTTCAATTTTTGAATTTTTGAAAAGGGGAGAGAGAGTAGTGAAAAATATGTGGTTGAGTGGGTGTTAGCTTCGCTTTAGGGGTGCTATCATAATAGTGGTTTACAATTCATGAGAGGAATGAATTTTAGCTGAAATCACATATTTTTAGAAAATATAATGATTTAAGCCTTAAAAAGTTTTATTTTAAGGATTCCAATTGAAGAGGGTTTGATCAAATCACCTTAGATCTAACCCCCTTGGATAGAACCTTGCTAGTTTTAAACCATACCTATAAATGTGTCTCCTTTACACCTATCAAAATGCTGATAAAAAATCATTTTTGATTTAGATTTTGGGGGATCAAATGAATTCATTTAAAATTTATTTCAAATGATTATGGTATTCCTCAAAATAATCTATCTAATGAATATAATTTTAATATGTTTTGGTTTTGTTATGTACTTGTTTTTTAAGTTTTATTAAACATAGGTTTTTCATCGATAATGAATTTCTTTGTTCTTCACATTTGGAAAAATAGAAGATTATCAAAATTAAAAATTAAAAAATATTAGTGCACTAGATATTGAAGTCCTTGATCCAACAAAAAATAAAATAAAATTTTGACATATACAAAAAAAGTTATTATATAGTCCGTTGTGTCTGAATTGTAATTTGTTTGACTTTGAAACTTGATTAAGGAAAAAATATTCAATAAAAACTATCTAACCAAGTGGAAGCACTAGATATCGAGTTACAAATCTAAATTTGAAAGAATTAGAATTTTATCCTTCATGGAAAAAGGTTACGCTATATGAAGTCACTTTTAAAAATGTTGTTTTAAAAAATCTATTTTCGTGGGAGATGGAAAAGAAGTGCAATTTGATTCCAAAAATTTTGAAAAAATATTTTTAGAATCTACAGAAAAAATTTGATGAGACTCTAGTTCAAATTCCTCACAGTTTAGCCGCTATAGGTGCCCAAATGTGAATATTTAGTTAAAAATAATAATTTTAGTGTCCAGTTTGGCCAAAAATTGTAAAACCACTATTATGGGATCACCCTTAGGCATGTGTTAGTTGATGGGTTCGTGCTTTTGCCTGCTTTATTGCCGAATAGTAGTCGATGTTACAGTTGATTCATTCCGTGCCGGGTTAGGATTCAAAAGCGAGTGCTCATTTAGGAGAGGGGGGCCCTACCGAGATGCTATAAGCTATAACTTTTCCCACCATGCTGGGAAGCATGGGCTGCCTTTCTTTATTAAGTTCGGAAGGGATGGGGGAAGGGAAAAGGAGCAAGTTCCACCAGTGATGGGTATCTCCCATACAGATTAAGGAATTGATCTATCAAGTGAGTGATAGCTGTCCACTTGACCAAGCACTGCTTCTAAAGCATTGATCCTTAGAATAGTAGGGCCCACCGAACTATAATTCCCTCCACACTGGGGGTGGGTGGGTGGCAATAGGGCCCCGGCCTCCCACCCTGTAGCCCCAGGGGGGTTAAGTCTCCAGTGAGCCCTTCTATTCATTTATTGAGCCATAGAATTTTAGGGTGCGCATAGAATTTTAGGGCCCCTACTATTCTAAGGGCGTATGTGATATGATGCCAACCAAAAGCCCTCTCTGAGAAGAGTCGAAGGAAGATAGGAAATAAGGGGAATTAATCATGAACCGAGCCCACCAACCTTCTCGGGGAAAGAAGGCCTTCATAGCTGTTGTCTCTAGGGGCTGCCATCAGCAGGGAGTTCTAACTCCATTGGTTGGTGTAGATTCGGATGTATACATATTTGTAACACTCATGTATAAGTTGTGGATCCCAAGGATAGATTATTGAGCATATATGTTATCCTATTGATAAGTTTTGTGACATTGCATTAATCAGTGTATGAGTTAGGAGATCCACCAAGATATTTAATTTTTTAATCAATGTCACAGATGTATAAGGAGTAATTGTTTAATTTTTTCTTGTGTTGGGAATTTTTTTTTGGGTCCTTACTATAGTTTTTCCAAATTTTGTGGATGTGCATTAAATATGATTTATGATTTGAGCTGACCATTGGAGAATATTTCATATTTTGCTAAAGCTGACTTGCAACGATTGAAATCTTGGTAGCAAATATATATATATATATATATATATATATATATATATATATATATATATATATATATATATAAGATCGTTAATTCATTTTGAAGAGTGAATAGGTGTGAAAAAGTAGAACAGATGTGTGTGAATATTAGAAGATTACTTGAGTGAATTTTTCTTGTGCAGAAGAAGATTTTGTGAAGCAAATTAAGGCAGGGTAGAGCTAAGTGCAGAGTCTAACAAGAACATCCATAATTTGATACATGAGCTTCATCAGAACTAATACTAGGAATTTGTAGATTTTATCTTCTCATTTCAACTTTTTTGTTGTAATCACAAACATTTAGTAAGGAAGTGAGCCTTCCTTATTTTGATTAGTGAGCTCTAGGCAGTGTGCTTGAATGAATGTGCATTCCCTTTTTCATCATACTTTTAACAGAGTATAAATTGTGGATTAATCTCCACTATGGTTTTTCCCCTAATAGGGTTTCCATGTAAAAATCTTTGTGATATGGTGTTTTGATTGTTTCTTGCATGTGCTTGCATCTTTACTTCTATTTAAATGTTGTAGATGGTTTATAATTTGAGCTGAAGTTTAAATATTGTTGAACACTGATGCACCCCCCTCTTAGTGTTCCATGAGTCCAACACTTTCCTTGTTCCTTAGTTTCTTCAACCAACAGAGTCAATGTGAATGTCTTCCCATCTTTCACAATAGTATAGATATTTTGTCTCACATCATAAATTGTAGACTTGTCAAACTGCCAGGGCCTTCCAAGTAACACATGGCAACAACTCATAGGAAAAATATCACAAATGACCTTGTCTCTATACCCACCAGTTTGGAACTCAAATAAAGCTTGTTCATTCACCACAATGGACTGATTATCACTTACCCAAGATATTTTATAAGGTGTTTCCCTAGGTACCCTTTCCAATTTCAAATTTTCTACCCTTTCACTAGACACCATATTGTCAATGCATCATAAATCTTCTATCACCTTACATGTAGCCTTATTTTTGCATTTGAAAGCTATCCTAAATAATGCTCTTCTTTGAATCGATTCCTTCACATTGGATATCTTTAAGAGTTGTCTCTTCATCATCAAAATTTCCCCAACTTCTGGAGCATAACTATTGGAATTTGAACTCTCGGCTTCATCTTCTTAGACAATTTGAGCTCTTCTTTCACTTTTCCCTTCTCCTCCACTTGATGTAGCACCAAATTTCTTAGGGAACTTGTAGGAGGAATGACCAAATTCATTGCAATTGAAACACCTACAAGAAAATGTGTTTGAATTTCTTCCTCCTCTAATTTTTCCCTTGAACCTCTATAACCACCTCTAAAATCTGCAACTTGCTCTTCTCTTTTATTTGCTTCTTCTTGGCTCTCACTTGTTTTTCTTGAAGTAGAGAAGGATCCTCTACCCCTTGAAGTGTTGCCTCTTTCTCTAACTATCTTTTCTTGTCTTCTTTTTAATTTTTCCTTAGCCTTTAGTTCCATTTGATAGCATTCTTCAACACTCCTTGGATTTTTCAAAGCTAATTCATCTTGTATATTCAATCTCAAATCACCCAAGTGCCTAGCTATCTTTTCATCCTCATTCTCATTATGGTTATATCTAATACTTAACTTATATAATTCCTCAGTGTATGTTTTCACATCCATTTTTTTTTCCTTAAACTTTGAAGCTTCCTAAACATCTAAATAGAATAACCATAAGGGATTTACCTTTCATCTTGGCTACCATCTTGTCCCATGATACAATCTTGGATTTTCCTCTTTCTTCTCTCTGACTACTCATAGTCCCACCACAAAAGTTCATGACCTTTTAGTTTTATCTTATAAATCTTGATTCTCTATTCTTTAGGGATATTTTCACACTCGAAGTAGTTATCCAAAGATGCTATTGAATCTAATAACTCTTCTTCATTCAGATTCCCACCAAAATTTTGAACATCAATCTTTACCTTATGCTTGTCACTCTTGACTGCCCTTAACAACTTTTTCATTCTCTAATCTTCAGGATCAATTTCTTCATCTACATCTTCAAAATCTTCATCCTCTTCTTCACCTGAATCACTTTCAACTTCCTCTCTTCTCTTGCGTTTTTCCAGTGCTTCCAATATTTCCTTCAATTCTTTGATCTCTCTAACATACCTATCCTTCAAATCACTCATATCTTTGGCCATATTCTTTTCTTTTGGAGGCATCTATACAATATGCCTTTTCACCTTCCACTCTTTCTTCTACAAACTTCAATCTTCTTCCTCAGAGATTTGACACCTTTTCTTTTATACCAATTGATGTCAATCAAGGGAGACCCACAACCCAAACAACACAATCTTACAGAAAAAAACTTCCAAGTCACAAATCTTCAAATTCTCTCTATCACATCAAACCTTCACTATTCCTTGTAGTAGTCCCTCTTAATTGAATAGGGTATACCTTTTAGAGAAGGTCCTCTCAACTCAGGACCAACACCATTTCAAAGACCCATTAGGACACACAAAAACATAACACAAAACTACAATGGGTTATTTTGAAATAACTTCAAATCAGGGCAACAACACTGACCTAGACCTCAAATTAGGTCTCTTTTACAAAGAAAAGTATCACCAATATTCTTCTAAACCACTAAAAGGGTATGTGTAGGATCATCATGGAAAAAACAGGCCCTTAAGTGGCAAAAAAATTAGAAAAATCAGAGTTAGGCAACTTGCCGTAAAAATTTGAATAAGTTATCTATATTATTTCAAAAATATGTAAGAATAGAATATGTAGCAAATTGAATCTAGTTTCTAAATTGTACTAGGTTTCTTTCAAAAAAAAAAATCTATTTGGTGGAAATTTGAAATTTCAATGCCATACTTAAATTTTAGGGAAAAAATAAGAAGTGGGTGTCTATTTGACCACCCTAACCACAATAAAATGATAATATTTTTTTATAATATTTTAGATATAAGTAGAGGACTCATGTACCAATGTGATGCATATTTTTTTGTAATTTTTCCAAGTAAATAATTAATTATGAATTTTTATTACAAATTTTTAAAAATATAAAAAATAAGTATGTCTGACCACCTTCACTTGGTCAAAACTTCATGAAATTCAATTTTTCTTTTTTCAATCCTATAGTGTGCGAATCATAGAATGTGACGCATGTTTTGGATTCAAAAAATGTGACACCACTTGAAAGCTATAGATGTTTTTCAATTAGCCTCTCAATCAGGACTTTAGTCATAATTCAAATAGAAAATAAATAATAATTACTTATTAAATTCAAAGTAAAGAATAATTTATATTGGTGGAAAGCTAAGAATCTCCTTTAAAAACCCTTTTTATTTCATCAATTTAGGGTAAAAAACAAGTTGTCAGCCACATACCATCATATTGCCACTTTTTGGCCCATCATGATCTTGCACATACCCAAAATCACTTGGGAAGCATTCCACAGGTTATAAAACCAAATACTCCACATTTTTTATTAGGAGAACTAGTCTCCAATGCACCAAAACTAGAAACCCTCCTTTTTAGCAACCTTCCTAAGGTTTTATGGAAAATATGACTTCCAGACCTCCTCTAACCCTACCACCACTTCAAACACCCTCAAATACCCCTAAAAATATTCACACAATCAACAAATAGTGCTGCCCCAACCAATTTCATCCATTTCCACACTTTAACCCCATAATTTCACAAGAAAAACTCACTTTCCTCTACTTGGGCATCATGCCCAACACTTTATTTGACTTCCCTTGCACTCACAAACCTTCCTAGAATCTATACCTAACCTAGATAACCCATTCCACACAATTACAGTGGCCACATATGGTGGAATGGGTCTTAGTGCATCTTAAAGAGTTATAAACCCTCTAACAAGGGTCTACGGACCAGTCACTATATTTTGCTTCTAAAGTGTTCCAAATATAAGGTAGAACAACCAAAATTGTTTCAAAACAATGCTACAACAATATTCTATCTACTCCAATTCAACTTGGTGCAATTTGACATTGTATGAGCAAGTACAAAAGATTTGAAACAAGCAATTTATAGAGAGTTTTGAGAATTTCAAGAGTTTCCTTTATTTTATTTCATTCAAACTTTCAACAACAAACTTACAATAGGTTTCCTCAACCATTTATATGCTTACCCTTCCAAAAAAATCTATCTAAACTAACTCAATGACCTTTCAAATCCATATGATTGTTTGTATTCCCCCCATTGTGCATTTATTGCACTTTTACAACTTTTTTGAATATGACAATATTGACAATTTTCCCAAACCTATACCAATATACCTTTATGACTCCAAATAAACTAAAACATTGCAAGATGGCCTATTATGTCCTTATTTGAACACAAAAACAAAAAATCCCTTAAGCCTACTCAACAATAACCTTAAATGAAAACATTTTCCCAAAGGTGCAGCCCTTGCACCAGCAAGGATTGATTGTTATTTCTTGAAAAAAGGATTCATCAAAAGTCCCTGAGAGTCAACCCTCTATATCTAGTATCTTGGTAATGATATTCTAATTATTGTCCTTTATGTTGATTATCTCATTTATATAGGTAATATCCCATCTCTCATGGAAAAAATTCAAGCAAAAATGAAACAAGAATTTGAGATGTTAGATCTAGGACTCATGTGTTATTTTCTTGGAATGGAGGTGCAAAAACAATGTGAAGGTATATCAATTTCTCAAGCCAAGTATGTGGTTGATCTATTGAAGTGGTTTTGAATTATTTCATGCACTACAGTTGCAACTCCTATAGCACTTTGTGAAAAATTAACCAAGGAAGATGCAAGTTCCTATTGATGGTGTTTTTATGCACTTCTCAACACAAGTATTGCGTAGGTGCACTACCTCTCTTGAAAGAAAATCTTCCACAATCAGATTGCAGAACACTATGCCAAGGTCTCTTGGATGTCAGGTCATGACAGTGCTTAGATACCTTAGTAGTTTGATGTGATTTGCTAGAATCACAAGGCGGTCTTACAGAAAATACAAAGCGTGGACACAAAGCATGGAAGTTGGATTTTAAAATGGAGTTCATAGGATGGAAAGCTATCATGCATTGGTTGTAGGTTCAAACAACAATCTTTGACTCCATTTAGTTGTTGGTTTTGGCTTTACAATGTGCAATGAACCTTAATATAGGTCAGCTCTTAAAAAAAGGAAAAGGCAAAGGGAAGGAAAAGTTCCTAAGTCTGAAGCTAGCTATGAATAGTGACAATGGAGTTCCTACAATGGAAAATTCCTCAAAATAATATCCCACTTAACCAGGGATTTCACAGTATCATGGAAATTGTGCTATCTTCTAAGGTCTGCAAATATTTCATCTCTCATTCACCATGTACATGCATGAATCAGAGATAAATGTTTGGAGCAACTTTGAAATCAAGTCTAGGCTAACTTTGCACAGCTATCTACCATCAGCAAACAGCAAAAAGTATGGACAAAAAAATCATCAACAAGGCAGGAATTTTCATAATCACTCAACAACATTCTGAGATCTATCCAAAGAAATAAGATAACTAACTAAATAGCAATAGAATCTAAGTGAAACATCTAACATTGGAGACTGAATCAAGCAACATGGGAGAAACCAAGAAAATACACCAAGTCAATACTTTTTCTTATAAATTTCTGCAGCATGCCTTTACAACAACTTAACTCACTTTTGTAAATGAGAGGAGTGCCCTATTTATAGTTTCCCAAAAGTTAAAAGAATGGCCAAGATTCATTCTCATTGTGTGGCCAAGATTCATTACAAAATAGAGTTTCACCTACCCTTAAATAGATCCCAATTTAAAATTACATTTTCGTCCCTTCCCTATTTCATCTTCTAGCTGATGGCACTGTAGCTCTTTCATCATTTAGAAAATTGCTATTTTTCTGCTGTAGCTAATCTTCAGGAAGGTCTTCGTCTTTGGCTGGGCTGTCCAACTGGTCCTCGGAAGCTGTGTGTTCTATATATTTGAGGATGACCGCCTGGAGTTTGTCTATTTCGAGGATTTCACATCGCAACACTTGATAGCTCCATTCCTTAGCATTTTCTTCCAGCCTTTTCCAATCCTCATCATATTTCGAGCCTTGGTCTCTGAACAACTCGGATTGATCGAAGGCACGGGCAACAAAACTCAGAAATTCCGTTGTGGTTTCTCTAGTTGTCTCATCCTTTATCTTCTCTTGAAAGTGGGGTTTGATCTTCTCTGGATCCATTTGTACAGTGGGCATATCATAGCCCGTCATCAGCTTAAGGTACTGGGCACATTCTGCCTAGATTTCCTTGATCCACTCAATGTCTAGATCCACTTTGCTTAGGATTTTCTCCAACCTCTCCTTCTGGTTGTCAAAGTCTCTACGCCACACATCCATTAGCCAGTGATCTTCTTTTTTAAACTCTAGCTTCTCCTCCCACGTGGCCTCAGACATTTGAAGGATAGCTTCGATCCTTGGGAAGGTGGAGTCGTAGGTTGTGGGGAAATTTGTACAGAGCCTCCTTGTGCTCTCCAAAGATTGTATTAAGTCCAAGAACTTGTTGGCTGTCTGCATAGCCCTGCTGATTCCCATGTTCCTGAAGAATGAGACTTGTCAGAACCAGTCCTCAGTGGTTTTCTCCAAGTTTTTTCTTCTTTCCATTTTGTCGATCTGTTCTTTGGAAAGAAAATGAGGTGTGGCCGTGGAGGTGGTGGGCAGGTTGTCCACTGAGGACCATTGCTGTATATAATCTGTTAGGGCAGCAACCTGTGCCTTGAGCTCATCCTTGGAGATTTTATCCTACTTTATCAGGTGCACCACTATGGCCACCGACTCCTTAAGGTGCTTGACCTTCTGTTCTCTGGTTGCAGTCCCCAGGTCAATGGTAGAGATGTTGTAGCTCACCCCTGCCTGGCCAATAGTAGGCATTGTAATTTGTGCTGCTTAGGAACTGGAAGCGTCCATTGTTATCTTGGATCGGACCTTGGGCTTCTTCTCCTTCTTTGTCATGATTTGGGATTGAGCCAAGATGGCCTCCAACCTTACCCTTGAGTCCTTCAGCACAGGAGTCTTTTCTTTGAGTTGCTTCTCCAACCATTCGGGCACAACAAACTTTTCCTTGGGTGAATCATGGCTACCCTCGCCCTTCTCAGTCAAAGGCAAGACTTCTGCTTCCTTTTTCTTTTGGGATTCTCCTTTCTTTTGGGCAGCATCCTCCTCCTCTTTGTCAGAGTCGTGAACGAACATGAGGTGTTTGATAGGCAGCTTGGTGGATGGTTGCCAGATGGGGCTTTCTTCTTTTGCTGCTTCTTCCTCTTTCTTATCCTCGGTAGCCTCAGCCTTGGGGCTTTTTGCAACATGTGTCTCAACCTCAGTTAAGTCCTTTATCTGCTGTTCTTCTGGTGGCTGCCCCTCTTCACCATGTGGTGACTCCTTTGCCTCCTCCTCGACAGAATTCAAGGCTTCCTGTTCTCATTCCTCCAACTCCTTTGAAATTTGCATCGTGGCTTCCATAGCTAGTGGCCCTATCGACGGTTGTGAAGGTTGAGCCATTGCAAGGACTTGGGTGAGGGCTGCTTGGAGAGTTGGATCCATCAAGATCTGGGAGAGCTCAAGGGGAAGGTTTTGCATATGTCATGTAAGAGCCTCGGGCATAGTGGTAGTGGGAATGGGCGATGTTATTGTTGCTAGAGGGAGTGATGTAATTGGTGACATGGTAGCAGAGGAAGGGGGAGTGGTCACGCCAGAAGAGGACTCTATGATGACTACCGACCCGGCTGGGGGCAAAGGGGCAAGATGGACATAAATGTCCACTGCCGGTGGGGAAGCGACGACCGTAGCTAGGGAGGTGGGTGGTGCAACAGGAGGGGCAGGGAGAGCCAATGGAGGCCGAGATTCCTCCGCACCCACTACTTGTTTAAGCCTTTTGGGAGATGAGCCTCTCGTTTCTTTCTTCGCCTGTTCCTTCAGATCTGGAGACTGCGCGGCCTCTATTCCTTTCCTTTTCTAGGACCTTGTGACTGGAGGAGACTTGGAGGTTCCGCCAGTCGATGTGGTGGCCACAACATCCTCCATGGCACTCGACTCATTTTTGAGCCCCTCATAGGTCAGGACTACTCCTTGTCGCTTTAGATGTGCCACCTGCGCATCGATGCACTCCTTAGTACGAGTTATGATTGGCTGGGTGATGGTGTCTAGGTCATCGACCTCTTGTTCATCCCAGTCGATTGATGGTATTGGCAGGTTGGTAACCGCAGGGTACCTCGGGTGCATGATTGTGGACTCGCCTTCCTCGACCTGGTCCGGTATCAGGAATAGTTGCACTCTCTGCAGGAATAGTACCATCATGCGCATGCAGTGCCTTGCGCGCACCTCCTTGCCATCTTGGCAGTTGGCCCAGAAATCCTCAATGTGATATTGATGGGCATAGGCTGGCCCCAGTGCTTTCCTGACGTGGCCATGTGGATCCATCCGTGGGCGAGCGGTGTACTAGTCGAAATGGTACTCCTTCAGCTCCTTCTCAGAGTTACTGGCACACTAAGAGGTCTGCAGTCGGTACATGCCCTAGCCAAGGGTCATGCGATAGGAGATCCTTGCTATGTGCTTGTTGCTGAAGATTGCCTGGAGGTGTTGGAGTTACCGAGAGAGCTCCAAGAGGATGATTTTGTCATTGGCGTAGCGAGGTAATTTATACGGCCTTTTAGTGAAGCCCTGGGCCCGGATGTACGTAAACTTAGGATACTAGATGAACAGAAAAGCATATTGCTTCAGAAGCGCCTTGGCGTTGTGGGAGACGCTCCTCTCCAAGTCCCTGACAATCAACCTAATGATATGGCCAATGAAGGCGTCATTGACCCTGCAGTAGTCTTTCTTGAAATTCTGGTATTGAAGCTACAGGTGTTTATCATAGTTCTTTAGCCCTCACTTTTGCCCCTGATTAGGTGCCACAAACAACCCGTTATATTGTCTTTGATCTTCCACTAAATATACAAGGTAGGAGGTCATGTAAAACTTGGAAGTCTTTTTTACGTTGACAAACTGCTCATGGAAGCAGTCGCTTATGATTCCGCTCCAGTAAAATGAAACCTTCGTTGTGACATCCTCGTTTCCCCGCAGGATCTGCTCAATATAGTATGCCATCCACTCCTAGAAGTAGGTGGCCGTCGAAAGACCCATGACCCTGCTCAACATGGTTACCAGGTCGTGGTAATCCTCGTGGAAATTGCTACGGAAGAGTTCCTAGGGAACCTTCGCAGCGCTGGCTCATTTTTTCTTAAGCCAATGGAGGTTTATTGACTTCTTGCATCCTGTTGGGTTATTATCCCTTGCCGCCTGACATTCTTCTAATGTGGGGACCTCCATCTGTTGGAACGTGGGAATGTGGAATGTCTTGGTGATCCCTTCTGGTGACATATTTGCGAGGATGTTCCCCTCCTTATCAACAATTGTCTTGGTCTCGGTCTGGTAGGCTTCTCGGCAAACCATGATTAATTCGAGCGCCATGAGAGATGGAGGGAAACTGGCAGCCTTAGCTATGCCACTCTGCCTTATCAGTCTAACATTCTTTGTTGTTGGGTTTACCCTAACCCTCTGCGTGAATTCATCAATATCCACTTGGCCAAAGTTAGTGTCTGTAATTTCCTTCCAGTCCATTGTGACCTTTGAGTGGAGCGACTCACTCTGGAATTGCTACTTCATTTGGTGTTTGTCTTCTTTCCCTTGAGGGGTCCTTCCTGACTTCTTTCCCTTGTCCCCTTCGGTGGATGCCTCTAAAGTTTCTGCACCCGATTCCATATATTCTGCAAGTAGGGACAAAGTCAGCACAATAGATCATCAAAAGCATTCATATTAGTCCATATCTTGAAAACAACATCTATTTCAAATAATCAATCAATTATATCATGAACTTTCATCTTTAGATGTTATTGATCTTTCATTAAGGGCATTTGGACAATCTGGGCCCGGAGGCCCAGACTTCCCTGGCAGGAATGCTGTCTGGAAGGGAAAATGCAGTGGAAAGTTTCTGGAGACCTTCTTTGGTCAAATTTTAATATTCCATGAGGTTCATGATGAAAAGGACCCAAAATCAGCACGTGGGTCGAGGTTAGATTCCAAATTGGGGATCATTATGATCGATTTAGGAGAGCTCGGAGGTCTCAAGCGGGAAAGCTATCAGGAGATGGTAGTTTGAAGAGGCAGACAGCTGACGGAAATCCAAGGATGGAAGTCC
The DNA here is from genome assembly GCA_007258455.2 of Sequoia sempervirens. Taxonomy (NCBI): domain Eukaryota; kingdom Viridiplantae; phylum Streptophyta; class Pinopsida; order Cupressales; family Cupressaceae; genus Sequoia; species Sequoia sempervirens. Next base: position 150,767,364 of record VDFB02379711.1, on the reverse strand, counting down.
GGGGTCCGGGGCCCGGGGTGCCAAAGGACGCCTGGCATAAAGTCATTTTGTTTATGAGGGCTTGAGTCGGCGACACTGAGATGGCGAGCGACCTTCGCTATTTGAGACACCCAACACCAGATGGAAGTCTAGGAGGAGAAGCCCAACATCCAAAGACCGACGACATGCTTTGTGTTTTAGTTCAACGGCGGCAATTGGTAGGGCGGAACCCAGTGGTCAGAACACCGCACGAGGATTTCTATTTGGAATAGTGGGTGAGGACGGGAATCTTGGGATGCGAGGCCTGGTGAGCAGACGATCGTTCAAAGTTTGGCGAGATCCCATGGCAGATGACGCTTCGGGACCCGGTGAGCGGAAGGATGGGAAGGAATTTCCCCAATGGTGAGAGAGCGGTGGACTTCCGAGAACGGAAGTCCACCCACCTGGGCCCAAGAGGTCCAGAGGATGGAGCTCCATTAGCATGAAAAGCAAGCTAACAGTAGGGAAGCAGGTGGGATCCAGAGCACGGCGGCACCAATGACCCTACTATGAGAGCGGCGAAAAACGGGGTAAGGAGACCCGATGGTCGGAGCCCGGAGGCCAAAGGTAAGGCACAAGTTAAATCGCGAGGAGTCAAAGTCGGATGGGAAGGTGGATCCCGTAGACTGGGATGCCGGACAAACTTTGTCGTGGGCGACGACAAAACAGCCGGGACACCCCGGAGGTGGATCCCCGAGGTCCCGGGCCCGAGAGGCTCGATGGATGCATTCTCAGTTTGATGTTTCATGGCGAGGAGGAGGCCGGGATCCGGCATCCGGGAGGTAGGGGAAATTTGGCAGTTTAGGCATGGTGAATTGCAAGTGGAACTCCGGGACAGGAAGTCCGACGGGCCGGGCCCAGAGAGCGATGTTGCTGTTGGCAAGTTTTCAAAGTTTGATAACTGGACAGCGAAGGAAGGGCTCAGGCTCGAGGGAGGCAATCTCCCTATGCGAAGAATGACTGAGGACAAGAGAAGTCTCGGATCGGCGAGGAGGTCATTTCTAAGAGGCTTGTCGATTTTCCAAAACATGGGTTTGGTGCGCAAATTTGTGTCCTATCGTTTTATGCCTTCTTATCAATTGTTCATTGATTTAAATCTTCCAAAATCATGAAAAAAATGCACGGGAGGGCAAACAGATGGCCTACCTCAAACGCGGTATGTGGCAAGATGTGCGATCCACCAACGGTCGACGAATGATGCTAAGGGCGATGGTCGAGACAATGTCAAAGATGGTGGGCTCCAAATTATAGCTTGTTAATTTCGCTCCAATCCTACAAGATGATAATGACTAGCCAGGCTAGGCATTTTATACCCCAACCGCCATGAATGAGTGCATTTATTGCACGTACGACTGTGAAATAGGTTGGTGAATTTGAAGTTGGTGACGGTGGCAGGAAAGTCGGGGCCCGACGTCTGGGAGGACGCAAGACAACGGTCGTCGCTTGAAGTTTGATCTGTTAAATGGCGATGGTGGGAAGCAGGTCGGGACCCGGAGGGGGGAGCGCCGTCAGAGATCCGCCATCACGGATGGCGGAGCCATCATGGAATTTCGGAGATGGAATTCCAGATGTCCGAGCACAGAAGACGCCACGACAGGCGGGGGACAGCACCAGCTTCGAACAGGGAAAGGTCCGGCGGGACCCAGGGAGCAGGGCGCCACAGAGAGTCCACCGTCGCGGATGGTGAAACTCAAACAGAACCCTGGAGGAGGAACTCTGGGGTTCGAGACCTGAAGGGCGGGACGCCGCCCAAAAATTTCAACGAGTTTAGATGGAGGGTGGTGGGTCAGACCCTGAGGTCTGGAAGGACGCTCGGTGAATGCGACAAGGAACGACATTTCTAGAGGGGAAACCTGAATAGGGAATCCCGGACTCCCAGGCCCGGAAGGGCCTGGGGCTGTTTTCAGGGCCGAATAGCCAAAGGGACCCCGCGAGGTGCCAAAATGCAGCAAAACCAAAAGGGGAGGGCATGGTCGATTTATGGTGGGACTTTGAAGCAACATTGACCATCCAAGACATCAAAAAGTAGGGCACGCAAAATGAGGCAGTGACAAAAATGACCTGGCAAGGTGAAAAAAAAAAGGGGGGGTCCCCGTTCTGAATGGGGCGTGTGTGCTAAGGGTACAACAAATGGTGACTCCACTAGAGAATGCTCCCAAGCGTTCTAGGGATAAATATTCATTCAGGACCCATAATCTTTGGTTTCGCAGACTAGGAGTGGCTTCCAAAGATGAATCTGGGAGAACAAGATCCTTAACTGGGTCAGCTTACAGGACATCTCAGAAGTGTGTGTGGTGAGTTCTTTCCTTTCCTAGGGATAGTGACTAGGGTTACCAATTCAACTGAGCGAGCTACATAGATCATCTAACACCAAAAGTAACCTGGACATTGTCCCGCTGCCAGTCAGGCGTCTATAGCCCCGACAGAGTTGTCGCTATAATCTCATGGATATTGCTCTACTATCGGCCGGGCGTTCATAGCCCCGGTAGAGTTATCTGAACACCCATACAATCATTTATTTCCTTTTTCCAGAATTCCTTTGTTCCATTTTTGCTTTGATATTTCACTTCTCTTTTGTCATTTAGTTCGACCGGGTAAGCATTGAAGCCTACAATGGGTTTGAGACTATAGTGGTCATTGGAGCAGACTTAAGATTTTTCATTCACTAGGGTGCCATAACAACCATAGTACGGTCCTTCAAAAATTATTATTATGTACTTTGTACGAAATCTGAGATGGGTGTAAGAAGATCCAGCTAAGGGTCAAGTTCTGAGCAGAGTTCAAACAAGGAAATCATTCACGGAGAGCTTTCAAAGAATGATAATCTAGAGTGAATGTTTAGCCGAAGAACACAAAGAATGGACAGCAAAGTGAACCGCTTGTCCAGCAAGCACAACCACCGCAAATGAGCGGGAAACAAATTTTGAAACAAAACTGTCAAGAGGGAGAAAACAAAAGAGCGACGTAAACACAACGCAAGCAAGCCAGAAAGAAAACTACCCTAACCTATGCACAAGTATTTACAATGAAGAGCTTGAACGAGCTCAAGCCTGGAAGTAATGCTTCAGGTGCTACCCGTTAACTGGTAGCGGGATGTTCTCACTAGTTAGGGTCTTTAGGCGAAATATATTATCTCCTAAAATCTCAGCTATTTGAAAGGGGCCAAGCCAAAGCTTATCGAATTTGTTGTGTCTCCCTTTCTTTTCATGGGCCTTGTCCCAATATAGGACCAAATCTGTAATCCTAAAGGCCTTGATCTTGGCTCGGCAGTCGAACCATCTCTTAACTACTCCCTGATGTTTGGCAAAATTTTCTATTGCATAGTTTCAGACTTCCTCCAAGTGCAAGAGCTCAACTAACTGAGCTTCCCTATGATCTTCTCCCTCATAAAAATCATTGATGAACTGAAGAGTAGGAATCTTTAGATGGATGGGGAATATAGGTTCTAGGCCATAGACAAGGTGGAACGGGGAATCGCCAAGGGCAGCCTTGTGGCGGGTGTGATCAGCCCAAAGGGCGAAGCGGAGCTGGGTATGCCAGTCTTTGGGATTCTTATCTAACAGCTTCTTGATCACAGTAATTAGGTTTTTATTCATGGACTCGGCCAGGCCATTGCCCTGAGGGTAGTAATTGGATGAGAATTTAAGGACTATTCCATAGTCAAATGCCCAACTAGCAAATTTTAATGAAGCAAATGCAGGTCCATTATCACATACCAAAGCATAGGGATAACCAAAGCGATTTAAAATAAAACTTTCTAGAAAATTAGTAACTACTTCAGTTGTGCATTGCTTACATACTATTTCTTACGTCCACCTAGTACAGTAATTAGTAGCGGTAAGAATGTACCTGTGTCCCACAGATGATGGAGGGCTTACCGAACCGATGAAGTTGAGACCCCATTGCGCAAATGGCCTTACCTCTAGCACAAGCTACAGTGGGACCACAACATTCTTCTCCCTGGTGGCAGCGGTATGGCATGTGTGACATGAACGAACATGGCAATGGGCATCCTTGAAGACAGTTGGCCAATAATACCCTGCCCTCAATATCTGATGCGCAGTGGAAGAACTAGAACCATGGCCCGTGCCAAATTTGTTATGGAACTCTTTCAAGACCCGATCTGCTTCTCCCTTGCCAAGGCATCTCAAAATATGCATTCATGATTCTTCTTGTAGAGAATGGAACCCTGTAACATGTAGCCATTACTTTTCAATCTCAGGGCCCGCTTTTGGACTCCTTGCAGGTGCGGCAGGCACTTATGGTTTAGCAGATAGTAGATGATATTTTGGTACCACTCTCCGGGGGAGACATCCTCAAGTTGGTACTGCTACACAGTGAGTTCAGGTCCAGCTTCTGCTGCTGTTTCGGAAATTGTGCGGGTGAGTTCCTGCTCTCTCACTAGTTTCATCGGTTGGATCTCCATATCATACTCTTGGAGTAGGGTGACCCATTTAGCCCTTCGTTCACCCTATTCATTCTACATGAGCAGTTTTTTTACTGCTAGGTTGGGGACAATGGCAAACACCTTGTTGTGTAGGATATAGTGTCTAAATTTTTTCACCCCTCTGACGAGAGCATATGCCTATTTTTTAATGTTGTGATATCACAATTCAGCATCCTTGAGGGGGGCACTCATAAAGGTGATCGGATGCTCATTTCCTTCATCGTCCTTCTGGGTCAACATGCTAGCACATGAATGCTCTAAAGCAAATGAATAGATGTAGAATGGCTTCAGATAATTTGGGCTAACTAACATAGGTGCCTCAGCGATGGCCCATTTGATTTCTTCGAAGGATTGTTTGGCATCAGGTGTCCATTCAACTTTGGCATTTTGTTTGAGCATGGCATTGAGAGGTTTAACAATCTCCGCGAAACTTGTGATGAATTTTTGGATGAAGTTGATCTTTCTGAAGAAAGATTTTAATTCTTTCTTGCTTCCTGGGGGCTGAATTTTGAGTAAAGACTTAATACGTTCAGGATCAATGGAGATTCCCTATTCTGAGATGATATGCCTGAGCAATCTACCTTCAGTCACTCCGAAAATGCACTTCTTAGGGTTAAGGGAAACCCCAAACTCCCTGCATCTCTAAAATACCTTGCATAAATCAGAAACATGATCACCTCATCTTTTAGAAAACATAGTTAAATCATCCATGTAGATGATTATGCACTTGCCAATTAAGTCCTTGAAGGTGATATCCATGGCACGTTGAAAAGTGGCGCTGGCATTGATGAGTCCAAAAGGCATTTTTATATATGTGAACATCCCCCACTTAGTGGTGAACGCTGTCTTATGACAATCCTCATACTGTACCATTACCTGGTTATATCCGGAGTACCCATCCAGGAAAGACATCATCTGGGAGCCATTGACGATCTGCAACACCTCATCTAATGAAGGTACTGGATAGTTGTCTTTCTCCGAGGTGCGGTTCAGATTGTGGAAATTCATACACAATCTAATCTCTCCATTCTTTTTTCTGACTGGGACCAAATTGGCCACCCACGTGGAGTGCCTAACTGGAAAAATGATTCTTGCTGATAGCAATTTTTGCACCTCCTTATAGACGACAGGTTCTAATAAGGCATTGATAGGGCGCTACCGCTGGTGGAATGGCCTCACTTCTGTCTTAAGAGGGATAGTGTGTGTAATGACAGAAGTGTCATAGGTCTTCAAATCTTCATAGCTCCACGCCACCACATCATGGTACCTTCGCAATGCATCCGTGATTCCTCTCCTTTCCTCTGGTGTGCACACCTTGCCGATAAAAATATTCTTGATCTCCTCGGCTGTCCCAAGGTTGTGAGCATTGCACTGGTTGCTTATGGCCTCCTTTTTTTGTTAACTCATCCTGATCTCTGATATAATCCAAGTCAAATATGCATTCCTGCTGAACCATGCCTCTGGGGATTGTGTTGGTTTTGAGGTTAATAACCCCCTCTATGTCTAGTTCGGCTTCTTGTGGATCAGCTTCATCAATTATCTAGGTTACAAAGACATCAAAACTTGTGATAAATTGAAGGATATGCTTGTCATCATTGAATACTTGCATGTGGGTAACATTATCTAGGACTGATGGCGTGGATGTTAGCTCAACAGTGAATTTCTTGAGCCCAGACAAAGAGAGGGGTTGTAGAGTACTGACTGCTTGAGCCAAGGCGTCAGCTGTATGATTCTGAGCATAAGGGATCAGTTGTATATTGAATGCATCTAAGCCCTCCAAGAGGTTCCAAACCCTATGCCTATAGTTTGTGAGTCTCCGATCATGACAGGAATACAACTTTCTGACATGTTTAACTACAAGTTCAGAATCTTCGAAAACTTGCAGCATTTTTACATTTTTCTTCAAGGCCATGAAGAGACCAAGAACTAAGGCCTCGTATTCCGCTACGTTATTGGTGCAATAGAACTGTAATCAGTGGGTAGCGAGAAATGTCTTACCCATTGGACTGACAAGTTCGAATTTAGCTCTAGCTCCTTTCCTGGACTTTGATCCATCAAATCGGAGCATCCAACACGCGGAGGATTCCTTATCTTTGTGTCTGATTGAACTTCTATTCCCTTTCGGCTGGCCAGCTGACCCTATGATCTTAGGGGAATTTTCAGGTTCAATGTCTTGATTAACACGTGGTTCTACTGGTGCCTCCTTTAGCCTTTCCATCTGAGGAGCAGCTATTTTTCTAACATATGCAACCGCTACTTGACACAAGCAACAATCAAACTCGGAGTGCATAGCATTGTGAACCCAGCACTAGTTTGGCAATAAGAGATCCTGCAAATTCATTCGGGACCCTAGGCTAAGCTGATCCCTTGCGCATTTTTCTATGAATTCTTAGAAACCATTGAGTAGTCCCCAGTCGTCATCCTCATCAGACTCTTCATCGGCTTCTATCAATGTTTCTGCATCTGGGGGCATTCGCGTAGACCCGGTCGAAGGACTACACAACACCAACAACACTTCATCTGCACGTTCTTCCAGGAGCCCAACCTCATTTTGGTAGGCAAAAGGGTGGTAATTCCCCAGGTCAGTCTCGACGAACAACACCTCACTAAGATTATTGTATTTCGTGATCATGCACTTCATACGGGGTTTACGGTCGATGCAGATATGATTTGGGAGCCCCTTCCATGGTAGCCACATGTGAGAAAGATCTGTGGTGGTGTATCCATTCAATGCCTTGGTGAATTCCCTTCCCAAGATGATTCCATATGCATCGGGAATGTCAGCCACTTGAATATCGATGACTTGTTGTATCCATGGGTCTACAGCAATCTACATCAGGATATAGTTTATTTCACCCATGATGTTGAGCTTTGTTTTGTCTAGCTGAGTCACCTTCCTTTTTGAAGGTGTGGGGGTGATGCCAAGAGCCTTGCATACTGCCAAAGGCATGACATTAGCAGACGCTCCTGAATCGAGCAGGCAGTTATGTAGGTTCTTCCCAAAGATTCTAATGGTGGTTAGAAAAGGGGGAGTTTCTGGTCTCCCTTGGAAGATGTCCATAGGCGTGTCCATGTGAGCTATTTGACCTTTGTTCTTTTCATTATCCATATCCCTGATCTTTCTAAACAGGTGGTCCTTGGAAAGCTGCCTGTTAGCCCTTTCTGACTCCTTTTCAATTTGTTTACTTGCTGATTGATTCACAAGAACATCCTTCTTTTTCCCACTATTATCCTATATTTATGGTTCTTTCCTAGGCTTGTCAAAGGTAACCCTCTTAACTAGGATTTTTTGTGTTTTATTATAAGATGACATCCCATTAAAAACCCTAAAAAAGGCATGCCTTACAGTAGGGACCTTGAGTAATTTGAAGGCTGACAAGCTAATTTTTACCTTCTTGAACTCTTCTGCTATATATTCACCCATTTGCTCAATTTCTGAGCTAAAAGCTTGGCCTATAGCAGAACTAGGAGGTTGGACCTTCGTTTGTCCAGGCGGATTTTGGGATTGGCCTTGAGGCTGATTTGTGACTGGTTTTGAGATCTATTTTTGTTGAGGTATTGGGTAGGTATGTGAGGAAGCCCAGGGTTATTACTGGCATTAGGATCAGGCGGAGTGGCTAAATTGTTTGGTAGGGTAGAAGTTGTAAAGGGTCCACCCGCTTGTCTATTCCTAAGGAAATAGGGAGTCAATCTCTGATGGAATATGTGGACTTCATCTACAAATGACTCTTCTTCCTCTACCGTACCATTATCTACTGAATTAAAGAGCTGAGCCAAAGTTTGTTCATTACTTACTTCTTGTGCTTCTTCATCCTCAATAGGAGCAGGTTCGACTTTGGGCTCGTTGTGATCACCTCGCGGGAATGACGCTTGGTTAACTATGAGACAGGAGGAATCGTAGGGCTCGGATGGGATGATGTCCTTGTAGTTGGCATTGTCGACTGCATTTTGTACCTCCACCTGGAAGATTTCAGCAGCTGTCTAGAACTTGGGACAATCTAGCTCGGAATGTCTGCTAGTTTTGTGAAGTCGACACCATCCAGACAAGGCCGCCTTGGCCAGGTATACACCGCTAGACGTTGTCATTGCTTACCAATTGATCGAAAGGCGTAGGGACACCACCATTGTTGGGTCTGGTGTTCCACGTGCGATTCTACCTCTGAGAAGGTCTTCTTTCTGCATTTTTATTAGTGTTTTTCTCGCTCATAATTCTACCCGGAGGAAGTGCCTGCTTCCCGATTATCCCTACTATCCCTATTGTCTTGGTCGTTCCAGTTGAGATTGGCTTGGAAGTTACACTAGAAGGCCTGCAACTGGTTATTCTAGTTTTTTAGGTGCATCATTTCTGTGGACATCTTCTTTATCATCTCAGTTAGTTCCTCTAACTTATCTTTCTCAGTCGCGCCTCTAGGCAATAGAGCATGATTTTTAAGAAAAGCAGGTGGCGCTGCCGGCTGATTCTAATAGGCTAGAGGAAAATTTGGTCCCGATAGGTACAAGGGCACCTGGGGTTGTTGGGGGTATGCCTGATGTTGTGGAGTAATCTGAGAATAGTTATACTACTGCTGGGGCTGCATATAGGAAGGCGTAGGAGGTGCATAATTCAATAGCTGTCTTGAATGTGGTACCATAGGCAATTGAGGTACCTGGTTCATAAGAGGGGTTTGGTGAACAAACGCCTGTTTAAGCCCCTGAATCTACATTGGGTGGGCTACCGGCCTCAAAGAAGGTAGTGGGCCAGAGATATTCTGCCCCAAGTCTACAATGGCGACAACAACTTCTGCATAGGTGGTCACCAAGGTAGTGAGTGATGGGCACATCCTTTTCACCAAGGCCGACGTGAGGTTGTCCAACGCTGCATAATAGACCGGGAGAGCCACCGCATTATTATGGAGGTACGGATCCTAAAGCCTTGTGTAGGACCGATGGAAGTGGTCATTAAAGGAGCCAATAGGTTCATTGACTTCCCTCCTAATGAACATAAATTGTTGGTAAAGCTCCGAAGGGTTGATGGGGATCTTGTATTTCTACAGGAAGTCATTCTTCATCAAATTCCATGAGGTAATGGATCCCCTTGGTAGATTAATGTACCAGTAGAAGGTCTCTTCCCCCAATGAATGTGGAAAGAGGCGGCATGCAACATCCTCGTGGTCAACTTGCATCTCGGTGATGGTTGTCTTGAATATTTTGATATGCTCCTCAGCTGTTCTTTGCAGATTACGTGGATGGAATTTCGAATAAAATCCCTCCAGATTCTTGGGCATATCATTATAGGCAGCGAAGTGTATAGGTTAAGGGTTATGTGCTAACCAAGCCATGGAATGTGGCGGAGGTGGTGCTTGCTATTGGAGAACAGGAATTTGGGGTTGTATTTACAACACACCAGCAATTTGGGGCTGCACTTGAGTTATGGTTGACTGGACTGTGCCTTGGGCTGGAAAGGCTGGGAGAGAAGCAATCCACCAGCTGCCGGAGATAGGAGGTGCAAATACAGTTTGAGATGGGTGGGTGGAAGATGAAGGCCAGCTGAATGAAGGTGAGGGTGGAATGGAAGCAGATGGAATGGAGGAAGAGGAAGAGGCAACGCTACTTCCTTGAGCTCGCTTTGTCCTCGTAGGAGGCTGTAATTCTTCAAATTTTCCCTTGTTTGGTGTTGACCGTAGAACTCTTTGAAATCTTTCCAGGGAGAATGATCTGATTCGATCCAGCTTCACTTTATCCCTTAACTTAATATTTCCACCGTGGCCTTCCTTCTAGCACCAGTTTTGTTGATGGTGTTTTTATGCACTTCTCAACACAGGTAGTGCGTAGGTGCACTACCTCTCTTGAAAGACAATCTTCCACAATCGGATTGCAGAACACTATCCCAAGGTCTCTCGGATGTCAGGTCATGACAGTGCTTAGATACCTTAGTAGTTTGATGTTATTTACTGGAATCACAAGGCGGTCTTACAGAAAATATAAAACATGGACACAAAGCATGGAAGTTGGATCTTAAAATGGAGTTCATATGATGGAAAGTTGTCATGCATTGGCTGTAGGTTCAAACAGTGATCTTTGACACCATTTAGTTGTTGGTTTTGGCTTTACAATGTGTAATGAACCTTAACATAAGTCAGTTCTTAAAAAAAGGAAAAGGCAAAGGGAAGGAAAAGTTCCTAAGTTTGAAGCCAGCTATGAATAGTGATAATAGAGTTCCTGCAATGGACAATTCCTCAAAACAATATCCCACTTAACCAGGGATTTCACAGTATCATGGAAATTGTGCTATCTTCTAAGGTCTGCAAATATTTAATCTCTCATTCACCATGTACATGCATGAATCAAAGATAAATGTTCGGAGCAGCTTTGAAATGAAGTCCAGACTAACTTTGCACAACTATCTACCATCAGCAAACAGTAAAAAGTATGGACAAAAAAATCATCAAAGCAGGAATTTTCATAATCACCCAACAGCATTCTAAGATCTATCCAAAGAAATAAGATAACTAACTAAACAACAATAGAATCTAAGTGAAACATCTAACATTGGAGACTGAATCAAGCAACATGGGAGAAACCAAGAAAATACATCAAGTCAATGCTTTTTCTTATAAATTTCTGCAGCATGCCTTTACAACAACTCAAATCTCACTTTTGCAAATGAGAGGAGTGTCCTATTTATAGTTTCCCAAAAGTTAAATAAATGGCCAAGATTCATTCTCATTGTGTGGCTAAAATTCATTACAAAATAGGGTTTCACCTACCCTCAAATAGATTCTAATTTAAAATTATATTTTTGTCCCTTTCCTATTTCGTCTTCTAGCTGATGGCACTGTAGCTCTTTCGTCATTTAGCAAATTGCTATTTTTTTGCTATAGCTACTCTTCAGGAAAGTCTTCATCTTTGGCTAGGCTGTCCTCCTGCTCCTCGGAAGTTGTGTTCTATATATTTGAGGATGACCACTTGGAGCTTGTCTATTTCGAGGATTTCACATTGCAACGCCTGATAGCTCCATTCCTTAGCATTTTCTTCCAGCCTTTTTCAATCCTCATCATATTTCGAGCCTTGGTCTCTGAACAGCTCGGATTGGTCAAAGGCATGGGCAGCAAAACTCAGAAATTCTGTTGTGATTTCTCCAGCTGTCCCGTCCTTCATCTTCTCCTGAAAGTGGGGTTTGATCTTCTCTGGATCCATTTGTACAGTGGGCATATCATAGCCCGTCATCAACTTAAGGTACTGGGCACATTCTGCCCGAATTTCCTTGATCCACTCAATGTCTGGATCCACTCTGCTCAGGATTTGCTCCAACCTCTCCTTCCGATTGTCGAAGTCTCTGCGCCACACATCCATTAGCCAGTGATCTTCTTTTTTAAACTCTAGTTTCTCCTCCTATGTGGCCTCAGACATTTGAAGGATAGCTTCGATCCTTGGGAAGGTGGATTCATAGGTTGAGGGGAAATCAGTGCAGAGCCTCCATGTGCTCTCCAGAGATATTATTAAGTCCAAGAACTTGTTGGCTGTCCGCACAGCCCTGCTGATTCCCATGTTCCCGATGAATGAGACTTGTCGGAACCAGTCCTCAGTGGTTTTCTCCAAGTTCTTTCTTCTTTCCATTTTGTCGATCTATTCTTTGGAAAGCAACTAAGGTGCGGCCGTGCAGGTGGTGGGTAGGTCGTCCACTGAGGACCATTACTATATATAATCTGTTAAGGCAGCAACCTATGCCTTGAGCTCATCCTTGGAGATTTTATCCTGCTTTATCAGGTGCACCACTGTGGCCACCGACTCCTCAAGGTGCTTGACCTTCTGTTCTCTAGTTGTAATCCCTAGGTCAATGGTGGAGATGCTGTAGCTCACCCCTACCTGGCCAATAGTAGGTGTTGCAATTTGTGCTGCTCAGAAACTAGAAGCATCCATTTTTATCTTGGATCAGACCTTGGGCTTCTTCTCCTTCTTTGTCATGATTTGGGATCGAGCCAAGATGGCCTCCAACCTTTCCCTTGGGTCCTTCAGCACAAAGGTCTTTTCTTCGAGTTGCTTATCCAACCATTCAGGCATGGCAGACTTCCCCTTAGGTGGATCATGGCTACCCTCGCCCTTCTCAGTCAAAGGTAAGACTTCTGCTTCTTTTTCCTTTTGGGATTCTCCTTTCTTTTGGGCAGCATCCTCCTTCTCTTCATCGAAGTCATGAACGAACATGAGGCATTTGACAAGGAGCTTGGTGGATGGTTGCTGGATGGGGCTTTCTTCTTTTGCTGCTTCTTCCTCTTTCTTATCCTCGATAGCCTTGGCCTCGAGGCTTTTGGCAGCATGTGTCTTAGCCTCAGTTAAGTCTTTTCTCTGCTATTCTTTTGGTGGCTGCCCCTCTTCACCATGTGGTGACTCCTCTACCTCCTCCTCGACAGACTTCGAGGCTTCCTATTCTCGTTCCTCCAACTCCTTTGAAATTTGCATCGTGGCTTCCATAACTACTGGCCCTATCGGTGGTTGTGAAGGTTGAGCCATTGCAAGGACTTGGGTGAGGGCTGCTTGGAGAGTTGGATCCATCAAGATCTGGGAGAGCTCAGGGGGAAGGTTTTGCATATGTCGTGTAAGAGCCTCGGGCATAGTGGCAGTGGGAATGGGCGATGTTATTGTTCCCAGAGGGAGTGATGTAATTGGTGACATGGTAGCAGAGGAAGGGGGAGTGGTCATGCTAGAAGAGGAATCTATGATGACTACCGACCCGGTTGGGGGCGAAGGGGCAAGATAGACAAAAATGTCCACTACCGGCGAGAAAGCGATGACTATAGCTAGGGAGGTGGGCAGTGCAATAGGAGGGGCACAGAGAGCCAATGGAGGCCGGGATTCCTCCGCACCCACTACTTGTTTAAGCCTTTTGGGAGATGAGCCTCGTGTTTCTTTCTTCGCCTATTCCTTGGGATCTGGAGACTGCGCAGCCTTTGTTCCTTTCTTTTTCTGGGACCTGGTGACTGGAGGAGACTTGGAGGTCCCGCTAGTCGACGTGGTGGCCCCAACATCCTCCGTGGCACTCGGCTCACTTTTGAGCCCCTCATAGGTCAGGACTACTCCTTGTCACTTTAGATGTGCCACCTGCCCGTCGATCCACTCCTTAGTACAAGTTCTGATTGGTTGGGTGATGGTGTCCAGGTCATCGACCTCCTGTTCATCCCAGTCGATTGATGGTATTGGTAGGTTGGCAACCGCAGGGTACCTCAGGTGCATGATTGTGGACTCGTCTTCCTCGATCTAGTCCGGTACCGGGAATGGTTGCACTCTCCTCAGGAATAGTACCGTTATGCACATGTAGTGCCTTGTGTGCACCTCCTTGTCATCTTGGCAATCGGCCCATAAATACTCAATGTGATATTGATGGGCATAGGCTGGCCCCAGTGCTTTCCTGATGTGGCCATGTGGATCTATCCATGGGCGAGCAGTGTACCAGTCGAAATGGTACTCCTTCAACTCCTTCTCAGAGTTATTGGCACAATGGGAGGTCTGCAGTCAGTACATGCCCTGGCTGAGGGTCATGGGATAGGAGATCCCTACTATGTGCTTGTTGCTAAAGATTGCCTAGAGGTGTTGGAGTTGCTGAGAGAGCTCCAAAAGGATGATTCTGTCATTGGGGTAGCGAGGAAATTTATTCAGCCTTTTAGTGAAGCCCTGGGCTTGGATGTACGTAAACTTAGGATACTAGATGAACAGAAAAACATATTGCTTCAGAAGCGCCCTGGCGCTGTGGGAGACCCTCCTCTCAAAGTCCCCGACAATCAACTTGATGATATGGCCAATGAAGGCATCATTGACCCTGTAGTAGTCTTTCTTGAAATTCTAGTATTGGAGCTGCAGGTATTTATCATAGGCATTTAGACCTCGTTTCTACCCCTGATCAGGTGCCACAAACAACCCGTTGTATTGTCTTTGATCCGCTAGTGAATATACAAGGTAGGAGGTCATGTAAAACTTGAAGCTCTTTTTTACCTTGACAAACTGCTCATGGAAGCAGTTGCTTATGATTCTACCCTAGTAGAATGAAACCTTCATTGTGACATCCTCGTTTCCCTGCAGGATCTGCTCAATATAATATGCCATCCACTCCTGGAAGTAGGCAGCCGTCAGAAGACCCATGACCCTACTCAACATGGTTACCAGGTCATGGTAATCCTCGTGGAAATCACTACAGAAGAGTTCCTAGGGAACCTTCGCAGCACTGGCTCATTTTTCCTTAAGCCAATGGAGGTTTATTGACTTCTTGCATCCTTTTGGGTTATGATCCCACGCCGCCTGACATTCTTCTAATGTGGGGACCTCCATCTATTGGAACGTGGGAATGTGGAATGTCTTGGTGATCCCTTTTTGTGACATATCTGCGAGGATGTTCCCCTCCTTATCAACAATTGTCCTGGTCTCAGTCTGGTAGGCTTCTCAGTAAGCCATGACTAATTCGGGTGCCATGAGAGATGGAGGGAAACTAGCAGCCTTAGCTATGCCACTCTGCCTTATCAGTCTGGCATTCTTTGTTGTTGGGTTTACCCTGACCCTTTGCGTGAATTCATCAATATCCACTTGGCCAATGTTAGTGTCTATAATTTCCTTCCAGTCCGTTGTGACCTTTGAGTGGAGTGGCTCGCCCAGGAATTCATACTTCATTTGGTGTTTGTCTTCTTTCCCTCGAGGGGTCCTTCCTGACTTCTTTCCCTTGTCCCTTTCAGCAAATGCCCCTGAAGTTCCTGCACCCGATTCCATATATTCTGCAAGCAGGGACAAAGTTAGCACAATAGATCATCAAAAGCATTCATGTTAGTCCATATCTTGAAAACAACATCTATTTCAAATAATCAATCAATCATATCATGAACTTTCATCTTTAGATGTTATTCATCTTTTATTAAGGGAATTTGGACAATCCGGGCCCTGAGGGCCGGACTTCCCTGGCAGGAATGCTGTCTGGAAGGGAAAATACAATGGAAAGCTCCCGGAGACCTTCTTTGGTCAAATTTTAATATTCCATGAGGTTCATGATGAAAAGGACCCAAAATCAGCACGTGGGTGGAGGTTAGATTCCAAATTGGGGATCGTTAGGATCGATTTAGGAGAGCTAGGAGGTCTCAAGCTAGAAAGCTGTCAGGAGATGGCAGTTTGAAGAGGCAGACAGCTGACGAAAATCCAAGGATGGAAGTCCGGGGTCCATGGCCCGGGGGGCCAAAGGATAGCCGGCATAAAGTCATTTCATTTTTGAGGGCTCGGGCCGGCAACACCGGGATGGCGAGCGACCTTCACTATTTGAGATGGCGAACACCGGACGAAAGTCTGGGAGGAGAAGCCCGGCATCCAGAGCCCGAGGACGTGCTTTGTGTATTAGTTCAACGGTGGAAATTGGCAGGGTGGAACCCGGCTGTTGGAATGTCGAGCGGGGATTTCTATTTGGAACGGCGGACGAGGATGGGAATCTCAGGATGCGAGGCCCGGTGAGCAGACAGTCATTGAAAGTTTGGCGAGATCCCACAGCAGACTGTGCTTCGGGACCCGGCGAGCAAAAGGACGGGGAGGAATTTCCCTGACGGTGAGAGAGCGGCAGACTTCTGAGAACGGAAGCTCACCCACCGAGGCCTGAGAGGTCCAGAGGACGGAGCTCCATTAGCGCGAAAAGCAAGCCAACAGTGGGGAAGCAGGCGGGATCCGGAGCACAGGCGGCACCAATGACCCTGCCGTGAGAGTGGAGGAAATCGGGGTAAGTAGACCTGACGGCAGGAGCCCAGAGGCCAAAGGTAAGGCACAAGTTAAATCGCGAGGAGTCAAAGTCAGATGGGAAGGTGGATCTCATAGACCAGGACGCTGGACAAACTTTGCCGTGGGTGACGGAAAAACAGCTAGGACACCTTGGAGGTGGATCCCCGGGGTCCTGGGCCTGAGAGGCCTAGCGGACGCATTTTCAGTTTCATGTTTCATGGCGAGGAGGAGGCCGGGATCCGACATCTGGGAGGTAGGGGAGATTTGGCAATTTAGGCATAGCGAATTGCAAGCAGAACTCCGAGATAGGAAGTCTGACAGGCTGGGCTCAGAGAGCGATGTTGTCGTTGGCAAGTTTTCAAAGTTTGATAACCAGACGGCGAAGGAAGGGCTCGGGCCTGAGGGAGGCAATCTCCCTGTGCGAAGAACGGCTGAGGACAGGAGAAGTCCCGAATCGGCGAGGAGGTCATTTCTAAGAGGCTTGTCGATTTTCCAACACATGGGTTTGGTGCACAAATTTGTGTCCTATCATTTTATGCCTTCTTATCAATTGTTCATTGATTTAAATCTTCCAAAATAACAAAAAAAATGCACGGGAGGGCAAATGGATGGCCTACCTCAAATGCGGTATGTGGCGGGACGTGGGATCCACCAACGGTCGATGAATGATGCTGAGGGCGATGGTCGAGACGATGCCAAAGATGGTGGGCTCCAAATTATAGCTTGCAAATTTCACTCCAATCCTGCAAGATGATAATGACTGGCCAGGCTGGGCATTTTATACCTCAACCACCATGAATGAGTGCATTTATTGCACGTACAACCACGAAATAGGTTGGTGAATTTGAAGTCGGTGATGTCGGCGGGAAAGCCGGGGCCCGACATCCGAGAGGACGCAAGACAACGGTCGTCGCTTGAAGTTTGATCGGTTAAACGGCGACATCAGGAAGTGGGTCGGGACCCAGAGGGGGGAGCGCCACCATCACAAAATTCCAGAGACAGAATTCTGGACATCTGGGCCCAGAAGATGCCATGGCAGGTAGGGGATGGTACCAGCTTTGAATGGAGAAAGGGCCAGTGGGACTCGGGGAGCGGGGTGCCGCAGAGAGTCCGCCGTCGCAGACAACGAAACTCAAACAGAACCCTGGAGGAGGAACTTCGGGGTTCGGGACCCGAAGGGCGGGACGCCGCCCGAAAATTTCGATGAGTTTAGACGGAGGGCGGCAGGTCAGACCTCGAGGTTTGGAAGGACGCTCGACAAATGCCGCAAGGAACAAAATTTCCAGAGGGGAAACCCGAATAGGGAATCCTGGACTCCTGGGCCTGGAAGGGCCGGGCCGTTTTTAGGGCCGAATAGCCAAAGGGACCCCGCGAGGTGCCGGAATGCAGCAAAACCAAAAGGGGAGGGCATGGTCGATTTATGGTGGGACTTTGAAGCAACATCAACCATCTGAGACATTAAAAAGTAGGGCACGCAAAATGAGACAGCGACAAAAATGACCCAGTAAGGCGAAAGAAAAAGCGGGGGGGTCCTCGTTCTGAATGGGGCATGTGTGCTAAGGGCACAACAGTTCCAAAGTGGATGCTATTTTATACAAAATTTTGGTTAAGAGGCTCATGTACCCTACTAAAACAAGAATTTATATTATTTATATTGTGAGCCTCACCTCTCAGTTCATACAGGATCCACATGAGTCTCTTTGGGGTGCCACAAAAAGAATCTTAAGGTATGTGAGTGGTACACATAATTTTGGTATTCATTATTCTCCCACACATAAGTGTGAGCTAGTTGGTTACACTGATTCTAATTGGGTTGGTTCAGTGGATGATAGAAAATCAATATATAGTTATATTTTCTCACTTGGATCTAGAGTTGTCTCATGGAGTACTAGAAATTAGGCAACCATGTATCTCTCTTTTGTAGAAGCAAAGTATATTGCAGCAAAAGCAACCAGTTGTCGATCCATATGGATCCAACGGATTTTAGAAGATCTGCGCTTTTTTTAGAAAATCCAACCACTATTTATTGTGATAATAGTAGTACCATTTTAATGACAAAAAATCATGTGTTTCATGCTAGATCAAAGCACATTGAGATCAAACATCACTTAATCTGAGATTCAGTTCAAGATGGGATAGTGGAATTATAGTTTTACCCTACATCTAAGCAAGTTGCTGATATTTTTACCAAAGCACTACCTACAACTAGTTTTGTTGCTTTAAGGAATTGGTTGGGACTCATCCCCGTTGCTCATGTAGGGGAAGATTGAAGGCATGCACGATCAATGCCTTCATGCACTTCATGCAATCTATTATTACATAATAAACTACAATTGTGTGCAGTCTTCTTTTTCAGTGGTAGTTAAATAAAAATATATTTAGCTTTTTAGAATTTCATGCATTGTTCTATTTAGAATCTTCTTTGTTAGTTCGTAGCTTCATGTGATGCATAATAAACATCACTATGCAGTTGTAATAGTTAGGTTTTAGAATTAGTTTTTTTAATAATATCTTTCTACTAGTAATCATACTTATATGAGTAGACTAGACATTAATTTCAATTAAGGATTTTGTACTCTATTTTTTGAATTGAATAATTCAAATTTCTTCTCAACAACATTTTTCACTTTCTATTAGATCAAATTTGTATTGATTATTGAATTTAATGTTTGTTTAAATTTCCAGTATAGTATAAAATCTTAGGGGTGATCCCACAAAGTTGGTTTACAATTTTTGGGAGATTCTATTTTTTGTTGAAATCACATATTTTTAGAAAATATAATCATTTAAGCCTTAAAAATTTCCATTTAAAGCATTCCAATTGAAGAGGGTTTGATTGAACCACCTTAGATCAAAACAACTTGGATCTAGAACCTCGCTAATTTTAAACCATACCTATAACAGAGTCACCTTTATACCTATCAAAATGTAGATAAAAAACCACTTTTGATTTACCTTTTGGGGGATCAAATCAATTCATTAAATTTTTTTTTTGTAAGTATGTAGTCCTTATTATAAGCTTCCCAAATAGTATAATTTTAAATAAATTTAATTTTATTATTAGATTTATTTTTTTATTTCTTGTGAATGTAGGTTTTTCACCGAAAATCAAGCTCTTTGTTATGCACATGTGGAAATATAGAATATTATCATTTTATTTTATTTTGAAAAATATGAGTGCACCAGATATTGAAGTCCTTGATCAAACAAAAATAAAATTTAATTTCGATACATGTGAAAAGAGTTATGTGTTATACGGTCTGCCTATGTCTGAATTGTAATTGGTTTGACTTCAAAACTTGATTAAGGAAAAAATATTCAATAAAACACTATGAAACCAATTGGAATCACTCAATATCGTAGTTTCAAATCTAAATTCAAAAAAATTAGAATTTTCCCCTTCATGGAAAAAAGTTATGTGTTATACAGTGATCATTGATAGATCCCCTCAAAAAAATTATTGGTTCCACCTTAAGTTTATGAAGAATTTGGCTTGGGTCCTTGTTTCTAATATTTGGTCATGTCCCCATCACTATATTATGGTTTTATGTTGATTTAAACCTTTTAGAAATGGTCTATAAGTTATACAACCCTTGGTCCTTGTATTATTGTAGTGACTTGTATTCCTGATCTCCAGTTGCCTAAGTGTGCTGTAGAAAAATGGTCCCTTGTCATTTTCATGGAATTTTAGGTCTTGTTTCATGGTGTTGGAACTATGTTGCTTTGATTTTATGTTGCAACATGGCTTGAAAATGCTTATTTAGCTAATAAAACTCAAAGAACGATGTCTTGTGAAGGTGTTGTGAAGTGTTGTAAAAAATTTCTACATTCTTCTAGACTCTATTTAATGCAATTTACCTAAAAACCACCTTTTCACTTATCAATAATCCCTATTTTGAAGTGTCGTAAAGTCTTGTAACAAGCTTTCACACTCTTCTAGACATATTTTCACTATTTACACCCTTCTCATACTTTATTTTATCTCTTTATGCCCTCATAAGTTGTCATTAAGTGTATTTTTGAATGTTATCCTGAAAAAAAACCATTAAATACAACATTTTTCTTGACACATTTTTTTAGGTCCTAGGTGGGACCCATTCACCATGTGAGGCGAATGAGTCCCCCTTGGCCCTAACTTCAAAATATTTCAAATTTCCTTTCGAAATTTTATTCAAAATCACTTGATGTTGGCTTGTGATGAGGTATGAATAGATACTAAAGGCATGCAAGAATTATATAAATAAGTTATTTTCACCTCATTTTACATCTCCTCACTCATTCAAGCATTCAATCTCACATTTCAAGCATTCAAGAATTTTGCATCATCTTTTCAAGCACTATTCAAGCACTTTGAAATAGCCATTAACATTACTGCAGGCTTGCATTATCAAGGGTTAGGTAAGTTGATAGCATTTTCATGTTATTAGTTTATCTTCCTCTTTCATTTCATTATCTTTTCAAGGGTTTAATTACCAAAAGTGGGGTTTGACTAATGCTTACCCCTATTCACTAACCCTCAATCTTTTTTCCCCTATTGCATGTTTGTTTGTATCTCTTTGTATGCAAATTTGATAGGTTATTAGATGTTGAAGATTGATTTCCAAGTCAACTAGGTGCTTCAAGTCAACTTGAGTCAAATTCAAGCTTGGAGAGAGTTATTTGTTTGTTTTTTGCAGAACTGACTTTGGCAACCCGAACAAGTAGACTTTTCTAGGTCTGGTGTTGCAGAGTTGTCTCCTGATTTTTCAAAAAATTGGAAGAGGATTGATTCACCACCTATGGTGAATGAGTCCTACCTTAGGACTGAAAAATCTGAATTTTGTTATATTTCGGATCTCGACAGATAGAAACCAGTTCTAGACACTTTTTCACTAGGTGGAGGACTAATTCACCACCTTGGGAAAATGAGTCCCACTATGAAAATTCAGTAATTTCCATCAGCATCCAAAAACCTCTAGAATCATCACAATTCATGCAGATGCACTCAGATTCATTTCTATACTTTCTATTTTGCATTATTTCTTCATTTACATAGTTATTTGCATTTCACATTATGTTTTCAAACAAGTCATAAATCTTAGTTTCGAATTAATTTTCAATCATTCAGATTAGTCAATTGCATTTAATTAAGTTCATTTACACTAAAAAACATTGCATACATCCTAATTTGAGTGATACATTAGCATTTTTGGCCCTATCTCTCTACCGTTTAGGTGAAAAACCCTAGAAGTGCAAGAGTAGTCCATAGGGTCCCAAAAATATATGTTTCATTTTGGTGAACTAGAATTTTGAACACTTTGAATTTTTGATTGTATTTTCATATTGCATCTTAGGTTCCATTTGCATTAGCATTCAATTATGACATTGATTTGTTATTGTATTCTAGGACTTTTCATTTTGCATTAGTGAAAACTTCATTTAGCCTGCATTTTTGCATTACATCTCATTGAAAAAAGTAAAAATTTGCATTCTGCATCTGTCATTGCATTCTATAGAGCATTTAAATCATCTTTAAATTTTTGGAAAACACTAAAAAACTTCATACTGGGACTCATTCGTCACCCAAGGCAAATCAGTCCCTTTGCACTTTTTAGATAGCATTTATAGCATTTATTTGCATTTCTATTTCCTGTAGTTGGATTTTTGTTATAGTTAGTAGAATCTCTATTATTTACATCTTAGAGCTCTTAGATTAGCTTGCATTTTCATTTTCCCCTCCTTTGTGGTCCTTGCATGAGTTTTTGGTGCCTCGTTGATAATGCTTTAGTGAGAAGAAGTTCTAGACTCATGGCTTCCTATGATAGCACTTTCATTGTGGACCTTGGGATCTCATGAGCTTCCACTCCTAGTATGGACAATGGTGCATTAGGCCTTGACAATACCACTTCCATGCCTTCACCTTTCCATACAATGAATTTCGATATCCAAAACAATTCCCTCTCACAAGAAAAGTTCATTAATATTCATGAGGACTTTGCACATTTTCAACAAGACTTGTGAATTGAAAAGATTTCCACAACTGCCATACCTGCCATTGAGAATCTTCATTGTTTGATTGAAAGTGGTGATGGTTTGCAAGTGATGAAGAAAATTTATGAGATTTACAATAAACATGCCTCTTCAAATATCAAATCTGCAACCATTCCTGTAATCCAAGGAGCACCTCAAGTTCCTACCTCTTCAACCATTGCTTCCATCCCAACTTATACCAATCCGCAAGTCCATACAACTATGCATCAGGCTACTTATTTCCTGATTTCAACTAGCATTCCTACTTCTTTTGTGGCATCACAAGTCCCTTCCACCACTTTCACACCCCTTAGCATTCCTTTCACCTCCCCTAACATCACTTATACTCCATCACCATTTTCCCTTCCACCTCAACCCACATACCATGATCCCCTTCTTACACAACTCCTTACCACTGTTTCATCTATGCAACATCAACTTTCCACCATTAGTCAAGGTCAACCCACTCCAACCACATACCATGTTTGCAATAGCCCCTTATCCTTAAAAATATTATGTACCTTGATGCCACAAGGGATAAAAATTCCTTGGTTTGATAAATACAGAGGAAAAGGAGATCCTATCAACCATGTAGATGCTTATACAACTTTGTGTAGTGTTGTCCTTGATGATAAAATTTTAGCAAAACATTTTCCAAGGATATTGAAAGATACTGTATTAGAATGGTTTTTCAACTCGCCCAATCATTTTATGTGTTCATTCAAGGAATTGGTGGATTCTTTCATTAGTAACTTCCAAGTACATATGACACCTAAAAAGACAATAGTATACCTTATGAGATGTAGACAAAATACGAATGAAAAATTGATAGATTTCATCTCATGTTACCAATATTTATATGCTCAAATTGATGTCAAAATTCCCAATGCACATCTACAAAATATGTTTATCTAAAACTTGCACACCAACCTTCAGGATAAACTCACCATGATGAAATTTCCTTCATTCATGCATTTATGTACAACCTTATGTGACTATCAAAATTAAGTTTCAAGTCATGATTCAAAATCCACTTCTAGCCAAGTTGAAAAACCAAAGCAACACACAAAACTTCCACAAACCTGATAGATGCTTTTTATAGTTTAATCTGCCTCCTCAACCTCAACCACAACCAACCCAATCCATTCCAAATCAAATGTCCACTGTTGAGGAAATCGTGCATTAGAATTATGGGGATCTGAAGAGACAATTCACTCATTTACTTGATACTCTTCATAAAATAATGAACCAGTTAATTAAAAAACACATGCTCACTTTGCCGCCTATTAGACCACTTGATCCAAACCAACCGTTACCACCTAATTTCAAGCCTAACGCTTATTATCGCTTTCATCATTAAATGGGAATGACACTAAACATTTAGTTCAAGACCTCATTGAGTTAGGCAATTTATCCATTGATGGTGTTAATGATCAAGGCAATAAGTCTGTTGCACCCCCTAACCAAAATTTACAAATTTTTGCCAACCCCATGCCTAAACATACTACCTCATTTGTCAAGGCTAGTGAACCTTCAAACCCTAATGTAATGACTGTTGATACAAATAGTGAACAACATGATACAACTCCTATTGTTACCCAAGTTAGTCCTATGGATAATTTTTTGGCTATGATAGACGTTATCCCTCGTAAGGGTTGAACCACTAAATCACTTGATATTACTTTTTCTACTAAAGAAATACTACAAAAACTTCTTGATGGTCCTCTTTACATAGCTGGAAAAATCTATGATAATCCCACTAATGGGATATTAATAGATGACGCTTGTGGTGAGAAAATGATCATAGAGTAGTTTCTATTATTACATGAACTATATCAAGTGGAATATAATTTTTGGTGTAAATAAAGTCTTGTACCTAGTTAATTCATCACTAGGGGACTTATTTACACATGTTAAGTTTACTTAGGTCATAAGAAGGAATATTTCTAGAATATGTTAGTTGTCATTAGTTGTTATCTTATCTCTGACAACTACTACATGTGAACCTAGGTAAGTTTGATTATTTGTCTCATGTCATATGATTAAGACACTTGTCATAATCCTATGACATCTTGTATCTCACCTTGGTTATATAACCAAGGGGTTTCTACTACATTGTACAATCTCAAATCATCTCATATCATTGACATTGAATATAGTTTATTCTTGTCACATTCTATTCTCTGTGTTTTCCATTTGGTCCATAGATCTTGGCATCCATAGCCAATTCTAACATGGTATCAGAGCAAGTTGGGTGCCATTGGAGAGTCTTTTTCTGAAGAGAGATACCAGATTTGGGAGGTTCCATTTTTGGCTCTTTGTTACAAGTTCATATTGGAGCTTGTTGGTGAAAATCCAATCTCAACATTGCGTTCGAAAGGTTCGATAAAGTCAATTTTTGCTTTTGTTTCGTCCAAGTCGGACATACAAGGCCAAATCTATAAGGGTTTGAAGCAGAAGTGTGATTGCCAGATCCAGAAGGTAGTTGCAATTTTGAAGCATTTTGGGTCAAATCCGACCCTGCCATTGTGTCCAAACGGGCCAAAAACCCTAAGGTTGACTATCAATTTGTCCAAATCGAAGTAGTTGTCTATGAGGCAAAAAAAAATTTCCCAAGGAGAAGTATAGCCCTCAGTTTGTCATAATGACGCACGCTACGATTTTTCAAAAAATAGTTTTTTAATCTGTCAAAAAAATTTTGAACTTTTTTTTTGAAAAATCAATTTTCAGGTGATTATATTCTTTCTAAAAAAATTATTGTAAAATATTTTGTATTAAAAAAAATCTAAGAAAATTGTTTGCAGATATTTTTCTGGCCGCGGTACAGAGTACCGCAGACCAATGTACCATAGCGTACAAGGGCTACCACACGAAAAACTATCCACTAGCCAAAACTCAAAATAACTGGAGGAATTCAGTAAAATCTAGCTTCCTTCAACAAATCTATGGGAATTTAAAAATCCAGGTGACGAAAGAAAAAAAACCAGCGAGTCAAATCAACCATAGAATATTCTTCAAGAATATTCCATTCAGGCATATACTGATAGTACATAGAATATTATGGTAGGGAGAAGTGACATTGACAGTGATGGCTAAATGGATGTCAAATTTAAAAAATAATATTGTTGATGTCATCCTTGTGTCAGCATTCTAAAAACAAATTTGCCCCCCTCACGGTTTGCATTTTAATTTTTGAAGATGAACTTTGAAGCTCCATATCTTGCTCATTCTGACTCCTTTTTTCGAGGATTTTTTTTTTATTTGGGCTAATTGTTTGTGTTCTATGTAGTGGTGCAATAATTTTTTGGTTTTGTAGTTTAGTTTTCCAAAAATTGCAGATTCTCATAGGTATTGCTGCTTCATCCTCTTTTTGAGAACTTCGAGAGCTCATATCTTGCTCCTACGGTAACATTTTTGGGGGAATTTTTTTTTGAAAGTGCATAATTTTTTGTGTAATTCTCAATGGCATGATCAGATTGGCCTCATTTTTTAACAAAAATTGTACCTGATTCTGTGGCCAAATTTGCCATTTGCATGTACCAAGATCAAAGACCACTTTGCGGTTTTTGGCAAGTGGCAATTGTAAATGCACTAAATATAAAGTGCCAAATCAGATATTTCTTGGGGGAGTTTCTTGATTGAGTGATTTGGGGGGGTAATATTGCAATGATTGCTTGCATTGTTTTGCTTGATTTTTGTTCTTGCAAATGGAGAAATCTCAAATTGAACTCCTAACTCCACATAATTATGCTACATGGAGGAAATCGATATGGAATTATCTCATGATGAAAGGTCAAATAGTTCATCTAAAGGACACAATTCAAAAACCTACTGATGCTAAAGAATTGGAAAGTTGGGAGATTGATCGTGAGAAAACACTTGGATGCATATGTTCATTAGTCTCATTTGATTTGCAATTTCATATTGAATCATGTAATAGACCTAAAGAGGCATGGGAGACTTTTGAAAAATTGTATGGTAAAAATGATAAGATTAGAGGTTATCAAATTGATAATGATTTGATGAATCTTGATCCTAAATTTTTTAAAGAAATCAAAGACTACATCTTGAAAATCAACCAACTAAAGAACACAATTGAAAGAATGTAGTATTGAAAAAGAGGATTTACAATTGGTTCTGAATGTGTTATCCAAGCTTGGTCCTGATATTTAGTATTTGTTTCTGGCTTTCATACCCATCGACTTTTATGGGAGAACCATATGTTGATCCTAAGTTTGATGAATATGCAAATATCCTAATCCAAGAGGAAGCTAAGTTAATGAACATGGGTTTAATCAAGTCTTCCAAGCCACAAGCATTGGTGGCTAATGAGTCTAAGGTATAGAAAGAATTAGGGAATCTTGATAAGAAGCAAAAGAAGAAAAATAACATTCCACATAAAGAATCAAAATCCTCATCCTCATCAAAAGGAGAATCATCAAAGAAGGAGAGACCTTTTTGTGTATATTGCAAGAAGGATGGACATGAAGAACACTATTTTTATAAGAAGGATATTGATGAGTTGAAAAATATTCTCAAAAGGAATCACATTGATTTTCCTTCTAGAATGTATGAATCTTCTTCCCCTTCTACTTCAAAACAGTCTAAAAAGGACAAAGGTCAAACTTCAGGATATAAAGGACAAGCTCTTTATGGTCATTTAGGTCCAATATCAGGGAGATGGCTTCTAGATTCAAGAGCATCACATCATATGGAATCTTCACAGACTATATTCTCTTCATTTCAGCCTTGTACTATGTCTCCTATATTGATGGGAAAAAATACATACATGTGTGTAATAGGGAAGGGATCTATTAGAATTGGGGAAAAAAAAATTTAGGATGTCTTGTGTGTTCCTCATTTGACGAACAAACTTCTTTCCATTTATCAGATTACACATGGTGGAGATGGGAGAACTGTGGAGTTCACACCTGATTATGTCATCATTCGAGACTTGGAGACTAGAGAGGTCATTGATACTAGGGTGGTTGATCATTCATCTCGATTGTACACCTTTGCACAGTTTACTTCTAATGATGAAAATGTTCCTTTGACTATTGATCATATGAACCATGATTCAAAGGAGACATTTGGCTTCTTGAACCTGGAAATTCACACATCAGTTCTAGTACTTGAGCCATGCATTCTATCTCCTCCACCTACTATTGCAGTTGATGATGCTTGTGATTCCATATTTTGGGGTCCTTGTGATTCAGTGAAGTAGGATATACACAGTCTTCCAGATATGGCTACTTTGGATGACTTCGTGACAAGTATTTTAGACTTGTTTGTGGAGTCTCATCTTGCAGACTTGGAGGAAACCATTGATGACATTCATCTTCTCTTTGATGGAGAAGAACCTTCTTTAGTTATTGTGAAGGAACACCTTGACCCTCTTGTTCATTCTCTACATGACCATTCTTCGCAAATTGGCGTGAGTGTGGATACTTTTGGATAGAATTTGGAGGAGGATTCTTTGTCTTTAGAGGGGATATCTTTGTCTTTGGATTATGTTCTACATCAGTCTCTACTAGATGTTCGGTTTTCCTCTTTAGCAGTGTGGCCTAAAATGCTTGTTTGGAGTATGTCAACTTTTAGAATTGACATGGAGACAATTGAGCATGCTTTGGAGACATCATCATACATCATACATCTTGACATCCTACATACATCCATGGTTTTGTTTCTTCCTAAGGGGAGGAATGTTGTTTAGTGAGATTGGATCATCTTCAACATTCAATGTCGAGCTTCTACCATCATTGCAGGAGACTCAACATTGAGGGGGGCTACCTTGTCTCTCTTCTACTTCTCTCTTATGGGTGGGTATTTTTCCTCACATGGGGTTTTTACTTCTCATGCATCATTGAGAGTATTACATTTCCTTTTTGTATTTCATCTCTCTTTTGGGGAGGAGTTTTGTCCCACCATGTTTTCTCCTTTTCTCTGTTTGTGAAAGATTGCATTTCATTCTCATTGCATTGTCCATGGGTACCTAACATGGCCTAGTAGTCAGGACCCATCTTTGTGTCATTTGCATAATAATCTGTGGGCGGGTGCATGAAGTTGGTTGCACTTTTGTGGCCAAATGGATTTTTTTTTTGAAAATAGATAACGCGAGCGTGTTATAACACGCACGCGTTATGTTGTTTTAAAAGCAAAAAAAAAAGTGAAAAATGTATCATTTTTTGTTTACTGTTTCTCAGCTCTGCCCATGGCTAAAAACCCTCACTTTCGCGCTCATATTCTAGGAGGAAGGATTTCTACAAATTTCATCAACAATTGGATTTTCTTTGCAAATATGGTGCCATGACGATGAAGAGGTGCGAGAGGTAAGTATTGTTTGCTATTTGATTTCTTAGTTTGAAATTGATTTTGTTTGTTTTAGGTTAGATTTGATTGTGTTTTTTTTAATTTTTAGGAAATCCTACAAATCCTCAACAAAAAAATCCTCAACAAAATCAACCTCCCCCACCAATCACTCAATACCCTCCTGGAACTCAATAAAATTTGAGGAGTGAAATTGAGAACAATAGAAAACAACTTGAGGATCTTATCAGTAGGTTGAGTGATCCAAATGCTTCAACCACAAAAAGAATACTTCTAGTAAATTCATTGAAAGAGATGTTAAAAAATGTAGATGCAATTACCCAACAAATATCTAGATGGCAAGATAGGAGGCGGGCAGCCAGAGCATATTATGCAGAAAAATTATCATATAAACAAGTAAAATATTTAAAAATTACTAGAGGTGATTTGTGCTCTCTATTCATTGACCCTAAAAAAAATAAAAATTTTACCCTCAATGCAAATAGGTTTCCTATTCATTGGTTCCACCACTAAGAGATTAGGAACCATTTTTATGATAGATGGTATTTTGTCTTTGATTACCCACCGTGCAATAATTGTGAAGTCCCCCAATATTTTCTTAGGAAACTATACAGTGAGTTTGTATTGAAACAAATCCCAAATTATTTTGATATGAGGGAGTTCCAGGGGAGAGGTTGGGGGTCAGCTCAAGATAGGCCCAGTGCACAACCAGGTCCTGCAGGGCAAGGGAGATGACCTCTCGCTAGGCCACCTCGTGAGC
This sequence comes from Sequoia sempervirens, assembly GCA_007258455.2. NCBI lineage: Eukaryota > Viridiplantae > Streptophyta > Pinopsida > Cupressales > Cupressaceae > Sequoia > Sequoia sempervirens. Next base: position 150,738,091 of record VDFB02379711.1, on the reverse strand, counting down.
ACATTGTGATGCATGCCATTGTGAAGGAGAGTGCTGACGTAGAGACATTGCAGGCGATCACAATTCTAACCCAGAGTGTCATCCATCACACTAGCCCTATTGTACATTGCCATCCAGGGGAGTCTTTAGGTGGTGGCCTTCGAACCCATGTGTGTCAATCTTGCGGGCGATTTGTTCGTATGACCCTACTGGCACTCAGGAGGGTGCTATGTAGGATCCATATGCTACTGTGCAGCCTGATCTGTATGCATCTACGGGGATGGAGAGGATGGCTGACATTTTGCATGATGCATATGGCATTAACACTCAGGTAAAATTCAACATGTTCATTGAATTTAATTTATTAAATTTTGATTGTGAAATGCAAGATTAACTAATTTAATTTTATTATTTTAATAAAATTGCAGGGTCACAATGTTGAGGCTGGATACACCAGTGCTCCCCCTACTTATTTTTGTAGTACACCTATCAGTGGGGTATGTAACTAGTAAACAATTATAAATTTATTACATGTTAATAGCATTGTTTTACGAATGGTATTTTAATATGTGATTTTGGATGTTGAACAAGGTAATGTTGGAGGTTTCAAGGAAACACCTCCTAGTACCAGTAGATTTGATCAAATGTTCACAGAGGTAATATAGAATAAAGAGAACTTAACTAATGAATTCTAAGTTTAATAGATTTGCATGTAGTTTATATTCATATTGTTGGTTACGTTGCATTACACATCATTCAAACTCAAAGCATTACTTCAATTTTGATAACTAATAATTAGAAATATATAGTTTAATACTTGTACTTAAAATTTTGTTCATTAGATCTCATACATTATAAGTCATCATGTGGACCGCTATTGTAACTTTTTTGTGATTGAATAATTTTTTGTTTTATTTTTAGATGTTGGTGATAGAAACACTGCCAAATGTTACGAGGGAAATGGATATTGGTGTTTCTACCTCTATACAATCCTCGATGGCTCTCATAGGGGAGGTATGAGGCAAATTACTAAATTTCAATTTACATTCGTTGTTATAGATGAACTAGTTCTAGTAAAAAATTAAACCATTATTGATTCATAGTTTAATTCCTATTTGGATGGTTTATATAGGGCTTGAGAACTCTTCAACATCAGTGTGCAAATATTTCCATCGAGGAGAGTGATCGTGAGATGGCCGTAAGTGATTATTTTGTTAAATATATCAATTTTTATAATGTAATTTCTATATATTAATGTCTTTACTTCTTATTGTAATAGTTAAAAATTCACCAAGAGCTAAACCCTAAGAGGAGTAGCAGGAGCACTCCTTGAGCACAGCAAAAAATGGGTGACAGAATTGTCACCATCAGATCACCAAGCAAAGGGAAAGAAAATTGTATTTGAACTAGAGCATGGAGAGAAATGAATTTTGAATGCAGAGCCCTTTGTTGTATGCCTACATGGAAATTTTGTACATATTTTGTATTGGATATATTTGACATTGTATGCCTATATGGCATTCTCGTAATCCTATATGGCTATTTTGTAGCTATATTTTATACTTATATCGACATTCATTGATGTATGCGTACATGACTATTTTCTTTTACTACAAATATTTTTTATCGATGTTGTCCATATTGGCATTATAAATTCATGGTTCAATAGATATGAGTTATGTGTATTCAAGTGTATACTTTAAAACTTACACACATATACTTTTTGACTTCCATGTGAACATCGAAAAGTGTGAAAATTTCTGTGTGGAAGTCCAACGTAAGCCAATGTTGCAATTCTTAGTTCTTGCATACTCGATCTTATGGACTTATTCCTTCCTAACACATATTGTGAATATTTCTCATTTGGTGCAGAAGACAGATTCCTCATTTTTGAACCACTCATAGCAAAGAGATTCACAATAATACTTTAGCATTGGTACACTACTCCATACTTGTCTTGTCTAGACCATAAAGGATTGAAAATTCTTAATTTGATGCAATGATAGTCTTGAGATGAGAATTTATATAACCATGTCTATTTTTAAACTTCGCATCTAATACTGCATCAAAAAGAACTTAAGAAGTGTTGCATAAGATGTTAGGTTTGATAGGCCTTCTCTTCCCTAAGGGAGGAGAGCCTGCATCTTGAAATTTGAACAAAATTTTAAGAAGAAAAAAATTTGAATAAAAGCTTCAAACCTAGATGACATATTTGGCTAAGTCTATCATGAAAATTATCAATGTGTTCAAACTCTAAAGGAGATTCTTTCTGAAAAGAAAACTTTACCCTTTTTCCCAAGGAAAGAAATTGCAACAAGTTGCATGATTTATCTTATTTCTTTCTCACAGTTCTTGGTCAATCATTCATGGCTCAGGATCTAGTTCCATTCCAAGGAAAGGACACCCAAAAAATCACTAAGATTCTTCTACGATATGCAAGAAAAAGGTTTTGGCTCTTTCACAATGTAAATAATTATGTAACATTGTTTTCTTGTTTTCCTTCCGCACAGAAAAATGTTCACACTTTTCAAATTGATCAATGATCAATAATGGTTGATTGTAAACACTTGAAATTTTTATGTTTGAATTTTAATTTATAATTTTGTATCATGACATTCAAGTATCACTAATATTTTAATATTTGACTATGAAAGTGGTGGTGTATTTTTGCTATGTTATTTGACTATTAATATGGTGGTGTATTATGAACTTAATTACTGTTGCAAATATGTATATATTTATGATTTTTTTATGTTTTTGTATTACTAAACCCAAAACGAACCCAACCCCCCAAAAAAAAATTCCCGAATTGGAAAACCAAGTTGTTGAACCCAAAACTGAACCGGTAACTTAGTAAAAAATAGATTTTTGTAGTTTATATTCATAATGTTGATTACATTGCCAGTATTGCCATGGTGTGATGGTTTATAGGTGGCATTGTTATTCTTTCCACCAAGGTTCAAACCCCGTTGGGGTGGTATTGTTGAATGGTTACAGTATCCGGTTCATAGCTCCAGTCAAAAGCGTTTACCCCTTGAATTAAAAAAAAATAATGTTGATTACATTGCATTGCACATCTTTCAAAGTCAAAGCATTGCTTCACATTGCATAACTAATAACTAGATGCTGATAGATGACAAAATTTCAATTACAATATAGTTTTTACAAAGTCAACCTAAGCAGTTATGCAATTACTTCACATTGCATAACTAATAACGAGGGCGGTGCCAATTGCATTTGCTTGTCATGGAATTCCTATGAGACCACATTTCTTTGAGGCATTTTTCAAGCAGGTTCCTTGCCTTGTCTATACTACCACATTTTGATACATGTCTACCAAAGCATTTTGTCAAATAGTTCAAGTGTTGCCTTGTTGCCTATGGTGAAAGCCTAAAAGAAATGCTTCGAACAAGCTATGGATGCTTGGAAAAATATATCAAAAGCATAATATAGTAAGCAATATCATAGAAAGGCGGTGAACTCTTTGAAAAATGCCTAAATAAATGATCTCATGGTGATGGAATGCCATGACAATCAAAAGCATTTGATTGTCATGGCATTCCATCACCATGAGACCTCATTTATTTGAGGCATTTTTTCAAAGAGTTCACTGCCTTGTCTATGTTGACACATTTTTCATACATGTCTATCAAAGAATTTTATCAAACAGTTCATTGCCTTGCTGCTATGGCTAAAATCCTAAAACAAGTGCTCTTGAACAAGCTATGGATGCTTAGAAAAAATATATCATAGCATAATAGTAAGCAATACCATAGACAAGGGAATTAACTGTTTGAAAAAAATGCCTCAAAGAAATGTGGTCTCATGGTGGTGGAATTCCATGACAAGAAAATTTTTGTGGATTGTCATGGCATTCCATCACCATGATACCACATTTCTTTGAGGCATATTTTCAAACAGTTTGCTGCCTTGTCTATGCTACTACATTTATCATACATGTTTACCAAAGCATTTTATCAAACAATTTTCTTCCTTATTGCTATGGCTAAAAGCCTAAAATAGGTGCTTCCAAACAAGCTATGGATGCTTGGAAAAAATCTATCAAAGCATACTAATAAGAAATAGCATAGAAAAGGCAGAAAACTGTTTGAAAAAAAGTCTCAAAGAAATGTGGTCTCAATGGGGATGGAATGCCATGACAATCCATAGCAATTTGCTTGTCATGCATTCATCATGCCATTCCATCAACATGAGACCACATTTCTTTGAGGCATTTTTTCAAAGAGTTCATTGCCTTGTGTATGCTAACACATTTTTCATACATGTCTATCAAAGCATTTTATCAAATAGTTCATTGCCTTGCTACTATTGCTAAAATCCTAAAATAGGTGCTTTCAAACAAGCTATGGATGCTTAGAAAAATATATCATAGCATAATAGTAAGCAATAACATACACAAGGGAATGAACTGTTTGAAAAAAATGCCTCAAAGAAATGTGGTCTCATGGTGGTGGAATGCCATGACAAGCAAATTGTTGTGGATTGTCATGGCATTCCATCAAGTCATGAGACCACATTTCTTTGAGGCATTTTTTCAAATAGTTCGCTGCCTTGTCTCTACTACTACATTTATCATACATGTTTACCAAAGCATTTTATCAAATAGTTCACTTCCTTGTTGCTATGGCTAAAAGCCTAAAATAGGTGCTTCCAAACAAGCTATGGATGCTTGGAATTTTTTTATCAAAGCATACTAATAAGCAGTATCATAGAAAAGGTAGAAAGCTGTTTGAAAAAAAGCCTCAAATAAATGTGGTCTCAATGGTGATGGAATGCCATGACAATCCATATCAATTTTCTTGTCATGGCATTCATCATGCCATTCCATCACCTTGAAACCACATTTCTTTGAGGAATTTTTTGAAAGAGTTCACTACCTTGTCTATGCTAACATATTTTTCATACATGTCTATCAAAGCATTTTATCAAACAGTTCATTGCTTTGCTGCTATGGCTAAAATCCTAAAACAGGTGCTTTCAAACAAGCCATGGATGCTTAGAAAGAATCTATCATAGCATAATAGTAAGCAATAGCATAGACAAGGGAATGAACTGTTTGAAAAAAATTCCTCAACGAAATGTGGTCTCATGGTGGTGGAATGCCATGACAAGCAAATTGTTGTGGATTGTCATCGCAGTCCATCAAGTCATGAGACCACATTTCTTTGAGGAATTTTTTCAAACAGTTTGTCGCCTTGTCTATGCTACTACAATTATCATACATGTTTACCAAAACATTTTATAAAATAGTTCGCTTCCTTGTTGCTATGGCTAAAATCCTAAAATATGTGCTTCCAAACAAGCTAGATGGATGCTTGGAAAAAATATATCAAGGCATACTAATAAGCAATAGCATAGAAAATGAAACTAACTATTTGAAAAAAATCCTGAAAGAAATTTGGTCTCAACGGTGATGGAATGCCATGACAATCCATAGCAATTTGCTTGTCATGCCATTCCATCACCATGAGACCACATTTCTTTGAGGAATTTTTTCAAAGAGTTCATTGCCTTGTTTACGCTAACACATTTTTCATACATGTCTATCAAAGCATTTTATCAAATAGTTCATTGCCTTGCTGCTATGGCTAAAATCCTAAAATAGGTGCTTTTGAACAAGCTATGGATGCTTAGAAAAAATATATCATAGCATAATAGTAAGCAATAGCATAGAAAAGGGAATGAATTGTTTGAAAAAAATGCCTCAAAGAAATGTGGTCTCATGGTGGTGGAATGCCATGACAAGAAAATTGTTGTGGATTGTCATGGCATTCCATTAGGTCATGAGACCACATTTCTTTGAGGTATTTTTTCAAAAAATTTGTTGCCTTGTCTATGCTACTACATTTAGCATACATATTTACCAAAGAATTTTATCGAACAGTTCACTTCCTTGTTGTTATGGCTAAAAGCCTAAAATAGGTGCTTCCAAACAAGCTATGGATGCTTGGAAAAAATTTACCAAAGCATACTAATAAGCAATAGCATAAAAAAGGCAACAAACTGTTTGAAAATAATCCTTAAAGAAATGTGGTCTCAATGGTGATGGAATGCCATAACAATCCATAGCAATTTTCTTGCCATGGCATTCGTCATTCCATTCCATCACCATGAAACCACATTTCTTTGAGGCATTTTTTCAAAGAGTTCACTACCTTGTATATGCTAACACATTTTTCATACATGCCTATCAAAGCATTTTATCAAACAGTTCATTGCCTTGCTGCTATGGCTAAAAGCCTAAAATAGGTGCTTTCGAACAAGCTATGGATGCTTAGAAAAAATCTATCATAGCATAATAGTAAGCAATAACAAAGACAAGGGAATGAACTATTTGAAAAAAATACCTCAAAGAAATGTGGTCTCATGGTGGTGGAATGCCATGACAAGAAAATTGTTGTGGATTGTCATGGTATTTCGTCAGGTCATGAGACCACATTTCTTTGAGACATTTTTTCAAATAGTTTGTTGCCTTGTCTATGCTACTACATTTATCATACATGTTTACCAAAGAATTTTATCAAACAGTTCACTTCCTTGTTGCTATGGCTAAAAGCCTAAAATAGGTGCTTCCAAACAAGCTATGGATGCTTGGAAAAAATCTATCAAAGCATACTAATAAACAATAGCATAGAAAAGGCAACAAAATGTTTGAAAAAAGCCTCAAATAAATGTGGTCTCAATGGTGATGGAATGCCATGAAAATTTATAGCATATTGCTTGTCATGTAATTCGTCATGCCATTCCATCACCATGAAACCACATTTCTTTGAGGCATTTTTTCAAAGAGTTCATTGCCTTGTCTATGCTAACACATTTTTTATACATGTCTATTAAAGCATTTTATCAAATAGTTCATTGCCTTGCTGTTATGGCTAAAATCCTAAAACAGGTGCTTTCGAACAAGCTATGGATGCTTAGAAAAAATCTATCATAACATAATAGTAAGCAACGAGCTATGGTCTGATGGTTTTTTTTAAGCAAAAATTAACGTGATTTTATTCACATTTTTTTCAAGTGAAAATCAACGTGAACCAAATTTTGTATTATGGAGCTATATTAACCTACCTCTCTAAAGACCAATGTAAGAATGATACAAAATAATGTTTGAGACTACAAGAAGGCATCAAAATGGCTAGTGTACTAAACAAATTCTTATGATTTACGAATAATGTTGATAACTCTACTCAGTTGGCTTCTTGTTTCAAAATAATAGAAATTCAACCCTAACATCAATAGAATTTGTCTATCAAGCTACCACAATTCAAGTTACATTAGGCCCATATGACTGAGACACAACCTGAACAATAGGAGGAATGGCCTATTTCAACATACTACACTCAAACCCTTAAGGGATCGATCCGGTTGAACATAGCTCAGAGTGATTCTGCATGTTTGGGTGCAAAATAGGACCATGTCTAACATAAAAATTCCTACTTGGACATGTTGGAACAGTTCGTTTGGTCACACAAGTTGTAGAACAAAAATTGCACCACCTTGCAACTTTCCACTACTTGCATTTGACACTTTTTCCATCAACTAAAAATTGGACACCATGGGAAAACCACTCTGAGATAACAAAAAACTGAGAGAGGTTATTGTAGAGGGTCCCAACACGATACTATAGGATTAGATGAGAAGTTTATAAGTATCACGGTGTCTGAGTAACCTCATGTTGAAGTTTGCAACCATTTTTCCCTTTGGACCCTTAAGGGATCAATCCGGTTGAACATAGCTCAGAGTGATTCTGCATGTTTGGGAGTGAAAGAGGACCATGCATAGTGTAAAAATTCCTATTCAAACATTTTGGAACAGTCTGTTTGGTCACACGAGTTGGAGAACAAAAGTTGCACGACTTTGCAACTTTCCACTGCTTGCATTTGACACTTTTTGCATCAATTGAAAACTACACACCACAGGGAAAAAAATACAAGATAATGAAAACCGAGAGAGATTAATATAGAGGGGCCCAACACAATCTCATAGGATTAGACGAGAAGTTTCTAAGCATCACTGTGTCCGAGTAATCTCATGCTGAATTTTGCAGCCATTTTTCCCTTTGGACCCTTACAGGATCAATCCAATTGAACGTAGCTCGGAGCGATTTTGCATGTTTGGGTGTGAAAGAGGACCATGGATAGTGTAAAAATTCTTATTCATATGTGTTGGAACAGTCAGTTTGGTCACACGAGTTGCAGAAGAAAAGTTGCACCACTTTGCAACTTTCCATTACTTCTATTTGACACTTTTTCTATCAACTGAAAACTAGACACTATGGGAAAACCACTATGAGATAACAAAAACTGAGATAGGTTATTATAGAGGGGCCCAATGCAATCCCATAGGATTAGATTAGAATTAAATTCTAAGTGTCACAATGTCTGAATAACCTCATGCTGAAGTTTGCAGCCATTTTGCCCTTTAGACCCTTAAGGAATCGATCCAGTTGAACGTATCTTGAAGTGACTCCACATGTTTGGGTGTGAAAGAGGACCATTCCTAGCATAAAAATTCCTATTCAGACACATTGGAAAAATCCGTTTGGTCACATGAGTTGCAGAGCAAAAGTTGCACCACTTTGCAACTTTCCACTATGTCCATTTGACACTTTTTCCATCAACTGAAAACTGGACACTATAGGAAAACTAATTTGAGATAATTAAAACCAAGTGAGGTTATTGTAGAGGGGCCAAACATGATCCCATAGGATTAGATGAGAAGTTTCTAAGCATCATGGTGTCTGAGTAACCTCATGCTGAATTTTACAGCCATTTTGCCCTTTGGACCTTTAAGGAATCGATCCGGTTGAACGTAGCTCACAGCGATTCCCTATATTTAGGTATGAAAGAGGACCATTTATAGCGTAATAATTCCTATTTAGATGCATTGGAACAGTCTGTTTGGTCTCACGAGTTGCATAATAAAAATTGCACCACCTTGCAACTTTCCACTGCTTGCATTTAACACTTTTTCCATCAACTGAAAACTGGACTCCACGGGAAAACCACTCCGAGATATTGAAAACCAAGAGAGGTTATTGTAGAGGGGCCCAACACAATCCTATAGGATCAGATGAGAAGTTTTTAAGCATCACGATTTCTGAGTAACCTCATGCTGAATTTTGCTGCCATTTTCCCCTTTGGACCCTTAAGGGATCGATCCGGTTGAACGTAGCTTAGAGCGATCCCATGTGTTTGGGTGTGAAAGAGGACCATGCATAGCGTAAAAATGCCTATTTGGATGTGTTGGAACTGTCTGTTTGGTCTCATGAGTTGCATAATGAAAATTGCACCATCTTGCAACTTTCCACTACTTGCATTTAACACTTTTTCCATCAACTGAAAACTGGACACCACGGGAAAACCACTCCAAGATAATGAAAACTAAGAGAGATTATTGTAGTGGGGCCCAACATGATCCCATAGGATTAGATGAGAATTTTCTAAGCATCACTGTGTCTAATTAACCTCATACTGAAGTTTGCAGCCATTTTGTCCTTTGGACCCTTAAGGGATCAATCCAGTTGAACTTAGATCGGAGCGATTCCGCATGTTTGGGTGTGAAAGAGGACCATGGCTAGCATTAAAATTTCTATTCAAATGCATTGGAACAGTCTGTTTGATCACACGAGTTGGAGAATGAAAGTTGCACGACTTTGTAACTTTCCACTGCTTGCATTTGACACTTTTTCCATCAACTAAAAACTGGACACCACGGGAAAATCACTCTAAGATAACAAAAACTAAGAGAGTTTATTGTAGAGGGTCCCAACATGATCCCATAGGATTAGACGGGAAGTTTCTAAGCATCACGATGTCTGAGTAACTTCATGCTGAAGTTTGCAACCATTTTCCCCTTTGGACCGTAAAGGGATCGATCCAGTTGAACGTAGCTCGGAGCGATTATGTGTGTTTTGGTGTGAAAGAGGACCATGCCTAGCGTAAAAATTCCTATTTAGATGTGTTGGAATAGTTTGTTTGGTCACACGAGTTGGAAAATGAAAGTTGCATGACTTTGTATCTTTCCACCACTTGCATTTGACACTTTTTCCCTCAACTGAAAACTAGACACCACGGAAAAACCACTCTAAAATAATGAAAACTGAGAGAAGTTATTGTAGAGGGTATTTTAGGCTTGTTTCAATAGTTGTCAAGTTTTGGAGTGTTTCACAAGTGCTACTTTCAATAAAACATAGGGTTTTTGCTGCAGGAGCACCAACACCATATTTTCAAAACTTGAATAATTAAATGTTGATCATTTGATCATTTGATTAGTAGGTGTGTCATAGGTAGTTTGAAGTCACTATTTTCATTTAACAAGGTTTAGAAACACCATTTTGAATGTATTTAGGGATTTGGAGGTCAATGGAGTCTAAAATGTAAAAGTTGCTCAATGAGATGGTTCATGTGATGAGTCTAGAAATTTAGGTGTTTTGATGTTATTCAGGTCAAATAAGGTCTTTGGAGACCATATTTCATGTACTTAGATGTCTTATGATTTATTTTTCAAAATTTGCACATGATATTGGAAAAACTGCAAATTGCAACAAAAGTTGTGAAGAGCAAAATTGTGAAAATATAGGAATTTGAAGGGTTAGAATTTGAATAGATATTTATGCCGGTTGGAAAGGAGAAAATATCATTGTAAAAGCTTGTTAAAGACCTTAAAATTCTCATTGGAAAGAGAATGAATATTTTTTGGTGAATCATTTTGAAGAATTCAACATTCCATTCTTTTATTTCACTATTTTCTATATTTTTCCCGTGTTAACAGAATTTCTTCACAGTTGTATGGACCCGCACATTCAGTAAAGGCTCTAACATTCTTTATTTCATGTAGTGTTTTGGAGTAGCTCTTATTTTCATCAATTCTAAGCTTCTAACATTCAATTTTGTGGGAGAAATCTTGATTTTTTTGGGATTGCCTGCTAAAGTAAAAAATACCCCTATTTTGTGAGCAATATGGATTTTTTGGTCATCCCACCTACTGTGTAGACTTGTTCTTCAATGGGATGACATGTATAAATGTATATTGCATGTTTAATAAATTTAAAAGGCACTGGGAGTCCACAAGGTCAAGTTATAGTGATGCCCTAGGCTGGGTATGTAGGTTTTGCTAAGTGAAAATGAAGGCTAAAGGTTGTGTATTGGTGAATTTGTGAAGGGACTGAGTGTAGAAAGGTTTGAAGAGTCTATGCAGACCTAGGAAAAGGTTTTTTGAACTTTGGTTTGAGGTTTTGTGACTGTTAGAGTGTAAATACAGAGAAACCCTAGGTTTTAAGGTGAAATTGGAGGGTTTGCTGGAACAACACCCTAGAAAACTTGTACGAAAGAAATGACCTAAGAATTTGTGGTTTTGTATCACAATTTGAGACTGTCCAAGAGACTTTCAGGTGGAAAGAAGTCTAAATGGTACTTTGTAAAATGGGGCTAATTCTAGTAGCCTATTGAGTAGGGTGACTTGAAGTTTCTCTATGTTGCTGCATGAGAATCTCATATGTAAGCTTGGGTCTTTTTTTTTTATGTTGTGTAGATGTTATTTGGATGTTGGGATGGTTCTCTTATAGTCTTCTCTAAAAGATAGGTCTTTTTGTTGATTTGGTGAGTTGGGAAGCCATAGTGTTCATTTGATGAAAGTAGTTTTGAAAACTTGAATCTGAGTTGGAACTTGATTCCTTGAGTGTATTTGTGTGTTGGAGGCCTTCCCCTACTACATTAGGAGTATATTCCATTTATTTAGAGACATGTATGGAAAATTTGGTAGCACAGATAAGGCAATCAGCTGGTTTGTATAACTGTTTGACAAAATAACTCAATGAAAGCTTTGGAAGCACACACAAAGAAAGTCAATTGTTAAATTTAACAAAATGCCTCAAAGAGATGTGGTTTAAAAATGTAATAGGAAAGTGTATCAAATTGTGTGATTTAAAATGTCCATTGACAACATAAGGTTGTAACATGACAAACAAACAATTTGATCAACATGGAATAAGCAAAACAACAAAAATGAAAGCAAGCCATAATAGAATGAAAGAAAATGTACAAAGATTTCACATACCTAAAAAATAAAAGTTTCAAATGGAGGAGTTCTACCCAATTATGCAGTGTTTGCTTCTTCCTTCCTCAAACTCCTCAAAAATTTGACTTCTTCAAAAGCTTGTTCCCCTCCAAATTTCAATTGTATATCAATTATCATTGTAATTTAAACTTGAATTGATATTATATGCCTTTCAACGTGAAAACTCTACTATTTCATGCAAAGGTGATGGAAAGAACATTCAAAAGGTGGTGGAATCTAAAAATCATGCATGCACACTTCACTCAATCACCAAAAAGCTACTTTTTGTTGGAGCACGCGTAGAACTAGGAGAATATGTGGAATGTGGGCCGACATCATGGGTATATTCTGCTTTTTTACCATTTTTAGTGCTATAAAAAATTCACTCGCTTTATAACAAGAGCGCGTTATAACGAGAACACGTTATTTAATCCTTAACAGACATATCTCTACTAGTAAATAACATGCTCCCATTATTATAAATTTGGTTTTTTTAAGCTTTATATGGTACATTTATAGGGTAGATGGTTAAGGGTACTAGGGAGAGAGATAAAGGGAGTGAGTGAGTGAGAGAGATACCTAAGAGAGGGAGATACTTGAGAGAGAGAGAGAGAAAGGGAGTCAAATAGAGATAAAGGAGGGAAGGGCCAAGGGTAGAGGGTAGAGTATTTAAGGGTGAAGAGTTTAAGGTTTACAATTAAGGGTAGAGGGGAGAGAGACAGAGGGAGTGACTGAGAGAGAGAGACCTAAGAGAGGGAGAGGGGGTAGGAGGGAGAGGGTTGAGAGAGAAAGATACCTAA
>VDFB02379711.1:150698378-150724349 GCA_007258455.2 Sequoia sempervirens | reverse complement strand
TCAACCACCCCCTCCCACCCTCTCCCACACTCTCCAACTCTCTCCCACTCTCTTCCACTCTCTCCTCCCTCCCTTCCATCCTATCTCCCACTCTCCCACTCTCCCACACTCTCCCACATTCTCTCCCACTATCCTGGTCGTGCCCACAAAAGGATATGAAAATCACAGTAAAACCTTTCATGGGAATTGGACATTCCAACAAGTGACTAATATCTCTCTATGGATGTTCATTTACTTGTCAAACCAGGGGACGTATAAGTTTAAATGGCGAAGCACAATATATGCACTAAGAACTAGTTTCGGTCAAAACTTAACAGAAATAAATACTTGAAAGGAATTCTATCTACGCTATAGGAAGGTAATGCAAAGTTCTTTTAACTCAACTATGATTTGATTAAAATAGAAACCATAATAGCTATGACTAAAACACAAACTATGAACTGGCCTTATGCTGCAGGAACAGGCACAGGGATGGACTCCCTATGCTGCAGGAGCAATACAAGACTAAGTTTGTATGAAAACTTCAAAGATGAAAGCTAACTGATGATCAACAGAAAAGAACAACTACTAACTAGCTATAGATACTTACTAAGTGGGCCCCCTTAGCAAGCATCTACTAATTACCCAGGTGCTGAACTCATAACTTCATCAAACTTTATTCATGAAAATAGAATGGTATACATTGTTTTGTTGATATAGAAACTAACAACAAACTCTGTCTCTTGTCAAACAGATTCTGCTTTTCATTATCATACTAACTCTTACATGGTATCTGTTAACTTTCTATCACTATGCTTCTATCTTACTCTAACTATCATCTCTCTTTTTCCCTCACGCAGGAGGAGTACTTTATTTAAAATCAAGAGAGCAACTAACTAACTAACCCTATCAAAGAAAGACGTGGAAGTAAAGTGTATCCTAGAACCAAGGAACAAACTTCATAAATGAATTGATGCGTTCAACCCAATCCAGAGAGAATCTAGTGCTCCACTATTTCTAGATTGACTGTCATTAAAAATCTTTCCCAACGGTTTCGGTCAAAGAGTCTTCGCCAGAGCTTCCTTGAAGCCGTGCAGGAAATAGACTTTACTGCAAGGCCAAGATCGGCTGCGCTTGACTCGATCATACTTCTTCAACAACCTGTGAAACACAAGGTAATAGATGCAAAAGAAAAGGCGCATGGCACATACACAATATCCATTCATTAATCACACATTTAAATCTATTTCATCATTCAAAAACTGTATGCGATATACCAGTCATTTAGGGAGTCAACGGGGTAATAAATGTAGTCAAGTCAACACAATAAGCTGCACGAATATGAAAATGTTTTGCTACAGGATATCCCCATAAAAGATTTCAAAAGAGTTTTAAACAACCATAAATAACAAAATTAAATGCATTAAAAGTTCATCATAATATCTAAACTATGAGCACATTTTGGGCTCATCACTGCCCCCTACTTAGACTAATGCTGGTCCTCCAGCATTAACTTTCCTGGTGGTTTCTCTGAAATCAATGGTTGTTGCATGACTCTGAAATGGAGTTCCAAACCTGTAATAAAATCCTCTAAAAGCCTGACACCTTTCATACCTATGGTCTTCTAAATCATCATTAAGATTTGTAGCTTGGTGAGGATAGAGGGGCCACATTAGCACAGGAGGTTTGAATGTCAATGGCAACCATAGTTCAAATCTCTTTTGAAGTCCCAACTGTATATATCTTCTTGATCATTTAAAAGCTACTGTGAAATTTAGGGGACTGTGAGGTTCGGATCTTCTTAGCCCAACAGTTAATATTTCCCACCTTTTCTCACTTCTGGTGTATGATAGTCTCCATAATGAATATGATTGTGCCTGAAATTCATCATATACCTGTTTCCTGAGATCAAATATTTTCTCTCTGGCTGTAGTATTATTAATGCCATATGTCAGAGTAAACCAGGTTTTCAACATTGCATGGTGGTTTGAACTTTGAGAGCGTAATGGAACAGGATCATTCCTTTCGGCTTCCTCATATGTCTCCCATTGCCTGCCATAATTTACTTCATTTGCTGCCCATGACATAAATGATCTTCAATGGATATCACCAATATATAGAAGAGGATTCCATTATGTTTCAAATGGAATTAAAAATCCATGTAAATAAAATTCACACAGAGAATTTCTTAACCAATTAGGGGCTGCCAGGTATGCATCGTAAAATTCTTTAGCAGTGTGAAGTATAGGATGTTGATTTCTGGAAATTATCATTAGTTGGAACCATAAGAACTGTTCCTCAAGGCATAGAGCATAAATTCTGGGTGGTGGTCTACATTCCATAATCTGACCAGTTACTTTTAACATTTCATCCATTTTTTCTTTTAACTTAGAAATTTCTTGTTTCTGACTTTCAATTTCCTTTTTCAGTTTCTTCTTTTCTACCTCCATAGACTTTGTTACATGTCAGTCTAGGCTAGGTGCTGGAAAGTCATGGTTTGCAATGTAACTATTTCCCAGTTAGCTTTAACATATTCTAGAAACTCAATCAAAACATCTTCTTATAAACAACAATGGCTTTACAAGTTGCAGGGTGAAATATAGCTTCACTAGGCACATTCAATTGTTCAGTCTATTCCTGCTCTTGCTGCAAGATGAATTCTTGTTGCTGCAGTGGAGAAGACTGTGCTTCCTCCGAGAACTACATAGCAGCGGTAGCCAAGTCATCAAGACTTGGTAACCCTTGCTCCATTTCCTTTGTCTCAACTTGTTCCTCTTTAGGAACAAATGAACTATGTGTAGCATTTTCGGACACATTCTGAGAAACATCAAATTCAGACCCTACAAACCCTTCTAAAATTACAATAACCTCTAGTTGAGGTGAAGCAGGGGAGGTCTTACATTGTTTCCTTATGGAAACTCTTTTTGACACTGGTGCAGCTACAGGAGGTGTTCTGGTAGCCTTCCTCTTTCTGGTTTGCTTAGAGGGCTTTGCCCTGCCAGAGGATGATGGTGAACTGGTGTTAGCAACAGGGGTTGCTGTAGGAGAGACGGCTACAGGGGAAGGTGCTACAGGAGAAGAGCATTGCCTTTTTCGAGAATGAGGGTCAGACTCTGGGGTTTGTTCTGCCCCAGATGACTCACCTACCTTTGTTTTTCCCTTTTCTCTCCTAGTGGAAGACCTAGTTTGTATCTGAGTAGAAGATTCTGGTGGGGGAGCTACAAAACCAGGTGCTATAGGAGTAGATGACCCTTGCCCTGTTCTACTGGTATATGCAACTTCTTTCTTTTTCTGAAGTGGTGGGGTAAGTACCCTAGGGGGTTGTAGAATTTGCAAGCTCTTTTGGGCAACAAATTGTTGCCAGGAAAGAGGTGAGACATCTCTCAAAGAGTGTTCAATCAGTAATTTGATAAGGCCATGATGAGCAACAGAATTATCTTTCCCTTGTTGGGTTCCATGGGCACTTTGTTCCAAAAATTTTAACAAGAAATTTGAAACATTTATAACCAACCCATGCCTCATATAACTTAATAATTTGAAATGATAAGAATGCAAGTAGGAGAAACGACCTTCACAAGTTAAATACCTGATTATGTAAGTGGCGTATTCTGAATAAGGAGGAGGCAATGATACCTGCTTACATCCCTGCTTGGAGACTTCCAAAGGTCCATCAGTGGGCATTGAAAACTCAGCCCTTGCAACGACAGCATCTGAAGAAAAATTTTCTCCAACGGCTGGAAGCCCGGTTACTTCAGCAGTTCTATCTTCAGTTGCAACAACCGTTAGACCCCACACAGTAGCTTCCCCTTGAGAAAGGGTTCTCAAAAATTCTCCAGCAGCCTCCTCATCAAAAGCATTTAAACTCAAGAAGTAGTTTAACCATCCACAGAGGCTGAATGCATGGACTGTTTGAGGATTTTGCAATAATAATTCATGAGCTACAGGCTCATGTCACACCAGCTGACCACCCATGTTCACAATTTTCCCCTAGCTGAACTCAATTCCTTGCTAAAAATTTAAATTATCTATTTCCCTTTTTGTTCTAGTTTTTCTTCTGTCGTGCCATCACATTTCTTTCTTTTCCAAAAATGAGCTTTTTGAACAAGCAGTTTTAATCGTAATTTACAAGAAAAATATGCAATAAAAAGGATATGCGATCATATTTGGAAAGCACCAGAAAAATAATAAAGAAAGGTTATTTGCGCAGTTATAGCAGCGATGAAAAGGCAGGTTTTAAAAGTTGGATTACCCCACCCCCTACTTAGAGTATGACATGTGTCCTCACATATACTAAAGAATAGGCAGAGATCGGGTAATAATGACTGGTACTGTCATAGCAGTAAATAAATAGAATAAAATAAATTAAATATGCGATAACAAAAGATATGGCATACCTTTGATAATTGCATGTACGTGTGAAGAAAGATGACAGCGTCTGCATGAGTTGACAGTTAGGAATGATATCATAATTAAGGGTGATGTGGATGGATGAAGTGGATGGGTGACGTGGGTAGACGAGATGAATGGATGGAATGGATGGAAGATAAAGAAGTGAGATGGGGCGATAAATGAGAATGGAGAAAAAGGGGTTTCCTTTAAAAAAAAAAAATTTATTATGTGCATGCTTTTCAAAATTATAGTGAAGTTGCAGGAGAAAGGCTAAAGCTTTCAACTATAGGAAGAGTAGCGGGAGGATCCTGAACAAACTGTTGCATGAATTGTTCTTTTGAGACTAGTTTATGGTACAACTGGAGTTAGTATCCATTAACTAGTAATTTGAAACGGACTGGATCAATTGTCGCCAGCTGTACAGCTGCATTGTCGAACACATTCTCAACTTCGTAGGAACCAAGCCAGCGTGTTGTGAGCTTACCTTAGTTTTCTTGATATCTGGAATCATATAACAGAGCCCAATCACAGCAGAAAATTACTTGGTTTTTATGTGTTGATCATGCGATTTCTTTCGTTGTTGTTGGACTGCTTCTGTATGCTATAGGGCGGCTTTTCTCATTTCGTCCAAAGCATTTAGCTGTAAGAGATGGTCCTTCTGTGCTTTATATATTTCCATATTGAGTTCAAGAGTTGTCCTCAAAGTTTTGTGCTCAAATTCTATGGGCAACATGGTTGTTTTCCCATAAAGCAGCTCAAAAGGTGTAAACCCAGTTGTTGTCTTCCATGTAGTTCTGTAGGCCCAAACTGCTTCACGAAGTCTATTGCTCCAATCTTTTCTATGGAGCTATACTATCTTTGTTAGGATCGCCTCAATTTCCCTGTTTGTTACCTCCACCTAACCATTGGCTTGAGGGTGATAGGGGCTGGACTTCCTATGTTTGATTTTATAGTCATTCATTAGTGCAGTGATTAGATTCGATGTGAACTGAGCTCCCTAATCAGTTACAAGCTCTATGGGAACTCCAAATCTAGTAAAAATTTGTTCATACAGAAATTCAGCAACCTTGTTATCTCGAGCATGAGTCATAGCTTTTACCTCAACCCACTTTGTTACATAGTCCATGCAAACTAGAATGTATGACTTGCCATTTGATGGTGGATCAATTGGTCCCACAAAATCTATTCCCCATTTTATCAAAAAGAGTGACTATTACCTATGGGTATAGTGGCATTTCATCTGACTTAGTTGGTCTTCCCATATGTTGACATCGGTTACATTTCCTTGTATAGGCCACAACATCCTTGTGTAATGTTGGCCAATAGTACCCTGTTGTAAGAATCTTCATTGATATTCTCTTTGCTGCAAAATGTCCCCCACATGGTTCATCATGGAAAGCATGCAAGATATCATAAGTCTCATCTTCTCTTACACATATTCGCATTACTTGATCAGGTCCAGTATAAAACAGACAATTTGCAATCCATGAAAAGTTAAAACTTTTCTCTATTAACAATTTCTTTTCTTTTGGAGAAAAGTGGGCTAGTATTCTACTTGTTGCTAGATAATTGGCAATGTCTACATACCATGGTGTATGTGCAGCAATAGAAAACAAGTGTTCATCTGGGAACCTATCATCAATGACCTCGTGTTCAACAGGTGCAGCTAATTAAAGTCTTGATAAAAAGTCAGCTACAACATTAGCTCTTCCTGATTTATCAATGATTGTAATGTCAAATTCTTGTAACAATAGGAGCCATCTTGCTAATCTACTAGAAATGGTAGGTTTGTTCATCAGATACTTGATTGCTGCATGGTCAGTATGGACGAATATTTGATAACCTGTGACATAATGCCTAAATTTATTCAAAGCATACACTACTATGAGTAATTCTTTTTCTATAACAGTATAGTTGAGCTCAGAACCTTGAAGGTTCTTGTTAATAAAGTAGATAGCATGCTCAATTGAATTTTCTTTTTGACTTAAGACTGCTCCTATACCTAAATCAGAGGCATCAGCATGTATATGAAAAGGAAAATTCTATTTTGGACCTTGAAGAATAGGAGCTTTAGTAAGCAAGTCCTTTAGTTGCAGGAAGGATTTTTCACAGGCCTCTCTCCACTCGAATTGAGAATCCTTAGTTAACAAGGCATAAAGTGGGCTAACAATTTTACTGAAATCTTTTATAAACCTTCTATAATACCCTGCATGGCTAAGGAAACTTCTGACATCCTTTTGTTTTGCAGGAGTTTGTAATTTCAGAATAACTTCAATTTTAGCAGGGTCGATCTGAATTCCATTATTTGAAATATGTTGGCCTAGAACAATACCTTCTTCCATCATTAGAAAACATTTTTCACTGTTTAGGGACAAATTTTGCTCTCTGCACCTTTTTGATACTTTTTCTAAATTCACCAGTGCTTCTTCAAATGTGACTCCATAGGTAGTGAAATCATCCATTTAAATCTCCATACAGTCATGAGATATATCAGCAAAGATACTAATTACTGCTCTCTGAAATGTTGTTGGCGCATTGCATAGACCAAAAGGCAAGACTGAGTAAACAAATGTTCCCTAGGGACAAGTAAAAGTGGTCTTATCTTGATCTTTAGGGGCAATTTTTATTTTATTGTACCCACTGTAACCATCCAAAAAGAAAAAATATCTTTTGCCAGACAATGAGTCTAGTACTTGGTATACAAAAGGTAGTGGAAAGTGATCTTTTTTAGTGGCATTGTTCAACTCTCTGTAATCTACACACACTCTCTATTTTTCACTTTTCTTGGGGATAATAACTAATGGAGAAACCCATTGACTGTCTGAGATTGGATAAATAAAACCAGCATCAAACAACTTTTGAAGTTTATTTTTAACTATTTCTCTAAGTGCTGGATTTACTCTTCTTTGAGGCTGTCTAACTGGTAAAAAATCTTCTTTGATATAGATCCTGTGAGTACAAATTCGAGGATCTATTCCTTGCATGTCCCCATATTCCTATGCAAAAGCTTTATACTGATCTTGTAGCATTTTTAATAAGTCAGTCTGTTGAGACTGTGATAGCTTGCTATTGATATTCAAATAGTGACCTGGAGACAATTCTATCTACTTAGTGAGATTACTCATAGAATCTACTGGTGATGTTTGTACCTCTTTTGGAAGCAAATTATGAAAAATTGCTAGAAGTTTAGGCAGTGAACTCTCAGAATTTGGTTGCTGCAAGAAACATTGTATATGGCTACGATTTGGATCAGATGAACTATCTGTATCAGAGTTACACTACAAAATTTAAAAAAGTAAAGCATCCTCATTCGGAAGTTGTGAGAATGGATCATTTTGAAGCATCATTAATTGAGCCAACGAATTGGATTCTTCAGTTTCTTCCCCCATATCTGGCCAAACAGGTTGAGACAAATCTGGTTGAGGTCTAGCAGGCAGATATAAAGCTAATTTTTTTGTGGACTGTCCATAAAAAATGGTCATATCTCTAGAACGACATCCTATAAAAGCATCAGCAGTTGCTAACCATGGTCTACCAAGGATAATTGGATACCCTTCTAAAGTTTCCTTAACTGATAATATTGTGAAATCAGCTAGATACTCCCAAGATTCAAGAGTGACAATTACATCTTCCACCATTCCATCAGGTTTAACTGTGGAGCTATCTACAAACTGCAGAACTGTAGGTGTAGACCTAATGTTTGAAATGTTCAAGGAGTCCATAGTATGCTTTGTCATGACATTAATGGCAGCACCTAAGTCAATCAAAACATTTTTTACAATTTGGCCATTTATATGTATCTGCACTACAGCACTTCCAGGGTCAATATACTTTGGGATGACTATATTTCCCAACATTATATCAGCCAATTTCTCTAAGACATGAATTATTTGGGGATCCTTTTTCTTCCATCCAGGCTTCTTCAAACAGGCCTCTTCAATAGCTTTTCTAAAAATGGGAACATCTTTAATAGCCTGAAATAAAGGGATTTGAATTTGTACATTTTTGAGTTGATTCAGAATGTCAAAAGTGGGTTCTTCCATGGATTTAAATGCAGTACTTTGCAACCACTGAGGAAAAGGTGGTTTGTCTTGGCTTTGCAAAATAGGCTCCTTAGAAACTATATCAGGTATAGGCATATACTCAGTAGGAACAGCAGGTGCAGTGGATTCTTCAAGGGGAGAATTTGGTATTTCAGTAATTAAAGGCAATTTTGGAGCAGGTAGAGTGGTTCCAGACCTCAAATGGATATCATTAATGTTTAAGGCATAAGCTTGATATTGGTTGGCTTCAGCAAGATACATAGGCTACTGTGGCTGCTGCTATTGCTTATTATTGGGATTTGGCAATGGTTGGGCAGGCATAGGTGTTTGCTTTGGAGGGCCAAGATTTGTGGCAGTTGTTGCAGGAGGTGGCATGAGGGCCTGTGGTTGTGGCTATGGAAGCTGCAAGAACCCAGGGGACTGGTTTTGTCATTGCTGAGGACCTCTCCATTGAGGATTCTATTGCCAATTACCTGGAGGTGGGGTCCATTGTCCTTCCTTGAGGATATTGCCATTGCGGGGTCTGATAATTAGGCCAACTTGGTTGAGGTGGATTCCAGGGTGGTGGTGGTCCATATGCAGGTTGCCATTGGTTATTATAGCCAGAATAAGGATTACCAAAAGTTAAAGGATCTTGAGGCATACCTTATCTTTGGGCCCATGGTCTCCTTTATGCAACAAAGAACACTTGATCATCGTCACCTCCTACTGGCTTGAAGTCAGTAGGTAGTTGCTTAGCTTCCAAATTAGCCACCATCTTGCATTTGCAGTCATGCTTCTTCTGTCTGCAATATGGACAAAACTCGGCCAAAACTGCCTCAACTTTCTCATGTTTCTTCCGAGCTTGCATAGTGTCCAATTGTGTAGCCATATTATTAATGATGTTCTGCTTGAAGTCAGACAACAAATTTGTTATCTCCATCAGAGAAACTCCACCAGAAGAAGACTTCCCCATTGTAGCATGATGACCTCGACCTTTTTTAACTATTGCTCGAGAGTAGTTAAGACATATTTTCTTTATATCATCCCAAAGTAGTTGGGTTATATCACCTCCTCCCATCAGGTCCAGGGCGTCTATACAGGCATCATTGATTCCCCTTAGAAAGAGTAATTTCTGAGAGTCTTCATTGAGAGTATGGTTTGAGTTCCTTTTTAGTGAAAACAAGAACCTTGAAATATAATCTTCTAGACTTTCATCCTCCTTCTACTGAATTCAGAATATGTCATCACCTTTACTGGCACTCTTACAATATTCCTTATACTTCTCAAGGAATTTCATTTGCATGACTGCCCAACTATCAACAACACCTCTTCCCAGACTCATGAACCATTTGAGAGCTCCCTCCTTCAAGGTGGAAGGAAATAACTTCAGTTTATGAGCATTTGAGTTGTAGTCATAATTGCGACAGAGGACATCAAACTCAAACAGAAAAGTTTATGGGTCCTCCATAACTAGGCCATAAAACTTGGGAAGTAATGAAGAGGGAATATTTTTAAGATTGTCAGTATCTCACTGGGGAACAATAGGAAACTCAAAAGCAGGAGGTGGATTATTAGGTGGATTATTTGTCATATTTGCATGCTAGAATAGCAGAGCAAATAGATTTTCCTAAGGCTCTTCGTCAGCTGGGTTAAATGGTAGTTCAACAAACATGTTTTCAGGGAGGAACCTTCCCAGTGCATCTCTTCTTCTTCTATGCATGCAATATGATAAATGGTGGTTTGAAAGATTGAAAATTTTGACTAACAAACTAAACTAATATTAAAAATGACTTCTGACAAATCCTTAGCTTGACGCCATCCCCGAAAACGGCGCCAAAAATGGTCGCATGCACAAAAGGATATGAAAATCATAGTAAAACCTTTCCTGGGAATTGGACATTCCAACAGGTGACTAATATCTCTCTATGGACGTTCATTTACTTTTCAAACTAGGGGACGTATACTTTAAATGTCGCAGCACAATATATGCACTAAGAACTAGTTTCGGTCAAAAATTAACAAAAATAAATACTTGAAAGGAATTCTATCTATGCTACAAGAAGGTAATGCAAAGTTCTTTTAACTCAACTATGATTTGAATAAAACAGAAACCATAATAGCTACGACTGAAACACAAACTGTGAACTAGCCTTATGCTGCAGGAACAGGCACAGAGATGGACTCCCTATGCTGCAAGAGCAATACAAGACTGATTTTGTATGAAAAATTCAAAGATGAAAGCTAACTGATGATCAACAGAAAAGAACAACTACTAACTAGCTACAAATAC
This sequence comes from Sequoia sempervirens, assembly GCA_007258455.2. Classification (NCBI taxonomy): domain Eukaryota; kingdom Viridiplantae; phylum Streptophyta; class Pinopsida; order Cupressales; family Cupressaceae; genus Sequoia; species Sequoia sempervirens. Next base: position 150,713,666 of record VDFB02379711.1, on the reverse strand, counting down.
TTACTAAGTGGGCCCCCTTAGCAAGCATCTACTGATTACGCAGGTGCTGAACTCAGAACTTCATCAAACTTTATTCATGAAAACATAATGGTATACATTGTTTTGTTGATATAGAAACTAACAACAAACTCTGTCTCTTGTCAAACAAATTTTTCTTTTCATTATCATACTAACTCTTACATAGTATCTGTTAACTTTCTATCACTATTCTTCTATCTTACTTTAACCATCATCTCTCTTTTTCCCTCATGCAGGAGGAGTACTTTATTTAAAATCAAGAGAGCAACTAACTAACTAACCCTATCAAAGAAAGACGTGGAAGTAAAGTGTATCCCAGAATCAAGGAACAAACTTCATAAATGAATTTATGCATTCAACCCGATCCAAATAGAATCTAGTGCTCCACTCTTTCTAGATTGACTGTCATTAAAAATCTTTCCCAACGGTTTCGGTCAAAGAGTCTTTGCTAGAGCTTCCTCGAAGTCGTGCAAGAAATAGACTTTATTGCAAGGCTGAGATCAGCTGCGCTTGACTCGATCATACTTCTTCAACAACCTGCGAAACACAAGGTAACAGATGTGAAAGAAAAGGCGCATGGCACATACACAATATTCGTTCATTAATCACACATTTAAATCTATTTCATCATTCAAAAACTGTATGCGGTATACCAATCATTTAGGGAGTCAATGGGGTAATAAATGTAGTCAATTCAACATAATAAGCTGTAGGAATATGAAAATATTTTGCTATAGGATATCCCCATAAAAGGTTTCAAAAGAGTTTTAAACAACCACAAATAATAAAAGTAAAGGCATTAAAAGTTCATCATAATATCTAAACTATGAGCATATTTTGGGCTCATCATATCCCACACTTTCTCCCACTCTCTCTCCCCCTCTCTACCACCCTCTCCCACTCTCCCACCCTCTCTCACACTCTCCCACCCTCTCACACTCTCTCCCACTCCCACCCTCTCTCCCACTCTCACCCTCTCTCACCCTCTCTCCCATAAGCATAAATACATACATATAGGCATACATACATACATGACACACCAACATACATATACATACAAACATATGAACAAACATTCAAAAAACTAGCATTTAACTAAAGGAATAAATAACATGAGCATGTTATGTGTTGCTAGAAATGTTCCACGGAGAAGGAAAATGTGAAAACTAATAAATAACGTGAGCTCGTTATAATGCGCTCACGTTATATTTTGCTTTGGGAATCCCTGAGCCTTAGCTTTTGTATTTTCCTTGGAATACCAACCCAAAGGCTTGGAGGGCATTCCCAATGACCAAAGATGTGTTGTTTGCAAATTATATAATTTTTCACATAATCGGGTTTGTGCTCACTGTCAGGATTGCATTTGGTTCAATATCGACAAAATCGAACACATGGGTAATGTTAATTTCTCTCTTAGCTTTCCAATGATATAATTTTTTTCACTTTCTGACAATGTTAGGCCTTTCATCCATAATTTATTTTGTTTGTATGTCTGTTTTTTATCAAAAAAATAGTGTTTGGTTTTTTTTTCGTTATAAATTAACCATTTATCAAAATTTCAAATAAATTACATTTTTAGAAACTAGATTCCATTCTATAAATTTTAAAAAATAAAAATTAAAAAAATCTATTACTTTCCAAAATTTGTAGGGGGAGCACGATGAAAATTATGCTTTTTAGGAAGTGCCCACTTAGAAAATTAGTAAAAAATCAAATATTCATTAAAAAATTATCAAAAAAATTGTGCAACAACTACATGTTGTTAACTAACTTTTGACCATAGTGATTTTAAAAATACTAAAAAAATTCACTGTGCTCAGGTCGTACAAGAGTTGCTATGTTATGTTTTTTTGACAAAAACAACACCAATTTGTGTACATACCTCTATTGAACCCCTTAATATCAACCATTTTCAAAATAAATTAGTAGTTTAGAAAGTAGACTCAGAGCACTTCAATCCTTGTTTTTGTTCCATCTCAAAATTTTGAGTGTAACTATCCTCAATTTCACGTCCAAGGTCAGCATTTCCTGATTTCAGAAAAAAGTGGCCACTTAAGCCCCCTTTTTTGGGAATGATCTTGCTGCACTTACCCTTGCTACTCCCTAAGTTGCACTTAAGGGGGGGTGTTGGTGTAAATAAAGTCTTGTACCTAGTTAATTCATTACTAGGGGACTTATTTACACATGTTAAGTTTACTTAGGTGATAGGAAGGAATCTTTCTAGAAGATGTTAGTTTTCATTAGTTTTTATCTTAAATCTTTGACAACTACTACATGTGAACCTAAGTAAGTGCGATTAGTTGTATCATGTCATATGATTAAGACACTTGTCATAATCCTATGACATCTTACATATCACCTTGGCTATATAACCAAGGGGTTTCTACTACATTTTGCAATCTTAAATCATCTCATATCATTAACATTGAACATAGTTTATTCTTGTCACATTCTATTCTCTCTCTTTTTGTGCTTTCCATTTAGTCCATAGATATTGGCATCCATAGCCAATTCTAACAATAATAAACCAATTGCATGGATCAAAACACATAATGGTTTTTCCTACCCTATGATTGGATCGATCATGCTACCCTTACAAATAGGACCTAAAGCTTTGGAGGTAACATTTTAAATTATTCCACAATCTGACCTATTTCGTTTGTGGCTAGGCCTCCCTTGGCTTCGCTCAATGAAAGTGGTCCCATCAATTTTTCATAAGTGTTTGAAGTTTCTACATGACAATCAGATATTCACCATACATCATAGTGGATTTAATCCTTTATCTTCCAAAGGTAACCTCTCATTAGAAGCCTTTTGGCCTGAACCTATGGAACTGATTACCCCTCGCAAGGACTTCTTTTTGATAGAAAAAACCATGATTCAACCTAAGTTTGAAATTGAGAAAACCCTCAAACCTCTTGAACAATCACCCCTTGATATTTCTCCGCCATCATGTAAATGACTAAGGGAACATGAAACAAACCCTGCTCAACCTCCTCACCTTAAACAAGTGTATAAAGATAAAGAGAAAGTGGTTGATCCATCCTCTTTGGCTTCTTCTGTTCTTCCCCCTTCGGAGGTTGAAGAACCTATGATGACTCAATCTACTCTTACACCTTCACAACTCCAAAAAAAATTTAAAGAGAACCACAATGCTAGGGAACATAGGTGTTGTTGTCGTCTCCTTGCTTGTGAATCTCGCATAGAAGAATATAAATAAAATCAGCCTTTACCTTTGATAGAAGTAATAGATGACCACCCTCCTTCTCCTAACCCACCACAAGATAGCCCATGCAACCTTTGCAGAAATTGAACCAATCCAACAACCTTAGCTTTTGATACATCCATCCTTAGAAATCACCCTTCATCCTCCTATTTTCATTAGTCTTGATGATGATGATGGTGATGACAATGCGAATATTTCCAAAATAGATGAAGAAGTGCATAACAATTTATTTTTTTTATTTTCATCTACAACGAGCTTAAATGATACATCCTCTCCACCAAATGAAGAACCTAGTATGAATCCTAGTTCGATGCTTACAATTATTCCTTTGGATAGTCAGCCGCCCTCTCATTACACTCAATATGATTGGGAGGCAGATGACCTATTAGATGGTTGACTTGCATTCACCAAGCTAGCCTTTTTACTTTTCTCTTTTTATTTTTCTTTTCATGTGTGTATTGTGTTCCCTCGTATTGTGCATTTGATTTTCTCTCTATTTGTACACTTCTTCTATCCGTACCTTTATTCTTCTATTTTTCATGCATTGTCTTTTTCTCTTTTTGTTTTGTGTTCTCCTTTTGGGGATGATGCAAAGAATTGAGATGCCCTATGTCTCTTCCATGTTGACCCAAAAGGTCCTTGTCTTTTTCACTTCATTTTCTTGTGTTCTCCTTTTTGGGGTGATACAAGGCATTGAGATTGAAATGTATCCTTCATGTTGACTCAAAATATTTTTCTTTTCTTTCACCTTTTCATTTTCATTTTTCTTGTGTTTTCCTTTTGGGGATGATGCAAGGCATTGAGACTTCAATGTCTCTTCCATGTTGACCCAAAATGGAATTTCTTTAAATTCCTTTTTTTTCACTCTCTTTGTGTTATTCTTCCAATTCCATGTGCCTTGGGGAATGATGACAATTCTAAGCTCTCTCATACACACATTGCAACAACAAACATACTGACCCCAAATCCATAGATCCCTTATGTGTTTTGTGTGTTTTCTTTTCTATAGGGAAACTCCCTTTTTCTTTGCTTTCCTTTTCCTTTACATGACACAACCTAACTTCAAAACATATGACTTGGCATAGGACTTTCTAAGTTGGCTATCATGTCTTGTTTTCTTTTTACATGTTTCTTTTCTGCTCTACTTTAAAGTAATTGCTCACATAACGATGTGTAGAAATTCCTTTAAAGTGGGGAGCATACATTATGATTATTTAATTTGAATTCTTGGTTCCTAGTGTAGCCTTGTCATTTATATGATACATTTGTCACTTTGTGGATGACATTGGGTGTGATGTCCTTCATAATTGTGATCTTTCTCAGCACATTACATCCCTCTTGGTGGCTTGATGCAATGCACTACATCCTCTAAGTTGTGAATACATTATTCTTTGATTGGTCCTCTTTTGGAGACATTATATACAATGTTCCCTAAGTGACTACCTTACATAAAATGAACAAGACTCCTTTGAACATCTTTTTTTTTACATTTTACATTTTATGTTTTACATTTTTGCATTTTTTCATTGTTGCACTTTGTATGGCCACCTTGCATAACACAATTTGCATGCCTATGGTGCCATATTGTTTTTTCATGAGTTCTAAGCATATGAATCTTTGCTTGTCTCATGAAGCTCAAATTGATACCCATTCCTTTTGGATTTGTGGCACCTTGTTAATGTTATCAACAAAGTATAAATTTGAGATGGTTGAGCAGGAAGCCCACCTAGTGGCATGAATTTTTCCCATAGCCACTTTTGTGTTTGTGAATGCATACCAACTAGCATACATGTATCTTACCTTTTTGGAAATTCTCACCCCACAAATAGCCTAAAGTTCCATGGCCCTAGAATGAGTATATAGTTGGGCTTTCTCACCCCACATATAGCCTAAATTTTTGTGGCCCCAGAGTGAATACCCATTCTCTTTTTCAAACAATCAGCCTAGATCTCTTTTCACAACTAGTTGGATTGAGGATCAAAGCTTCATCAAATTATTTTCAACACTTGTGTGTTCCTTTGTTCTTATGTCTAGTTTTCCATGGGATCTTCACCCTGGGGACTTGATCATCCCTCTTGATCGTTGTCATTCCATCTTACTAACATAAGTGCATTTTAACCCTCCCTTCGATCTTCATGGCTACTTTAGTGTGAGTTTGAAACATGTTCATCCCCTCACTAAAGTGGGGGCTAAATGTGTCATAGAAAAATGGTCCCTTGTCATTTTCATGGCCTTTTAGGTCTTGTTTTATGGTGTTGAAACTATCTTGCTTTGATTTTATATTGTAACATGGCTTGAACATGCTTATTTAGATACTAAAACTCAAAGAATGACGTCTTGTGAAGGTGTTGTGAAGTGTTGTAAGAAATTTATACATTCTTCTTGACTCTATTTAATGCAATTTACCTGAAAACCACCTTTTTCACTCATCAACAAGCACTATTTTGAAATTTTGTAAAGTCTTGTAGCAAGCTTTCATGCTCTTCTAGGCATATTTTCACTATTTACACCCTTCTTATGCTTTATTTTATCTCTTTATTCCATCATAAGTTGTAATTAAGTGTATTTTTGAATGTTATCCTAACAAATAACATTAAATATAACACTTTTCCTAACACATGTTTTTAGGTCCTAGGTTGGACCCATTCACCATGGGTGGAAAATGAGTTCCCCTTGGCCCCAAATTCAAAATATTTCAAATTTCCTTTCGGGATTTTATTCAAAATCACTTGATGTCAGCTTTTGATGAGGTATGAATAGATACTAAGGCACAAAAATTGTATAAATAAGTGATTTTCACCTCATTTTGCATCTCCTCACTTATTCAAGCATTCAATCTCACATTTCAAGCATTCAAGCATTTTGCATAATATTTTCAAGCACTTTGAAGCAACCATTGGCATTACTTCAAACTTGCATTATCAAGGATTAGGTAAGTTGATAGTATTTGCATGTTATTAGTTTATCTTTCTCTTTCATTTCATTATCTTTTCAAGGGTTTAATTACCAAAAGTGGGGTTTGACCATTGCAAACCCCTATTCACTAACCCTCAATCCTTTTTCCCCTATTTAATGTTTGTTTGTAGCTCTTTGTATGCATATTTGATAGGTTATTAGGTGTTGAAGATTTATTTCCAAGTCAACTAGGTGCTTCAAGTCAACTTGAGTCAAATTCAAGCTTGGAGAGAGTTATTTGTTCATTTTCTGCAAAACTGACTTCAACAACCTGACAAGCAGACTTTTCTAGATCTGGTGTTTTAGAGTTGTCTTATTTTTTGAGAAATTTGGGAGATGACTGATTTTCCACCTATGGAAAATGAGTCCCACCTTAGGACTGAAGAATTGGAATTTTGTCAGATTCTAGATCCTGATGAACATAAACTAGTTCTCGACCCTTTTTCACCAAGTGGAGGACTAATTTGTTACCTTGGGTGAATGAGTCACACTATGAAAATCCAGTAATTTCCATCAGCATCCAAAACACTCTAGAATCATCAAAATTCATCTAAATGCACTCAAATTCATCTCTGTAGTTTCTTTTTTGCATTATTTCTTCATTTACATAGTTATTTGCATTTCACACTATGTTTTCAAACAAGTCATAAATCTTAGTTTTGCATTCATTTTCAATCACTTAGATTAATCAATTGTACTTGGTTAAGTTTATTTACATTAAACAACATTGCATACATCCTAATTTTAGTGATACATTAGCATTTTTGGTCATATCTCTTTCCTTTTAGGTGAAAAACCATAGAAGTTCAAGAGTAGTCCATAGGGTCCCAAAAATCTATGTTTCATTAAGTTTTGTTTTATGTTATTCACTATCATCAGGTGACTGGTCCCTCACGCCTAGGTCTAAATTTCCCATTTCTTGTAAGGCTAAGTAGATGGCCTTTTGGCCTTTACATCCTTTTCATTTCATGACTTAGGAGTTCTCAGGTGCATTTTCTCATGTCATCCTAGAGGGTCACCCTCCATTAAGAAAACCTATGAGAACATGCCTAAAAGGTTTTCACTTAAGTCCCAATGGCCATCTTACTTTATCAGTTATCATTGATTTATTTAGAAGTGCATGTGTAATACCCCTCCTCTTACTGTTTGGATTTATTATTTTTCTATGCATTCGTTTGCTACTTGTGACTATGATGGTACTGTTATTGTGTGATTTGGTTAGTTATACTTTTGATGATGCTGTTATTCCTTTAGTAGACATGATGATTTCATATGACATTATGGTTGGTTATATTAGTTGATTTTTAGAATTATGATATGATGCAGTGATTTAATTAAATATGTTATGAGATGATTGCTAGTTAGAAATGTTAATTTATTGGTTATATTATAATTGTTAGAATAGGTGTGATAAAGGACAATATGGCATCACTCGTTCGTGAGTGCCCTGTTATGTTGCGATTCCTTCTCACAATGCAGTACTTTAATTTGATGCTTTGATTATATATATATATATATGTATGCACATGTACACGACTTCGTTTGTATGCAGGATTTGTAGGTACAAGTCTCGATTCCACCTGCTTCGGCAGGACAGGGCGAGCACCAATAGCCCAATGGTTAAATGTTGAAACAGAGGTGATGATGAAGTCATCTCATCCCATGATGTCAGATTGTCTTGATTGTTTGGTTTTGTGGGTTCTTGTAGTTGTCGTTCGTTGTGGGTCATGTTTGTGTTTTGTCATATTTAATTGATGCTGATATTTTATAAGTTGTGAATTAATTTAATTAAATGATGGAAATAATTGTTTATTTTAATGTTAGATTTAATTGTATTTAAATATTTAAATGTTTTATTTAATTTTATAAGGTCGTGTGTTTTATTAAATGATAATTAAATATTAAATATGTTTTAATTATTTTAATCAATTATCTGGTGGAGGATAATTATTAGAATAAATTATTTAAATTAGATAGATAATGTGAGGTGCAAGAAAGTGGTAAAAATAGAAATTAAAACAATAAAACAAATAAAAGAATGAGAAAAGTTGTGAGAACGAATAAGAATATAGATCTAATTAAAAAGTTGGCTTTTAAAGAATGATTTTCTTTTATTTTTTTGATTTTTAGAGTTTTTAGAAGAAATTGTCAATATCTTTGATTTAATTGGGAATTTTGGGAGTTTTTCACACACACTAAGGATTATTGTTACAGAAGTTGAATAAGATATTGGCTTTGTATTTTGGAATTTGAGAGAGGATATTTCAATCTTTTGATGTATTTTGAAGAGAATTATAGAAAGGGGTTTTCAATCTGTTACTGGTGTTGTCCTGGAGAGTTTTCTGAACAAAGAATCGGATTCGAGTTCGAAGGTGAAATTCTGTAGAGGAGATTTGGAAGCACGAACATGGAGCTCTTTGAGGTCATTAGGATCAAACGGGCATCATCAGATTTTCAAGGAAAGCGCAGGACTCCAGGTTCCCGTCTCTATCTTTGATTTCTCTGAATCTGCAAAAATAAACAAAAATTATGATTTGAATGAATTTGTGTTGCAAATAAAACATCTGTCTGGGATTTAGTTAAATTTAATATTATGTGAAAGAGAACAAAAACTCTTGGTACTTAGATTTTAGGGAATAACAAATCGTCTGGAGAAAATTTCAATGGATTAAAAACATGTGTCTTTCTCATCTAGTTGTTTAAATTTATCATGATAATTCAAAGAAAAGATTATCCAACTTGACTTGATCAAATTAGAGAAAAATAAATAAATGTGATTTCTTTTGCAAGCAATAGATTTGAAACTTTATAAATAGGTATATATATTATTTATATATATTTGTTTGTGTAGTCTGCTGTAAACCCTTCTATTGATGTATTCTAGAAAAAGAAAATATGTGTAAATTGTAATACTTATATATATAATATATTTTAATAAATTTTGTATTTTGTATTTTATTGAAAACTCCTTCTGAATTCATCAAAATCCATACCTGAGAAAGGATGGGCTTTTGAATTTTAAATAAAAAAAAGATAAAATTTAAAAGAAATTTTAATTAAAAAAAAAATTGTTATTTGAATGGTGGTAGGAGGGACGGCTACAGCTGTACCCCTCCCCCTGTACCTTGGCATAGTGTATGGACTGCGCACAACAGTCACTATGACTGCTGCGCGTAGCAGTCATAATGACTGCTGTGCGTAGTACCAATACTGCACATGGCTGTTCACTCATCCGAGTTTTATTTATATATATATATGTTTGTGTTTTAATATTTTTTATTTATTTATTATTATGAAGAGAATATTTAATTTATCAAATATAATAATTATAATTATTTTATTTAATATTATTTTATTATGTTTAAAAAAAAAATAATGTAATTTGTGTATTCTGTTTAAAATGATTAATAATGCTTATGTCTTGGTAGTTATATATATATTTTTTAAAGTATTAATTTTATTATACGATTTAGTTGAACAAATATTCTAAACAGAAAATAAGTTTTAACTTGTTGTTGCGAATTACATCGAGACCAATGTATTGGTTATGATTAAGACTTTGAACCTTGTAATGATCAGTTTTGTGTGTTTTAATTTAAATATTTGTTTGGGAATGAAAGCTAATGGTGCAATCTTGCAAAATGTAATCTGAGTTTTCTTTTTATGTTATGGTTTTCTTTGTTTAGTGTTGTCGATGTGGGAACCGTTTTGGTCTGTGAAACCTTGTTCCAGAGGCTTGCTTAATTTTAACGTTCTCTTCGTCTTGATTATACTTTGGAAGTTGATACTAGATGGTTTATGTTAGGAAGGGTTGAATGGTTTGTTAAGATTTTTGGTTATGAGTTATTGCGAGAAGGTCAATGCCTCGCATGTTCTTGTTGTGGTATTGCGCTTTTATGTTATAGTTCAACCCTTGCCTAGTTTTGATTTATGTTAGGGGTCAAAGGGAGAGTGGCTCTTCGTGGGTGCCGGCGCCTAGGAAAGAGGAAGTGCTCAGAGGAACCCACGTAAGAGTAGTTAAACAAGTGATAACCTAAAAATAGAATTTAGGGGGATGGGTAGTAAAACACACAAGATAATTAAAACTGGATTCCTCATCTATGCATTAGGGCTACCATAGACTAGTGATAGACTGAGAAGGCTGTGGTCGGCAAAGTCGTAGTCTCGTCTTCATGATAGATTATCGGCTCCGCATTAGCTACCCTATGGTGTCGGCACCTCAGTTAGGAGGAAGGGCCAGGAGATCCATAGATGGGTGCCGGCGCCTTAGTTGGAGGAAGTGCTAGGGGATCCCATGAAAGCTATGTGATGACACTCTCCACTAGACACCCTTGTACCTTGTTTCTTATTGCTTCTGGAATTGTGTCCGAATGAGCTACCCTATGGTGTCAGTGCCTCAAGTAGGAGGAAGGGCTAGGGGATCCATAGATGGGTGTCGGCACCTCAGTTGGAGGAAGTGCCAGGGGATCCCATGAGAGCTATGTGATGACACTCTCCACTTGACACCCGTTTGCCTTGTTTCTGGTTGCCTCTGGAATTTGTGCACTGAATTGTTGTTTTAGACTTATATGGAATCATGTTCTTTTTATTGTTTAGAATTATTTGGAAATGTATTTTGGATGTTGTTTTGGTTCTTCTAGATATCGTAATCGTTATGTTGTTTCTGATTCTTGTGAATTTGGTTTATGATTTCCATTTAGTTACTTGTATAATTGGTGATGCTTTGTTTAATTGTGATGAGTTTCATAGTTTTAATTTATTATGTGATTTGAGAACTTTGATGGTTGTTCATTGTATGCCTTGAGTTGTACTTGTTTTGTGCTATGTTGTTGTTGAGTTGGTTTGACATTCATGGTCGGGTTTTCTTCCTCGTCATCTCTGAGCACGGGGGGTGAGTTACTTGTAATTAACATGGTTGGGTGGAACGTGCTCCACACCCGTTGGGTTCCCCATCAGCATCTTGTCTTCTCAGCATTTTCGCAGTTTGGAGTTGTACCAGTATTCACCGTGTATTGCAGATTTCATTGTAATTGTATCATCCCACATGTTTGGGAATTTATTGTAATTATGATATCAAAACTTGTAATGTAATATTATAATGATGATGTAATAGTTAGGATCATTTGTATCTTTATTAAGAGATGTTTCATGGATATATTATGTGATGTCTATTATTCTTGCATCATGGTTTTGGATGTATGCTTATTCATGGTTATTATAATATGATTGGTTATGTTGTAATCTTTATCTTTATTTCCGTTTAGTTGTTGCAATGTAACCTCGCATGCCCCAGAGAACTAATTGTGTTAATGCTATGTAATATGCTATGTGGTTATGGTTTAATGATATTGCATGTTTAATTTAATTGTTTTAAAAAAAATATTATTTGCATTGTGTGTGTTCTTTGGGGTTTGCACAACGGGCGTTACAGCATGTTTTGAATTGGCAATGAGAGATGAAGTGATATTTCTTTGATACCACTCATCGCAAATAGCTGCCGAAGACCTTAAATTGAATGCATGATGAGTGATGTTCCTTGAGGGATCGCTTATCACTAATGGATTTTAAGCCTTCAGTATTGTAATAGCAATGAGTGATGCCCCCGATCATATCTTCTTTATCATGTATTGAAAATATATTTTAAATGCTAAGTTCCACATTAGTGATACATGATACACATTGTAACTATGTAAATTCTTTCATTGCTAATTGCTTGCAAACTGAATGAGGAGAATTAGTGATGAGCAATGACCTTATGTTTTATCACTCATCACAGATTCATTTTAAGTTCTTAATTAGCGATGAGTGATGGTATTCTTTGAGAGGTTTCTTTCGCCAATATGATAAGATCTTATGTGTGATGTCTCTTGTACCATTGATTTTCATGTAGGTGTACATGTCTAAATCTGATTTCTTCACTACATCTCCCATTGTTGATAAGAGCCAAGGTGTAAAGTTTGAATTAGTGATGCGCGATGGAAAGATGGACGTGATCAAAGGACAAGCTATAGATCTAAGGGCTAAAATTTTAGCATGAGGATGTTTACATTGTCGATAAGGCTAATGAAGGATGAGATTCATCCATGATAGGTGATGGCTATTGATGAAAGAGAAATGTCATAGAATCTTGAGGACATTGTATATAGAAATATAACGACATGAATGGAGAACAATTGATGTGGTTTTAAAATAGGATGATCCAATCGACTACACATCATAAAATCAATAATTTCATCACTGATTACACCCTAAAATTTAGGGAAGATCAACGATGAGTGATGAAGTTTATAAGGAAATATTCTCTCCAAGAAACATTGGTCTTATGTGTAATTCGTCGATATTAATGAAAAAGAATGCATTACATTGGTGATACATAATGATTGATAAATCACGTATCATTAACGAAGATTGAGAGAAGACGTCGAAACACTTGAGTTGGCATCACTGTTTTCTATGAGCAAGTTTCTAAAGGCATAAAAATGCGCCTCAGATCACCATGGATGAAGTTTTAAATGCTTTAAAATCAATGACCTAGATTCAAATTCAAGCTATTAAAATTATCAACTCGCTTGCACAAGGAGTTCTTGAATCATTAATTTTGCATGCTCCAAATTTCCTATTTACAGCAGATTGCTTTTTATTTACCTTCATCATATTTTAATCTAGAGTGAATGAAAGGTGTGGGTTAGAGAAGAAGTGTGTGAGTATTATTTTTTCCTGAGTTTGGAAGTAGATGTTCTTGTCCTAGATGAGTAGGTCCACCATGGACATTCGAGAGTCTAAGGGGTTTAGTTTGCTTGAGTCTGAGGAAAACTCTCCTAAGGACAAAATAGAGACACAAGGATTTCTAGATACACCAAAATGTAGAAGGGGGCGTATGAAATTCAAGAAGTATGGTGTCAAGAATAGCTACCATCTATAGGGCCAAATTTTTTCAAAAGAATTGGTCAAACACAAAAAGAAGAGGTTGGTGGAATATGAAAAGAAGGAAAAAAAGGAGAGTAGGCATTGTAAGGCCTATCTAGGAGGATTTAATTCTCCAAGTGAGGTTTCTAATAACCCTTTAGATAGTGAGGGTGACATTGATCCAGAGGGTGATTATTATGCCCTCTCCCTGGTACCATTCAAGGAGTTTGACAAGGAGGCGGTGATGGTTTGTCTAGTCCCAACACAAGAAAAATGTGGGCGAGTATCCTCTGAGGTTGATAACTTAGAGTGATGACTACATCCCATTTTTGTTTTTGATGATACCATGCCCCATTTTTCAAGATTCTCCTACTTAGCATTCATGTGATTTATTTTTTCTAGCATTGATGCAAAAAGTTTTTGGGCTAGTATATTGGAGAAGTGTCAAATTAAATAACCTTAGTGACATATATGTTGTTTTTGAATGATATACAAGTTTGTGTTGGAGCTACTAGTGGAGAATATTCTTTGGTCAACAATGATGAGGATTCAACATTGTTGCTAGAAAATTTACCTTTTGAGAAGCTAGTATATCTTCATGCAAGGAACATGGAATGTGATCTTTTACTCTTCCATTTTCCTTAATGATTGCATGTAACTAACTAAGGATGTCTCAAATTTTGGTACAAATGAAACAAAATGTAAATGTAATTGAGTGTGACACTTGTTGCTCCCTTGTTCTATAAAAGGGATATCAGGACTTATTATGGGGGTCAAATTCTTAAGTCTCAATAGGGTTTTAGGTAAAAGCTAAGTTCAAGAAAGGCACTTCGAATAGAATATTGATAATAGGCTATAGTTTTGTTAGGGGCATGAAATCCTATATGTAGCAATCTTAAATGAGTTTTATAGAAACTACTAATATCAAAACAAATATTATTCTGGAAACCAATAATCTCCTATGTCTGTTTTTTAAAAGTTATGAATGAGAAATAAAAATGGTATCATTTATCTTTAGATGTTCCAATTGAATGTATTACTCTGTTTTTAGCTTTAATTCAAGGAGTTAATTAAAATTCTTGAATAGGGTTATAAACTTTGTAAAGAATGGCTTAGGATTTATAAGAAGTAAGTGTTTCAGGCATTGTGAGCTTTCATAAATGAAAATTAGTATCAATTAATAGTTTTCCTATCTCTAAATTGAGTAGTTTATATATATTACCCATTCTTACATATTTTACTCTATTGCTCCAATTGATGAGGAACTAGTTAGTTTGTTGGTAAATCTTGCATGAAATGAATAAAGTGTACCTAGCCTTGGACTTAAGATGAGACAATATTCATTTAAAATATTTTTGAGGATAGTGTGGGTAAGGAATATCCCTAATTCCTAGCAAATAAATAGTCATTCATGTGAAGATCTGTTAAATCTTCATTGAGAAGGATTTTATTTGCAATAAATAGGAACCAATATTTTTATAAATGTGTTACTAATCAAATATACTTCACAAAAACACAATTTGGATCACCCTCCTATCTTTCATAGAGCCTAAAGTGAAGGAGTAAGGACTGAAAAATCCTATACTTGTTGTGTTGGCCACTAACCTTGCAGTTCTTCACTATAAGAGTTTGCTACTTTTTAGAGAATTGCTTGGTTCTACTAGAAAAATCACCAACATAAAATGGAAACTCTGCTAGGGAGAAGTTTGAATCTCTAGAACTACAGACTATTAGAGTGAAGATTTTGGTGAATCTAAACACCTGGTTTAGATATTGAGAAGTTTTTAGACCGAGAAGTGGTCTTGTTGTAGCAAATTTCAAAGAATATATGTGTGACTCTACTATGGGAGAAGACCTAGAAGGAAATTCATCTTTGAAGGAGCTTCATATTGCTTGAAGTTTAGTACTATGTGAAGAGAGGTGGTGACTCTTTCTAAAGAACCTGAAGAAGATGTGAAGAAGTCTCATATAGATACAAATATTTTCATTCAAGAAGAACTTGTAGTAGCTACAATATATCCAGGTATTTCTCAGTTTTGGGTTTTCAAAGAAAGATAAATCTATTAAAAATACCATAATTGTAAGTCTTGTAAAAATTTGATTCCCTATTCAGTGAAATTAAGCACTAAGAAAGGGAAATAGAAGTGATAGGCTTGTATACTTCTGTATTACTAGATTTGTAG
>VDFB02379711.1:150654909-150698278 GCA_007258455.2 Sequoia sempervirens | reverse complement strand
CACTAACCCTAACGCCAAAGGGGTGGGCTCTAGCTCTCTGGTTAATAAGCTTGTCTCCTACCCTGATGACTCCCCTGTTGCTTTTGCTAAAGCGGCCAGGGTTAGCCTTGAGAACCCCCACGTCCCTCAGAATATTCAACAGGAGAATTATAGCCCTCCTAGAGGTGCGAAGTCGGTGTTTTTTGGGGTCAATTCTGAAAGTGACCCCCCTTTCAACTTCGTTGGAAATGCCAATTTTTTTTCTATGGACCAATTGAATTCTACCAAATGGTTATTTCATGAAATAGGTGAGCTGAAAACTAAAAATTTGTCTCTTCATAGTAAGCTAGGGGAAATTGAAGCCAAAGTTGCAGGGCTAATTTAGCTCGAAGCGGAGAAGAATACCAATGTGAAGGATAACACACAAAAGGACAGCACAGTTGAAAATGATATTGAAAAAATTAAAGGAACCATGAAAAAAATCACTGATCAAAACTATAGAATTGCCAGACATAACTCTATCATCATCAAAGCCATGTCCGAAAGACTGGAGAAAACCCAAAAGAGAGCTCTGATTGTCAACCTTGATCAGGAGAAAGACCAGGATGAGGAAGCAGGGATCTCTAAATGAACCAGATCAAGCACGAAAAGAAAAGCCCTGACCACCCCAAATATGACTCAGATCTTTATGGAGGGGGTTCAGGATATGGTGGACCTGGAAGAGGTTGTGGACGAGCTTCTGAATTCTATGAATTAGCTATGGCTGGGCCCAACTTTGTCTGTTTGCTGGCCATTTTATGGTTTTTTTGCGGCTTTTTGTGGTTGTCTGCTTAAACTGGTTTTTATCTTTCTGGCAGCCTTTTTGTTTTTCGGACCTCTGTTTTGGTCTTTTCTTGTAATGTTACTCTGAGTTTGGTCCACAGCAAAACCCGTTTATCCCCTTTTATCAAAAAAACAATTTGATGCTAGTATCTTTGAACTAGACACATTTGTAAAGACACCAATGGATGCACATTTTGAGAGGAGTGATATTATAGATCTTTGAATATAGAATATGAATAAGCACAAATGGGACCATAAAGGATTTACACTTAATTTCAAAACTTGATAGTTCTTTATTAGAGCTAGATTATTCTACATGATATCTATATATTTTGATAGAAATTCCCTATATGAGTAGATAGGTATAACACACCAATTTTAATAATGAAACATGAATAATACTATCTCATCTCAAGATGAATTGCAACATCTAAATGGCTCACCCTATATCAATACTTGTATAGTTAACTAACCCCAACCTATTAGTTCACTCAAATAACATACCCTATAGTAGTAGAAGACACATAGGGCATTAGAATTATCTTGTAAAAAATATATAAACATTTGTGTTACCATAATTCTAATTTAAAGTCCTTGTATAACAACATAATACCAAGTTTAGTATTATAATACCTATAACATTTTACATCCCCACGTGCAATATTTAGTAACACTTTGTACTCTTGTGCAAGAACCTATGAAGATTCAAGCAACCATATCTATCACACACTATCATCCATGATGCCTTACAAAGCCTTGCCGTCATGTGCCATTGTGTATGGATTTTCACATTGTCTATCATGTGCTACTCTACATGACTATGCACAATTCCAAGCACATATCCCTAGAAATTTCAATACATTTGTACACACATGGATGAGTTTATTTTTATTTATTTATTTTGATAGTTAAAAAGCTGCAATATGGGGCAACACCCAAGAGAAAAACATAGGAAAAAGATTTCATGAGGCCAACAAGGCTAAGAAAGAGAGAAGAGCAAAGCACTAAAAGGAACCTAATGGAGGAGGAGAAGACTGGAGGAGTAGAAGAGGAAAAAAAATACAGAAAGCCCCAGGAATCAAGCCCCAAAAGAGGCAAGAGAGAAGGAAAAAGGATTAGATAATACTCCAAACTTCAGCCCCAAGAAGAACTAGACTTTTCTAGCCTGTCGTGATAGCATAGCCTCCATAGTCCACTGAGACCCTATAGCCACCGCATCCAAACCTTCAGAACGAAGTTTCTCAGCATTAGATTTTCTTCCTTTCTTTTTCCTAGTCCCACAATTAGGTTTACTTTTACTGAGCTAATCATTTGAACAAGCCCGAGAGATCGGGAGGATGCAAGAGCAAAATCCTGTTCAAAGGTATCAAAATTTTCAAAATTATCAAAGTTTTCAAAATCATCAGCGTTCTCCTCCAATTCATCCAAGAAAGGATACATGCCCTCATAATCAGAATCCTCTTCCACTGGAATGAGTGGAAGAGTGACAACATTGTTAGTGTCAAGGTTGACAGGAGGAGGAGAAGAAAACACAAGAGGAGGAACAGGTTCCACCACAGGATTAGAAGAAGAGAAAAACTTATCATGGTTTTGCTAGATGAAATCAACATCAGGAGAGCTAGACTTTCTCACCCATTTTTTTGAGGCTTATGTATCGCATACCAAAAAGATGGTTGGCGGAGAAAGCTTCAACTTTATGGCCCAAATTGTTGCAGTGAAAACATCTAAAGGGGAGCTCCTAAGAATTCAGGAACTGAGTCCAAGTGCCAAAAGAAGAGTGAATGCAAATTGAATGAGAAAGTGGCTTGGAGATATCCACCATGGCACAAACCTGGATATACCTGTGAGAGATATCAAAAACCTCTGGCTCCATCCTGAAAAAAACACCAATTTGGTTAATCATCAATTTAATGAGGTCCAGAGACCGCATCACTGGGGACACATTGTAGAGTCTGATCCACATAGGAAT
Source organism: Sequoia sempervirens (assembly GCA_007258455.2). Taxonomy (NCBI): domain Eukaryota; kingdom Viridiplantae; phylum Streptophyta; class Pinopsida; order Cupressales; family Cupressaceae; genus Sequoia; species Sequoia sempervirens. The sequence continues at coordinate 150,695,508 of VDFB02379711.1, read as the reverse complement.
ATCAAAAATCACGGTCCCGACAGGATCGAAAAAGGGGGTCCAAGAAGAAACAAAAATTCTAGAGTTTCCATAGAACCAAGGACCATTAAGCTTCATGAATTCGCAGTCCACAACCGAGTTGAAAGTAAGCAGGAAAAATACAAAATCCAATGGATCAACTGAAGGGATGGAAAGAGTGACCCAAGTCTGTTTAGCCCAATCCAGAAGTGAATCCAAAGACGGGTGCCTGCACATGAATCACAAGACCAAAGAGAGAACACCAAGGTTGGCAACAATCTCACTGATATGGTCATCAGAAATGTGAAGATCCGTCCGATCCAAGGAGAAATCAACCACCGATCACCAAAAGAGAAAGAGGAGCCATTTGAACCCTGAACCTTCTCCAAAAAGTGAACAGATTTCATTGACGATATGGGAGGAGGCAGGCTAGGGTTATGACTAGGAGGGACCGGCGGCGGTCTAGACAAAGCCATGCATGGATCAAATCGATTAATCAATTCAAGGAAGAAAGATGAGCACTCATGGTATGGGTTAGAACAGTTTTTGCAAGCTAAAAATTTGGAAGGATTTGAGGCAGGAGCCGCAAACCCCACACCCATCACCCGAGATTTGGAAATGGAGGGGCTAAGGTTAGCCTATTGAGACCACTCGAGGAAAAATTTTGAGCACACATGGTACGGATTACCGTTGTTTTTGCAGGCTGAAGGAGGGCAAGGAGGAGCCTTAGATCAACCCCGTGAGGCATCAACTAGGGGCGAGCCCAATGGATCAGACCCCACTGACAGAAGAGGAGGATCCAGCAGAGAGTTTTCCTCTAGTGAAGCGCAAGAACGAAGTTCATACTAGCGCCACCCATTTCCCTGCAATTTGCAACACACATTGTTCTTGGAACCAGTCACCCATTTAATCTTCTGCTTCTTTGAACCCTCCTCATGCAAGGAGCGCTCCTCCAAGCCAAAACAAACGCTATCCACACCAGCACACAGACTCCATTCGCACATCCTCGCAATTTTCCACACATGGATGAATTTTGCTATTAAATAAGGAAATCATTAAAAAATGTAAACAAAAAAAATCAAAAGGTCAATGATTTAAAATTTTGCTTCTAATTTTATAGCTATAATATACTCTTCATTTTTTTCCAACCTTTCTAATTAAAGAATATGAAAAATATTGTATATTCATTTGTAAAATAGTTTGGTGTTACCCCTATACATTCACATAAATATTCATTCCTACTTATCAAATTTTAAAATTTATTAGTCCAACACAAGTCTAATAGTATCTATTATCAAGAATTAATGTTTTGCAAGGGTTAAGTTGATAAACCTTGTGTGCTCTATCTTTGAGATGAATTATGAACATTATTATTCATGATCTATACTAATAACAATGTAGTCATGTGAAAACGTGCAAGTAATTCAAGAGTATACTTAGGTTGTGCAAGAGTGATCCTTGAAGCGGACTATGAATTCTCAATACCAAGGGAGTAGTACAATAAACCCAAGACTGTTATGTGAAATATGTCCTAAAGTGATGACTTCAATACTACAATGGTAGATGGAGTAGTGTCGGTAATCAAAAGATCATCAACATATAGAACCGATATCGAATGTGAATAATCTTGCCACAATTGATACACATTGGGATTTGAATGGAATCTAGTAAAACCTAAAGATAGGAGGTAGGAATCCATCTTGGTATACCAAGCCCTAGGGGCTTCTTTGAGGCCATAGAGAGATATTTCCTAAGTCTACAAAGTAAGGATGAATATTGAACAAATCGTGGTGGTTGTTCCATGCAAATTTCCTCCTCAAGGTCTCCATGAAGAAATACACTCTTTACATCCATCTGATGTATAACCTATCCATCTGTTGTGGCTATAGCTAGTGTGAGTCGAATTGAAGTCATCTTACCAACTAGTGTAAAGTTTTCTATATAGTCAATGCTTGCAAATTGTCAAAAACCTTTGGCAAAAAACTATGCTTTGTATTTATCAACTAACCCATCTGCTAAAAATTTAGTTTGTTATATCCATATACATTGAACTATCTTCCTTCCTTTAGTAAGTGAAGTCAAATCCCAAGTGTGATATATAATCAAGGAATCATATTCCTCATCCATAGCAATATCCCACTTAGGTATGTTTGATGCCTCTCTAAATTTTATGGATTAGAAATTGGAGCAAAGAAGGCATGTGAACCCCTTGAAAATCTTCCTAAATCTACCTATCATCTATTGGATCTTGTACCCATGTATATGCCCTATGTAGAGTTTTAGTTGTGGGTGAGTGTGGTGCAAAAATATCAACTTATAATGCAATCCCTAAAATAGATGAAGATGAACCCTTATCATTGTAGTCATTGTGAGAACTAGAAGAAAAAGAAGATGTTGCACTAGGAATCTATTGAGAGTGATTTGAATCATTAGTATTGTAATCAAAATCTAATGAGTCCACACCATGTTTATAAATGTTAAGTGTAGTCTCAAGAGATGTTTCTTGAAAATTAAAACTTCTCTCAATAAAAAAATCATGTGTGGTAGTGTGGAGTAAGAAATAGCCTTTCAGACCATCTAGATATCCAACAAAGGTGTAAGGTTTGCATTGTGGATCCATATCCTTGTGATGTACTTTTAGAATGCATTCCATGGTAGGAGAGCCAAATACTTTGAAATGGTCAACTATTGGTTTCCATCCTTTCCAACCTTCAAAGGGAGTGATACCCTTCAAGGCTTTATGAGGAACTCTATTATGAATGTAACATGCAAAATTGAGTGATTCTACCTAGTACGCTGGTGTGAGGCCCTTAGAGTGAATCATATAATTAGCTTGTAGAGAAGGGGGACTCACTATTGATGAGTCTCTTTATTCTCAAGAGAATACCAAGGGGAAAACTTCCCTAAACTACCTCAAGGAACAACGCACGAGTTTCAGAATTAGAAAGAGAAGGTCACAAATATTTTTTGGACGGACTAACGAGATATCGATTTAAGGATGAAAAAGAAAAACAAGGATGACATTGTGACACATTGTAGTCCTAGAGGTGCGTTGGCATCTCGTACAGACTAGAAACTAAGAATGTCATAGAAAATAGCAAGGTGACTACTAATAGAATGATCACTAAGAACTTCTAGAATGTAGGAAGGTAGCAGAATGTAACAAAACTAAAATAAGGTGAAGTATTTAAATGATATAGTGAGATAATAAGAGATAGAAATTTCTCACAACAACCCAAGTAATGAAGCCTCTAGCACATGAATATCTTCAATACCTACACATGTAAGATCAAGAGAAAATGTTGGGTCTCTATAGGGGTTTTCCTCAATCAAACCCCTGTTTTGGTGTTCCCACCTCCACAAACAACCAAATAGATAGAGAAAGTGAAAAAATTAATCCAATATCGAGTGATTAAAACAATCCCCACTCAAGGAGGAGAACGCATACCACAAGATAGAGATGAAATTGATAGGGGATGTGTGAAATCCCAGGATGCTCACAAGCACAAGGTAAGAGAGATATTAGTTGGAAGGCTTAAGAGAGCCAAAGAGGGAGACAAAGATAGCTGCAAGAGCCAATAGTGTTGTAAAGAGCATTGTATCAGCTCGAGAGTGCTGCTATAGTGAGTTGTAGAGAGTTGTACAAGCAAGATAGCAGGAGAGAGACTTTCAAGGGGGAAGCCCAGAAGACCAAATGAATGGAAAATATAGCATTTAAGGAGGGAAAAGAAGCTTCTCAAGTGGTTATAATGTGTCACAGGCCATTAGCACCGAAAAAGGTATGTGACAAGTGGAAAACAAGCTCAGAAATGACCATTTGAATGTTGAAACATCATAGGACGCTAGCATAGTACACAAACATCTGCACAACATGCTAGTGTTTGAACACATCATGCTACAAAATGATGCGAATGGGAAAAGCACAAATTTTGACATAAAGCTTACACACAAAGGTAGCTACTAAAAAGGGGTCCTAAGCATCCTAAGAGGGGAAAGAGGTAGATGTAGCGGCTAAAATGAGCCTACACAAGTGCTAAGGGAGTGGACACTAAAGTGGATTCAAGAATGTATGTGAAATTGAAAGGGGTGCAATTTTTTGACATTATATAGCTATCTCTTTTAAAGATCTTATTTTTCATTTGGCAACACCATTTTGTTGGGGGATATATGAAATTGTACATTGCAGATCTATACCCTCTTATATACAAAACTAGTCAAATTTGTTGTTGACATACTCACCCTGATTATCTGTTTGAAGAACTTTGATGACTTTCCTTGACTATTTTTTGGCAAGAGCTTTGAAATCTTGAAAGGATTCAAATACTTATGACTTTTTCCTAAGTAGAACCATGTGATTCATCAGAAATCATTGATAAAGGTGAGGACATATCTAGCCTTTGTAAAATATGGATGGGGAAAAGCCACTAAAACATCACTATGAACAAGTTCTAAAACTTATGTTTCCCTCCATGACTTACCTTTGTCAAATTTTTCTTTTGGATGTTTTCCAAGTGCACAACCTTCACAAAGTACCTTAGAAAATTTAACCTTAGGTAATCCATTGACCATATTATGTTGACATAATTGCTTAAGATAGCAGTAGTTAAGGGGCCAAGCTGCTCATGCCATATTTTGCTAACTTCATTTGAATTAGTTAGTAGTGCTTTTGGAGAAATATCTTTGGAAAAAATTGGAGAAGGTATATAATTTGGGTTGGTGATTTGCCTCCCATATTTCTACCAAATTGTTTCTTTGTAATTCTCTTATCTCAACTTAATTTGGAGAGAAGTGCACTCCCATACACTTCCCTAAATGAGTTATACAATACACTAAAAAGAAGATTAGTTGAAAGTGAAGGAACACATAGAACATTTTAAAATGTTCCTCCTTCAACTTTAATAAATCCTCTCCCTTTCACTAATGCTAGAATATCATCACCTTGGGATAGAAAAAAAAGATGGATATTTAAGCCTCCTTGGGCTAGAAAGATCCAAGGCCTTATTTAACATATGACTAGGGACTTAAAGTTGATATTGTTACCCTCTTCCCTATTGACATGTGCCATAGTGGAGGTTCTAAGTTTAAAAAATTGGCAGAGAAGCCAATGAACAATTTTGCCATTTCCCCTCACAAATTTGATTAGTGTCAAAAAATGTGAAATTAGTGCAATTTATGGCTTCTTGAGGCTACAAGCCACCCAAATGAATATGTCTACTTGTTTTTTGATGTGGCAATGATCTACATATCAAATTGTGTCCCAAATGTCACCTTTCTCCCTCACGCAAGTCTGTAAAGCTTATGCAAGTCTACAAGTAATTTTTTCTTCTAATAAAATTCTCTTTGAATTCTCTAAGAAGTTGATTCTAGGATGTAAATTAGTTTTCAAATGAATATATTTAAATAACACTAAATATCTTGCAATAATCACACAAAATACAAATAAGTTTGGCTCATAGTGAGAATAGAATGGGTAGGGGTTGACCAAATTTTAATTTTAATTTTAGAAATTCAAGAATAAAATTTATAGATTTGAAATTTGTCTCATACCAACAAGATTGAACTAGGATAGAGGAATAACAAGATTGATTTATGATGGATGAATTCCTAGAGAATGTGATAAGCACTTAGTGTAATGGAATGTTTACAAAAACAAGTGATGTGTTGCAACTAGTCCCTACATGTCAGAATGTGTAAATGAAAATAAAGAGTTACATGAACTAACTAATATAAATTTCTATTGTTACTTATTTGTTCTAACACTTACAATAATAATTAAAAAAACACAATTAATAACAATTTACATTTAACATAAAAAAAATTAATAGCAATTCACGTAATTCACTATTATAAAAAAATTGAGAGAAAATAAAATTTTCCTTACAATTTAATTTTTACTTAATGAATTTAATATTAAACTATAATAATTTGAATTAAATTAGAAAAAAATAGAAATCAAATTTTAACATTCACTAATAAATTCAAATAACCAAATAATCGAAAATATAAAATTATTCCAAATAACTTAAAATAAATACGTACCATCATTAAAAAATTGAATTATTTAAAAAAAATCAAATTGAAATTAGTAGAAATGTATCAAATTTAAATTAATAACAATACATCAAATATATACACAAATCAAATAAAAAAATTATCTGATATTTTGGAACATATAACATATAATATATTAAACATGGTGTTTAAATGCGAGATATTGATTAAGCAAACAATTTTTCCCATGCTATCGACATTATCCATCAGCCTTCCTCTAGCATGAAAGGGTGTTAATTGTTTGTTAGACAAATAATAGATGGAAAATAAAAATTTTCCTCACGTAATGTCAGAACTACTAAGATTCGACACATGAATTACCTTTTAATAGTTTACTTGGCATTCAGAAGGATAAAGCATAAGAAATATCTTCATTTTATTTGTCTAAAACTTTGTTGTAGTGAACTGGAGTGTGTCCCCGAAAAACAGAGAGTTAAGTCGTTGAGGAACGAAAACTATCTGTAGTTATGATGAATGGGGTCATTCATGTCTCTGTTGAATTTTAAGGGTTGGATAGCCATTTCCATGGCCATGGACTTGTTCTTGAGGTTGTTTGAATACATCATGAGATAAATTTTTGGGTTGTTCATTATTTGAGGATTACACTTTATTTTTCAATTATAACTTCAATTAACATTTTAATGATTTGAAGAACTTTCAGAAACCAAAGAACGGAAACTCATATGGTTTTTGTGAGAAAGAGGGAAAAGTCTTTTTGGTTTGGTATCTTTGTAATACGTCTAATTAGTAGTCACATGCATAGGTATGCAACAATCAGTTGATAGGGGTGCACCACAAGAGGCTATATAGTGGGAAAGAAGAAGGAAATTTTTTTGTGGAAAGAAAAGAGAAATACAAAAAGTCTATAGTATTTACAATCGTTTGATTGAGTCGAGGAACAAAGACAGTGTGAATTAGTCAGTAGGAAGTAATGTGAGGTTAGTTCATGTCTCATTGGCTAGGGGTGGGATAGTATGGATCTTTTTCACGAAGAGGATAAATCGATCTGTCCATCTCCACATAAGGGTATGTGCATGATGACCATGGAAAAAATAGGCCCTTAAGTGGCAAAAAATTTAGAAAAATCAGAGTTCGGCAACTTGACATAAAAATTTGAATAAGCTATCTATATTATTTCAAAAATATGTAAGAATTGAATTTGTATAAAATTGAATGTAGTCTCTAAACTAATAGGTTTATTTAAAAATAAATAAAACTATTTGGTGAAAATTTAAAATTTCAATGCAGTAGTACTTAAATTTTAGGGAAAAATAAGAAGTAGGTGTCTGTTTGACCAACCTAACCACAATAAAATGATAATATTTTTTGATAATATTTTACATATAAGTAGAAGACTCATGTACCAATGTGATGCATACTTTTCTGTAATTTTTTTCCAAGTAACTAATTAATTATGAATTTTTTATTACAATTTTTAAAAAATATAAAAACTCATATGTCTGACTACCTTAAATGGGTCAAAACTTCATAAAATTATTGTTATTTTTAATCCTATAGTATGTGAAGCATAGAATGATACATTTTTTGGATTCAAAAAATATGATACCATTTGAAAGCTATAGACATTTTTCAATCAGCCTATCAATCAAGAATTTAGTCGTAATTCAAATAGAAAATGAATAATAATTATCTATTAAATTCAAAGTAAAACATAATTTATATTGGTGGAAAATTGAGAATCTCCTTTAAAAACCCTTTTCATTTCATCAATTTTGGGTTAAAAAGTAGGCCATGTGGAATGAATCTAATTAGTTACAATGTATCCATTGATTTTAATTTTAAACAAGTAATCATCAATAATTTTTATTTTATTAATATGTAATATTTAATAATTTTAGTTATAATAGTTAATTTTTCATTGCAATATAAACACAAACATTGAAGTCTGACATGATTTTAAATGAGTAATAAATATTGGGACTTTTGAGACAAACTTTTATTTGTATATAGTGCTCCTCCCAAATCTTTTTCCAACCCAAATTTTTTTTTACTTAATAATGTTAAAAATATAGTAAATTAATTGTCAACAAATAATATTTTTTAATAAATTTATTCTTTAAAAATAATAACTGAAAAGTATTAATTAAATTAAATTTTTTAAATAATTCTTTTTTCTAACAACTATAGTTTCACGCCAAAATTTAAGGTATGAAATAATTTTATCTCTATTTTATTTTTATATTTATTAGCCCTGGATGCACATATATATTTGAGCTTTTTGTATAGGTTATTAAATCAATTGATTAATTATTATTTAATTATGTTAAGATACATATGAATAGAAATACCCATGCCTTTAATTACTAATATTGCATTTAAAAGTATTGTTTAACAAAGGTACTCGATAACTTTTGGTATTGCATATTTCGAAAGAAAGAAAGATGTTTAATATTGGATACATTTTATAATTACTATTTAGTGCATAATTTTGTAAATTAAATTTTTAGTATGCATGTGTTTTTGGGTTAGTAATAGTAAAATAAAATGGGGACAAGTATAAATGATTGAAAAGTAGTCAATTACAAGGAAATTTAGAATAAAAAATATCATTTTTTAATGAATTACATCATAGTGCAATTGAAGACTCAGTGACACCGATTTTGGGTGGAAACAAATAATTAGACCTCACGAAGAGAAGGGTACGATGACAAAATATAATTTTTTTGGATTCTTAGAATAAATGAATAAAAGATATGCTTTACTTTTTCGTGACATGATGAAAGTCTCAAGTGGCTCCCTACCACTTGCTATGACATAAGAAACATGTTGTTATAAACAATGTTTTTTGAATCCAAGTGTATGTAAAAATCTGTATATAGATGCATCTATGCAAGAAAAAATATATGGTGTTAAAAGCGAAAACACGAAATCCACGCTTGTTATCCACCCTACCATATTGGTATCATGGAGCCCTGGGGACTTTAGCCAAACCCCTAAGAAAGAAAAGTATGAAGCATCCACGGGAAATTTTGTGGAGTTCCATTATACATCACACAACATCAAAGGTGAATAAAATCTAGTTTTTTCATATATGATCTATCATATTGAAGTGTTTTTTTGTTTCAGTAACTTTGTAAAAAATAAGTATCATGATTTTGGTGTGCTTTTGTATGTTTTAGCCTAGTACTTGAAAATAGAAGAGAGGGGTATGTCAGTGGATAGGCAAGCAATATCAGGAACGAACCATAAAAAATCAGTAAGTATATGGGTAAAATCAATATAAACAATCTAAAATTGGAAACACTCAATAATATTTACAATTTGTTCACTGAATTTATTTATTGATAATAGAATTTTTTTTTACTCACATGTATTATAGATAGTGTTTAACAAGCGTGAGCAACCTTGGATTGAGTTGTTGGAGCATTAAACAATTTGAAATAGACAATTTAGAGCACACTTATTTTTTGGATGCCTATTGTATCTGTGCATTATTATAAAGGAAATCATATAGATCTAAAATAAAAGAGGTTAGACATATACATATACATATACATATAAATAAACACACACACACACACACACACACACACACACACACACACACACACACACATATACATACATACATATACATCCATATACATATACATACATGAACATATATTATTTTTGGTTGAATTCTCATTGGAGGGTTTCAACATAGATGTGCTCCAAAATGTGCAAGAAAATATATTGATTAAGTTTTATTGTTGAAAGAGCCATTGTGGTCTTCATTCCAAAGAAAAATATAGTAAAAAATGTTATTGGCTATTGGTTGGTATGTGTGCCCATGTTTCACAAACATATTTTTGCATACACATCTTAGGCTTGGAATGTAAATAAAGTCATTTTGCATGGGTATTTTGCATAGATGATTAATTTATTGTTCATGTCTTCTTGTTATATGTTTCTATCTTTAGCATTACACCAATTTTGCAGATTTTAAAGAGATTACCATTGTGTTTTGCATGGACAAGTTGTAATTAAAATGAAACATTGTTGTAATTTTTTCACCATTGGTTTATTGTTTCAATTATCTCTATGCATCTTTATGCACCTTTTTAGTCATTATACAGTCTCTATAGTGTGTGTAATGAAGCTGTGTGGATGGCTCTCTAGTTGAAACAAATGAGGAAAAAAAATATCATGTAACATATTGACCTACAAGATTCGAGCTACGTTATTTGGCAATAAATATTGAAGACAAGCAGAGAAATTGTATAATATGTGTTAGAGTGACTAATTTATTGTTTTTGTGTTTCAATCTCTGCTTATTATTCCTTGTTATATGCTTGTATCTTTGAAGTTATACACATTTTGGAGACTTGAAAGATATTATAGCTCTATATGGATGGAGAAATTACAACTAGATCTTCTTTCTTTCATAAAAAAATATGGTCAAGGTTAGTAATTTTTTCGCCCTTCGTTTACTATTTGTAGTTATCTCTCTGCCACTTTAGTGTTATTATCATTAGAATAGGAGCAATTATAGATTAACATAGGAGTAATTGCATATATATATATATGTAGAGGCATCGTATGAAAGCATAAACATTTTGGAGATAAAAATAGTTTAGTGGCTATTAAGTGTTATTCTAATACCTCTTTTAAAATTTCTCTCTCGCCTATAATATTTAGTTGCAAGAAATGCACCTCAAATTTTCAATTAAGTCCGTGTCATTAATACCCATTTTTGCAAGGTATTGGTGTAACGATCGTCGTGCAAACCCCAGAGAACACACACATAGCAAATAATTATTTTTAAAAAAAAAAAAATTAAACATGCAAATACATTAAACCATAACCACATAGCATATTACATAGCATTAACACACACTTAGTTCTCTGGGGCAGGTGAGGTTACATCGCAACAACTAAACATAAGAAAAGATAAATATTACAACATAACCATTAACTTTATAATAACCATAAATCATGATACATCCCATAACCATGATGCGAGCATACTAAACATCGCATAATTACATCCCTGATACATCTTATGACAAAGATACAAATGAGCCTAACTATTACATCATTGTTTAAATGTTACATTACAATCTCTGATGATTGAATTACATTGAATTTCCCAACATGGGGATTGATACAAGAATAATGAAATATGAAATACAAATGATCACTGGTACAACTCCACTGTAGAATGCTGAGAGGACAAGATGCTGATGGGGAACCCAACGGGTGCGGAGCACGTTCCACCCAACCATGTGAATTACAAGTAACTCACCCCCCGTGCTCAGAGGTGACGAGGAAGTGAACCCAGCCATGAATGTCAAACTGACTCAATAACAACATGATACAAAACAAGTACATCACAAGCATATAATGAACCACCACCAATGTTCACAAAACATAACAAGTTAAACTAAGAACTCATCACAATAACATGAAATACCACCAATTTACAATCATGGAACAAACTCACAAGAATCAAAAGCATCATAAAGAAACAATACCCAGAAGAACTGAACCAACACCCAAAATACATTTCCAAATAAATTAGAACCAACGAAAGGAACACGATTCCATAATTACACTAAATCAACCATTCAATACACAACTCCATAGGCAACAAGAAACAAGTCAAATGGGCATCAAGTGGGGAGGATCATTGCATAGCTCTCATGGGATCCCCTGGCACTTCCTCCAACTGAGGCCCCGACACCCAACCATGGATCCCCTAGCCCTAAAATCAGAAACAACAAAGAGATTACAATATCCAGAAGCAACTACAAGCAAAGCACAAGGGTGACAAGTGGAGAGGGTCATCACATAGCTTTCATGGGATCCCCTGGCACTTCCTCCTACTGAGGCGTCGGCACCCATCTACATAACAGAACACAAGCAATGAGAACAAGGGTGTCTAGTGGAGAGTGTCATCGCATAGCTCTCATGGGATCCCCTGGCACTTCCTCCAACTGAGGGGCCGTCACCCATCTATGGATCCCCTGGCCCTTCCTCCTAACTGAGGCACCGACACCATAGGGTAGCTAATGGGAGCCGATAGTCTCTCATGAAGACGAGACTATGAATTTTCCGACCACGGCCTACTCAGTCTATCACTAGTCTACGGTAGCCCTAATGCATAGATGAGGAATCTAGTTTTAATTATCTTGTATGTTTTACTACCCATCCCCCTAAATTATATTTTTAGGTTATCACTTGTTTAACTACTCTTACGTGGGTTCCCCTGGCACTTCCTCCAACTGAGGCATTGGCGCCCATGAAGAGCCACTCTCCCTATGACCCTTAACATATCTCAAAACAGGCAAGGGTTGAACTAACATATATAAATCATAAAACCAAAATTAGGTACATGAGGCATTAACCATCTCGCAACTGCTCATAATCAAAAGACTTGCAAACCCGTCCAACCCTTCCTAACATAACACCAATAACGCTCAAAAGCATAAATAAAGGTAAATACACTTTAGATCACAAGCCTTTGGAACAAGATTTTCACAAACCAATACGGTTCATACATCGACAACTCTGAACAAAGAAAACCATGACAAACAAAAAATTCAGATAACATTACAAGGTTGCACCACTATGTTTAATTCCACTCTCGATTATGTAACCAATCACAAATGTCGCAACAAGGTCTACGATCACCGTTAATGTTCAATTGTTGTATATCAAATTTGTTTAACCAAACGATCAAGAACAGTGTCATTTTTAAAATATATCAAAATCTCTTAAATAATAACATCAAGTATTTAATTTCAAATACACAATTATATACTTAAAATATAATAAATTAAATTAAAATTAAACAATCATAATTCCTTTAAAATATATGATATCAAATAACCAGATTGAAAATAAAATAAAATAAAATAAAATACAACTATAATTTAAATATATATATAAATATATATATCTTTAATTATTTATACTTAATCATCCCACTTTATGGTAATTAAATGACTTTACCAAACCTATAATATTCTGAAACAAATTTACCTACTGGCAAAAAAAAAATGCATATACACAGCACATAGAATAATGTTACATTATATATATATATATATAAAATTAAAATCATTAAAATTGAATTAATTAAAATCGACCCAATGCCCAAATTTATATATAATAAACAAAATAAAATAAAATAAAACAAATTTAATTTTAAAGCCATTGCTGGCCGACCGCATAGCACGGAGGACTACTATCCTTGTGACACGCATCCTAGGCTGCCGACAGTCCGCGGACTCAGGCAGCCCAAAAGGAGGGGAAAGGTCGAACCTTTCCCCCCCCACATAAATAAAAACAAACTTCAAAAAATTAGAAATTTCGATTTCAAAACATGAAAATTTTGATTTCATAACCCAGTGAATTTCAACTTCATGAATGGAAATTAAAATTTCGTTTCACTTCCAATAAAAAAAATAAAAGGCATACGGCCGACGCGTATGAACATTTTAAATTTAAAACAATACAACCACAATAAATAAATGTATATAAATATATATATATATATATTTGTTTATTTATATATTTAAATATATAGAGTAAAAAGTACATAGGTAGATTTAAATCAGAGAACAAAAGAAACAACATAGAGCAATGAATATTTCACACATACACATATATTTTCAACCCCTCAAGTGTATTACTCTTAATAAGGAAATCATTTTTCTTACAAACTCTATTTTTGTTTAATTGAATATTTCAGAAGGTAAGGGTTTTCTGTTCTGATAAAAATTGGTACAGTACAATAACTAAGTTTTTTCTTGATTTCGAGTCTAATATCTTTCCCTATTTTCAATTCAATTGACAGTTTATTTTCCTTTCTTCACATAGACCATATTTCCTAACTTTTGTTTTTGTTTTCTCTGAAGTAAAAGAGATGAAAAAGAAAGTGCTAGAAAGAAAATAGAGGAACCTGTTGTCCAGCGCTTATTCAAAAGTCTGAAGATGCCTGGTTGATTCGGATGACCTCAAAGTGTTCCTTGATTGTGCCTCCAAATCTCCTCTACAACACTTCACCTTCGAACTTGATTCCTATTTTATTGTTCAGCAGACTCTCCAGAACATTCACCAGAAACAGATTGACAATCTCTCTCTAAAATTCTCCTCCAAATACCACAGAAGATTTCAATACCCCTTTCTAAAATTTCAGAATACCAAACCCCTCTCTTGCACAACTTCTGTAACCAATATATCTGTGTGTGAAAACTTTTTTAAAATTCTTCATTAAATAAAATTATATTGTCCATCTCTTCAAAACTCTAAAAATCAAAATTAAAAGAAAATCAATTCTTTAAAAGCTAGCTTTTTCCCTGATCTCTATTCCTATTGGCTCACACAATCTTTTTATCCTTTTATTTGTTTTATTGCTTTAATTCCTGTTTTTGCAACTTTTCTTGCACCTCACATTACATATTTATTTTAAATAAATTATTCTCATAATTATCCACCACCAAATATTTGATTAAAATAATTAAGACATATTTAATATTTAATTATTATTTAATTGCAATAAATATGATTTTCAAAATAATTAAATCATTCAAATATTTAAATACAATTTAATCTAACATTAAAAATAAATAATTATTTCCATCATTAAAATGAATCATAACTTATACAATGCTACCTTGACAAAATACGACATAACACATAACGCAAAACACAAATGATGACAATTACGCAAAATCAACAATACCAAACAACGAGACGACCTGACATCATGGGACGGGAGGACTTCATCATCACCTCTGTATCAACATTTAACCGTTGGGTTATTGGTGCTCGCCCTGTCCTGCCGAAGCAGGTGGAATCGAGACTCGTACCTGCAAATCTTGCATACAGATGAAGTTGTGTACATGTGCATACATATATATATAATCATCAAAACATTAAATCGAAGTACTGCATTGTGAGAAGGAATCGCAACATAGCAGGGCACTCGCGAATGAGTGATGCCATATTGTCCTTCATCACACCTATTCTAACAATTATAATATAACCAACAAATCAACATTTCTAACTAACAATCATCTCATAACATATCTAATTAAATCACTGCATCATATCATAATTCTGAAAATCAACTAACATTACTACCCACAATGTCATATGAAATGATCATGTCTACTAATGGAATAACAGCATCATCAAAAGTCTAACTAACCAAATCGCACAATAATAGTACCATCATAGTCACAAGTAGCAAACGAATGCATAGAAAAATAATAAATCCAAATAGTAAGAGGAGGGATATTACATCCTCCCCCCCTTAAAATCGGCTTACTCCTGGAAGCCGGTAAACAAAAAGGAAATAAGATTCCCAAATACGGGAGGCATCCTCACACACCAAGATAGTGAACTAATCACCATAAGAAACTAGCATCAAGCTCACACATAAGCGTAACAAATAATATTAAAAGTATTAATAATATGGGGGTATTACATCCTCCCCCCCAAGGATATGGCTTACTCCAAGAAGTCATTAAATAGATAAGAGTAAGCACACAACAATCATGCATAGATCACGCCAAAACCCACACAAATAACTCACATCACTGGAAACCACATCACACAATGACACAAGGGTTCATAGTGCATCCCTGATAGGAAGGATATCGGTGCATTGCGCACTACACCGAGGGTCCTATCCTTTCCCATTAGTTTCCTGCACCATTGCTCTGAGACCGGCTAACGGAAGAAACTTAGGTTCACAACAAACACAACAAAAAAAATTGAAACTCTAGACTCTGGGAACTAAATGCAAGGTTACATAGTGAGCACACATAGTGCCCAGTGTATGAACCTACGCTCTGATACCAAGTTGTAACGCCCGTCGTGCAAACCCCAGAGAACACACACATAGCAAATAATTTTTTTTTTTAAATAATTAAATTAAACATGCAAATACATTAAACCATAACCACATAGCATATTACATAGCATTAACACACACTTAGTTCTCTGGGGCAGGCGAGGTTACATCGCAACAACTAAACATAAGAAAAGATAAATATTACAACATAACCATTAACTTTATAATAACCATAAACAATGATACATCCCATAACCATGATGCGAGCATACTAAACATCGCATAATTACATCCCTGATACATCTTATGACAAAGATACAAATGAGCCTAACTATTACATCATTGTTTAAATGTTACATTACAATCTCTGATGATTGAATTACATTGAATTTCCCAACATGGGGATTGATACAAGAATAATGAAATATGAAATAAAAATGATCACTGGTACAACTCCACTGTGGAATGCTGAGAGGACAAGATGCTGATGGGGAACCCAACGGGTGCGGAGCACGTTCCACCCAACCATGTGAATTACAAGTAACTCACCCCCCGTGCTTAGAGGTGATGAGGAAGTGAACCCGGCCATGAATGTCAAACCGACTCAATAACAACATGATACAAAACAAGTACATCACAAGCATATAATGAACCACCACCAATGTTCACAAAACATAACAAGTTAAACAAGAACTCATCACAATAACATGAAATACCACCAATTTACAATCATGGAACAAACTCACAAGAATCAAAAGCATCATAAAGAAATAATACCCAGAAGAACCGAACCAACACCCAAAATACATTTCCAAATAAATCAGAACCAACGAAAGGAACACGATTCCATAATAACACTAAATCAACCATTCAATACACAATTCCATAGGCAACAAGAAACAAGTCAAATGGGCATCAAGTGGGGAGGATCATTGCATAGCTCTCATGGGATCCCCTGGCACTTCCTCCAACCGAGGCATCGACACCCAACCATGGATCCCCTAGCCCTAAAATCAGAAACAACAAAGAGATTACAATATCCAGAAGCAACTACAAGCAAAGCACAAGGGTGACAAGTGGAGAGGGTCATCACATAGCTTTCATGGGATCCCCTGGCACTTCCTCCTACTGAGGCGCCGACACCCGTCTACATAACAGAACACAAGCAACGAGAACAAGGGTGTCTAGTGGAGAGTGTCATCGCATAGCTCTCATGGGATCCCCTGGCACTTCGTCCAACTGAGGCTCCGACACCCATCTATGGATCCCCTGGCCCTTCCTCCTAACTGAGGCGCTGACACCATAGGGTAGCTAATGCAGAGCCGATAGTCTCTCATGAAGACGAGACTAAAACTTTTCCGACCATGGCCTACTCAGTCTATCACTAGTCTACAGTAGCCCTAATGCATAGATGAGGAATCTAGTTTTAATTATCTTGTATGTTTTACTACCCATCCCCCTAAATTCTATTTTTAGGTTATCACTTATTTAACTACTCTTACGTGGGTTCCCCTGGCACTTCCTCCAACTGAGGCACCAGTGCCCACGAAGAGCCACTCTCCCTATGACACTTAACATATCTCAAAACAGGCAAGGGTTGAACTAACATATATAAATCATAAAACCAAAATCAGGTACATGAGGCATTAACCATCTCGCAACTGCTCATAATCAAAAGACTTGCAAACCCGTCCAACCCTTCCTAACATAACACCAATAACGCTCAAAAGCATAAACAAAGGTAAATACACTTTAGATCACAAGCCTCTGGAACAAGATTTTCACAAACAAATACGATTCCCACATCGACAACTCTAAACAAAGAAAACCATGACAAACAAAAAATTCAGATAACATTACAAGGTTGCACCACTACGTTTAATTCCACTCTCGATTATGTAACCAATCACAAATGTCGCAACCAGGTCTACAATCACCGTTAAAGTTCAATTGTTGTATATCAAATTTTTTTAACCAAACGATCAAGAACAGTGTCATTGTTAAAATATATCAAAATCTCTTAAATAATAACATCAAGTATTTAATTTCAAATACACAATTATATACTTAAAATATAATAAATTAAATTAAAATTAAACAATCAGAATTCCTTTAAAATATATGATATCAAATTACCAGATTGAAAATAAAATAAAATAAAATAAAATACAACTATAATTTAAATATATATATAAATATATATATCTTTAATTATTTATACTTAATCATCCCACTTTATGGTAATTAAATGACTTTACTAAACCTACAATATTCTGAAACAAATTTACCTACTAGCAAAAAAAAAACGCATATACACAACATACAGAATAATGTTACATTATATATATATATATATAATTAAAATCATTAAAATCGAATTAATTAAAATCGACCCAATGCCCAAATTTATATATAATAAACAAAATAAAATAAAATAAAACAAATTTAATTTTAAAGCCATTGCTGGCCGACCGCATAGCACGAAGGATTGCGCACAGCAGTCCGCGGACTGCTGGGCGCAGCCCCCACAACAAGGAGGGGGCAGGGGAAAGGTACAAACCTTTCCCCCCCACATAAATAAAAACAAACTTCAAAAAACTTGAAATTTCAATTTCAAAACATGAAAATTTCGATTTCATAACCCAGCGAATTTCGACTTCATGAACGGAAACTAAAATTTTGTTTCACTTCCAATAAAAAAAATAAAAGGCATACGGCCGATGCGTATGCACATTTTAAATTTAAAACAATACAACCACAATAAATAAATGTATATAAGGGCGGGGGCCCTAGCTCGGTTGGCTAAGTAATTCCGTTGCGGCTCTGCTGGTCACGAGTTCTAGTCTCCCCCGTCCCCGTGGTCTTCGTCAGTCAAAGGTTCAAAAATTTTACAGTGCGTCTAAAAAAAAAAAAAAATAAAAAAAATAAATGTATATAAATATATATATATATATATTTGTTTATTTATATATTTAAATATATAGAGTAAAAAGTACATAGGTAGATTTAAATCAGAGAACAAAAGAAACAACATAGAGCAATGAATATTTCACACATACACATATATTTTCAACCCCTCAAGTGTATTACTCTTAATAAGGAAATCATTTTTCTTACAAACTCTATTTTTGTTTAATTGAATATTTCAGAAGGTAAGGGTTTTCTGTTCTGATAAAAATTGGTACAGTACAATAACTAAGTTTTTTCTTGATTTCGAGTCTAATATCTTTCCCTATTTTCAATTCAATTGATAGTTTATTTTCCTTTCTTCACATAGACCATATTTCCTAACTTTTGTTTTTGTTTTCTCTGAAGCAAAAGAGATGAAAAAGAAAGTGCTAGAAAGAAAATAGAGGAACCTGTTGTCTAGCGCTTATTAGAAAGTCTGAAGATGCCTGGTTGATTCGGATGACCTCAAATTGTTCCTTGATCGTGCCTCCAAATCTCCTCTACAGCACTTCACCTTCGAACTTGATTCCTATTTTATTGTTCAGCAGACTCTCCAGAACATTCACCAGAAACAGATTGACAATCTCTCTCTAAATTTCTCCTCCAAATACCACAGAAGATTTCAATACCCCTTTCTAAAATTTCAGAATACCAAACCCCTCTCTTGCACAACTTCTGTAACCAATATCTCTGTGTGTGAAAACTTTTTTAAAATTCTTCATTAAATAAAATTATATTGTCCATCTCTTCAAAACTCTAAAAATCAAAATTAAAAGAAAATCAATTCTTTAAAAGCTAGCTTTTTCCCTGATCTCTATCCCTATTGGCTCACATAATGTTTTTATCCTTTTATTTGTTTTATTGCTTTAATTCCTGTTTTTGCAACTTTTCTTGCACCTCACATTACATATTTATTTTAAATAAATTATTCTCATAATTATCCACCACCAAATATTTGATTAAAATAATTAAGACATATTTAATATTTAATTATTATTTAATTGCAATATATATGATTTTCAAAATAATTAAATCATTCAAATATTTAAATACAATTTAATCTAACATTAAAAATAAATAATTATTTCCATCATTAAAATGAATCATAACTTATACAATGCTACCTTGACAAAATACGACATAACACATAACGTAAAACACAAATGACGACAATTAAGCAAAATCAACAATACCAAACAACGAGACGACCTGACATCATGGGATGGGAGGACTTCATCGTCACCTCTGTATCAACATTTAACCGTTGGGTTATTGGTGCTCGCCCTGTCCTGCCAAAGCAGGTGGAATCGAGACTCGTACCTGCAAATCCTACATACAGACGAAGTTGTGTACATGTGCATACATATATATATAATCATCAAAACATTAAATCGAAGTACTGCATTGTGAGAAGGAATCGCAACATAGCAGGGCACTCGCGAACGAGTGATGCCATATTGTCCTTCATCACACCTATTCTAACAATTATAATATAACCAACAAATCAGCATTTCTAACTAACAATCATCTCATAACATATCTAAATAAATCACTGCATCATATCATAATTCTGAAAATCAACTAACATTACTACCCACAATGTCATATGAAATGATCATGTCTACTAATGGAATAACAGCATCATCAAAAGTCTAACTAACCAAATCGCACAATAATAGTACCATCATAGTCACAAGTAGCAAACGAACGCATAGAAAAATAATAAATCCAAACAGTAAGAGGAGGGGTATTACAATTGGAGCCCATTGGCTTTACCACTTCTATTTAATGTGGGTTGACTACCAAAGAGCATAACTCAAATTTTCAATTGACCACTCAACTATTACATAGACTGGTCATCCTATATTAATATGTATAATGTGGGTTTTTGATCATGTGCCATCTACCTATGATTCTTAAGTGTTTTTTTAATAGTTCTTTTACAATTCCTCTATTTTGTCTTATTGATGGTGTTTTCTACACAACTCAGATATAATATAATATCCTATCTCTCTTGAAAGGTAAATCTCTATTAGCAAGCCTCATGAGATAACCCCAAGGTCTCTAATGTCAGGTCTTGACAATGCAAAAACAACTCAATGATAATGTGAAAATGTTGGTAATCACAAGGGACCTTACAAAACAAATGTTGGAAGCTTCAAAATCATCAAATCTTACAATATGTTGATGCTTTTGTAATCCTAAACTAACCCAGATTTAAAAGAAATAGAAAAAGATAAAGGATTGAAAGAGATTTCTAAAAACTAAAACCCATGACCAATTGTGCAAACAATTAAACATTCAAAGTGGACTAGTCCTTCCAAAACTAATTCCTGCTAAACCCAGATTAAACTTGTAATCTCAAAGAAACATTGCAATCTTCTAAGGACATAAATATTTTCAGATCATGGAGCATTTACACAAATCAGACTTATTTTATAATTGAAATGAATAAATACCCATAGTTGAATAGAACACACAATATTTAGGCCCAGACTAACTTTACACAGCAACTTATAATCAACAAATTGCCAAAAGTTTGGACCAAGGATTTCTCAAACACTTCAAATCTTGAACTATTAACACAATTACATCATATCCAAATATAAAATCTAACATGCAACCACAACTTCAAAGCAATTTCTTAAAGATCTAGAAAAACAAGAACCATGCAAAGTAAACAACACAGGAAAAAGCACCAAAGAACAATGCCTTTACTTGTATTGAATCACCCAGATTTGTAACAATTCATGTAATCACAATGCTTCAACATTTTCTCTTAGAAAATACTAACTCTTCTCTTAGTTCTAGCTATTCAAACTATGTCTAACCCTTACAAATGAAGATGGGGCCTTAATTTATAGAGAAATTACATTAGATCAGCCCAGATTAGGGTTACAAAATTAGGTTGGCCAGATAGGTTGGCCTAGAGAGTTTTATAAAATAAAATTACATTTAATATTTTAAAACAAGCCCTAGGTTGGCCTGGACCCTTCTACAAGTGTTATCTTGCTAGCACAAAAATATAGGTCATCCCTCCAAGATGGAAATTCATATGACTAGCACATTTTCCTAAGAGGCTCCAAGTTGTTTGTTTTCTCCTTCTTTATTGGCCTCCAATCTACTAGATAATTCTTTGACTTTTTCTAATACCTCCTTCATATTAGTTGGATCTAGAGTTGGAATAAATTTTATTCTTAATTTATGAGTTTTCAACTCATCAACATATTTTGGCATCATTTTATCCCATTCAACTTATAGCTCATGATACTTGTCCAACTTAGAAATGTAAATAGCAATGGGTGTGTTGTTAGATGAAGCATAAATTTCATGCCACCATGCCTGTAGTCTACTGATGTTCATATTCTTTTTCCCAAATTTCCTTCTCCCAATCATGATTTCAAGGAAGGTAATGCAACTATCATATATTTCCTTCATCTTTCCTTGCAACTTTGTTATCTTCTTTAGGGGCTTGGAGAGGAGTTCCTTTCTATAATTCCATATCTCCAGCCACTCCATTACTTTACCAATATCATCAGGAGTGAAGATGTTCATTTTAGCTAATTCCTCCTTGGGCACCTACAAAATCTTCTTTAACTCCTTAACGATTGATTCATCAATATTATTGCAATCAGCAATAAATTGGACATGCAGTTGTAAAAATCATTAAGTCACTTTTGCAACTTCTCCTTTTCCTTAGTTTCTTTATCAAGCCTTCTCAAAATGGCCTGGGATGATTTTTTAAATTCCTCTTTATCCTGTTCCTTGGTGGATGGACCCAAATTGATGGTTTGCACCTTGTAATCCATGGGCCTAACTTCATCCTTGAGCTTATTCTTTGTAGGAACAACTACATGAACAACTCTATTGTGCATTCATCTCTTGAAAATTTTGACATTGTTCTAGCCCTTTTCCTTTGTTTAGGTTGTCTCCATTGCTCCAAAAGTTTGTCCCAACTAGGAGTTTCCTCTTGAAAAATAATTGGCTTCTTATTAAGCCTCTTTTGCATCCAATATGGGAAAATAGGCTGCTCTATTTCTATCTCAATAGAGGGAGCCTCTTGTTCAGTCTTATCTTGATTTGGGATGTCGGCAACCTCTTCCACATTTTTCTCCATCTCTTGTCGATCCTCCTGTTCATCAACCATTTCCTTTTGTGGAGACCTGAATGGAATTTATTAAGTTACCTGCAATTCAATGTTCTTGCATTGTGCTCCAGAGGTTGATTTCCCAATCTCTCACATAAAATTTTTCTATTCTCCACTTTTAGGAGTAGAGAGCTCCTCATCTTTTGACTCTCGTTGCTCAGGATTATTTGATATGTTTCATTCTTCATTGATTGAGCTTCCTTTGAAATTTGTGCATTGTGAGAAGGAGAAGGAAGAGGAGAATTATTTCCTATAACTGCTCTCCTTACATTTTCATCAATAGGTTCCTCTTCAATCTGCACTTCCTTCTTAGCAACCTTTACCTTTGCTACAGGGGATGTCTTGTGTTTAGGATAATTTCTCCTAACATATACTTGTGCAATTTTCTCTTGAAATCTTTACATCCACAACTTTAGTTGGAGTAGGGGCATTAGTAGTGGTATTTACCTTTCTAGCTTTGGCCATATTTTGGCCTTCTATAACCAACTTCCTCTTCCTAATTGGTTGTGAAGCTTCTCCTTCTTCAATTGTATTTCTAACCTTAGGAGCCTTCTTTATTTTTGGAGATTGTTTTTTAGCCAACTTAACCTAATTTTGGCTCCTTGTTCTCCTTTTCAATGTGAGAGGTCTTTCTTCCTCCTGACCATCTCCATCATGAGGCTCAATAGTGTCATCCTTTACAACTTCTACTTCCACTTCAAATAGGGACTCTAGATCTCCCATCGATTCATAAGTAAAATTGGTGCCATCAGCCTACAATTCCAACACCTTATGCTTCACCCATCTCCTAGAATATTTCTTTACTAGCTTTGTCACTTGGTCCAACTATGTCACTTCTTCCACTAACTAGTTTATTGGAGGTAAAGGATTGTTCTTATAAGGCTCAAAATCATGGTGTTGAATCAAATATGCATCATCATCTTGAACTTAATCTAGCACCTCTGTAACCTTGTACAACCTTATCAAATTGAGGGGAAGCCTATAAAATATTCTCCTAATCACTTCAAATTCATCCCAACAATTGGCCAAATAATCTTCAATGTGATCTTTGTGCCTAAACTCTATGTTAGCTTTCTTTTGAGCCTTGCCATAGGGATCAAAGTTTTGCTTGTTGGTGTGAGAATATAAATCAAATTGTGCAATCTCCTTCTCATAATACTGGGAACTTTGAATGGAGGGGCATGCTTCTAGAGTTCCAATTCTTAATGGGAATTTTGTTCCCAACCCTTTCTTATGTAGATCCTTTTGTAAAATTACCTCAAAGGCCACCATTTGCTTTATCACCTCAAATAATATGAGCTTATTGGTTGGATATCTTGGCAACCTGAGAGGGACAACAGAAGACCCTTGTATTTGGATGTATGTGAATCTTTGAAATTGAATGAACCACTACCCATACTCCTTAATTAGGTCCATTGCATCTAAAGAAACCCTAACATGGAGAGCATCCTGCAGAAACCTAGGAATGCATATGAAGAATGCATCATTTTCTCTCTTGTAGTTGGTGGTCTTATACTACAATTGTGGGTAGATGTCCCATATTTTGTCCTTCCCCACAGTTCCTTTGCAACTAAGACCCTTATACCCAATTTTTCTTGTTAACATATATACAAGGTATGAGGTCATGGTGAACCTATTGGTCTCTTGCACACTCCTTAGTTGGGCATCCAAGTTATTGCTTATGATCTCGGTCTAGTGATAATGCTTCCCACCCATGATTTATGTGATAGGATAGAACATCCAGGTGTGGAAAGTATGAGCTTCTTCCACTCCCATTACTCTACCCAGGAGAGTTATGACATCATGGTATTCCATCTTGAAATCACTTCTATGTAGTTGCTTGCGCAACTTGGAATAGTGTGGTTTGGGCTTCAATATGCAAGAGCTATTCATTATGTTCAAGGCTCTATTAGGATCCTCATCATATAACTTTATTTCCTCTCCAATGTTTATCTCCTCTATTATCTTGTGATGTGAGGAAATGTTAAATACTCCTACATTGGACTCTTCTATGAGATTGGCCATAACTCTACCTTGTGGCCTAACTATGATTCTCTTGTTTGATTCATAATGCTTTGAACATTCTAATACCAATTCAGGGAACAATTGTGTGGGAGGGAACCCTGCTACTTGAGCTAGACCAATGTGAGTGAGTATTTGCGCTAGTTGAGTGGGTGCATTTCCAAACATTCTTTGTTGGAAATCATCATAATCTACATGCCCCACATTTGTATCTGCAATCTTGGCCCAAGTAGAAGAAATCCTGGACTCTAGCCATATGCCCTTGAAGTCATACTTTATTCTTTCAGCTCTCTTTCTTACTTCCTATTGTACTGCAACAACTTTGGATTTTGAAGTCTTGTCAGTGCTCAATTCTGCCTACATTTGTTAGAGAAATCCATAATCACCTAAATGGAAATAACAATTTAACTCATTAACACATGACATTAATTCAATGAGGTATCAATATATGCTAAAATGATGCCATTGTATATAAATCAAAATGACAAGGAAAACCCTAATGGCAATATAGAGTGAATCACTTACTCAATGAGATTCCATCGCTAAACTATACAAGTAAAATTCAACAAGATTTCAACCATGAATATCATATAACCTCATATGCATGCTAATTTATCATTAAAACTTGAAGCTTGAAGGCTTTGGGAAAAACTCGGGGATTCCACCTAGAAATAGATGAATTGATGAGCGATGATCATTTGACCTACCTAAGGTTGAATTAATTTCAACTCTTGATATAGATTGAAATTAAACATTTTGCACTATAATTTCTTAATAGCATTTGCTTCATTCATCAGATTCGTAGTCTCAAACTAGGGCTCACAAGAAACTAGGGTTTCAAGTTGAATTTTAAAACATGGTGACCCCCCCACAATACAAATGTAATTGTGAGAATGCAACAAGAAGGATGAATCCCAAAAATATTAACGAACCCTTGTGTCGGGTTTCATTCAAATCAATCGAAACCACAACCATTCAAATGTGCATTCAAGAAATAGAAAACCCAATTGACTATGCCAAAACAATTGAACCCATCCAATCAAAACACTGACATAACAACATATATTCTAGAAGAAATATTATTAATCCCAAGGCATATCAAATCAATTTTAAACAAAACTCAATCAGAGGTAAAGAAGATACCCTACCTTGAAACGGGGCATAGGGAGAAAGAACCTTACGAATGCTTGAAGAATCCCATAGGGACCAATTTGGAACACAATCCTTACTTCACGATCTTAGTGAATCACATAATGGAGCAAGCTCTCAAGTTTCATATAGGGTATGTGCAGGATCATAATGGGCCAAAAAGTGGCAATATGATGGGTATGTGGCTGACGACTTTTTTTTAACCCAAAATTGATGAAATGAAAAGGGTTTTTAAAGGAGATTCTTAGATTTCCACCAATATAAATTATGCTTTACTTTGAATTTAATAAGTAATAATTATTCATTTTCTATTAAAATTATGACTAAAGTCCTGATTGATAGACTGATTGAAATACATCTATAGCTTTCAAACAGTATCACATTTTTTGAATCCAAAACATGTCACATTCTATGCTTCGTATAGTATAAGATTAAAAAAAGAAAAAATGAATTTCACGAAGTTTTGACCAAGTTAAGGTGGTCTGACATACGATTTTTTTATATTTTTTAAAAGTTGTAATAAAAAATTCATAATTAATTATTTACTTTGGAAAAAAATTACAAAAAAATATGCATCAGATTGGGACATGAGTCCTCTACTTATATCTAAAATCTTATAAAAAATTATTATCATTTTATTGTGGTTAGAGTAGTCAGATAAACACCTACTTCTTATTTTTTCCCTGAATTTAAGTACTCGCATTGAAATTTCAAATTTTCACCAAATAGATTTTTTTTTTTAAACAAACCTAGTAGTTTAGAAACTACATTCAATTTTCTATAGATTCTATTCTTACATATTTTTAAAATAATATAGATAACCTATTCATATTTTTACATCAAGTTTCCTAACTCAGATTTTTCTAATTTTTTTGCCACTTAAGGGCCTATTTTTTCCATGATGATCCTGCACATACCCTATACTCACAATGTAAAATAACCCCAAAAGACACCACAAGTTTCTAATATACCCTTACACCTTGCATTTAAAATCCACTAGTCGCATGCAATAAATTCTTTGAAAGGATGTTTAACATGGATTGGGAATACAAGGACACTCCAAACTTAGAAAATTCAAGGTAGCTTAGAATTTCTAGCTGGATTAAGGTTTGAGTAATCCAAGCTACCTCGAATTTACCTAACTTGCCCTGCACTTGGTCAATTTTTCCCCTAAGTCAATTTTTTTTGTTAAGGTCAACTTTCTAAGAACAAGATTTCCATCATGGTGTTGCAATAAGACACCTCAAGTGAAAATAAGACCTTAAGTACCTAGGTGAAACAAAATCAAGACCGAGGGACCCATCCCTTAAGGGGAAAATGTCAAGACCCTAAAGCAAATAAGCAAACAAAACAAGCAAAAAGAGGGTCCCCACCTTCGTCGGGGCATGTGTGCAAAAGGTACGTAACAAATGGAAACTCCATTGGGGAAATGCTCCAGAGTATTTCAATGATAAAATTGGAATCAAGAACCTAGAACTCTAGTTTTACTCCACACATCGGGTCAACCATAAATAGAAATTCAAATCCAATGGACAAGTAAGTCCTTCCTATGTTGAAATCCAAGTGTATGCAAATTCATTCATTTCCCTCCCTTAGTTGCCACATGGTAGCCAAGGTTAGTCCAATCAAGCCACGTAAGGATTCTAACTCGAAAATCAACCTAGATAGAGCCCTACTGCCAATCAGGCGACCATAACCCTGATGAGGTTATTGTTGTGATTCTCCCAAACATATCTCTACTGTTAGCTAGGAGTCCATAGCCCCAGTAGAGATATTCAAATACTTTTGATAGGTTGAATCCATTTCATTTTATTTTTCAATATTTTCTTTGTCTTTTCCTTTTTTGATATTATTTTCTTTTCATTTTTCATTTCAACCTATGAATAGTGAAGTTCACACTTAGGGCTAAGAATCATAGTGGCGCTAAAGTAGAAATAGGATTTGTCACTTGACCAGACTTCACAAGGAACCTTCAACAACCTCATAATTCTTAAGATGTGTGTATAAGTATAAGACTCGATCACATTCTGGAACTAACATAATCTAGGGTCTCATCCACTTTAAGCATCTTCACACATATGATATTGAATAAGGGACTTCCACCAACTTATCTTAGAAGGATGATTAGAGTTTGGAAAGCAAATACTTAGAATAGTCCCTGATAACATAATGGTTGTTGTGCAAGTACAACACCACCCCAAAGAGAATAGGGAAACCCAAGATTAGAAAAGAAAAATGAAAAAAACCTAAACCTAAACTAAAGAAAACTTACACTAACCAAAACCAAAAGCAAAGCAAACCAACCAAAGCAAAAAGGAAAAAAGAAAAAATAAATCAAACCCAAAAGAAACCAACACCAGAGACTAACTATTTACAAAGGAGAGCTGAAAACAACTCGGAGAAGGAACTAATACTTCAAATACTACCCATTGATAGGTAATGGGACATCCTCTCCAGTGAGTGTCTTCAAATAGAAAGCATTATCTCCCAATATCTTCGAGATTCGGAAGGGACCAAGCCAAATCTTGTCAAATTTTCCATGTTCCCCCCTTTTTTCATGTGCTTTATCCCAATATAAGACCATATCAAAAATTTTGAATGCTTTCACCTTGGATATTTAATCAAACCATATTTTAACAACACCTTGGTGTTTAACAAATTTCTCTAATGCTTCATCTCTCTTCTCTTCAAATTGTAGAAACTCAACCAAATGAGCCTCATGTCTATCCCCTTCATTATAGTAATCATTAATGAATTCCAAGGTGGGGATTTTCATCTGGATTGGAAATAGTGGCTCATGACCATACACAAGTTGATAAGGAGAGGTTTCTAGAGATTCTTTGTGCCTAGTACGATCTACCCAGAAAGCAAATCTAAGTTGGGCACATGCTAATCTTTGGGATTTCTCTCTAAAATTTTGCAAATGACTATCAAAAGATTCTTGTTTGTTGATTCAGCCAAACCATTTCCTTGTGGGTAATAGTTAGTGTTAACACTATTATTTTCACCCTAGCTAAATCTCAAAATAGCTAATCATGTGAAACATAGGAACTTTTCTAAGGTTGTGGGTCACCTATAGCAGAAAAGGACCTCCAGAGAAAGTTGGTTCTTTATTGAATATCACCTAAAATACTTTAATGAACTTGCAAAGGAAAAAGGTAGAAAAAAATAACATGAACTAAAAATATGATAATGAAAACTAAAGGTGATTCTATAGATTATACTAAGGATTTTAAAATTTAGACAATAGACACTTGCTTTTCAATGACTGAAAATCAAATTTGCACAACTTTTTTTGTAAGCCTATGCATAAGTGCTTTGAAAAAAGGTTTGGATGCATCTAAATTTTGAAAGGAAAAGAAACCTTCACATTCTAAAATCTAAATACAACTTAAAACATAGATTTCAACCTGCACAAACATACTTTTACAAAAAGGGAAGAATAATATGAGAAAAAACTACAAGGAAGTGAAAGTACCTCACATGTAATTTAATCAATCATTTGATAACCACTAAACTGTAGGAAACAAAAGGCACAACTTCAAGTATTGACATCCAAGGTCTACACTATATTTCATGTCCAAAATGAAAATGAGTTACAAAGTCTACATGAAATTTGACAAAGGACTCAAAAAGTCTCTAAGTCTCAATCTGCATCAAAAGAACTAACTGAAAATGAGTTACAAGAGTGAAAATTATACTCAACCCAAGCAGTTGCACCAAAATAGGAGCAAACAACTACCTTTGGTTAGATCCACCAAAAGAGCCTAAAATTGAGGCATTATATTACCTCAAAGCTTTCTCCAACATGTGGGGAAAGTGGTTTTGGCTTTGGCCATTCCAACCATCTAGGCATGTAAAATCACCCCTAGATTCTAGCAAAACCTCCGACAAGGTGCATAAATTATCCTACAAATGTGGCATATGTATCCAAAATGAAAATATCCTACCCTATATACCATCCATTTGTTTTGAAAGCATAATTCTCCCCAACTGAATGTTGAAAGTTTTCATCATTTTTGCATTTAAGAATAAAAAAATGACTTAAGGTTTATAATTGCACCTTAAAGTCATTTGTTTTACAATAAGAACATATGCAAAAGATGAAAAATAATGAACAATATTAATAGCACGTGGTGGAATACGTGTGTTACAAAGGCTCAACAAAGGTATGATGTGGCATCACATTTTAAAGTTTGTAAAAATATCACAAAGCATAAAAAACACAATGCATAAAAAATTTACCCAAGGAAAATAATACTCCATTGAGAGGACCTACGACATATTTACTTGGCATTAATTTTTGCTAGATCAAAGGTGAAAAATACACCTTTTATTGGCATCCTAAGGGTTGATAACCCTAAAATAAAAACAAAGGAAAAAAAGTCATTTCACTTTTTTTGTTCATGAAGCTTCCTAAAGAAGCCTAGTGACTGACACAAGGGTTTGTGGAACTTTGTAGATGATCTTCCTATGAATCTATGAGTATCCAATGGAAAAATTTGAAGAATATAGAGGAATTATGGCATGAAACTTAGAATTTTCATCTTGAGGAAACACTGGTAAGCCACCTAGATTCCAAAACATAAAGAAATGATCTTCATTTTTATGATTCTAAGCTTTATAGGCCATGGCCTCAACAGTTTTCTAACTCATCTTATGTGCTTTCTTGCTTTTTTCTATTGAATCTCTTGTAAATGCAGGGAGCCACCAAGGGTTTCAACCTGGAGCTTTGGTGTTGGTTTAGACGGCCATGGTGAGTTTTCTTACTATTTGATTTCCATTTTGTTTGCACATTTTGAGCTTCTTTAAAGGGAAAGAAACCCAAATCAAACTCTCTCTGTATTTCATGAAAAATGGTCATCCCTCTTGTAGATTTCTTTTGTTTGCAAAAACAAAACAATCATTTACTTCTATGGCCATTTTGGGTTAGACTAACCTATGCCTTAAGACAACAATATGGGTTTTCATTTTCATTTGATTCAAAACCCATTTTCTAGGTTGAGGGTTTATGATTTCTAAAAACCCTCCATGAAAAAAAACCAAGGTACTGTAATAAAAATATTGTGTTTCTCTTTAAACTTTTGTACTTGTTTCATGGGAAATTTTCTATGCATTTCATGTATGCTTTATGGTTGCAGCCATTTATTCAGTTCTAGATATTTGTTTTACTTGTATCATAAGAAAAGAAAAATTTGTGTACAAACCCCAAAAAGAAACAAAACATATGATATTGATAAAAAATCTTGTTATTATCATATATATTTTTGTTTGCCATAGTTTCCTTTCAATGGTCGTGACCATTCTCTCTAAGCTGGATTTCACTTTGTGACATGACCATTTGTAAATTTGGACAACTTCATTTTGCTTTCATTATGCACTCATTTATTTTTCTCTTCTCATGGTGTAGCCTGTTGTGGCCTCCATTTTTATTTTATTCCTGTAAATCTTCTTGCATTTCCTTTATGAAACAATTCTTGTACATGTATCAAATGTTTTTACTTTTAACATTATGAAACATGGAAAGAGCCTAGGCTACGAGCTATAGGTTTTTACTTAGATGCAGAGAAAAGTGCATTTTTTTTTCATTTCCTATATTCAATCATGGGTATCACCTCCCTTCATAGTCACTAAGTAGCTTGATTGCTTTCCCAAAATCAACTAAGGACTGATCCAACTCTTTATGCCTTTTTACCAAGCAAAATGCTTTTTTTTTGGGGGGGGGGATTTTTCCAAGTGATCTTCCAATTCAAAAACATAATGCTTGAGCTTTTCATGTTCAGGATCACTCTTTACAACTGAATTTTCCTTTCCAAGTACAACATCACTAACCCCTGATTGTACATCTTTAAATATATGAATAAAGTCACTAGGATTCCTTCCAAGGATGATACTCTCTACAAATCTAGTTTGGTCCATTGCCTCTTCATTCACTTGTTAGTACACATATTCTTTATTATGGGTTGTCTCTTATGACATTGTTACTACTCAATCTTAGTATCTGAATCAAGATGTTGTCCCATTTGTCCTTCATTTATGAAGCTGCATGAAAACCATCATACTTGTATTTTGAAAAATGTTTGAATGTATATTTCTCATTTAAATGCAATAATTTAATATAATGCATAACACCTATCTCTTATCTACATTTTAGTGGCACTATCTATTTTACATTTACTCTCACCAATTTACTTCCTAAGGATCTTTATGTTTCATGACTTCTCCATCAACAACATGTCAGTTTATGTCAGCTTGCACTATCACTTTCACCATTATCATGATTGTTGCTTAACACTTCATCCCATGCAAGGATTGTATGTGATGCTACTTATGTAACTGACCTCCTATCTCACTATTTCATGCCATGAGATTGATACATTGTTGTTCCTGTGTCACAAATAAAATGACTGCTCCATTGTCATTGTCCTCTTCCACTGTTTGTTATCCTTGTCCATAATCAAGTGTTTGATATTCACTATTGCATATCAAAACAAAAAACTAATCCACTTATCTCTTGATATTCTTGGTATCCTCTTGATGGCTTCAAATACTTGACTTCATGCTTTATGATTTATGATGATTAATCATATATCACTTATGACAGTAACCAATAACTTACTACCATAAATGATTTGTGCTTATTTACATAAACGATAAAGAGATGAACCTACTTGATAAGTAACTTTCAGTTCCTCTTAAAATCACAACAAAGCAACACATCAAGCTCAAATTAAATGTAGTGTTAGAGACCGTCATTGCTTAGAGCACTACTCTAACATCATTGCAATTTCTAGATGTAGGGGTTGGGAGTAGGGAGCTATAGAGGACGCAAGACAACTCAAAGTAGGAGATAGAGCAAGACAACAAACATAGAACCAGTCATCAGGAAATGACTAGCCTCTTCCTCTATATGTGCATTCTTCTTCGTTCATCCATCAATGTATAAATTGTTTTTCATTTTCATTGGACAAGTTAAGTCTTATGGCTTGTGTGAGACAAATATGTACTTTTGTATGAATAAAGATTACTTTCAGAAATATTTGTGCAAATATTTTCCACATTGTATGCACTTGTATAAATGTAATAATCTGTTACTAAAACTTGTAATATCTTTGATTTTCTTATTTATACAATTGAATGCAATATAAGGAAGATAGATAAGAAATGTACTTTACTTTCATTTTGAAAACACTCTAAACTCAATCAACTTGAGTAAATAACAAAAAATGAGTAATATTTCTGGTGACATCTGCTATATGTTTTCCTACTAAACATTAAGACCAGTTGCCTAGACTATTCATTAGGCACGAGGTCACTCAGAAACTCAAAAAAAATCTAAAAACAACTTGATTCTATGCTATAACTCAATAGAAAAATTACTTGAAACACCTTGGAAACTTATTGAAAACTAAAACTGCAGAAGGAAAACTATCTCCTGCAGCTCTTGAGATGAGCTTGAGGAAACAGTTCCTTGATTAATAGTAGGTTGGGTAGCATCTGGTAATACTGGTATAGTTGGTAAAGGTGCAAAAGGTGGAATTTGTAAGGGCATGGAAGGTTGAATGTATATCTAAGGGGATGGAAGGCTGAATGAAGGCATGGTAAAGGTGTAGCTTATCAAAGACAAATAAATATTTCAAAGTGAGTAATCTATAAGTCCCTTCAATGTAACAATGCATGATGATCATAAAGCTATACGATTAATGATAGAAATTTAAAGAATAACAATATGACTGTAGTGTTTTAAAGGCATCAAGGTGAATGAAGAACCATGGATCATGGCACATAGAGACAAAATCAATGGTCTGAATTTGAAGGTGAAGGCTTCAAACAACTAAATCTGTGTACGCAGTTTCTAACTAGAAGAAAAATAGAAGAATAAAATTAATTGGTTTACCTACTCCAACGAGTGATTTAATTGGATATTTAATCTACAAGATGGCAGCACAAATTGCATAGGTAACTGAGATCAAGAATAGGTCAAACAAACTAAGGAATGCATTTAATGTATTCTAGGTTTAGGGTTTATATTGATTGTTATGGTTAGAATAATCAATGAATTTGTATAGGTGGTACATGGATTGACATGGTAAGGAAGCTTACTTGAGAAGAAAAGCAGTTATGAAAACCCTAATGGAAGATTCTAGATGATCTGATCAGGTGTGAAAATATTGAGGTAGAGATTATAGATCAAAAGAGTTAAGAAAAAGAATAAGACAATCAGGAAATTGTCTGAGAGGTGTGTGAAGTGTTTGCAAGTATTAAGCATGGTGTGAGAAGTAGTAAGAGAAGAAGGGAGAGAGAGGGATTTGTAGTAGCAGAGTGTGGAGAGTGAGGTTGTAAACAGAGAATGTACTAAGCCTAAATAAGTTGAACCCAAATAAAAATCATAAATGTAATAAAATATTGTCTCATGAGGAGAATTAATTTATTCAAGTTAAAATTCATAAATGCACAAGTGTAAATTATTATTTAGAAAATAATATTCCATAAAATGATGAAATTAATAAAGTCCATGAAACAATATATAACGTCCATGAACATATTGAAATGTATATAGATATAGTCCATGAAATTATACTGAAATATTGAAACATATACAGGAAGTCCATGATATATTGAAATATGTATAAAAAGTATATGTAATTTTTACTGAAACATATGTAGAGTCTATGGAATGTACTAAAACATGAAATGTAAAAAAAAATTGAAATGTACTAAACCAAACACACACACACACACACACACACACACACACACACATCCTATCGTCTCTCTAATCAAGAGAACTCTTCACTCCACATGGACTAAGATGATCTGAATTAGTCTGTACTAGAGAAAGAAAGTTGAAATCATATTTAAGATGATTAAAAATAATTTAATTCAATTTAATTTATAAAATCATATTTAAATTACCATATGAGGCTACTTTTCATGCTTTGCTACATGACCTATCTCATGTGCTATAAAAGAAAAATAATTTAACACATGAGCATATATATTCAATAGAAATTTAATTTAAGTCATTCACAATGTATAATTTATAATTGACTCTAAATATAATAAAAAATTAAAATTACCATATGAGGTTTCTCTGCATGTATTGGTTGAGGTGGTATGACATCATCGGGATGGAAAGTGTCACTAACAAGGTCCTACAAGGTCAAATAAAGAAAATGTGTATAAATTAGGTTAAAAAATATATATTCAAGTGTACCAATAGGTGTTTTAATCTATTTAAAATACCTAAAAAATTATGCACACATGTAGAAAAATTGTTAAAGAACCCAAAATTTAGTTGACTGCTAAAATTTCCATACATCAAATGGTTGTGCAATACCCATTCTCATGGTTGTGTCAACCTGCACATAGACATATATTTTTAATATAAGTACATGCATGTTTGATATAGTGAATTCAAAATATGAAATTGTAAGTATAGTTTTTTAAAACAATACACATATGAGTGGCTCATGTGAGATTCCCAAAAATAGAGGAATTCTCGACAATCCCTCAAGTCAATCTAACGTGGAATTCATATGACCTCCCTGAATTTACTTAAATATGTAACACATATTTAGGTTTAAATTACAAATTAAAATAATGTTAAAATTATTTAATATATTTAAAAAATCAAGATCAAAACTTGTTAGCCATATTATTTTGTAGCTCACTATCAACATTCATACTAGTGTTGATTGCTAGCATTTCATAAACATACAACAATAACAAAACAAACTCACTATTCTCCAAAACTATGTAGTACACACACGGTTGGATTTGCACTTGGTAAATTGTTGCTTAAGGATGAAGGAATCAAACTTGAGGTATCATTTTTTCTATGCTTGTTTCAATTCATACAAGCTTCTTTTCAATCTACACATGAAATTTTCTTTTTCTTTTTCAAAACCTTTTGGTTGTTGCATATACAATTCTTCTTCCCAGTGACCATGCAGAAACACTATCTTAACATCAAGCCACACCAACTCAAGGTCATATACAACTACCAAGTTACCAAAACTACCTAGATGGTAGTCATTTTCACAATGGGTGAAAAAATATCTTTGAAATCCAAACCCTTCTTCTAATCATATCCTTTGACCACTAATTTTTCCCTATACCATTTCTTACCACCACCTTTTTTCTTCAATTTGTAAACCTACTTTTTTTCAAGGCTCTCCAATTTGGTGGAAGATGCACCAAGTCCCATGTGTTATTTACCATCAACAAACCTATTTATTCTCTCATGGAATCTATCCATTATCACTATCTTTTTCACTACAAGAATCTTTGAATGTATCTGACTCTACTTGATCAAATATTAATAGATGATGCAAAAAATCATCCTATTTAGCAATACGTTGGTGCTCCCTAGTGAACCTCCTCAACTAAGGAATTGAATCTTGTGAATCACCTTCTTTATAATTTATAATATTTGATGTCAATCCTTGTGATTCAAAAGGACCACATCAAATGGAGATGTCTTCTTGATTTGGCTACATTAAAACTTGATTATGTATATCCTGCACTTAGGTATTAGGTAGAGTACGGGGTTGTAGATGTATATGTTGTGATTGAGGAGTGTGTAGTGATTTAAACAAATCACTTCTATTTCCAATATCATTGATCGACACATGTTATTTTGTTGACTTACCTTGTTTTGAAAAGGATGGCATTACTCTTTCATTAAAAATCATGTGGCATTACTCTTTCATTAAAAATCACGTCCTAATTATAAGTTACCAGTTTGGTGATTTGTGATCCCACATTTAGTAACCATACTTCTCATCATCGTATCCAACAAAAAGACATCTTTTGGAAGTTTGATATCCAACTTCTTTCTTTTCTCTTGTGGAATGTGAACAAATGCTTCACCTAAACACTCATAAGTGATTGTAATTAATTCTTCTTCCAAACCACTTGTCCTTCAAAATATTAAATTCCAATCAAGAAGATGGACCTCGATTAGTTAGGAACACTATTGTATTAACTACCTTTACTCAAATTTTTTTACCCAATCCTGCATTTGAAAGCATGTTGTGAGCTCTCTCTCAGATTGTTCAATTCAACCTCTTAGTTGCACCATTTTCTTGAGGGGTTAAAGGGACAATATTGATTCATTGCATACCATTATTTGCATAAAATTTATCAAATTCCAAGGAAAAACACTATCCACCATTATTAGTTTTCAAGCACTTCATTTTATTTCCGGTTTGGGTATGTTAGGATCATGATAAAAGTTAAGATCTTGATGACTTTTAACCAAAGATTAATGAAACAAAAGGGTTTTAGAGGAATTATTGATATATATGCTCTACAAACATTTTCTATTCAAATTATGACTAAAGTATTGATAGACTAATTGAAAAACATCTAAGCTTTCAAATTATATCACATTTACCTGTGTCATAATGCTGGATTAAAAAGAAAATTGAATTTCATGAAGTTTTGAACAAGTGTGGTCTAACATACGAAATAGAAATTGTAATAAAATCAATAATTAATTGTTTATCCATTAGCCAAGTCCTCTACTTATATCTAAAATATTATAAAAAATATTATCATTTTATTATGGTTAAGTGGTCAAATAGACACTCTTTTAGAAATTTAAGTACTACTGGAGAAACTAATTCAATTTTTTTTGAAAGATAACTTATTCAATTTTTAGTTGCCAACTTTGATTTTTGATTTTTGCCACTTAAGGGCCTATTTTCCATGATGATCTTGTTTTCATAGTTTCCTTCAAACTTCCTTTTTATCATATAAACACAAACCTTTCTAATCATCAAGAAATGTAATAAAATAATTAGATCCGCCATAGAAGTTACCTCAGTGGGACAATTTAAAGCACTAGTTCCAGTGGTCATATTATCTTGTCATGCCCTTGAATAAATAATATGATCCTCCTTTATTTTTCATAAATTCAATGCTCATGCATAAGTCTAAAACAATAGATTTCAAACCTATAAACTTTGATCCTATTTTTGCAAAATCCCAATGCCATTCTTTCTCATATGATCGAGCCTCTTGTGTCAAAGCTCCATCTTTCTTCCCACAATTGGCATCACAATTCCAACTTCAACATGACTCTCTAGCACATATAAAGTTCCTAATTTACTACATCTTGGAATCACTAAGGCTCCTTTTCTCACCTTCCAAGTGTTGAACTTAAAAGTGATGCTACAACCTTGAGCATCTAGCTATCCTACAAAAATGAAATTCTTCTTGAGTTGAGGAATGTGTCTCACATCTTGCAAAAAACAGTTATTTCCATTTTTTAATTTTAATATCACATCTTTACCAACAGTAACATAAGGTTCATCGTCACCACTTGATAGACCTTACTAATGTTTCCTTCTCAATAATTTTTAAAAACTTATCAACCTGGGAAAAGGCATGAAAAGAAGCATTAGAATCCAACACCCACACATCAGTTGTAGTTTCACTTGTAGATAAAAACTCATACATATGCATCCTCTTCATATGCTGAATTTACCTAATTTTTTTTTTATTAACTCTCTACCTTCTTGAATGACCAACAATCCCTCTTTATGTGGCCTTCCTTTCCACTAAACCAACAAATTGTATTTATATCCCTAGATTTAGATATCTTGTGAGATTTAGATATTCTTTTATTATTATATCTCCCCTATTCTTGGGATATCCGCTTATTTTATAAAATCAAAGCCTCTTTGAATGGAGTACTTTGACATGTCTTCTTCTCATGTCCTTGTTGAGAATAATTGCAGACATATCATCAAAGTTCAACACATTCCCTTTTATGTTGGACCCTTTATTTCTGGATATCGAGTTATTAACTGTCATCATAACACCTTCCCAATTATTGGAAAGAGAACATAATAGCAAGATGGCTTTGATTTCATCTTCAAATTTAATATTGATAGAAATTAATTGGTTGATTAGAGTATTAAAATCATTTGAGTGGTTGGAAATGTTGTTACCTTATTTCATCTTCAAGTTGAACAATTTATTTATTAAGAAGACTTTATTAAATGTAGAAGCCCTCTCATACATGCTAGACAATCAATCCCATAAACCTTTTGTTGTCTTCTCTGTTGCAACATTGAACAAAAAATTGCTTGAGAGAAAAAGGATAATGGTTGCTTTTGCTTTCTTGTCCAATATGTCTCAATCCTCATCGACATAGTAGCAATTTTCTTGGATTTTTCCTCTAATGTTATTGTGAGGTCTTTTTGAATTAGCAACGCTTCCATTTTTAGTTTCCACATACCAAAGTTTTTCCCCAAAAACTTTTCAATTTTTCCTTCCTCCATCTCTTCCCAAGTTTCCTCAACTCTAATACCACTTGTTGAGTTATGAGTGTAAATTAATATCAAATTATACAAAACTGAAATCTAAAATAGAACAAAAATTAATAGAACAAACCGTAGAAACAAAAACATGACCCCAACTTACATGGTTTCCCAAAATGGCCGCATCCATGAGAAAAGCATGGAAACTCTTTAATTAAAGCAGTTGTAAAAAAATACAAGGTTTTAATCTATTTATCCAAGTGATTGAGATGCATGTGTATAAGTTCTCTTCAAGACAAGAAAGAGTCATTAGAAGGGGAAGTTGAAATGGTGATGATTAGGATTCACAACCAACATGTTGCCACAAGAAAGTACATATATAGAAAAATACATATTATTTTAAAAAAATAAAATATTATCATATTTGATTATAAATTAATTTTGATTACAATTTTCTTATAATTATATTTAATTTATTAAATTTATATTTAAAAAATTCAAATATATATTTACATTACACAATATATATAATATATTTATTATATTTTTAGTTAATTTATTTTATCCTGTTGTCTTACATGCAATGGACTTCTAGAAGTTATTAATTATTTTATCATTTTAATTGTCTTTAGTTATTTTACTAAGTAGATGTATAAACTCTTTCAACACATTAAATAATATTTTTACTAGAAATCACATCTTGGTGTGCAATGGGTATGCTTAAGAGGTGTGGAAGGTCAATTAGGAAGGAAATTGTCTATTGTTTGCATACCTTTGTGCACACATGAGGTCAATTAATAGTCCAATTAGAAAATAATTTTGTTTGTGCAACAAATCTCTCATTTGAAAAGTGATAGCATTAAAAAAACTATGGATCCACTTAGAACTCCAAACATTGTTGAAACAAAATTCAAAGCAACAATGCATCCACTTAGAAGAATCCAAGAATGATTGAAATAAAACCTCTGAATCAGGAAGATAATCAGGTTCTATTATCAATAGGCTCATGAAATTGTAGTAGGTAAAGAGGGAGACAAAGGAAGAGATAGGGATAGAAAGTGAGAGAGAGAGAGAGAGAAAGGGGGGAATAGGGAGAGAGTGGCAAGAAAATAGAGATAGAGAGGAAGATAGAGATAGAGGTGGTGAAGGAGAAGGAAAGGGATATGGAAAGGAGGGGAGGGAGATATAAAGAGAGAGAGAGA
>VDFB02379711.1:150589931-150654809 GCA_007258455.2 Sequoia sempervirens | reverse complement strand
CAGGTGATGGGTGTACTTATTTGATAAAGTGCATTCAAAACATCCTCCTGTATCAAAGGTTTGTGCAGTCCATCGTATGTTCCCTGTAGCATGCATCTTTTAACATTCCCCTCCTCCTCCTATGAGTTGTCTCTTCCCTCCTAATTTATGAGTTTCAATGATTGAAAACTCTACCAAGAAGGTGATGAGACAAAGGAAGATAAAGCCTATACCATCTTTTTCCAGCCTTTTCTTGTTTTAAGACACTTCAACTTCCTAACCATTTACATTCCTTATTATAATAATTATCTTTGAACAACTTAATAAATTATTAATTATTATCGAATATCATTAAAGAATACTTTTTCAAAACAATTACTTTATTCATTTATTAATAACTCTTTACTTAATATTTTATAAAACTAATTTATTTAATTTTCATCTTTATTTCTAGTTTTATTTACTCAATGCTATTTTAATTAATTGAGTACAAATTCCATCAAATATTATGTTAACTGCATAAACTAATCACACACAAAACAACAATAACGCAATTAAACATTTATACAAAATCCGGAAAGGTCACAATGGAGGGGCACTACGAGAATACGTCACAATATACATTTTTGGGTTGTTTAGAATTTGAGGATTACACTTTATTTTTCAATTATAACTTCAATTAACATTTTAATGATTTGAAGATTTTTAGGAAACCAAAGAATGGAAACTCTTATATGGTTTTTGTGAGAAAGAGGGAAAATTCTTTTTGGTTTGGTATCTTTGCAATACATCTAATTAGTAGTTACATGCACATGCATGCAACAATCAACCAATAAGGGTGCACCACAAGAGGCTATATAGTGGGAAAGAAGAAGGAAATCTTTTTGTGGAAAGGGAAGAGAAATACAAAAATTCTATAGTATTTACAATTGTTTGATTGAGTCGAGGAACAAAGAGAGTGTTAATTAGTCAGTAGGAAGTAATGTGAGGTTAGTTCATATCTCATTAGATAGGGGTGGGACAGTATGGATCTTTTCCGCGAAGAGGGAGAAAATCAATTTGTGCATATCCACATAGGGTGTGCATGATCATCATGGAAAAAAACAAGCCCTTAAGAGTATGGCAAAAAATTAGAAAAATTAGAGTTAGGCAACTTGACATAAAAATTTGAATAAGCTATCTATATTATTTCAAAAATATGTAAAATTGAATTTGTAGCAAATTAGTTAGTCTCTAAACTACCCAGGTTTATTTTTTAAACAAATAAAACTGGCCCAAAGATTTAAGAAATTTAAAATTTCAATCTGCGGTGAGTACTTAAATTCTAGGGGAAAAAATAAAGTAGATGTCTATCGACCACCCTAACCATGTAATAAAATGATAATCTATTATAATATTTTAGATAAGTAGAGGGACTCATGTACCAATGTGATATATATTTTTTTTGTAATTTTTTCCAAGTAAATAATTAATTATGAATTTTTTATTACAATTTTTAAAATATAAAAACTCTATATTAAGATACACCTTAATTGGGTCAAAACTTCATAAGATTTGTTTTTTTTATCCTATAATATGAAAGCATAGAATATGACATGTTTTGGATTCCATATGATACCATTTGAAAGCTATAGATGTACTGTCGGCTTTATCAATTAGGAATTTAGTCATAATTCAAATAGAAAATGAATAATAATTATTTATTAAATTCAAGTAAATCATAATTTATATTGGTGGAAAGTTGAGAATCTCCTTTAAAACCCTTTTCATTTCATCAATTTTGGGTAAAAAAAAGTCGTCAACCACATTGGCCATCATATTAGTTACATATCGCAACTTTTTGGTCCATCACGATCCTGCACATACCCATAAAAAACTACTAGTTGAAAATTCATTAATGAAAATGTCAAATAAAACCGTAGGCCATGTTGAATGAATCTAATTAGTTACAATGTATCCATTGATTTTAATTTTAAACAAGTAGTCATCAATAATTTTTATTTTATTAATACGTAATATTTAATAATTTTAGTTACAATAGTTAAAGTTTCATTGCAATATAAACACAAGCATTGAAGTCCTGCATGATTTTAAATGAGTAACAAATGTTGGGACTTTTGAGACAAACTTTTATTTGTATACAGTCCTCCTCCCAAATCTTTTTCCAACCCAAAATTTATTTTACTTAATAATGTTAGGAATATAGTAAATTAATTGTGAACAAATACAATTTTTTAATAAATTTATTCTTTAAAAATGATAACTGAAAAGTATAAATTAAATTAATTTTTTTAAATAATTCTTTTTTCTAACAACAATAGTTTCGCACCAAAATTTAAGGTATGAAATAATTTTATCTCTATTTTAGTTTTATATTTATTAGCCCTAGATGCACATATATATTTGAGCTTTTTGTTTAGGTTATTAAATCAATTAATTAATTATTATTTAATTATGTTAAGATACATATGCATAGAAATACCTATTCCTTTAATTACTAATATTGCATTTAAAAGTATTGTTTAATAAAGGTAGTCGATAACTTTGGGTATTGCATATTTCTGAAGAAAGAAAGATGTTTAATATTGGATACATTTTATAATTACTATTTAGTGCATACTTTTGTAAATTAAAGTTTTAGTATGCATGTGTTTTTTGGGTTAGTAGTAGTAAAATAAAATGGGGAAAAGTATAAATGATTGAAAAGTAGTCAATTACAAGGAAATTCAGAATAAAAAATATCAATTTTTAATGAATTACTTCATAGTGCAATTGAAGACTCGATGACACCATTTTTGGGTGGAAACAAATAAATAGACCTCACGAAGAGAAGGGTGCGATCACACAATACAATTTTTTTTTATTCTTAGAATAAATGAATAAAAGATATGCTTTGGTTTGTCGTGACATGATGAAATTCTCAAGTGGCTCCCTACCACTTGCTATGACATAAGAAACATGTTATAAAAAATGTTTTTTGAAGCCAAGTGTATGCAAAAATATGTGTACAAATGCATCTATGCAAGAACAAATATATGGTGTTAAAAGCCAAAACACAAAATCCATGCTTGTTATGCACCCTACCATATTGGCATCATGGAGCCTCGAGGACTCTTGCCAAACCCCTGAGCAAGAAAAGTATGAAGCGTCCATGGGAAATTTTGTGGAGTTCTATTATACATCACACAATATCAAAGATGAACAAAATCTAGTGTTTTCATATATGATCTATCATATTGAAGTGCTTTTTTGTTGTAGTAACCTTGTAAAAAATAAGTAAAAGTATGTTTTAGCCTAGTACCTAGAAATAGAAGAGAGGGGTATGTCAGTGGATAGGCAAGCAATATCAAGAACGAACCATAAAAAATTAGTAAGTATATGGGTAAAATCAATATAAACAATCTAAAACTAGAAACAATCAATAATATTTACAATTGGTTCACTAAATTTATTTATTGATAATAGAAAAGTTTTGTACTTACATGTATTGTAGTTAGTGTTGAACAAGTGTGAGCAACATTGGATTGAGTTGTTGGAGCATTAAACAATTTGCAATAGACAATTTAAAGCACACTTTTTTTTTTGTATGCCTATTGTATCTGTGCAATATTATAAAGGAAATCATATAGATCTACAATAAAAGAGGTTAGACATATACATATACATATACATATCCATATACATACATATACATACATATACATATACATATACATACTATACATATACATATACATACATATACATATATATACATATACATATACATATACATATACATATACATATATACACATATACATACATGTACGTATATTATTTTTGGTTGAATTCTCATTGGAGGGTTTCAACATCGATGTGCTCCAAAATGTGCAAGAAAATATATTGATTAAGTTGTATTGTTGAAAGAGCCATTGTGGTCTTCATTCCAGAGAAGACTATAGTAAAAAATGTTATTGGCTATTGGTTGGTATGTGTGCCCATGTTTCACAAACATATTTTTGCATACACATCTTAGGCATGGAATGTAAATATAGTCATTTTGCATGGGTATTTTGCA
The DNA here is from genome assembly GCA_007258455.2 of Sequoia sempervirens. NCBI lineage: Eukaryota > Viridiplantae > Streptophyta > Pinopsida > Cupressales > Cupressaceae > Sequoia > Sequoia sempervirens. Next base: position 150,650,770 of record VDFB02379711.1, on the reverse strand, counting down.
TAGATGATTAATTTATTGTTCATGTCTTCTTGTTATATGTTTCTATCTTTAGCGTTACACCAATTTTGCAGATTTTAAAGCGATTACCATTGTGTTTTGCATGGACAAGTTGTAATTAAAATGAAACATTGTTGTAATTTTTTCACCCTTGGTTTATTGTTTCAATTATCTCTATGCATCTTTATGCACCTTTTTAGTCATTATACAGTCTCTATAGTGTGTGTAATGAAGCTGTGTGGATGGCTCTCTAGTTGAAACAAATGAGGAAAAAAAATATCATGTAACATATTGACCTACAAGATTCGAGCTACGTTATTTGGCAATAAATATTGAAGACAAGCAGAGAAATTGTATAATATGTGTTAGAGTGACTAATTTATTGTTTTTGTATTTCAATCTCTGCTTATTATTCCTTGTTATATGTTTGTATCTTTGAAGTTATACACATTTTGGAGACTTGAAAGATATTATAGCTCTATATGGATGGAGAAATTACAACTAGATCTTCTTTCTTTCATCAAAAAATATGGTCAAGGTTAGTAATTTTTTCGCCCTTTGTTTACTATTTGAAGTTATCTCTCTGCCACTTTGGTGTTATTATCATTAGCATAGGAGCAATTATAGATTAACATAGGAGTAATTGCATATATATACATACATATATATATACATATATATATATACATATATATATATACATATATATATATATACATATATATATATATACATATATAGCATATATGCATATATATATATACATATATATGTATATATATGTATATGCATATGTATGTATATATGTATATGCCTTATATATGTAATAATATGCTATGTATATGTATATATATATATGTATCTTTGGATGAGTATGAAAGCATAAAAAGAGTTGAGTGGTTGTTAAGTGCTTTTGATAAAAGGGTAAAGCGGGTTTCTGAGGGACGAAACCACAAAGTTTACAAAAGAGAGATGACACAAAGTCCACCAAAGACCGGCCGATTGAGAAGATCAACAACAACTACCGCGAGGCGGGCGAGAAGGACAAACCAAAAGGAATCCAGCACAAAAACACAAAAACCTCAGCCATTAACTCAGAGTCTTGAGGAAAGACTCCGTATCTACCTCCAAATTTTGCATATCATTGACTCCCTTTTTAAAAATTTGAATCATCTTCAAAGTAGGAGGGACCTTGCGCTTCAAATTGGCTCTGGTTCTTTTGGAGATGCCCGCATCCGTTTCCTGGATTTTGTACTCTATTTCCTCCAGATCCACCACCAGAGACCCCTGTTGGGCTTTATCTAACTTTTCTGTCATCGCATTAATGATAATGGCATTGTGTCTTGCCATTCGGTTGTTTTGCTCATCAACAGTTTTAATGGTATTCCTTATATTCTCAACCTTGGACTCAATATTTTTGTTGCTATGACCATGAACCCCACTATCCACATCTTTCTTCTTAATCTCTGCAATCTTAGCACCTAACTCTTCAATCTTGCTTTGAAGGGCCTAATTTTTTATTTTCAACTCATTAATTTCGATGAAAGTCCATTCCAGGAGTTTGAAGTGGGACTCAGAGTTGGTTTTGGCAAGGTTCAGAACATCCAGAGAGGGCTCCTTTCCAATATTAAGGCAAGTTTTCTCAGGGTTAGGAATAAATGTGGAGTCATCTTTAGCAAGTTTATCCAGCAGAGGTTCAGCATAAAACTTAGTTTTGTTGGCATCAGACTCCTCCAAATCAGAAGAGTCTTCAGAGTAGGAAACAAGGCATTTGGCCTAGGGTTTCTTATCAAAAGAACTGTTCTTAAAGGAAGGGCTATCAGGCTCAAGCTCAGTACGGGCTTTACCAGATATGGGAGTAGGGTTTTTGTTCCCAGAAGGGCCAGCGTGTGAGCTAAGGACATTTCTAGCTGGACTAGAGTTAGGCAGATACTCCGAGCCACTGGGCTCAGTGTCGTCACTCTCAGAATCAAGGAAAGTTTCTAGAATAGCAGGGGCAGGAAAATTTTGGACATGTTCAACAATTAGACTTATTAACCCAATGTGCAGGATGGGGAATCTTTTAGGGTTTTTCTTATTATCCTCCAAGCTTTTCTTCAAGGAACTGAAAAGATAATAGGGGAGAGAGACCCTAACCTTGTAGCGAAAGTGGTTGAGAAGAGTAAAATGGTAGCCATAAACTCTGGTGAAATGCCCATCCACCATAATGTACTCCATGATGACCCACATAACCTTTCTCCAAATGGCCTTTATGGTGTTTGCATCGAAGTAGCTGTTAGCAATTTTAACAAGACTTAGCCTTTCTTTGTCCGTTTTGGGAAATCTGATCACGACTTCATCAGAAAAAGCCCTGTCCCTGAAGAACTTCTTCCCATCAGTAGATAAGCCCGTAACATCAGTGATTAAACTTTCGCTGAGCTCCACATTCCTACCAAACAGGGTCAAATTCCCATTATTCTAATTTTTGACAAAGAGGTTTGTATCCTCCTGGTTAGAGCCATGGAGTTTCTTTAGGAAAGGAAGCAACCCTCCGCTTTTAACCTTTTTCCAAGCCTTGGCATTTTTCATGTGTGTTTCGTAGCTGTCTGGCTCAATTCACTTTCTGTCTCCACCCATTTCAGCTGACATAGTGGAGTGGACCCAAGTGATATTTTTACTAAAATTGGCCCCGCCAGATCTAACCCACAAAGCGTGCGGAGCTTTCTTGCAAATTAAGCCATTGAGCTCAGTCCCATACAATCTAATGATTGTGATGTGAAAGGTCCAACCTATCCTCATTAAAGGGATAACACGTCACTTTTCCATGTGATTTATCATAATTTAATAGGGCGCAAACATTAGAGTTAAGATCACTAATATTAAGCTAGGTGCGCACATCTTTACTCCTAACTCCTTCATTAGCGAAAAAATCCGCAACAGCATTGGCTTCTCTATAAGCATGTGAAATTTTAACTTTATCAAATTTCACCAAAGTCAAAATGGCATCCTCAACCCATGATTTAATGGTCCATGAGGGGGGAGACTTACCACAAAGGCAGTCGATTATGTTTTAGGAATCTCCTTCAAGCCACAAATTTTTAATGTTAAGACTTTGGGCTAAATTTATGATGTGAAAAGCTTCAGCAGCCTCCTCCAGATGAATGGTTTTGGAACCAAGAGGAGAGGCCATCACACCAATGAAATTGCCAAAGTCCTTGTGACTCACTTCTGACCATAGCCCCAGTTACCTTTGCTTAGCACCATCAAAGTGTTATTCTAATAGCTCTTCTACAATTTCTCTATTCACCTATAATATTTAGTTGCAAGTAATGTAGCTCAAATTTTCAATTAGGTCTGTGGCGTTATACCCATTTTGCACAAGTTATTGGAGCCCATTGGCTTTACCACTTCTATTTAATGTGGGTTGACTACCAAAGAGCATAACTCAAATTTTCAATTGACCACTCAACTATTACATAGACTGGTCATCCTATATTAATATGTATAATGTGGGTTTTTGATCATGTGCCATCTACCTATGATTCTTAAGTGTTTTTTTAATAGTTCTTTTACAATTCCTCTATTTTGTCTTATTGATGGTGTTTTCTACACAACTCAGATATAATATAATATCCTATCTCTCTTGAAAGGTAAATCTCTATTAGCAAGCCTCATGAGATAACCCCAAGGTCTCTAATGTCAGGTCTTGACAATGCAAAAACAACTCAATGATAATGTGAAAATGTTGGTAATCACAAGGGACCTTACAAAACAAATGTTGGAAGCTTCAAAATCATCAAATCTTACAATATGTTGATGCTTTTGTAATCCTAAACTAACCCAGATTTAAAAGAAATAGAAAAAGATAAAGGATTGAAAGAGATTTCTAAAAACTAAAACCCATGACCAATTGTGCAAACAATTAAACATTCAAAGTGGACTAGTCCTTCCAAAACTAATTCCTGCTAAACCCAGATTAAACTTGTAATCTCAAAGAAACATTGCAATCTTCTAAGGACATAAATATTTTCAGATCATGGAGCATTTACACAAATCAGACTTATTTTATAATTGAAATGAATAAATACCCATAGTTGAATAGAACACACAATATTTAGGCCCAGACTAACTTTACACAGCAACTTATAATCAACAAATTGCCAAAAGTTTGGACCAAGGATTTCTCAAACACTTCAAATCTTGAACTATTAACACAATTACATCATATCCAAATATAAAATCTAACATGCAACCACAACTTCAAAGCAATTTCTTAAAGATCTAGAAAAACAAGAACCATGCAAAGTAAACAACACAGGAAAAAGCACCAAAGAACAATGCCTTTACTTGTATTGAATCACCCAGATTTGTAACAATTCATGTAATCACAATGCTTCAACATTTTCTCTTAGAAAATACTAACTCTTCTCTTAGTTCTAGCTATTCAAACTATGTCTAACCCTTACAAATGAAGATGGGGCCTTAATTTATAGAGAAATTACATTAGATCAGCCCAGATTAGGGTTACAAAATTAGGTTGGCCAGATAGGTTGGCCTAGAGAGTTTTATAAAATAAAATTACATTTAATATTTTAAAACAAGCCCTAGGTTGGCCTGGACCCTTCTACAAGTGTTATCTTGCTAGCACAAAAATCTAGGTCATCCCTCCAAGCTGGAAATTCACATGACTGGCACATTTTCCTAGGAGGCTCCAAGTTGTTTGTTTTCTCCTTCTTTATTGGCCTCCAATCTACTAGATAATTCTTTGACTTTTTCTAATACCTCCTTCATATTAGTTGGATCTAGAGTTGGAATAAATTTTATTCTTAATTTATGAGTTTTCAACTCATCAACATATTTTGGCATCATTTTATCCCATTCAATTTGTAGCTCATGATACTTGTCCAACTTAGAAATGTAAATAGCAATGGATGTGTTGTTAGATGGAGCATAAATTACATGCCACCATGCCTATAGTCTACTAATTTTCATATTCTTTTTCCCAAATTTCCTTCTCCCAATCATGATTTCAAGGAAGGTAATGCAACTATCATATATTTCCTTCATCTTTCCTTGCAACTTTGTTATCTTCTTTAGGGGCTTGGAGAGGAGTTCCTTTCTATAATTCCATATCTCTAGCCACTCCATTACTTTACCAATATCATCAGGAGTGAAGATGTTCATTTTAGCTAATTCCTCCTTGGGCACCTACAAAATCTTCTTTAACTCCTCAATGATTGATTCATCAATATTATTGCAATCAGCAATAAATTGGACATGCAGTTGTAAAAATCATTAAGTCACTTTTGCAACTTCTCCTTTTCCTTAGTTTCTTTATCAAGCCTTCTCAAAATGGCCTGGGATGATTTTTTAAATTCCTCTTTCTCCTGTTCCTTGGTGGATGGACCCAAATTGATGGTTTGCACCTTGTAATCCATGGGCCTAACTTCATCCTTGAGCTTATTCTTTGTAGGAACAACTACATGAACAACTCTATTGTTGCATTCATCTCTTGAAAATTTTGACATTGTTCTAGCCCTTTTCCTTTGTTTAGGTTGTCTCCATTGCTCCAAAAGTTTGTCCCAACTAGGAGTTTCCTCTTGAAAAATAATTGGCTTCTTATTAAGCCTCTTTTGCATCCAATATGGGAAAATAGGCTGCTCTATTTCTATCTCAATAGAGGGAGCCTCTTGTTCAGTCTTATCTTGATTTGGGATGTCGGCAACCTCTTCCACATTTTTCTCCATCTCTTGCCGATCCTCCTGTTCATCAACCATTTCCTTTTGTGGAGACCTGAATGGAATTTATTAAGTTACTTGCAATTCAATGTTCTTGCATTGTGCTCTAGAGGTTGATTTCCCAATCTCTTACATAACATTTTTCTATTCTCCACTTTTAGGAGTAGAGAGCTCCTCATCTTTTGACTCTCGTTGCTCAGGATTATTTGATATGTTTCATTCTTCATTGATTGAGCTTCCTTTGAAATTTGTGCATTGTGAGAAGGAGAAGGAAGAGGAGAATTATTTCCTATAACTGCTCTCCTTACATTTTCATCAATAGGTTCCTATTCAATCTGCACTTCCTTCTTAGCAACCTTTACCTTTGCTACAGGGGATGTCTTGTGTTTAGGATAATTTCTCCTAACATATACTTGTGGATTTTCTCTTGAAATCTTTACATCCACAACTTTAGTTGGAGTAGGGGCATTAGTAGTGGTATTTACCTTTCTAGCTTTGGCCATATTTTGGCCTTCTATAACCAACTTCCTCTTCCTAATTGGTTGTGGCTTCTACGATCTGGTGGACATTTTCGATTAAAATTGAAGTGTCTTATTTTTTCTCGAGAATCTGCACCATCGAAGCCAGGTGTCTGGTTCCAGCGCCTTCGAGCGGGTAAAAGGAGTCCGTTTTGCATGAGTTATGGTCGATCAAACCTTGGTTCAAAGCGGAATCTGAGGGCATCCAGGAAGCAAAAAAATGATGTCGTCAAAATTTGTCGAAGTCGGCATCATCGGAAAGATCTCGTCGCAAGCTTTCCAACGCAACTCGTTTCGTCGAAATCCGACATCGGACGCGAGAATTATCAGCGGTCAAAGCTCCTGGTTGACTTGGTGTCTAGAAGGTGAATGATGACGTCAGCGTCCATACAAGATGACGTCAGCAGTCCGTACGGACCAACCGAGATCTGCCACGTGGCATCCTTATGCGACATTATGGAATATCCGGATCGACACGTGTCCATCCGTACAGTTGACGTGGCACCGTACTCTGAGTCAGCGGACATGTGGCAGTCGGTTAGGTGGTGACGTGGCAGTACCGGCAGCAGATAAGATGACGTGGCAGGACAGGTGGCTACCGTGTCAGCGGGTGACGTGGACAGTTTCAGCGAATGGTATCCTCACACGTGGCATCTGAGTCAGTGTTGATGTGTCTTCTGTGGCGAGTAGTGTCTTTACACGTGGCGCCTCTCTTCCTCTGTCGGTCACGCGTTTGTTTGTTTGTTATAACAAAATGTTATGCATACTATCCCGGGGATTCGAACAAACAACCTCCCCCGAAACGGCCGCAACCATAACCGTTCCACCGAATCCGGGCTCTTAACTAAAAGCGGAGTCAGTTTTGTTTTATTGAGTTAAATTTGCGGATTTGTGGATAAAATGGAAGCGGCTGGGTTGGAACCTCCAACCGACCGCTTAACAAAAGTCTTAACCACCAATGCACCCCATGGTTCAAAATAATAGGTGGCATGGGTTTTATTTTGATTAGTACATGAAAAACGAATGCCAAAAGAAATAAAACCAATAGTCCCTAATTTTAAAAAAATAAACAAACAACTATAATCCTTTTTCAAAGGATCAAATCAGACCCCCAAAACAATATCAGCCCGAATTGAATAATAAGAAGGGCTTGGCATAATTAAAGGAGATTAAGTTGTTTATATGGGAGATTTTTAAAAGATTTATATGTATTTTGGAGATATAAGGGAGATTATTAAAATCCAAATGTAAAATTTTGGGAGATTTAGTTGTTTTTAGGGGGATTTGGGAAATATTCTCAAATCAATTGGTTAAAGGCCAATTTGAGAAAATTATTTGTATAAAAAGGGGGCTTGAGGTGAGGATTGGAATAAGTTTTTTTTCAGGTGATGAAGTTTTGACGCTGAGGCAACACGGAAGAGAGGAGTCTTGTTGAAGAATTTTCAAGCCATTGTTGAATGTCGGAGCCCTGTTATGCTGCCGAACTGATGGTCTTGGTGCATCAATTGTAATCGGTTTTGGAGTTAATCGGATCGGTATCTCTATTGGAGTGGACCCGGAGACGTAGTCACATTCTGTGACGAACTCCGTTATCAAGCGTTGTTTGCACTTCTCTTCTTCTCACTCTTTCTGTCTCTCATTTCTTTTCATTCTGTTATAATCACCTTGATTACGTTCTTTATGTTATTTCCTTAAGTTAATTTCATTTTAATTAACTTGAAATAATAATTGTAAAAGCATTGTAAAAGTTAAGCATTTAAATACTGCAATCTAGTCTAGATCCTATACAGATCAAGTTGGTATCAGAGCTTTAGGGTGACTTTTATTGCAGTTATTTGTTTTGAATGCTAACGAGATCCAGGATTCAGAAAGGTGAAGGCAAGCTCGAAGACTTTGATCCTGAGATCGGGAAGCGTAAAACATTTTCGAAGATGTCAGTTTCTGGAATGGAGGTTCCTGAAGAAATCAGTGAGCAGGAGTTTCGAAGAGCATTCCTTGAGATGAAGGCAAAGGTGGACATACTTTTTCAGGAGAGACAAGAACGGAAGGAACGTGAAGAAGGTTCGTCAAAGCAAGAAGATCGCAAAGACATGAAAGGGAAACATCATGAAGATGGTGGCAAGCAACCAGATCATCCCTTTTCTTCTTCTCCTCCCTCTTCTCCTTCCCCTTCTTCTCCATCTTCTCCTCGTTCTATTTCTTCTAATCCTTTCAAGAGTGGGTATAAGCCTAAAATAAAACTGGATGTAAAATTTGATTTGCCTAAATATTGTGGTGAACTTAATGCTGAAAAATTGGATGATTGGGTTCAACAAATAGAGGTCTACTGTAGAGTCCAGAATCTAATAGATGATGTTGATAGGATCCAATTGGCTACTCTTCGTTTAGGAGGTACAGCCTTAACCTGGTGGGAGAGTAAGTCTAAGGCAGAAGTTTCACAACATGGTAGAGTCAGTTTAACTTGGGCAGAATTTATTAATGCACTTAAGAAGCAGTTTTATCCCTTAGGACATATGCAGCAATTAATGATGGATTGGCAAATGTTTAGGCAAGGGAAAGGTCAAACTGTCCAAGAATACACCCATGAATTTAGGAAAAGGGCTATTTCTCTGAATGTTCCTTTGTATACTCAAGACACATTGTTGAAGTACATAGGAGGTCTACATTCCTACCTTAGGCATTCTATCCTGGTATTGAACCCTTGTAACTTGGATGAAGTGTCTGTTCAGGCAACACACTTAGAGTCAAGGGGTAAAGGATCTTTTATTGATAATGATGTAAAGAAATCTTCTAAGAATGTAGAGACAGGGAAAGGAAAGAAGGCAGCTACAATCAAGAAGGATGAGAAGCTTTCTTGCACTCATTGTGACAAGGAAGGTCATGATGAAAATCACTGCTGGAAGTTACATCCCGAACTGAGGCCTAAGTGGGCTCAAAGACGTAATCAGAAACAGAAGGGTAAGGATAAATCCATGAATGTTGTTATGGATCTTGGCTCAGATTCAGATGATGAGACTAAGATAACAGCTATGGGGTTAAAAGGTAAAGCACCTATTTCTGGTGTTTCTGTTGCTAGTTGTGCTTCTTCATCTACAGTTAATGATTTCTCTGAAGATGTAAAAAGGAATGAGTTGTTTCATTTAAGGGTTATGGCTAAGAACAGTAAAATTGATGCACTCATAGATAGTGGATCTCAGGTGAATTTAATTTCAGAAAGTGTTGTAAATAACTTGGGATTAAGAACTACACCACATAAGAAACCTTATCCACTAGGTTGGATTTGTGAAAATGATAAGCTGCAAGTAACGAAACAATGCACCTTAAGGTTCACAATCACTAGTAAGTTTGTGGATGAAGTTCAGTTTGATGTAGTTCCACTGGATATCTGTGGGATAGTGCTTGGTAGCCCTTACTTATATGACAGGAAAGCTATATTCTACAGGCAACAAAATCATTATCATTTGTTTAAGGATGGCATTCAGTACATTGTACATTCTCACAAGATTAAGACTGATCATTCTTTTGCAAACACAGGGCAGTTAAAGAGGGTAATTAATGCAAGTAAAGAGTTAACTCTTATGTCTGTCAGTACAGGTGGTTCTAAACTTGAACTTGGAGTAGCTAACCAGGGTCAGATGTTGCAGGATGCACTTGCAGTACAACATGAGAAAATGATTATTGAAAGCATTGATGGATCCTTGGGTAATAATGTTCCTGTTGTAAAGGATCGAATTGTTGTTGACTTATTCTCTTTCATTTCTGCATTGTTGTTCAGCTTGATGCTAGTCAATTTATGTTGGTTAGTGGCTATGACATTGGATGTAGATGCTTATGGAAGTGATAAAGTTATGTTTATATTCAACAACATTGTTGCAGTCTTCATTGTGCTTGTGAGAGTCGGGGTGGCCGGATGTGCAGAGGATGCAGGGACAAGTCGCGGAGGCCAGGTCCTCACTTATTGTCGAGTAAATGCCACTTTGGAGGTCCAAAAGGTCTTGATGGGAGAGCCTGATCCGGTGGACATTTTTCAGTGAAAATTGAAGTGTCTCATTTTTCTCCAAAATCTGCACCATCAGAAAGAGCTCAGCATCCTGATTCCAGCGCAACTCGAACGGAGCGAAAAGGAGTTCGTTTGTGCAAGTTATGGTCAGTCAAACCTTGGGTCAAACTGGTATTAGAGGGCGTCCAAGAAGCGAAAAAAATGATGTCGTCAAAAGTTGTCAAAGTCGGCATCATCGGGAAGAGCTCGTCGCAAGCTTTCCAACGCAATTCGTTTCGTCAAAATCCGACATCGGAGGCTCAACTTATTAGCGGTCAAAGCTCCTGGTTGACTTGGTGACTAGAAGGTGAATGATGACGTCAACGTCCGTACAAGATGACGTCAGCAGTCCGTACAAATCCAAAATGGACCAACTGAGATCTGCCACGTGGCATCCTTGTCAGCATTATACAGACCAATCGGATTGTGACACGTGTCCATCCGTGCGGTTAATGATGACGCAGGTACTCTAAGTCGGCGGACATGTGGCAGTCGGTTAGGTGGTGACGTGGCAGTACCGGCAGCAGATAAGATGACGTGGCAGGACAGGTGGCTACCGTGTCAGCGGGTGACGTGGACAGTTTCAGCGAATGGTATCCTCACACGTGGCATCTGAGTCAGTGTTGATGTGTCTTCTGTGGCGAGTAGTGTCTTTACACGTGGCGCCTCTCTTCCTCTGTCGGTCACGCGTTTGTTTGTTTGTTATAACAAAATGTTATGCATATTGTCCCGGGGATTCAAACAAACAACCTCCCCCGAAACGGCCGCAACCATAACCGTTCCACCGAATCCGGGCTCTTAACTAAAAGCGGAGTCAGTTTTGTTTTATTGAGTTAAATTTGCGGATTTGTGGATAAAATGGAAGCGGCTGGGTTGGAACCTCCAACCGACCGCTTAACAAAATTCTTAACCACCAATGCACCCCGCGACCGTTTCAAAATAATAGGTGGCATCGGTTTGTTTTGATTAGTACATGAAAACCGAATGCCCAAAAATAAAACCAATAGTCCCCTAATTTAAAAAAAATAAAACAACAATAATCCTTTTAAGGATTAACCAGAAACCTCCTCAACTGTAAAAGCCCGAAATGAATCAAAGAAGGGCTAAAATAAATATTATAGGAGATTTATTTTTGATAAGGGGGATTATTAAAGATTATTAGGGGAAATTTGTAATGATTTTTTATGCAAAATTGGGAGATTGATGAAGATCCTTATGTAATTGGAGAGATAAGGTGAATATTTGCAAATCAATTGGTTAAAGGCCAAATTGAGCAAATTCTTTGTATAAAAGGGGGCTTGAGGTGAGGATTGTAATCAAGTTTTTTTCAGGTGACGAAGTCTTGAAGCTGTGGAGCTGAACGAAAGAGAGGGGTCTTGTTGAAGAATTTTCAAGCCATTGTTGAATGTCGAAGCCCTGTTATGCTGCCGAACTGATGGTCTTGGTGCATCAATTGTAATCGATTTTGGAGTTAATCGGATCGGTCTCTCTATTGGAGTGGACCCGGAGACGTAGTCACATTCTGTGACGAACTCCGTTATCAAGCATTGTTTGCACTTCTCTTCTTCTCTCTCTTTCTGTCTCTCATTTTCTTTCTTTCTGTTATAATCACCTTGTTATTACTTTCATTTTGTTATTTCCTTAAGTTAATTTCATTTTAATTAACTTGAAATAATCATTGTAAAAGCATTGTAAAAGTTTAAACATTTAAACTGCAATCTAGTCTAGATCCTACGGTCATTCTCCTTCTTCAATTGTATTTCTAACCTTAGGAGCCTTCTTTATTTTTGGAGATTGTTTTTTAGCCAACTTAACCTAATTTTGGCTCCTTGTTCTCCTTTTCAATGTGAGAGGTCTTTCTTCCTCCTGACCATCTCCATCATGAGGCTCAATAGTGTCATCCTTTACAACTTCTACTTCCACTTCAAATAGGGACTCTAGATCTCCCATCGATTCATAAGTAAAATTGGTGCCATCAGCCTACAATTCCAACACCTTATGCTTCACCCATCTCCTAGAATATTTCTTTACTAGCTTTGTCACTTGGTCCAACTATGTCACTTCTTCCACTAACTAGTTTATTGGAGGTAAAGGATTGTTCTTATAAGGCTCAAAATCATGGTGTTGAATCAAATATGCATCATCATCTTGAACTTAATCTAGCACCTCTGTAACCTTGTACAACCTTATCAAATTGAGGGGAAGCCTATAAAATATTCTCCTAATCACTTCAAATTCATCCCAACAATTGGCCAAATAATCTTCAATGTGATCTTTGTGCCTAAACTCTATGTTAGCTTTCTTTTGAGCCTTGCCATAGGGATCAAAGTTTTGCTTGTTGGTGTGAGAATATAAATCAAATTGTGCAATCTCCTTCTCATAATACTGGGAACTTTGAATGGAGGGGCATGCTTCTAGAGTTCCAATTCTTAATGGGAATTTTGTTCCCAACCCTTTCTTATGTAGATCCTTTTGTAAAATTACCTCAAAGGCCACCATTTGCTTTATCACCTCAAATAATATGAGCTTATTGGTTGGATATCTTGGCAACCTGAGAGGGACAACAGAAGACCCTTGTATTTGGATGTATGTGAATCTTTGAAATTGAATGAACCACTACCCATACTCCTTAATTAGGTCCATTGCATCTAAAGAAACCCTAACATGGAGAGCATCCTGCAGAAACCTAGGAATGCATATGAAGAATGCATCATTTTCTCTCTTGTAGTTGGTGGTCTTATACTACAATTGTGGGTAGATGTCCCATATTTTGTCCTTCCCCACAGTTCCTTTGCAACTAAGACCCTTATACCCAATTTTTCTTGTTAACATATATACAAGGTATGAGGTCATGGTGAACCTATTGGTCTCTTGCACACTCCTTAGTTGGGCATCCAAGTTATTGCTTATGATCTCGGTCTAGTGATAATGCTTCCCACCCATGATTTATGTGATAGGATAGAACATCCAGGTGTGGAAAGTATGAGCTTCTTCCACTCCCATTACTCTACCCAGGAGAGTTACGACATCATGGTATTCCATCTTGAAATCACTTCTATGTAGTTGCTTGCACAACTTGGAATAGTGTGGTTTGGGCTTCAATATGCAAGAGCTATTCATTATGTTCAAGGCTCTGTTAGGATCCTCATCATATAACTTTATTTCCTCTCCAATGTTTATCTCCTCTATTATCTTGTGATGTGAGGAAATGTTAAATACTCCTACAATGGACTCTTCTATGAGATTGGCCATAACTCTACCTTGCGGCCCAACTATGATTCTCCTTTTTGATTCATAATGCTTTGAACATTCTAATACCAATTCAGGGAACAATTGTGTGGGAGGGAACCCTGCTACTTGAGCTAGACCAATGTGAGTGAGTATTTGCGCTAGTTGAGTGGGTGCATTTCCAAACATTCTTTGTTGGAAATCATCATAATCTACATGCCCCAAATTTGTATCTGCAATCTTGGCCCAAGTAGAAGAAATCCTGGACTCTAGCCATATGCCCTTGAAGTCATACTTTATTCTTTCAGCTCTCTTTCTTACTTCCTCTTGTACTACAACAACTTTGGATTTTGAAGTCTTGTCAGTGCTCAATTCTGCCTACATTTGTTAGAGAAATCCATAATCACCTAAATGGAAATAACAATATAACTCATTAACACATGACATTAATTCAATGAGGTATCAATATATGCTAAAATGATGCCATTGTATATAAATCAAAATGACAAGGAAAACCCTAATGGCAATATAGAGTGAATCACTTACTCAATGAGATTCCATCGCTAAACTATACAAGTAAAATTCAACAAGATTTCAACCATGAATATCATATAACCTCATATGCATGCTAATTTATCATTAAAACTTGAAGCTTGAAGGCTTTGGGAAAAATTGGGGATTCCACCTAGGGATGGATGAATTGATGAATGATGATCATTCGACCCCTAATGGAAATGTAGAGTGAATTACTTACTCAGTGAGATTCCATCGCTAAACTATACAAATAAAATTCACATCCAAGAAGGAAAATAGTTCAAAATTCAACAAGATTTCAACGATGAATATCATATAACCTCATATGCATGCTCATTTATCATTAAAAGTTGAAGCTTGAAGGCTTTGGGAAAAACTTAGGGATTCCACCCAAGGACAGATGAATTGATGAATGATGATCATTCAACCTACCTAAGGTTGAATTAATTTCAACTCTAGATGAAGATTGAAATAAAAAATTTTGCACCAAAATTTCTTAATAGCATTTTCTTTATTCATCAAATTTGTAGTCTTAAACTAGGGCTCATAAGAAACTAGGGTTTCAAGTTGAATTTTAAAACATGGCATCCCCCCCACAATCCAAATGTAATCCTGAGAATGCAACAAGAAGGATGAATCCCCAAAATATTAATGAACCCTTGTGTCAAGTTTCATTCAAATCAATCCAAACCACAACCATTTGAATGTCCATTCAAGAAATAGAAAACCCAACCGACTATACCAAAACAATTGAACCTGTCCAATTAAAAGCCTGTCATAACAACATATATTCTAGAAGAAATCTTGTTAATCCCAAGGCATATCAAATCAATTTGAAATAAAACTCAATCAGAGGCAAAGAAGATACCCTACCTTCAAACGAGGCACAGAGAGAAAGAACCTGATGAATGCTTGAAGAATCCCACAGTGACCAATTTGGAACACAATCCTTACTTCTTGATCTTGGTGAATCACACAATGGAGAAGGCTCTCAAGTTTCAAATACTCACAATGTAAAATAACCCCAAAATACACTACAAGTTTCTAATATACCCTTACACCTTTCATTTAAAATCCACTAGCCGTACACAACAAATGCTTTGAAAGGATGTTTAACATGGCTTGGGAATACAAGGACACTACAAACTCAGAAAATCTGAGGTAGCTTATAATTTTCGACTAGATTAAGGTTCAGGTAATCCGAGCTACCTTGGATTTACCAAACTTTCCCTACACTTGGTCAATTTTTCCCCTAAGTCAAATTTTTTGGTTAAGGTTGACTTTCCAAGAACAAGACTACCATCATGATGTTGCAATAAGGCACCTCAAGTGTAGATAAGACCTTAAGTACCTGGGTGAAACAAAATCAAGACTGAGGGACCTATACCTTAAGGGGAAAAGGTCAGGACCCTAAAGAAAACAAGCAAAAATAGGGTCCTCGCCTTCAGCGGGGCATGTGTGCAGAATGTGCACAACAAATGGAAAGTCTGTTAGGGAAATGCTCCAGAGTATTTCGATGAAAAAATTGGAATCAAGAACCTAGAACTCTAATTTCAATCTACACATTGGGTCAACCATAAATAGAGCTTCAAATCCAATGGACAAGTCCTTCCTATGTTGAAATACTAGTGTGTGCAAATGCATTCATTTCCCTCCATTAGCTACTGCAGGGTAACCAAGGTGAGTCCAATCAAGCTACATAAGGATTCTAACTCCAAAAGCAACCTGGATAGAGCCTCGCTACCAATTAGGTTACCATAGCCTCGATGAGGTTATCGTTGTGATTCTCCCAAACATAGATCTACTATTAGCCAGGCGTCCATCCATAGCCCCAATAGAGATATTTGGATAATTTTGATAAGTTGAATCCATTTCTTTTGATTTTTCAATATTTTATTTGTCTTTTCCTTTTCTAATATTTTTTTTTTTCATTTTGCATTTCAACCTATGAACAGTGAAGTTCACACTCATGGCTGAGAATCACAATGGCGCTGAAGCAAAAATAGGATTTTTCACTTGACCAGACTTCATAAGGAACCTTCAACAACCTCATAATTCTTAAGATGTGTTTATAAGTATAAGACTTGAGCACATTCTGGAACTAACTTAATCCAAGGTCTCATCCACTTTAAGCATCTTCACACATACAGTATTGAATAAGGGACTTCCACTAACTTATCTTGGAAGGATGATTAGAGTTTGGAAAGGAAATACTTAGAATAGTCCTTAATAACATAATGATTATTGTGCAAGTACAACACCCTCCAAAGAGAATAGGGGAACCCAAGACTAGAAAATAAAAATGAAACAAACCAAAACCTAAACTAAAGAAAACCTACACTAACCAAAACTAGAAGCAAAGCAAACCAAAGCAAACCAATTGAAGCAAAAAAAGAAAAAAGAAAAAAAAAATCAAACCCAAAAGAAACCAACACCTAAACTAACTATTTACAAGGGAGAGCTGAAAATAGCTCAGGATAGGAAGTAATGCTTCAAATACTACCCATTGACAAGAAATGGGACATGCTCTCCAATGAGAGTCTTCAAATAGAAAGCATTATCTCCCAATATCTCTGAGATCTGCAAGGGGCCAAGCCAAAGCTTGTCAAATTTTCCATGTTCCCCCCTTTTGTCATGTGCTTTATCCCAATATAAGACCATATCAAAAAAATTGAATGCTTTCACCTTGGCTTTTTAATCAAACCATCTTTTAACAACACCATTGTGTTTAGAAAATTTCTCTAATGCTTCATCTCTCTTCTCTTCAAATTGCAGAAGCTCGGCCAAATGAGCCTCACATCTATCCCCTTCATCATAGTAATCATTAATGAATTCCAAGGTGGGGATTTTCAGCTAGATTGGAAATACTAGCTCAAGACCATACACAAGGTGATAAGGAGAGGTTCCTAGAGAGGCTTTGTGCCTAGTACAATTTACCTAGAAAGAAAATCTAAGTTGGGCACGTGTCAATCTTTGGGATTTCTCTCTAAAAGTTTGCAGATGACTATCAAAATATTCTTGTTTGTTCATTCAATGAAACCATTTCCTTTTGGGTAATAGTTAGTGTTAACACTATGATTTTCACCCTAGCTAAATCTCAAAATAGCTAATCATGTGAAACATGGGAACTTTTCTAAGGTTGTGGGTCACCTATAGTAGAAAAGGGCCTCTAGAGAAAGCTGGTTCTTTATTGAGTATCACCTAAACTACTTTAATGAACTTGCAAAGGAAAAGGGTAGAAATAAATAACATGAAAGTAAAAATTTGATAACAAAAATTGAGGGTGATTCTATAGATTATACTAAGGATTTGAAAATTTAGAAAATAGACACTTGCTTTTCAATGAATGAAAATAAAATTTGCACAACTTTTTTTTGTAAGCCTATGCATAAGTGCTTTGAAGAAAAGGTTTGGATGCATCTAACTTTCAAAAGGAAAAGGCACCTTCACATTCTAAAAGCTAAATACAACTTAAAACACAAATTTCAACCTGCACAGACATACATTGACAAAAAGGGAAAAATAATATGAGACAAAACTACAAGGAAGTGAAAGTACCTCACATGTAATTTAATCAATCATTTGATAACCACAAAACTACAAGAAACAGAAGGCACAATTTCAAATATTGACATCCAAGGTCTACACTATATTTCATGTCCAAAATGAAAATGAGTTACAAAGTCTACATGAAATTTGACAAAGGACTCAAAAAGTCTCTAAGTCTCAATCTGCATCAAAAGAACTAATTGAAAATGAATTACAAGAGTGAAAATTATACTCAACCCAAGTAGTTGCACCAAAATAATAGCAAGCAACTACCTTGGGCCAAATCCACCAAAAGAGCCTAAAATTGAGGCATTAGGTTACCCCCAAAACTATCTCCAACATGTGGAGAAAGTGGTTTTAGCTTTGGCCATGCCAAGCATCTAGGCATTTAAAACCACCCCTAGATTCTAGAAAAACCTCCAACAAGGTGCATAAATTCTCCTAAAAATGTGTTGTATGTCTCCAAACTGAAAATATCCTACCCTATCTACTGTCCATTTTTTTTGAAAGCATAATTCTTCCCAACTAAATGTTGAAAGTCTTCATCATTTTGCATTTAAGAATAACAAAATGACTTAAGATTTATAATTGCACCTTAAAGGAATTTGTTTTACAATAAGCACATATGCAAAAGATGAAAATTAATTAACAATCTTAATAGCATGTGGTGGCATACATGCGTTGCAAAGGCTCAACAAAGGTATGATGTGGCATCACATTTTAAAGTTTGTAAAAATATCACAAAGCATAAAAAACACAATGCATAAAAAATTTACCCAAGGAAAATAATACTCCATTGAGAGGACCCATGACATATTTACTTGGCATTGATTTTTAATAGATCAAAGGTGAAAAATACACCTTCTATCGGCATCCTTAGGGTTGATAACCCTAAAACAAAAACAAAGGAAAAGAGGTCATTTCACTTTATTTGTTCATGAAGCTTCCTGAAGAAGACTAGCGACCGAAACAAGGGTTTGTGGAACTTTGTAGATGATCTTCCTGCAAGTCTGTGAGTCTCCAATGGAAAACTTTGAAGATTACAGAGGAACTATGGCATGAAACTTATAATTTTCCTCCTGAGGAAACATTGGTAAGCCACCCAGATTCCAAAACAAAAAGAAAAGATCTTCATTTTTATGAGTCTGAGCTTTTTAGGCCATGGCCTCAATAGTTTTCTTGCTCATCTTATGTGCTTTCTTGCTTTGTTCTGTTGAACCTCCTGTAAATGTAAGGAGCCACCAAGGATTTCAACCTATAGCTTTGGTGTTGGTTTAGACGGCCATGGTGAGTTTTCTTACTATTTGATTTCGATTTTGTTTGCACATTTTGAGCTTCTTTAAAGGGAAAGAAACCTGAATCAAACTCTCTTTTTATTTCATGAAAAATGGCCATCCCTCTTGTAGATTTCTTTTGTTTGTAGAAACACAACAATCATTTACTTCTATGGCCATTTTGGATTAGACTAATCCGCACCTTCAGACAACTTGATACGGGTTTTCATTTTCATTTGATTCAAAACCCATTTTCTAGGTCGAGGGTTTATGATTTCTGAAAACCCTCCATGAAAACAAAACCAAGCTACTGTAATAAAAATATTGTGTTTCTCTTTAAACTTTTGTAACTGTTTCGTGGGAAATTTTCTATGCATTTCCTGTAAGCTTTATGGTTGCGGACATTTATGCAGTTCCAAGTATTTTTTTTACTTGCAACATAAGAGAAGAAAAAATTGTGCATAAACCCTAGAAAGAAACAAGACATGATATTGATAAAAAATCTTGTTATTATCCTATATATTTTTGTTAGCCATATTTTCCTTTCAATGGTCGCAACCATTCTCTCTGAGCTGGATTTCACTTTGTGACATGACCATTTGTAAATCTAGGCAACTTCATTTCACTTTCATTATCCACTCATTTATTTTTCTCTTCTCGTGGTGTGGCCTGTTGTGGCCTCCATTTTTATTTTATTCTTGTAAATATTCTTGCATTTCCTTTATGAAACAATGCTTGTATAGGTATCAAAGGTTTTTACTTTTAACATTATGAAACATGGAAAGATCCTAGGCCATGAGCTATAGGGTTTTACTTATATGCAGAGAAAAGTGCTTTTTTTTTTCATTTCCTATATTCAATCATGGGTATCACCTCCCTTCACAGTCACTAAGTAGCTTGATTTCTTTCCCAAAATAAACTAAGGACTGATCCAACTCTTTATGCCTTTTTACCAAGTGAATTCTTTTTTTTTGGGGGGGCTTTTTCCAAGTGATCTTCTAATTCAAAAACATAATGCTTAAGCTTTGCATGTTTAGGATCACTCTCTACAACTGGATTTTCCTTTCCAAGTACAACATCACTAACCCCTGATTGTACATCTTTAAATATCTAAATAAAGTCACTTGGCTTCCTTCCAAGGATGATACTCTCTACAGATCTGGTTTGGTCCATTGCCTCTTCATTCACTTGTCAGTACACATATTCTTTATTATGGGTTGTCTCTTATGACATTGTTACTGCTCAATCTTAGTATCTAAATCAAGATGTTTCCCCATTTGTCCTTCATTTATGAAGCTAAATGAAAACCATCATACTTGTATTTTGAAACATGTTTGAATGTAGATTTCTCATTTAAATGCAAGAATTTAATTTAATGCATAGCACCTATCTCTTATCTACATTTTAGTGGCACTATCTCTTTTACATTTACTCTCATCAATTTACTTCCCAAGCATATTTATGTTTCATGACTTCTCCATCAACAACATGTCAGTTTATGTCAGCTTGCACTGTCATTGTCACCATTATCATGAATATTGCTTAACACTTCTATCCCATGCAAGAATGGTATGTGATGCTACTTCTGTAACTGACCTCCTATCTCACTATTTCATGCCATGAGATTGATATATTGTTGTTCATGTGTCACAAATAAAATGACTACTCCATTTCCATTGGCCTCTTCCACTATTTTTGTCCTTATCCATAATCAGGTGTTTGATAATCATTGTTGCATATAGAAACAAAAAGTCAATCCACTTATCTCTTGATATTCTTGGTATCCTCTTGATGGCTCCAGATACTTGATTTCATGCTTTATGACTTATGATGATTAATCATATATCACTTATGACAATAACTAATAACTTACTGCCATAAATGATGTGTGCTTATTTACATAAACCATAAAGAGATGAACCTACTAGATAAGTAACTTTTAATGCCTCTTAAAATCACAACAAAGCAACACGTCGAGCTCAACTCTTATGGGAGCCACGTTTAACCCACATGCTGAGATTTGATGAAATAGTAACATTGTTTTTCCCGTATTTGCACTTGAAGCAAATAGTTAGAAAGAACATGTGCATATGATCGATGTATTAGATGATCTTGTTTCTTTCTTTGGACATGAACAATTTGTATGCTGATTTAATGTATTTGAGGGGAAATTTATACATTCATGGGTGCATGTACATGTAGTGTTAGAGACTGTCATTTCTTAGAGAACTGCTCTAACATCATTGAAATTTCTAGATGCAGGGCTTGGAGTAGGGAGCTACAGAGGATGCAAGACAGCTCAAAGTAGGAGACAAAGCAAGACAACAGACATTGAACCAGTCATCAGGAAATGACTGGCCTCTTCCTCTATCTATGCATTCTTCTTCTTTCATCCATCAATGTATAAATTGTTTTTCATTTGCATTGGAAAAGTTAAGTTTCATGGCCTGTGTGAGACAAATATGTACTTTTGTATCAATAAATAATACTTTTAGAAAGATTTTTAAAAATATTTTCCATATTGTATGCACTTGTATAAATGCAATAATCTATTACTAAGACTTGTAATATCTTTGATTTTCTTGTTTATATAATTGAATGCAATATAAGGAAGATAGATAAGAAATGTACTTCAATTTTAATTTGCAAACACTCTAAACTCAATCAACTTGAGTAAATAACAAAATATGAGTAACATTTCTAGTGACATATGCTATATGTTTTCCTACTAAAAATTAAGACCAGTTGCCTAGACTATTCATTGGGTACATTGTCACTCAAAAACTCAAAAAAAATATGAAAGCAACTTGATTCAATGTTGTAACTTAGTAAAAAAATGACTTAGAATACCTTGGAAACTTATTGAAAACTAAAACTGCAGAAGAACAACTATCTCCCGTAGCTCTTGAGATGAGCTTGAGACAACAATTCATTGATTAACAGTAGGTTGGGAAACATTTGGTAATGCCGGTACAACTGGTAAAGGTGAAAAAGGTGGAATTTGTAAGGCAATGAAAGGTTGAATGAAGGCATGGTAAAGATGGAGCTTATCGAAGAGAAATAAAGATTTCAAAGTGAGTAATCTATAAGTCCCTTCAATGTAACAATGCACGATGATCATAAAGCTATAAGATTAATGATAGAAATTTAAAGAATAACAATCTGATGATAGTGTTTTAAAGGCATCGAGGTGAATGAAGAAACATGGATGATCATGGCACGTAGAGGCAAAATCAATGGTTAGAATTTGAAGGTGAAGGCTTCAAATAGCTAAGTCTGTGTACATAGTTTCTAACTAGAATCCAACTAGAAGAATGAAATTAATTGGCTTACCTACTCCAACAATCGATTTAATTAGAGATTTAATCTGCAAGATGGTAGCATAGAGTGCGGAGATAACTGAGATCAGGTGCATGTCAAACAAACTGAGGAATGCATTTAATGTATTCTAGGTTTAGGGTTTAGATTGATTGTTATGGTTAGCAAAATCAATGAATTTTTATAGGTGGTACATGGCTTGACATGGTCAGGAAGCTTACTTGAGAAGAAAAGAAAATATGAAAACCCTAACGGAAAATTCTAGATGATCTGATCAGGTGTGAAAATATTGAGGTAGAGATTGTAGATCAGAAGAGTTAAGCAAAAGAATAAGACAATTAGGAAATTGTCTAAGAGGTGTGTGAGTTGTTTGCAAGTATTGAGCATGGTGTGAGATGAAGTAGTAAGAGAAGAAGGGAGAGAGAGAGAGGGATTTGTAGTAGCAAAGTGTGGAGAGTGAGGTTGTAAACAGAGAATGTACTAAGCCTAAATAAGTTGAACCCAAATAAAAATCATAAATGTAATAAAATATTGTCTCATGAGGATAATTAATTTATTCAAGTTAAAATGCATAAATGTACAAGTGTAAATTATTATTTAACAATGATTTTCCATAAAATGCTGAAATTAATAAAGCCCGTGAAACAATATATAACATCCATGAAAATATTGAAATGTATATAGATATAGTCAATGAAATTATACTGAAATACTGAAGCATATACATATGTAGTCCATGATATATTGAAACATGTATAAAAATTACATGTAATGTGTACTGAAACATATGTAGAGTCTGTGGAATGTACTAAAACATGAAATGTACTAAAACAAAAAAATGCACACACACACACACACACATATCCTATCGTCTCTCTAATAAAAAAAACTCTTCACTCCACATGGACTAAGATTATCTAAATTAGTCTATACAAGAGAAAGAAAGTTGAAATCAGTTTTAAGATGATTAAAAATGATTTAATTCAATTTAATTTATAAAATCATATTTAAATTACCATATGAGGCTACTTTTCACGCTCTACTACATGACCTATATCATGTGCTATAAAGAAAAATAATTTAACACATGAGCATATATATTCAATTGAAATTTAATTTAAGTCATTCACAATGTATAATTTATAATTGACTTTAAATATACTCAAAAATTAAAATTACCATATGAGGTTGCTCTGCCTGTGCTGGTTGAGGTGGTATGACATCATCGGGATGGAAAGTGTCACTAACAAGGTCCTACAAGGTCAAATAAAGAAAATGTGTATAAATTAGGCTAAAAGATATACATTCAAGTGTACCAATAGGTGTTTTAATCTATTTAAAATACCTACAAATTATGCACACATGTAGAAAAATTGTTAAAGAACCTAAAATTTAGTTGAATCCTAAAATTGTCATGCATCAAATGGCTGTGCAATACCCATTCTCATGGTTGTGTCAACCTACACATAGACATATATTTTTAATATAAGTACATGCATGTTTGATATAGTGAATTCAAAATACAAAATTGTAAGTATATTTTTAAAAAATAATATACATACGAGTGGCTCATGTGAGATGCCTAACAATAGAGGAATGGTCGACAATCCCTCTAGTCAATCTAGCGTGGAAGTCATATGACCTCCCTGAACTTACTTAAATATGTAACACATATTTAGGTTTAAATTACAAATTAAAATCATGTTAAAATTATTTAATATATTTTAAAAATAAAGATCAAAACTTGTTAGCTAGATTATTTCTTAGCTCACTATCAACATACAACAATAACAAAACAAACTCACTATTCTCCAAAACTATGCAGTACACACGGGGGACAGATTTGCACTTGGTAAATTGTTGCTTAACCATGAAGGAATAAAACTTGAGGTATCATTGTTTCCATGATTGTTTCAAACCATACAAGCTTCTTTTCAATCTACACATGAAAATTTATTTTTCTTTTTCAAAACCTTTTGGTTGTTGCATATACAATTCTTCTTCCAAGTGACCATGTAGAAACACTATCTTAACTTCAAGCCACTCCAACTCAAGGTCATATACAACTACCAAGTTCCAAAAACTACCTAGATGGTAGTCATTTTCACAACGGGTGAAAAATTATCTTTGAAATCCAAACCCTTCTCCTAATCATATCCTTTGACCACTAATTTGGCCCTATACCATTTCCTATACCATTTCCTACCACCACCTTTTTTCTTTAATTTGTAAACCTACTTTTTTTCAAGGCTCTTCAATTTGGTGGAAGATGCACCAAGTCCCATGTGTGATTTACCATCAACAAATCTATTTCTTCTCTCATGGAATCTATCCATTATCACTATCTTTTTCACTACAAGAATCTTTGAATGTATTTGACTCTACTTGATCAAATATTAATAGATGACGCAAAAAATCATCATATTTAGCAAGAAGTTGGTGCTCCCTAGTGAACCTCCTCAACTGAGGAATTGAATATTGTGAATTACCTTCTTTATAATTTATAATATTTGATGCCATTCCTTGTGATTCAAAAGGACCACATCAAATAGATATTTCTTCTTGGTTTGGCTACATTAAAACTTGATTATGTATATCCTGCACTTAGGTATTAGGTAGAGTATGGGGTTGTAGATGTATATGTTGTGATTGAGGAGTTCGCAATGATTTAAACAAATCACTTCTATTTCCAATATCATTGATTGACACATATTATGTTGTTGACTTACCTTGTTTTGAAAAAAAATGACATTACTCTTTCATTAAAAACCACATCCTAATTACAAGTTACTAGTTTGTTGTTCTGTGATCCCACATTCAGTAACCATACTTATCATCATCGTATCCAACAAAGAAACATCTTTTGGAAGTTCGATAGCCAATGTCTTTATTTTCTCTTGTGTGAAAAAAAGCTTCACCTAAGCACTCACAAGTGATTGTAATTAATTCTTCTTCCCAACCACATGTCCTTCAAAATCTTAAATTCCAATCAAGAAGATGGACCTTGATTAGTCAGGAACACTTGTATTAACTACCTCTACTCAAAACTCTTTACCCAATCTTGCATTTGAAAGCATGTTGTGAACTCTATCCCAGATTGTTCAATTCAACCTCTTAGCTGCACCATTTTCTTGAGGGGTTAAAGGGACAATATTGATTCGTTGTATACCATTATCTGCATAAAATTTATCAAATTCCAAGGAAAAACACTATCCACCATTATTAGTTTTCAAGCACTTCATTTTATTTATGGTTTGGTTTTCAATAGTTTCTTTGAAAATTTTGAAATTTTCAAATACTTCAAACCTCCTTTTTATCATATAAACCCAAACCTTTCTAGTGCAATCACCGAGAAAGGTAATAAAATAATTACATCCACCAATAGAAGTTACCTCAGTGGGACCAAAAAAAATTGAAAGCACTAGTTCCAATGGTCATATTGTCTTGCCATGCCCTTGAATAAATAAGATGATCCTCCTTTATTTTTCATAAATTCAATGCTCATGCATAAGTCTAAATCAATAGATTTCAAACCTATAAACTTTGACCATATTTTTGCAAAATCTCAACACCCTTCTTTCTCATATGATTGAGCCTCTTGTGTCAAAGCTCCATCCTGTTGTCCACAATTGGCATCACAACTCCAACTTCAACATGACTCTCTAGCACATATAAAGTTCCTAATTTACTGCCTCTTGGAATCATTAAGGCTCCTTTTCTCACCTTCCAAGTGTTGAACTTAAAAGTGATGCTACAACCTTGAGCATCTATCTATCCTACAAAAATGAAATTCTTCTTGAGTTGAGGAATGTGTCTCACATCTTGCAACAAAGAATTATTTCCATTTTTTAATTTTAATATCACACCTTTACCGAAAATAACATAAGGTTCATCATCACCAAGACAGACCTTACTAATGTTTCCTTCTCGATAATTTTTAAAAACTTCTCAACCTGGGAAGAGGCATGAAAAGAAGCATTAGAATCCAACACCCACACATCAATTGTAGTTTCACTTGTAGATAAAATTCATGCTTCTCCATCCTCTTCATATGCTGCATTTACCTCATTTTCTTTTGATTAACTCTCTACCTTCTTGAATGACCAACAATTCCTCTTTATGTGGCCTTCCTTTCCACTAAACCAACAACTTGTATTTATATCCCTAGATTTAGATATCTTGTGAGATTTAGATATTCTTTTATTATTATATCTCCCCTATTCTTGGGATATCCCCTTATTTTATAAAATCAAATCCTCTTTGAATGAAGTAATTTGACATGTTTTCTTCTCATGTCCTTGTTGAGAATAATTGCAGCCATATCATCAAAGTTCAACACATTCCCTTTATGTTGGACCATTTATTTTTGGATATTGAGTTATTAACTTCCATCAGAACACCTTCCCAATTATTGGAAAGAGAACATAATAGCAAGATGGCTTTTATTTCATTTTCAAATTTAATATTGATAGAAATTAATTGGTTGATTATAGTATTAAAATCATTTGAGTGGTTGAAAATGTTGCTACCTTATTTCATCTTCAAGTTGAACAATTTATTTATTAAGAATACTTTATTACATGTGGAATCCCTCTCATACATGCCAGACAATCAATCCCATAAACCCTTTGTTGTCTTCTCTGTTGCAACATTGAACAAAACATTGCTTGAGAGAAAAAGGATAATGGTTGTTTTTGCTTTCTTGTCCAATATGTCTCAATCCTCATCAACATAGTAGCAATTTTCTTGGATTTTTCCTCTAATGTTATTGTGAGGTCTTTTTGAATTAGCAACACTTCCATTTTCAGTTTCCACATGCCAAAGTTTTTCCCCAAAAACCTTTCAATTTTTCCTTCCTCCATCTCTTCTCAAGTTTCCTCAACTCTAATACCACTTGTTGAGTTATGAGTGTAAATTAATATCAAATTATACAAAACTGAAATCCAAAATAGAACAACAATTAATAGAACAAACCATAGAAAAAAAACAATGATACCAACTTACATGGTTTACCAAAATGGCTATGTCCATGAGAAAAGCATGGAAACTCTTTAATTAATTTTCTACAGATTCTATTCTTACATATTTTTGAAATAATATAGAAAACTTATTCATATTTTTACGTCAAGTTGCCTAACTCTGAGTTTTCTAAATTTGTTGCCACTTAAGGAACTATTTTTTCCATGATGATCATGCCCATACCCGAAATAAATAAATATATACAGAGGGAGAAATAGGAAGATATGGAATGATAGAGTTAAGAACTAATAGATAGATATAGGGAGACAGGGGGAGAAAGGAAAACATAATTAGAGAGATAGAGAAAGAGAGGAAAATATAATTAGTTATAGAGGTTTAGGAAGAGACGGAGGGAAATATAGAGATAGATAGAGATAGAGATACAAATAATTAGAATAAAGGTATATGAAGAGGGAGAGGGAGAGAGGGAAGGAGTCATGTTTAGAGATAAAAGGGGAGAAAGGAAGAGAGAGATAAATAGATAGAGAGAGGGAGAGGGAGAGATAAAGATGAAGAGAGATAGAGATATAGAGAGGATGAGACCGAAGACATAGAGGGAGGGGGAGGGGAGAGATACAAATAATGATAGATAGAGATATAATATGTAGAGAGAGGGGGAGAATGAGAGAGGGACAAATAGAGATAAGTAGATATAGAAAAATTTAGAGAGGGAGAGAAATAGGGAGAGATAGAGATATATGGGAAGAGAACAAGGGAGAGAGGTAGAGAAAGAGAGATAGATAGGAGAATAGGGAGGGAGATATAGAGAGGGAGAAATAGAGAAAGGGAGAGATATAAGTAGAGGGGGAGGGAGGGAGGGAGGTAGAGGTGGGGGGGGGGGAGAGACAGAGAGAGAGAGAGAGAGAGAGAGAGAGAGAGAGAGAGAGAGAGAGAGAGAGAGAGAGAGAGAGAGAGAGAGAGAGAGAGAGAGAGAGAGAGAGAGAGAGAGAGGGGGGGGAGGGAGACAAAAGAGGGGAAAGAGAGAAAGGGGAGGTGATATAGCAAGATAGAGAGGGATAAGGAAAGAGATATAGAAATAGGGAGAAAGCTAGAAGGATAGAGGTAGAGATACAAATAATTAGAGATGGATAGATAGAGAGAGGGAGTCATGTTTAGAGATACAAGGGGAGAGAGGAAGAGGGAGATAAATAGATAGAGAGAGGGAGAGGGAGAGATAAAGATTAAGAGAGATAGAGAGATAAAGAGGATAAGAGAGATATATAGAGGGGGGGAGAGGGGGGTAGATAGAGAGAGATATATAGAATGATAGATAGATAGAGACATAAGATGTATAGAGAGGGGGAGAAGGAGAGAGACAATGGGATAGATAGAAGGATAAATAGAGAGAAGTAGAGATAGAAAAATAGAGGAGAGAGGGAGACATAGAGATATACAAGGAGAGAGAAACATAGAGATATATGGGAAGAGAACAAGGAAGAGAGGCAGAGAAAGAGAGATAGATAGGGGATAGGGAGGAAGAGATAGAGAGGGAGATATAGAGAAAGGAGGAGATATAAGTAGAGGAATGGGAAGGAGAGAGGGAGGGAGAGGGAGAGAGAGAGGGGAGGGGGAGGGAGACAAAAGAGGGGAAAGAGAAAAAGTATGTAGAGGGAAAGAGATAAAAGGAAGGTGATATAGCGATATAGAGAGGGATATGGAAAGAGATAGAGAAATAGGGAGAAAGATATGAACAAAAAGATATGGAGAGGAGTGAGAGAGAAAGTAGGAGAGTATGAGAGATGGATTGAATGAGAGAGAGAGATATATATATATATGAATATAAAGAAATAGAGAGAAATGGAGTGAGTATATATAAAGAGAGAGGGGAGAGGGAGATATATAAAGAGGGAGAGAAAAAGAGAGAGATAGAGGGGCATAAAGATAGAGATATGAAGTTATATATCTATGTCTCCCTCTCTATCTCTATGTTTCTCATTATCTCTCAATCTCTCTCTCTTCCCTTCTCTCCTCTATTTATCTCTATATTTGTCTTTCCTTTTTTCTTTGTCTAGATATTTCTCTCTTTTCCTCTTTCTCACTCTCTCCCTCTTTTTTTATAATTGACCTTCCACACCACTTTAGTGTACCCATTACACACCAAGGTGTGGGAAAGATAGATAAATGTTACTTATATATTGTATAATAGAACATATAAATATTTATAAATAATATATAAATATTATATTTATCAATATATATTATATTATTTATATATTGCATAATATAATTTATAATATAAATCTAATTATAATAAATAATATATAAATAGTATTAATAATATATATTTAATATACCATATGATATAAATATAAGTATAATATAATATCTAAAATAAATAGATAAATAATTTATGTAGTATATTATTATATTATTTATGTATTATATTTAATTTTAATATAGATATAATAAATAATATGTAAACAATAATACTATACAATAATATAATATAATATAATCATATATTTTTTAATTAATTAGTAATATAAAATTATGTTAAAAATAAGTTAATAATAGATTTTATATGTCTCCATAAATAATTTATATTTAATTATATTAATTTATTTCATACTAAATTTTAATATTAAATTATATAATTAACAATAATATCTTTGAGAATTTATTATTAATTAAAAAGAAAAATTTAAATAAAAAGATATACTCTTCTTTAAAATATATTTAATTCTTTTTCTTAAAACTATTGGAAAGTGATGCAAAGTAAAAAATAAAATAAAATTATTCAACATAAAAATAAAAATATTTTTTTAACTTATATAAATAATTATATAAAAATAGAAATAAAACCAATATAATATAAAAAAATGATTTCTAACTATAAATTTCGCACATGGAAAAAATATCATTCAAAAACGACACAGGCAGTCAGATTTCATGGCCAAGGTGAGTCGTTGCTTTCAGATAGGGAAAAAAATCAAATGGTGGAAAAAGAATCATTTCTTGAAAACGACACAAGTAGTCAGATTTCATTTGAGCCATTGATTTGGAAGATATTACATGCATGCAGATAGACCATGTGATTTTTTGAGTTTATGTATTTCTATGTTTTTTCATCACTTTCTTGCTTCATCAGATAATTATGCACATTGCCATCGATGAAATATAGAAAACATATAGTGGAAATCATCAATTTGTTGGCATATTCTTTTCCAAATCATGTTATAGTTTTGTGAACTTAGGCATTGTAGATTTCTTGGGGACTAAATTATTATCTTGTTATTAATGTCTGTACTATATTTACTAAAATAGTTATCACTCACAATGTACATAGTTATCACTCATCATAAAATCTGTAGTAGAAAGATGAATTCGATGCAGAGTTGTTCAAACCAATAAAATGAGGCAAACTAACAATCTAAAATGGAATTCAAGGGATTATGCATGAGACAGTAATATATGTGCATGTTCAGTTCTTGAAGGGACTACAGACATTGAGCAGTTATTCATTTGGATGTTGGTCAGTCCATTTTATGGTTTGAACACATGGCCTAGGAGAATTCAGATGAGGAAAAATAATTCTTTTTTTTTTTTGTACAACATAGGGAAAATAAAAGCATTGAAAGACAAGTGAAGGTAAGTTATAGGTGTTAAATATTCTTTTTGTTCTTACACATAGAAACAAGTTGTGGGTTAAGCCCCTTGGATGGATTATTGTTGAAACCTTATGAGTTGTGACTCTAGTGGACCATGCCCCATAAGGTGTATAGATCCAAGCAACTGATTTTGAAAATTGACTCGAAAAAATAATTTTTGTTTTATGTTCTTTTGACTTCCCTACTCATTTATAATATCATAAATTAACCAAAATATTAAAATTAAATTTGGACATTTGATTCTTAAGAAAATTTCCTTGGCTCCTAAGTTTTATATTTTTTTAAGGATGGCAAGTGCTACTTGTGTATTATTTAAATTTTTGGCTACCATTTCACAACTATGCTAAATTAGATCAAATTATTCACTATTTGGTTTGAGGTTTTTACAATGGTTCTACATGCTTCCTTTGATTGGCCTAGAATATTTGTTTAGCCTTTAAATACAAAGGTAGGTAGGGGGTTATTAACACCCATTTGTGAAGGCTTGTACCTTAAATCTTGTGATAACTTAAATTATATTGAGAAGTTCTTCTATGGCATAATTATGGAAAAATTCTCACACTACTTCATAATTGTGTCAAAGCTTATTTTTCCTAGTGTAACCACACAGATTAGGATTATTTAAGTTTGTATTTTCACCCTTTTGGCCTATTTCTAGAGGCAATTATGTTGGACATGAGTTTTTCTACTAGGATTATGTAATATATTTAATATTTCTTTAAAAACTACATACATGGGGACATTACATGACCACATTATCAGGATCTTAAGGGTTGATAGATGTAGGATAAACACTTTGACCTTATAATTTCATTGTACACAATTGTTTACCTAAATTTTCTTTCATAATGGATGAATATAGTTAATCTTAAATATAAAAAATAAAATATAATAAATTGGAAGACCTTATTGAAAATTATCTATCCATCAATGCCAAATAGGCTATATCCAACAACTCATATCTAAATACCATATAATATAATATGAATGTTTCATGCTCTTGACTCTATGCATCTTGATCATCCTAAAACCCATAATCATAAACAAATCCATAGTTTTGGAAAAATGTAAGCTGAAGGTAAAGACCTAGGAGCCTCACCCTCATCATTCTATTTTAAAAGGCTTACTATGTTGTAACAAGTTTTATGTGAGGGAGTTGATGGATTATAAAGTCTCCACCTCAACAATCCCATTCACAATAGAAGATGTCATCACATGTTAATTTCTAGCTCAAATAAGGTTCTATAAGTCTAGCCCTAGGAATGATGTCCCCCCTCTCTATCCTATGAATGGATTTTTTCTTTAGATATAGGATATATCAAAATAGTTTGAAATATCATTGATGACAAACTCACAATATATTTTTCTCAAAACATATTATAGGAACTCATTATTATTGCATGAAGGATGACCAAAAAATATCTACCACAATTCCATAAAATTATCCCCCATTCCTTAGTTTTGGAATTGATGGGTAAGGAACCTCTTTCAACTTGTGTGCATGGGTGAATTGGTTCTTAGATCAATGAACAATGAACAAAAATAAAATTTTAAAAATTTATTCTCTTTCACTTGTTTGTAGGATAATATTGTGGAATAAAATTATCATGCTTTCTACCTTTTGTTGGACCACACATTTATTTTTCCACTCAGAGTTCATCTATATTAAAAATAACAAATTCCAATGAGGTGGCAAGGGTTTTATGATGTAAAATAATTTTATTTAGATTTTTCAATGTATCAACTGTTGATCATCAAAGCTTGTGCCTCTTTGACAACCTTATGGGAATTTCAGTGAGTGGGGGACTGATTTGTGCCTCACTGAATACCTCCAAGATTTTTATAGAAAGTTGACTCTTCTCTAAGTTTTGGAGAAAAGGGTAGAAGGAAATGTAAACATAAAACACAAAAGTGGTGATGTGCCAAAGCTTTGAGAACATTTCAAAACCAATCTTTCCTATGAATGATATATTAGACACAGAATGCCACAACCCTTCATTGTTGGGAAGAGAATGAGTAGCAAAGACTAAGTACAAGCATAGTGCAGTCTTTCAAATCTCCTCACAGGAAGTGTTCATTAAGGTCCGATTAAACATAAATATTTCCAAGGTTAACAGAAAAACATTCAAAAATCACATAAACTCTTCCTCCTTTTAAAGCATAATATAACAAAATAATAACCCTTCAAAAAAATAGATAAATTCAATAGACATAATCCACTTTCCACAAGCTATTATCCTACCATATGAGCCTACAACATGGAAATCAACCACTCAAACTATTTGAATTTAGCTTAACACAATGTTTCATTCATATTGAAAATATAAAGAAAGAACTTGAGAAAGGCCATAACATGCACAGTCCCAAAGATTTCTTCCAAATAGTCCATGCTTGAATATCAAATGAACTTAAAAATAGAGGCCAAATGCCAATCTGATAATAGTTTGAGCTTAAAACAATATAACATGCCAGAGAAAAGTAGTTTTCTGCCAATTCTACTTCTGGAAATAGTTCTATAGCTAAAGAAAACTAAAGAAACTTTTTTTTCTTCAAAAGAGAAACTACAACCCTTTCATTCTATCACCTCCTCCTTTTTATAACTAAAAAGAGAGAGATAGTCACCACCAACACCCCAAAAGTAAATGCTTCCAGATAGTCGCTTCCAACACCCCAAAATTCCCTTAGATATTTAGCAAATATTGCCCTTTGTAAACGCTCAAATCCTAGAAAATATCATGGAAAAAGTTTGTTTGACCAGCTGTAGTGCCCCTCCCCGATTAACCATTTCATGATTTAGATTATTTGATTTGGTGTATGGATTGTTTAAATTATAAACCATTTGATAAATGAGGGTTTTTGAGTCGAGTTGAGATATAAGCCATATTTTATTCGTATGCTAGCATTATTTCTTATCATCACCTTTAAGTAATTCTCACTCAACTCGGGAATATGTATATATAATAAAATTTAATATTATAAAAAAAAAAAGAGTTATAGCATGTCGAATTTGAGTGAGAGTCTTCTCCTAAATTTTTGTTGTGGTTGCCTTGCATGGGGGGAAGGAATTTAATTTCATATCGATTATAGTTGGTTGCATACGGGGATTGAGGAATGACTTAAGTCAGTTACCAATCATACGTGTTGCATGTTAATGCGGATAAGGGAATCGTTATAGTTTATCCTAGCCCAGGAGCACGTTTTTAGGGGGCTCAATTTATTGTAACTCAACTACTCTCCTTGCATGTCGGTACCAATAGGGGGTTGGGTTGGTTGTGACATACCTTCTCCTTGCATGTTGGTTCGGGGGCATGGGTTCCTGGAGATAATATTTTTTTACTTCTGTGGGTATGGACACCGATAAAACCAAAATTATCTCTGGAATGTTCACCATGGTGCATGGGGGTCTGAGAGTTTCTCCATTCTATTTCCTCTCATCCTTGCGCACACACTATTCAAAGACTTCAACTTGTAGTGTGGTAGACGGATGCTGGAATTTGAGAGTTTTTGTAGCCCTGCGGAAACGACTTCAACTCTGACCAGCGTATAAGCCAGATAAGTATCGGTATAATGTGATTTTGGTAAAAGGCTATGTTGTTTGATATTATGAATGTTTTCATTTTACTTTATTCCAGCCATCGTGTATGTTGTCATTTCTTCTGGGTGTCGATTCCTGAAATTGATATTGGATATGGCTTGCTTCTGTCATTCAAACTTAATCCTTTAAATTGTTTGATTTATGTTAATCCTTTGGAACCTATGAGTTTTGAACATCATTGCATGTTACGCATATTGCACGTCCCTTACTTATCTTGAAGATTGTTGGCAAGACATTGTTTCAGAATCCCGTGCTTACATTCACTGAGCATAAATATGGCCTTCAGTTGTTAAGCTTTCATGGTTCCCTAGGTGGACCTCTGGAACCTATACAAAATTTGAGAGAGGACTCTTAAGATCTTCCTATGTCAATTGAACTAGTCCCAGCCCAAAGTACGGCAACACAAAATCCATGGCCCCTTGCTTTCCTTGACTGACATCCACGTATCAATGACCAAGCGGATTCATAATCACCTTTGTTATGATAAGTCTGTGCAAGATTATAATGTGTATGAGTTTTCATGAGAGGGTGGCGAGGAAAACATGAACTAGTTCAGACTATGAAACTGTGGATGGCTCATTAAATTAGTTATAGTTTCTTTGATGGTTACCTGGTCGATCCTGCCAGTAGTCATTTGCTTGTCTAAAAGATTAAGCCATGCATGTCTAAGTATGAACTATCTTAGTTGATTGAACCACAAGGGAGTGATGCCCATTTTCTAATCCAAAGCTCCCATTTTGGCGTAGGCATTAAGGCTGTGGGCAACGTAGTGGAACTTGGCTTTATACCTGCCTATCGCATCTGCTTGAAAGTTTTAAAAGACTTTCCTACAGACCTTATGTAGATATAACATATGCCTTGTCTAGACTCCCATTTCTTGCTTGCATGGGAAATTCGAACCGAAGGTTATCTATATTTGATGTTTCTTTTACTCACTCTTGCAACTTCACCTTCACACCTTCTCTACCCACAAACCGATCTTTTGATTTGAGCCTTCTAAAATATAAATGTTTATATAGTTGACTAGAATATGATGTCTGTTTATTACAGTCCAGATTTGGAACTACCATTGATGCCTTTATGGCGATCCCATATTATTAATCTGTGATGCATTGTTTAAAGTAATCATTTGATGAGTATGCGTATCATGCTCGTTGGTCTGATTTCATTTAAGTCGATGTATCTTTATTGATCGATGCATATTTTAAAAATATTGGTACTCGATTCTCATTCTTAGTAAATCATTCTCTTAAATTCTACTAAGTATTTTGACTTTTAGCGGAATACCTACCTCATTACCTTGTGTCGGTGTCATCGTTAGTTGATGCATGTTTTGGGAGTGTGATGTGTGCTCAGAACATTTGATAAGTTGCAATCTATTTATATGCTTATAAAATGTATTACTGAATGACTTGTAGTTGGGATGCTTCACTAGTATGCTTACAATCTTATTGCTCCATGTCAAAGCTGATACCTAGAACAATGAAAATTATCCTTATATAAGATTTCCCTCCATCTTGTGACCTGTAACTTTGGTGTTAGGCGTTGAAAATATGTGTTATAGAAGGGAGGGGACATTTAAACTAAGCTCCATGAATCCTTTCGCAACACTTGAACATGGTAGGGTGTATAGATTTTAATAATCTCCCTGATTCTATTGAAACCTCTCACAAATGCAGCATCCCGTCACAGCTATGACTTGTAGACTGCAAAGGTGTAGTAAATTAAATAATTGCCCTGGTTTCATTGTCAGCCTGTCTTGGTCATAGCATTTGAACATAATAGGAAGTTTAAAGGTTTATATAATCTCTCTGAATTCATTGTCAACTTGTTACAGCCACGCACTTGAACTTAGAATGGTGTAAAAGTCTAAATAACCTCTTTAATTTCTTTGACAATCTATCATAGCTGCAGTACAAATAAAATAAGATGTTGACATGATTTATATAACCTTCATGTTTCAGTTGGCAACCTGTCACAGCGGCAGAGCTTGAACATGGTTGAGCGAATAGATTTATTATGCTGCTTGATTCCTTTGGCAAGCTGTCACAGCTGCAGCGCTTAAAACTAAAATTTTGTCTTGATTTAAATAACCTCTCTGCTGGCAACTTGTCACATCTACAGCACATGAAAATAGATTGTTGTAGAGACTTAGATGATCTCCATCAATTCTTTGTCAATGAGGGTATTTAGGCTTCCTATTCGACTCAATTAAAAACATCAAACTCCTGAATGTCTGCTTCAGTATACAAATAGCTTTGAAATATTATCTTCCCAATTGTTTTCTCTTGTGACTAGGTTCTGGGTAGATTATTGAAATCTTTCTTGTATTTAAAGAAAAATCTACGCTATTTAAATCTTGAAAAACAAAAGAAGATTGATGTCTAGTTTCTAAGTAGCTTTAAGATTATAAATCATGACTTAAAATAGAAGTAAATTGTTGTTATGCTTAGAAAACTTCTTTTATTTTAAACGATTTTATAATAAGCATAGTGAAATATTAGTAAGATATGGGTATATAGTCTTTGATGATTTAAATGAATTCTTGTCGGGTGAAAAGATAAATTGTAGATGTTGATTCAATTGTTCTTTGAAGTTTATTGATTTTGATTTGTTGGTGAATGTAATCTGAATGTAATAAATGTTTATTGAGGTATTTATCTTCTTTGGTTATTTTAAATTCTTTTTATAAGTTGAGATGATAGTGAATTTAATGGTCCTATGAGGTTATGACTTCTGCTTGTGGTTGGTTTTAAAATGAAGGGTTTTATATATTGTCTTGGAGTAATGTTTTGAGTTAATGTTGGGAACTGGGTTGTGATAAATGGACTTTTGTGAAGATTTGACTTTGTGATTGTTTGATTCTGAGATTGAAGTTGATTTTGAGAACAAGTTTTGTTGCCACCTTGTTGGGAAAACCCTTATTTCAGTGATTTATTAGTCTTCCAGAGAAAGGGAAAGAAGGGTGTTGCTTTATTATTGGCCATCACTTTTGGTTCTTTGTGAACTATTGCTCGTATGATCTATTTGATGTTTGGATTTAGCCTTGCACTTGAAAATAGATTCGTTATGAGGATTTTGTGTAGGATGGAGTATGCCTTGCTTAATGCAATTTATCTTGTGACTTTATATGTTTTGCATGGGGACTTATCCTGATAGTGTCTTTGAGTTATGTTGTTCATAAGGGGAGTGGCTTACAATGGGGGCCGAGACTAGGAAGTGGTCTCAGGGTAACTCATTGGAAGTTTGTTAATCAAATGAAAATGATAATGTTTATTTAGGGGTTTTGGATAGAATCACACATTAACAAGATATAAGTGAATGCCTCACTCATGGCTCAAGTGCTTGTATGGACTTGAGATGGGTTGAGAAGGCCTGGAATGGAAAAATCATTGTCTTGTCCTTATGAAAGATAATTGATGCCGCATTGGATTGCATGTGGGGCCGGGTTTCGTAAGAGGTCACCAGGGTAACCCAAGTTGGGGGCCGAGGCCTAGGAAGATTCGCCAGGGTAACCCATGCAACATTGTGATGACACTCTTCCTTTAACAACCATTTATGCTTTGTTTCCCTCTATGTTATTTTTGGGCCTCTGGAAGCACATGTTGGCATTTGTATGTTGATGCTTTATTGGTTATTCCTTATGTTGGGCACATCTTGTGTTGATTATATCTTGTGCTGAGATTGCCTTATGTTATTGTGGATCTTGTTGTGAAGTCTTGTATCCTTGTTCTGTATGATGGTTATTGTTGGGGATCCTTCTTGTCATCTCTTAGCACGGGGGTGGGCCTTCGGATCCACGTGGTTGGGTGGAACATGCTATGCACCCCATTGGGTCCCCAGTCGTCGATCGTGAAGTGTGAAATTGTACCCTACAGTGACTCTTGAGTTGAACTAGAGTTGAATCCAGTATTGCAGCTTTGAACTCCTTCATTTCAGATGTAACATTCCATTTTATTGTATCTTCCCCATTCATGTTGGGAAATGACATTGTAATATTGTAACTCTTGATTAATGTGTTAACCATGCTCATGTTATCTTATGATTACTGGTGTATACTACCTTCCATGTGATGTAATAATGTTTTTGTGAAAAGTAATGCAGTCAAGTAAACCCGAGGGATTTGTTATATGAAGTTCATGTTTAGTTTTCATATCATGTGATATATGATTTTTATGATGTAAGTTAGCACTTTAAAAAAAAAAATTGCCATAAATGTTAGATGTATTGTATCCTTTGAGCTTGCTTGGCGGGGCATTACACCAACCACATAGCTCAACGATACCAACTCAAATTTTCCAACCGAAAACAAGAAAGGTCTAACATGTCGTGAAAAACTCCAAAAGAGATTGCCTCCTTAAAGCACAAACTGCCTGCAGTGAAGAGATGATGTGTCGAGCAAGTGAGGATTCTCAAATTTATGAAAATAAATTTGGAAGGAAATCCCAACCGAGTAGACACGTATCTCTTCCCTCTCCTGAAAGGAAGACAATAAACAAAAAGTCGTGTAGCTACCATGTGGTGCATTGCACGCCTTTCAGAATCATTTCACTTTGAGCACACATTCTTCTTGAAGCCAAAAATCAAAAAATGATTAAGGAAAAAATTTCTTCAAATCAACCAATGCTTGGAGTTCTCTTTCATTATTTTTAATTTGATCTAACAAGATTTTTTGTGTTTTAGAAGGATGGTGAGGAGAATATGGAGGAGTTTGTTGAGGGTTAGGTGATTCTTTCTCTTCACTACGATTTTTTCATGCACATGATTTAGAAAATTAGGGTTTGGAGGTGTTGAAGGATTTTTAATTCCTAAAAATTAAAAATTATTTAAGATCATAACAATTAAAAATTTCATATTCATTTTAATCTAAAATCCTAGAAACCTAAAAGTATTACTTCTTCAACATTGTGGACATCATGGTGGTATTGTGTTAGCATGAATTGACTCAAATGGCTCACAAACTCACTCACATTGTTCATCACTTATGTTTCAATGGTAGAAGGAAAAGGGTTGGGATCAATTGAGCTTTGACCTTTAATTTTTTTTCCTTTTAACAAAGAAATAAGCTAAGTGTGTTATAACATCCTCACTTTTCTCTGTGAATTGTTGAAAAGGGGTTATGCCCACTTTTTGGTCCCCCATCTCTGTACACATTATGAGGCCCATTTCCATGATTGAACCATTATCTTGATTCTTTTTACTTTAGTTACAATGAAAATTGATGAAGTGTATTATTATTGTCATGTTATTATACTTTTGATGTTTGACATTCTATTGTTATGAATCCATGATTGAGACTACATGTTTAGAGTAGATGACATTACAATTGATTATTCATCCATTGATGATGAATTTTCAATTTTGATGAAATGATAAATCATAGGATTGAGTTAACCTAATTGATTTAGAAGGATGATATAAAAACCTAAGTTTGTTTATATGAGTATTGGATGGATGATTATACAAATTGAATGTATATAAATATTATGAAACATGTCAAATTTGATCAAACACATTAATATGTGAATGAAATGTGTAGCTACATTATTCCACGTCCAAGGAAATTGGAGGTAAATAGGGGTATCCTATGTATTGAGCAATGTTAAACTTGACTATAGTCCATATCGAGGGACTATAGTCTCGTGTGTATTATGTTTCATTTGTGACATATTTTTTGAATGATTTATCATATGGTTAACTTTTTAAGGCTAACTAGGTCACTAGATGGCATTTTGGGATTTTTTTAACCTTTTGAATATTTAATTTTGGATCTCACCTTTCTTGGGTTTTATTGGGATAGAGAAAGTCTTTAATTTGAGTATTTTTTCCATTTTTGAACCCTTAGGATGATTACCTATGGGTTAGGGGTCAAATTTTATTCCATATCCCCTTCTTAATTTCCCATTAATAAGGGTGATAGAATTTGGGAAGAGGAAGAGTGTTATCCTCCAATATCTCATTAATGAGAGGAAACTTTGAAGGTGGAGTGTCTTAATCCACCTTCTAGCCTCTCTTAATGGGAATTGAGATCTCTTTTTAGAGTGGTGTACACTCTTTGTCTCTTTATCTCCCCAAAATTTTCACACATGCATGAGCACTTGTGGGGAGATGTGCTTAAGGGGATGAATGGGAGAGTGACAAATATCACTCATTCAAGGATTCAAAATCTAGGGTCACTATATCTATCCTTTAGGGAAAAAATGAAGGGTTATTGTTTTTGGAGTTTTTACTTGGTTGTTTTTGATAAGGCTTTATTATTTTTCTTGAAGTTGGAAAGATTATATTTGGTCAGAGAAGGAGAGCTTGGGGAATCATCTTCAACACACATTTTCTTGGAGTTTAATTTTAGAGGGAGGCACCCCATGCCTTTCTTTATGTTTTTATGATTGTATGTAGATGTCAATGGATTGTGTTGTAAATTGTAATTTTATACATTATGTTATGTTTCTTGTGAAGTGAATGTGGTGAAGGGGTTTTGGGTGTATGGGATAAGCTCACCTTTTTGGGAAGAGCATCCCTTGTTTGGGTTTGAAAGAGGTAGGAAACTTTATAGGGAGCCTAACCCTTCTTAGAGAAAGAGAGGCTCAAGGGTATGAGTAACCATATGTAGTTATTTTGCATTATGAGTATGGTGAATGGGTGAATTGGTTTTAGGTAAATGAAGAAGGGAGATGAATTTGGTTGTTTTATGAGCTTCCCCATATGGAAAGTATTCCATGCTCTTTTCCCCTTTAGGATTCCTCCCAAGAATCCTTTATTGAATGTGAAATCCCTTGAAATTGGCTTATTGTATGTGTATTTATGTTATTTGTTTGGAGTAACTAGTCCCATGATTGCTCAAGATGGCTAGTTTTCTAGCCAATGGTTCGGTGTGGTCCTTGGAGAAGCTATTTTAATCTCATGTGTAGGTTTGGAATAGTTTTCAATTATAGATTTGAGAAGATCCAAACCACTGTTGTTTCAAATGTCAAAGAAAAATATTTCCCATGGTATAGCCTTCTCTTTGTTTATGAGAAAAACATTGTAAAAGTATATAAGGAATTGTAAACATGTTGTATAAACTGCCTTGTTATTTGTATGGACTATCAAACTAATAGTTTTGTTTATAATTGTATGTAATTAGTAAATAGAATTCTATGTGTTTGAATAAAAAAAATCTATATAATTTTTTTTTTTTCAATGCTTTTATGTAGGCTAGTTTATTATTGTTCTAGAAATGTAGACATAAATAAAATATTATTTTTGTATTATAAAATAAATAGAATATTTTCATTTAAGATCATAATAAATCTCCTTCTTTCCTTATGAACCTACGATAATTTAATTTTCTTGAAATATAATTAATATGTTAAAAAATTTCTATTTTTTCTTTACGAAAGGAAAAAAAAAAGGATGATCATCTCTGTTGTTTTTGCATATATATGTGTTACAAAGAATTCAGTAAATAGTGATATTAAATAATGAAGTTGTGAGATTTTGTCTTAGTATTGTGTTGTCTACAAAAATTAAAGACTCAAAGTTTTTCTCTAAATATCTCTTAGATTTGTTGCTCAAATATCTCTCAAACTTGTTATTTAAATGTCTCTATAAAGTTTATTTACCTCAAAAATAAGATGGTTAAATGTTAGTAAATCAAATTGGTTGTGCATATACATACAATTATCTTAAATTTTAAAACTTAAAGCATTATTTAGTGTATTTTTTTTATTAGAAACTAGAGGTTGAATATATATATATATACATATATATAAAGTTGTAGCTATTGTTCAGTAGAATTATTCAATCATGAATGGCATTAGGAATGATATATTTCTCCCTTCACTCGAAATGAGATAGAGTGGGAGATCGTTAGATTTTTGGTTATATATAATATATATATACCTTTTTTGAGTAGTATAGTAGGCATAGAGCTACAAATCTATATTTTTAGTCTAGTTACTCATTCCTTTGCTAAAGTAGGTAACTAGTGAAGTAATAACAAATTAAAATTTAATAAAAAATGTTAAGTTTTTGTATGAAGTAAATAGATTGCATGTATATTTATAGAAGGGAAGTAAACCTTCCTACTCCCCTCCCCACCAATTTGTGGCCTATAGATGGGAATGAGGGATAAGCCTCATCCATACTATGTTACAAGGTCATGACCTATACACATGATTGTCAACCCACTTCTCTAGATATGAGAAATATCTAAAGAAAACGAAAAAAGAAATATCTACAAATAAATAAATGATATGAGAAATATCTAAACAAAATGAAAAAGGGGGATACAATTTGTGGGTATTTCTAGGGAAGGGAAATGAGTAAGTCTAGCCATTACTCTTTCTTTATATAACCCTACAATCATTGAAAGAAATAAGGTTAAACAAGAGGAAATATGGTGTAAAATAGAAAATAATAAATTAACAACAAAAGATAGTAATATTGTCCCTCTAAATGTATTGGTGGTGCTAAAATCCTGAAGAAACTGAATTTCTAAGGGTGATCCCACAATACTGGTTTACAATTTTTGGCGAAACTAGACACTGAACTGCTTTTTTCTAACTAAATCTTCACTTTTGAGCACCTATAGTGGCTAAACCGTGAGGAATTTGAAGATGATGCAAACTAGTGATTTGTGGCATTTTGTCTATAGATTCTAAATATATTTTTTTCACAAATTTTGGAATCAGTTTGCACTTCTTTTTCCATCTCCTTCAAAAACTATTTTTTTTTAATAAACACCATTTTAAAGGAGTGACGCTTGTTTGTGATTTTTCTAGCAGAACCAAGCAATTCTCTAAAAAGTAGACAACTCTTATTGTGAAGAACTAAAGGGTTAGTGTCCAACACAATGAGTATAGGATTTTATGGTCCTTACTCCTTCACTTTAGGCTCTATGAAACCTAGGAGGGTGATCCCAATTTTGTTTTCATGAAGTATATTTGATTACTAACACATTTATACATAGATTGATTCCTATTTATTGCAAATAAAACCCTTCTCACTGAAGATTTGGTGGTTCTTTGAATAAATGACTATCTATTTACTAGGAATTGGGGATATTCCTTACCCACACTATCCTTGAAAATATTTTAAATGAATATTGTCTCATCTTAAGTTGAGGTCCAGTTACACTATTTATTCATTTCATGCAAGATTTCCCAACAAACT
This sequence comes from Sequoia sempervirens, assembly GCA_007258455.2. Lineage (NCBI taxonomy): Eukaryota > Viridiplantae > Streptophyta > Pinopsida > Cupressales > Cupressaceae > Sequoia > Sequoia sempervirens. The sequence continues at coordinate 150,607,221 of VDFB02379711.1, read as the reverse complement.
AACCAGTGCCTCATCAATTGGAGCAATAGAGTCAAATATGTAAGAATCATTTATATATGTAAACTACTCAATTTAGAGATAAGCAGACTATTTTGATACTGCTTTGCATTTATGAAAACTCACAATACCTGAAAAAATTACTTCTTATAAATCCTAAGCCATTCCTTACAAATTTTATAACCCTATTCAAGCATTTTAATTAACTCCTTGAATTAAAGCTAAAAATAGAGTATACATTCAAATGGAAAATCTGAAGATAAATTATAACACCATTTGTATTTCTTATTCATGAATTGTAAAAAACATACATAGGAGAGTATTTGTTTCCAGACTAATATTTTTTTTGATATCAATAGTTTCTATAAAACTCATTTAAGATTACTACATATAGGATTTAATGCCCCTAACAAACCTCTTGTCATGCCTAAAATTTTTGATAGAAAAAAAATCCAGCAATTTTTTTTCTTTAAGCAAGCATTAAGCTAGTTAACACTCTAAGGGCATGAGATGAACACTAACATGAGCATGAATCATACACCTGAATGAGGCCGCTTCTAAATTAAGTGTAATCGTTGTTTATGCAATTCATTAATTATAAATTGGTCAAAAAAATTTGTCACTAATAGATCTACAATTAATCTTCAATAATAATAATATTATTACCCCATAAACTATGTAATTCTAATACTAATACTTAATCCTTATTTACAAATTATTATACCATTCGTCTAAAGAATTATCCCCTTTATTAATAATACCAACAATTACAATCTCAATTAAAACCTCATCCTCAATAATATTAATAGTTACAATGAGATTACAATATTGCTTGACAATATTTATTTTACTATGTGTAAATATTGTTAATACTTCTAATATTTATTTTACTACTATTTGTATTGAATATATTCATATTTCTATGGTTATTAGTAATGTCATTTCACTCTTTCTAATAATAGTAAAATTTTCCATAACCATACCGGTTAACTTAGCACTTTTATAAATGATAATATTACCATAATTTGATTAGCTCTCCCATTATAATCATATTTCTCTTTACTCCATGGTTAGATGTGGTTAACAATAATATTAGGGTACAAGCTTAATAGAAATGTTGTTAATTAACCACACTCACAATAACATTAAATAATCACATCTAACCCTTAATAACAATTTCAAAGTTATTGTAATTATTTTACCAACTAATAAATCCCCACTCTTATAATTACATAGTTGATTTCATATGGCGGATTAAAACTTATAATATTTTATTATACTCTTTTAGTTTAATTTATTTAATAATACAAAACCAATATTTAACTGGTTGCAATATTATTTAGTTTTCCATAGCATGGTAATTTCCAATAATATTTAAATTCACCTCTTAAGTAATTAGTGGTTACTATATTTACAATAGTAATTTTGAATCATATTTAAATTTACCTCATAATTTTCAACCATCTTTAAATTTACTTGGTAATTTTCAACCATATTTAAATTTACTTCTTAACTATTTAAGAGTTACTAGTAACAATATTTACAATGGTAATTTCTTAAGTAATCAATAATGATTTCCAATGAAATAATATTGTAGGCACATAATTAGTTTAGTTTAAAACTCAACTTAAAATTCATTATTACACACTCAATATTTGTATTGCTATGATAAAATAAAAAACCTCCAGCCACCTCATACTAAATTATCATATAATATTTTACCTTACTCTATCACATTACATGACTGGTTTTGTAAATGACGGCATAGGCATATTTACTTAAAAAACACATAATAACTAAAACTTTTTTACTATTCAATTGATAATCTAAGTAAAACTATCCTGGACAGTATTAGATATCATATTGATTTATTTTATTTTTCTTTGAAGTTTAACTTTTCGTGAAGATAATAATATTCCCATCATATCTTGGCAATGCCCAAGTACCCAATATTTAACAGGGGGAAAACTACCCAATATTTATAAGTTAAATATTTACCCAAAGGTTGTATTTTCCTGAAACTCTTACAAAGCCTTTAATGATACTTTGTTACGCTTAACACCAAAGCACAAATATTTTACTTAAAACTTCTTCCATTAATGTCTGTATGAATATTCCCTTGAACATGACATCAGACGCATACCTATGCCTCTCATAGATGAGGGAGCTACTGAAAAAGATAATATTTCAGACTCAATAAAATCTATTGTTCTATTCATGCTGCTGGAAGATTTGACATAATCTTGAATTCCTAAAGAAATACTACTTGCAACAAGACAATGATTACAATCAATACTCAAATCTTAGACAAATGAAACGTATAGGATTACAAAGGCCGAGGCAATCTATCCAGGCATAAATGCTGACCTACAGTTTGATATTTTGTTAGCATGGTGCATAGTCTGAGTGCATTAAATTTTGTAGCTACCACCAGGGGTTTCGTGTGGAGGTCGAGCTTAACAAGGGTCAGAAATCTCTGAATATTGAGTACGCCAGGTAGCCAGGGTAGGTAATAACTGAGTTCAACTGCTACGTTGATTGAAGGATCAACAGCTATTGAGAAAATTGTGCCAAGAGGTGAAGGCCAGCATAACCAATTATTCTAACCTAATTTTTTTTTTATCATCATTTAACATTATTATTAAATTGTAATACTGATGTTATCTTTTGTGAACCAAAATAATGATATAAATAGATTTTAAAACACCATTAGCAATATTATTATTAGTGCATCAAATAATAATCTTATTATAACTGCCAGCAATATTTTGACATGATATCCATTCTAACTAATAATGCTACGATGAACCTAAATACCGTTCCACAAATATTTAGTCATATGTAAAGCTAATTACATTAACCTACTGTCAAAATCGAACCACTGGCAGTATTCTTTAATGTGTTGCGGTGAGGTGGGGCATAATGATTCAGGCTGGTAGATAGGATTTAATATAGCACTTATTATTCTTTTGACAATTTATTTTTCCTAACTTCGTGACTTATACGACATGATGGTGTTGGTAGAATAATTTATGAGAAAGTTATGGCACGATCACCCAGCAAAAAGGAGTTAGATTTATTTTGAATAAGTCATTGATTGCAATCAGCCAATAATTCGTTCATTTATTTTTTTGCATTTTGCTAGAGACATCGTAGTTATATTACTGCACTTTGGAGAGCATTAGAGTATAGTGGTCCAGATGAGATGATCGTCTAGCAGCCAAGGAGATCGATGGATATGGAAGAAAATTATGTTGGTCAAGTTTGCAGACCATTCTATAGCTGAGCATGAGGTAGACAGATGATTTAAAGAAAACTCTGTGAGTGTTGAACTACAAAGGATCTATTTCTGATCTCTTATCTTTGTTTTAATTTTCTTTTAAAACTTTCATTATTGTCTAAGCTAGACAGCTCCTTCATTCTACAGGCACAACCATGCGAGGCGATTTGGGTTTGCATACTTTTGCTTATTGCATGAAAATTTGTAAATAGAGAATGGATTCTTTCTTGATTATGAATCACACAGCAAACATTCATTGTGAACCACACAACAATCTCCTCTGTCCACATTCGCAGCAATACATAAACAAATTTCATTGCAAAATGTATTTGTCATTTTATTCTATATCTATGGAACCGTATAATTTCATCGTGTATTGTTTGAAATTCCTGCATACAGATTTGCAAAGATTATTATTATTATATTGTGATTTTTAAGGAAATTATGGGCTTTTATCCCATGTGCCTGTTGTGCCTGTAATGTGAGGTTGCGGCCTTGAGAGGACTTGTTGGGGCTGCCGTTTTGGGGTTTCAGCGTCCACTTTCTTTCTTTCTTTCTTTTTTTGGTTTCTTTTGTTTTATATAATAGCTTTAAAATTTATTTTATTCGTATAAGGTTAAAAAAAATGTTTACTTAGACTAATGGTAATATTGTACGGGCACCAGCATATTTATATAGGTCAAATTATATGCATAAATTTTAGATGTATAAATCATCTAATATTTATAACAGAATACAATCATTTATTTAAATGAGTAGGTTTAATGAACGTATATATCACATTTTTATGTTGAAATGAAATCTTTATCTCCTCTTTTTCTTTCATAAATTATTCATATAATATTTATTTTATCATTTTTGAGGTAGTTACAAAAAGGAGCTAGAATATCTTTAGAAAGTTTCACATTGTGTTGTAAGGAATATAGCATTTTATGAAACTAACTGAAAAGGGATCTTAACATTATGGATATATTTAGAGACAATAGCATCAAAACTTTATATTACAAGAACTATGTGCATAATGATATATACGTGTTAAGCTATTTGTTTCATTACTCTTCTAAATGAGGAGGAAATAAATCTCTAATCCATTTATTTATTTATTTGTTTTTTTTTTCTACAATAAAATGCAATCCTTTTTTACATAGACCTTCCATATTACTTCTTTTTTTTTTCTACTTCCCATATTAACATGATAATGAGGAAATAACTAATTTACATGCCAAGAATGCGCACTTGCTCTTTTCTTATTTTCTTTCACATCACAACAAAACAATAGCTTTCCATATTACAAACTAATTTTAAAAATACATTGATTGACACACAACTAGATAAGGCTTGCTCTCCACCCTACCGTAATGGCATCATGGAGCCTCGTGGGCTCTGGCCATACCCCCGAGCAAGGAATTTTTAAAACTCCATGATGATAAATGGAGTCTTTTCTCATATTTAGAAAGGACAAAACTAACATAGCACTAATTTCACACATCAAAGTTCTCTACTTCTATTTTCAACCATAATCCTTTTACTATAACACCTTCTTACAACTAATAAACAAGGGTAAACAGAAACAAGAACTTATCTCTTCTTTTGGTGAAGGGTTTGAACTCTTTTATCCATCTTTCCTCTCCAAGCCAACTAGTTTGAGCACCATCCACTAAGAAGCATATCTTCCCTTCTCCCACCTCTTCTCTCCAACCTTAAGTAGAATTCTCCAAAAGGAGAAGTGGGTAACACCCTCCTCTTCCTTCCTCTCCAAGATATATAGGATTTTCAATTTGCAACCTTTTTGGATGGGGAAGTGTGGAGTGTACCTACCTCTATCAATTAGAGTCTTTTCCATATTAAAGAGGAAACATGCACTTGGACAACCCCTCCATATTTCCATCCCATCCTTTCTTCAAAACTCGTTACTTTCCATTATGAGGACTTTTCAGGGGTCAAATCATGTCCTTGGGGCACTATTATATGTCCACTTGACCCCTACCACTATGGTATAGACCCTAGGGGGTTTCTTTTTGCATCCCAACCAAGGAAATTGACCAACAACCCTCTTTAAAGGCCCATTTAAGGACCCATCCGAAATTCAAACTTGGATAAGGGTTCCTAACCCCTAACCCCACTTACACCCACATGAAACATTATCAAATACCCTCTCAACTCCAAAATAAATTATCCCTTTAATATCAACCCTCACCACTTCAACATGTTAACTTTATTTCTTTCTAAGCTCTAAAAGGGGGTCAAATTTATACCCTCAAGAAGATTCTTTTAATTTTCTCTCAATGGTTCACCCTTCCCATGCTAACACCGTTACCTTCCTGCACAATACCAACACAATCATAAGTAACAATTTGATCACATAATTTTTTTAACTAAATATTTTATACTTTAGCTACATAATTATCCATTTAAAATTTCAATTAGTTTTTCACAATATATGAGTGCATTCCACCTTCATGGTAGTGACAATAAACAAAATGTCAAAATTAAATGCAAGAATATCACCAAAAGATCACCTTATTTATCATCCATAATATATCTAATCATCGATTCAAGAAAGGCATATAACAAATTAGGATTGTATTAAGTACCTACGAGGCGGGGTCTTACACTTTTATCCAAATATATATGTATATATATAAAATAAAATATTTTAACATTTGAAGAATAAATTATTAAAGACAAAATCAACCTTTAGTGAGTGTCTCCATATGTGTAATATACATTTTTGTACATGTGTTGATTAGTTGGCCAGCCAGACAACTATAAAATCCTAACAATTATTTTTGTGATGTATTGTCTTAGAATAATAAATAAAATACATGGGTACACTCATGGATTATTAGGTAGAATAATTTAATATTTTAGAAACATCTGTTAATTTTTTGAATGTATGTGTATATCCTAGCTTTCTTTTGCATTTGATAAACATAGTTTTTTGCAATATCTTGATTAATGTATCACCTTCAATTACAATTATTCTAGTTTTATATGAACTTAGAGACTCTATTTCCCAACTAGATAATGGCATCAATTTATAATTGGTTCCAGGGCTTAAATTTGATGGTCGACCCTGCGTGTTAAGAAATTTTTTTGTTACGGTCATTTATTTGAAGTTGCCTTTCAAATATTAAAGGTTATCTATTTTAAGAAAAATATATGTAGATTGAAAAAACATATATAGGAATAATTGCATAGAAATTTTGACAGTTTAACTAAATTTTTTCCTTTCAAGTGATACAGTTTCCCTAAAATTTTAATTGTATTTTACAACTAAAATAACTATATACAGCCATACGGCCATCAAATTTAAGCCCTGATTGGTTCCACTTCCCCATCATCATAACACACTCAAAACAACTTAAAACAACTTAATATAAACATCTTCAATTTGGTATGATTTAGTGTATTCTCACTACAATATCTAAATTTATTTAATAGCATAAGGAGATATTATAAATTACATTCTCAAACACCCATATGGTAGGTTATCTACTTACAATGGTGCTTAACCTTGATTTTCTCAAACTAGCATATAGGCATGAAGTGACAGCCAAAATAGGGGTGCACTATCCAATAGGTATGTTTATGTTAGGGTAGATTTAGTTTCTATGGTGATATTTATTGTAAAACCTTAGGGAAGACACCTTAGCTCAACAAAGCCAAAAGTGAAGGGAGTCCTACCCACATTCACAATTGGCTCTCAGTTGTCCAACCTAATCAGAGATTTTATGGTATTCTTCCCAAGTTTGACACCCTTGGTACTTAAGAGACTATCCAACCTTAGGGATTTGGGACCTATAACTTAGATCATCAACACATGGTGTAGGTGTTTTATATAGCAACATCTTTCATTACCCTATGGAACATGCACACTTAATATGGCATATGCTAACACTAGGCTTATCTATACTATTTCAATGCAAGCTCCCTACTTTGTAATGTACCTACACACTAAGTGTTGTATGTGCACTACTTCATGGTGTATGTACCCTATAGGGTTATATTGATCTATTTTAAACACTTTTGTACTATCTTTTAGCATATTTACATCTATTGTACTATTTTTACACTATTTTTAGTGTATGTGCTCTCTAGATTTTTTATTCTTACTTATTCAATGTAGGTGATTTGTGTAATAGTATATACCCACTTTGTGTGGTGTATGAACTATTTTTAACATTCATATATGCTTCTAGTTAGCCATTTTATTGTGTTTTATAATTTGCTAACCCCAATTATTTTAAAAGTATGCTTGGATTTTTGTCATTTATTGACTCCTTATTGTTTTTTTTTAAATAAAAGGCAGAGCCTATGTATTATATTATATTATATAAAAAGAGAGTTACATAGATAGACCAATATAGACAAAACCTGGCAGTTATATATTGCATTGCATATGACCTGCTATAAGCATAGTGCAAAAAAACTATCAACCTAAAGCTCCATATGAAGAGCACAAACCAAATTGCATATTATGTGCAATAGATACATAGCTTAAAACTAACAACCACCTTCCCCTATCCTTCAATATGACATAATTCCACAAAATTTTCCCCTTGTTATTCCTAATTGGAAGCTTCACCATGATCCTGTTGGTGAGTTTCGAAGTTGGACACATAGACGAAGATGGGGTGACACTCATGAGTCAAAAGAAATGTAACTGCGTGATATTTTTCCTTAAAATTTGATGAAATTTCATAGCCAATTTCATTTGCATTACAGTTGACTCCTTATTGTTGGTTTACTTGTTTGAAGATAAATGATAGAATTAAACTACTAACATGTGGGTTGTAAGTCTATTTAAGGAAGAAGAAACCTTAGACCTCCTTTTGTGTTTTCATTACTTTTTTAAGGTGAATAAAATTGCATTCTTAATTTTGATTCCAAGGGTTTCTATGCTCTTTCCTTGCATTTCTAGGTGACCTTGAGAATCAAAATCATCCCTTGTGCATATTTGTCACCACATCTCATGTTTTTATTTCCAAGGTGAAATAATTTTCTTGTGGTGTTTTCATGATACAAGGGTATGCATTCTCTTCCCTTGCACCACAAGGTGACCTTGGGAATTAAAATCATCCCTTTTATTCATTTTTTATTTCCCTAAAAGGATAATCCCACATATGTTGTTTCCTTGCATCACAAGGTGATCTTAGAAATAATAAATGGTTCACATTTTCTTTGATTACCAATATCAAATTAATATATATTTGTATCACTTTAATTCCCTTATTTTTGGAAAAAAACCCTTTAATCAATTCCTCATATTCTATAATATTGTACGTGTAATTGAATTCGAGCTAGAAGGACTATTGATACCTTTATCCTTGGGGAGATTAGTTGGATTCCAACATTAATACCTATCTTATAATTGATGCCAACAAAGTATAGCTTCTAAATTCTAATCATCTTCCTTTTTCATAGTTATTTTTAGAATCAGTAGCCTCTCCTTATTGATGAGATATGTACCAAGGCCAATTTATTCAAACAAAGAATGAGCCACACCCTTGAAAATGTTTGTAGATGACCACCATATGTCAAGCTTTTCACTTGGTATCTGATTGGTCATATACAATTCATCATGATGCTCAGGAGGAGGTTTTTCATCTTTGATTACAAACATATTGCTATAATCCAAGGGGAGGTAGCCTCTAATTTTTTAGGTAAAATATCTCAATAGAAAACACCCAATGCAACAAAGCCCTCAATAATGCACATTTCTTGGAGGAATTCTACATTAGGGAAAGTGTATAGATCTTGTGGGGACTCAATCTTGTAGTGCCAAATTTTGAGTCCCAACTCCTTATGCACTTAGGCCTCATTTTTCCCATTACATAGAACCAATTTGTGAAATATTTGTATGGTTCTCCATTTGTGTATTTTTGTTATGTTTCCCCCCTCTTCTTCCCCACATTCCTACCAATGTTTTATAGGTTTCAGAAATCCTAGAAATTTATTAGTATGGAGGTTTTTAGGTCATATCTAAGGATTGTTTTGAATTTTAAAGTTTTTTAATTTTTATTCATTTTATGTATTTCCTTTGAAAATCCACTTTGTTCCTTTGTCCCTATTGGGATATCAAACTCTCCCATGATGTCATACCTTTCATTCATTCCCTACCTTCATTCCTTTTCCTTGTCATAATTTTTAATATTTCCTTCATTAAATCCATTTCATCTATTTCTCACCTTTTCCCTTTCCTTTTTTGTTGTTTCAAACTTTGTCTTACCAACATTCCTTTTATCAAAACCTTGAATTCCTTACTCCTACACTAATTTACCTTATGGAGTTGCAATTTCAATCATCCATTTTTCTACGTCTCTATTCCTTGGTATCCCTAATCCTTGACTTTTGACATTTTCTTCAATACATTTTTATCAAAGTCAAAGATGTAGGGATATTCCTAAAGTGGTCATCTAGCATGAGTTATGAGCTAACACCAATCCTCCACATTTTTCATTGTGGTATCTCATCAATATTATGGTTTCAAATATGCCCTTATTTGGGTACCTTGTAAGAAGTACTCTTGACTCCTGATCCCCAATATTTCACACTATTCACCTTTTTGAGGTCACAAGTTTAGACCTATTCTTATGTGCATGCTTAAAGGGATGAATTCCTAGCCATACCTAACAATGGTATTGGTTATGAGGTATTCTTGACCCCCAATCCCTAAAAATTTATTCTTGTATTTTTTACTATTCACTCCCACAGACCTCCCTTCTTGACCTAGGTTACCATTGATGGCCAAATTTGATGCCACAACTACTCCAAAATAAAATTCCTATAAATAATTGTCCATATTAAGGACACATATTCAAATTTACTTTAAAAAATGGAGGATGAATAAAACCAAGCCACTTTTAATGTGATGGTTTTATTTATGATGTGAGTGATTTTCATGCAAGATCAAGGCCACTATTTTAATAATTTGTAAGATCTTGATTTTTTCTATGCATATTATTAATCATAAATGATCCTGAATTGATTTCTCGTGTGGTTTACATGACCATATTAAGTGTTATAGATATGAGTTTATTTTACATATAAAAGGTTGATCATTTATCTACTTTTCATGTGAATGTAATTCCAAGTAAGATCTAGTGTGTCAATCCAAGTTACATGTCCAGCCACCATTATAGAAATTTTTTTTGTCAATCATGAAGAGGTGCCTATCCTTGTTTATAATTCAATGTATCCTTGTCTAGTTGTGGATATTTAGAAATATTTTTAAGTGAAGAAGAGTGATAGATTATTCTTAGCTCAAGTTTTTCTCTTACCACAATTGTTAGAGTGAATATAATAAAAATTGATAAGTTTCACAACACTTTAATGCATTACAAATTATTGTTTATAATGGTATTTTTATTATTTCATGTGGATTTATAGAATTTTGGAGAGGGATTATTAAGCATGCCCTATTATTAATACATATCTCTTTTATTTCTATGTTGTGTCTTCTAGTAACTATGAATTTGTCACCTATTATAAGGCACTAGTTTTGACAGTGTTTGACTCTCCATGCACTTTCAAATGAACAAAATCATTCACCATCAGTGTAGGATTAGGAAGTAGGTTCATATTCATTTCATGATTTAGTGTTATATCAAAGGAAATATCTTCAACATGCCTTAGTAGTTTTTATCTTGGTGAATCATGTTTGCATATGTATATTAGTGTAATAAATTTCATAACATTAGGTCTATTTTGGTGTACTACGAAAATTTAGGATAAAAAATAGCAATTTGGTACTATTATAGATTTTTTTATCATATGCATATTTTTTTAATGAAAACCTTGTTCAAAGTCACCTCTAGTAATATCCTCCTTGGTCTAACTAAGCCCAAAGCAAAGGGGATTTTACCCACTCTCAACAATTGGCATTTAACGCTCAATCTATTAACGAACCTCTATTTTACCTTCTTGATGACAAATCCTCTGTCTTGAAGGTAAGAAGGGTTATATGATTATGGACCTACAATTTTGGAACCCAATAAAATTATATTGTTGCCAAGGAGAATTTAAAGGGGTTAGTTTCCATTATCAGTGGTAGATAGTTTTTATTTTATTATTTTTTGAAGTTAGCATCCTATCAACTTACACCAATAGAATGGAATCATTGTCTAGGATATTTTTGATTTGATTATATCTTAAGAACCATGGTAATCTTGTAAAATTGATCAATACGTATTGTTGGAATCATGTCAACTTACATTAACAAAATGAAATCATGGATGAGTAAATGTGATTGGGTTGAAATAAAATTGAAGAATTTTATAATGGTTTGATGTTAGAAAATAGGATCTTAAGATACTAATTATTATATATAAAATATAAAATAAAGAAAATGATAATTATACAAGCATAAATTTTACATATTACACAAGATATACATGGGAAAAACCCTTTCAGGTAAAAAACCCCAAAAAATATCATTTTATTAAAAATGATTACAAAATAGTCTATTAAATAAATAGATTGAACTTGCGTACACTCCTCCCCGTGCTTCCACATGGCCAATAATACATCTTGTGCATAGTGATATAATTCACTACAATATCCAAATTCCCCACCTCTCAAATGAGAGGAAACCTCCTTAAATATAGGAGAAAGGGTGGCATAATACCTTAAGGGGTATTAGTCACACCTATTCAAAATAACCGTTCATAAATAATTAATAATCTAATAGTTATTAGACTATAATTATTTCAAATGGAATATGCTTAATAAAGCATATAATATATAAGGTTTAATAACCTTATATTAGAACATTATATAAATGTTATAAGGGTGTGACCCCTAATAACATTATGTTCTAATAGTTGAACCCAAAAATATTTGATTTCCTTGGAGGTCAAGTGTGCTTCAAGTATTTTCTCTTTTGAGAGAAGTTTCAACTCTACTATCCAGAATACTAATTTATTGTTAATGTTCTTTGTCTCTTGTCTATGTTTGGAGAGCACGTATCAATTCTATTGTAGTTGGTTGTGAAAGGTACACATTTTTTTCTTCCAAATTTTGAAAAATAATTTAGTGCATGGTAAATAATCATATAATTTTATAAAAACTTCATATTTATGCCCTACATGGTGGTATATGATTAGTCATGGTTGATTGTTAAGGATATAATTCCCTTTATGAATTCCTTCAAATAATTTATATGTCTCTACCCCTAGGAACTACATTAAATTAGATTCCCAATTGACACAAGGGAATTTTTCCCATCCAATGTGGCACCAATGAGAGAAAAGAACATTAAATGGAAAAATATTAAGAAGAAATATAACAAGAAGAATAAAATACCTAAAATGAGAATCACTAAAAGGGAAGAAAGAAAGGTATGCCTATTAGGTATTCTGAAAAACACAATAGAGATTGATGTCTAAGAAGAAACAAAATAAGATATTGAACTTCTACAAGAAGTGGCTATCATTTGCAGAACAATAGGTCTCATAAAAGGAAGAGACATCATAGAAAAATGGGCATGAACTAACTGGAAGTAGGATCATGCGATCAATTTTTTTCCCAAAAAATTCTTCATTGTAGCATTCCTATTTGAAGAAGATAGGCATTCAATTTTAAAATAAGGCATCTAGTAAATAGAAGGAAACCCAATATATATGCAAAAATGAGAACCAAATTTTAATGCACGGAACCATGAGTCATATACATAGGCTAAATGGATCAAATTATACAACATTACCTTGGAATACTGGTCAAAGGAGTGCCTAGAAAATATTGGAAGATCTTTAGGTACTTTAATAGAAATAGATATCCCTCTGTTGGAAAGAAACTCTCATCTCTATGCAAGGATCCAGGTAGCGGTGATTAAGAAAATTCTAAAAGAGATCAAGCTAAAATCTAAAATAGGAATTTGGTAGTAGGCAGTAGAAATTGAAGATCAAAAACTTTGCTGATTGAAGTGTGGACAAAGAAATCACACAACAGAGGAATGCAAGATCCCTCCAAAAATTACAAAGATATGGAGGAAAAAAGAAATCAGTGAAAAGAAAGAAGGAAAAATAAACCCACAAATTGGAAGCCCTAAAAATCAAAACACAATGGAAATCGCTCTCGAAGAAAAAAATGAATCGAGTAGCAGACAGAAGGATACCGTCATCGAAGATAGAAAAAGGTCAGAATATTCGTTCTGATCCAATTCCCATATCAAGCATTGCCTTAGATATACAGAAGCCAAAAGAAGAAAGAGAAAACATCTTCGAAAGTGAAAATGAAGAGGAATACGATGTACTTGGCATTATAGATACTAGATGTATTTCTCAAACAGCCGCTTGGATGCTTGCACCTATCAAACAAACAAAGAAAAAGAAAGGGAAAAAAACAAATAAGCAAAGGCAGGAAGAATTCGCTCAAGAGAAGGGTATCAAAATCATCAAAAATTTCCTAAAGGAAACAAAGGAAGGAGAGCACTCCCTCCACATGGAGCCATGAAATTAATGATATGGAATGTTAGGGGCCTAAATGACCCTAACAAAAGATGCTTAATAAAGCGTCAGATAGAAAGAGTAGACACAGATAGAATAATAATGCAACAAAGTAAGATAAAAGAAGAGGAAAAGTGAATCATACATCTTGGAGGTTGGGAGGAATCCTACTCAAAGGATTATGGAACAGCAGGAGGGCTTAGAATCATGTGGCATAGAAATAAAATTGGGATGAACATAATTGAGAAGAAAGAAAACTGGATAATAAGTAAGGCCACAAGCCTAAAAAGTAACATTAAATTAATCTTGTTCAATATAATAGCCTAGCCAAAAATCTTGATAAGGAAAAATTATGTGAATCATTAAGTGAAAAACTCTCAACCTTCGGAAGAAGAAGGAATATTCTAGGAGGTGATTTCAATGCGGTACTTAGGAAAGAGGAAAAATTGGGAAGGAATGGTATAGTTTTGTAACACCCCTCCATTTTGTGCTTTGTTATGTATGATGGGAATTTGGAACTTGGTTACTTCTGATTGCAATAATTAAACGATGTAAAACTATATTTTGATGTGATCTTATTCTGATGCCATCTTTACGACATGTTTTGGATTAACGTAGAAGATATCTAATTTAACGATGTTCTATGCTGTAGATCATGTTAATGATGTTAGATGCGTCAGTTAGTGAGATTGTATTGGTGAAGGGGACGGGATTGTATCACTCGCTTGCGAGTGCCCTACGATTCTGAGATTTCCTCTTCACGGTGTGTCTGATCATATTATGTATATATGCACGTTCGACATGCTCGTTTGTTGCAGGTTGGCAGGTATATGACATCGACTCCACCTGGTTTTCAGGTTTGAGCGTGTCCATTGACCAACGGAAACTAATTGGGAGATAGTAGCTAGGTTTTCTGTGTCAAGTCGTTACCCTAGTCACCGAGTGTCGTCGGGTTGTAGTCGAGTTTGGTTGTTTCATGTGCTCTTTTCACCTTGATCTTCAATTAAATTCAAGTTAAAATGGCTTATGTTGCTTAACTGCTGATTAAATGCTCTTGGTTGTAATGCTAGGAAATTATTTACTGTATTAATTAATTTAAATAAATTAATAAAATAATCTAATAGTGGATTAGATTTATTTTATTGATAATTTAAATTAATTGTGTGAATTAATTAAATTATCCCTTTTGAATTAAAAGTGTAAAAGATTTAATTCTTTTGTTGAATATAAAATGCTAAAATACATTGAATTCAAATTGGAATTAGAAAATTGTTTAAAGTTATTAAAAATTCAAATGTTTTCTTATGCAAAGACTTTGGGGTAGAAAGATATTTTCTGAAATAGTTGACTATTTTGGGGAAAGATATTTGTGAAGAGTTGAATATGAATTTGAAAATTGAATTTAGTTTGAATTTGAAAGTGAGTTTGCATTTGTATTTGAATTTAATTAGAATTAGAATTGGAATTAGAAGTTGAATTTGAATTTGAATTTGGAAAGTTTGGAAAAAGGATATATTTTTATTTAGGGTTTTCTTTCAACCTCTCTATGGATTCTTGGTTTTGAATTTTTGGGTGGAGAGGCTTGGAGGAGGCTAAGATGGTGGAGTTGAAAGAGTGCTTGAAAAATCTCCATGGTGAAAGCTTGCAATTTTGGAGGAAACACAAGGTTCCATCATTTCTCCTTTCATCTTCTTGCTCACTTTGTATGATTGAAAATATAGTGTTAGATTCTATGGAAATTCATGGAAAAGCTCTTAAAATTGGTAAATGGTAGATAGTTTTGGAATTGAAACCAAACAAGAAATTTATACCAAGTTATGGAAATAAAATCCAAGAAAGCTCAATGATTAAACTAGATTTTTGAAAACCCATTTTCTTGTTTTGAAATAAGTTCTATTTTCTTGAATTGGGTTGGATTATTTTTACAATTTGAGTATGAAATCAGGATTTGGGTATATATATTTGTGAATACAACCATATATATCAATATATAGAGATACCCACAAATATATATACAAATATATTTGTTATTTTAGAAAATTTTAAAGTTTGGGCTAAACCCAGAAAAAACTTCACAAAATTTTGTTTTTTTTCATTTTTCGTTTCTGGAAGAAACGCAGAAATTAAATTATTATAAAATTTGTTTTTTGGTGAGGTGGGAGGTCAAACCCCACCCCACCGCCACCGCCACCGCGGCCGCCGCCCGGTAGGGAGGCGACGCTGTGTGCGAACACACAGCCACCGCTGCCCCGCGGGGAGGCGAGCATTGTGTGCTCTCCGCACACAGGCTCCGCCGCCCGGCAGGGAGGCGGGCATTGTGCACTCAGCGCACAGGCTCCACCACCCGGCCGGTAGGCAGGGCGCTGTGTGTGGAGCACACAGGCTCCGCTGCCATGGGCGGCGAGGGCCTGCGTGCCAGGGCTTCGGCCCTTTGATTTCTTTAAACAATTTCACTTTTTTTGTTAAAGTTTATCTACCTTTATTTAATCTAAATTTATTTTATATATATTATTTATATTATATTTTATATATCATATATAATATTTAATATTGTATATTATATAAAATATAATATTTTTAATATATATTAAATTAAAGGAATTTTAGTAAGTTTCAAATATAGGTTATGTTATTCATAAGGTTTTCAAAATATGAATTAATTGGAAAGTATATATATATATGTTATTCGTTATATTTTATTCAATGGGAGTTTAAATTTAAAGTTATTTAATTGATTCATATGCAAATAAAATATTATTTTATTTGTATATTTAAATAATGTTAAATGTCAAACTAGAACTTCTAATCGACCATGTGATTATTATGATTGCGGAACTGAGAGTAAAGGATGAACTTATTAGTTAACCTAAATGATTTATTAATCAAGTGATTTATTTTTAGTATGTGATCATGAAATTTAGAGAGAACGGTTGATTTAAATTTTAACCAGATAGCTGCATTATTAAAGTGTTTTGATTATGAGTATGGTTATGAAATTTAGAGTAAATGATATGTTCTTTAAATATTTCAATGTCGTGAAAAGAAATGGGATCAATTGATTGGATAGATGCAAGTCATGAAAATTGTGTTTGAATGGATTCAAGAAATCCGAACATTAGCTTACTTCTTTGTCTGAAATGTTTTCAGTGTTTAATTGTTCGCCTTTGATGTTGTGGAATGAGAGTGAATGTTTTGAGAATCTTCCTGATATGGGTTCATTTATTGGTATGGGTGGTTGCTCGTGTGATTATATGAGTGTTGTTGACTTTAAGTGGTTTCTTGTTGATCATGTAAGTCTTCCGGTGATGTTTTCTTGAGATGATGCTATGTCTCTTATGTTTTGCTTTGGCTATCTTGGATATTATGTGAGTTAAGCAAGTGGTTACTGGTTCTTTGAAACGGGTTGTGTGACACTGTGATTAAGTGGTTGAGTCGAGTTACCGGTTGTTATGTGGGTTTCATTATGTTAGTCAACCTTGTGTTAGCCTTGGGTAGTGCAGCTTTGGTTTCAGTTTTGGACATCCGTGGTGATGTGTCACACATTGAAGGTGTTTGATTATTTGTA
>VDFB02379711.1:150421984-150589831 GCA_007258455.2 Sequoia sempervirens | reverse complement strand
GAGAGGACTTGCTGGGGCTGCCGTGTTGGGGTTTCAGCCTCCACTTTCTTTCTTTCTTTCTTTTTTGGTTTCTTTTGTTTTATATAACAGCTTTAAAATTTATTTCATTCGTATAAGGTTAAAAAAAATGTTTACTTAGACTAATGGTAATATTGTACGGGCACCAGCATATTTATATAGGTTAGATTATATGCATAAATTTTAGATGTATAAATCATCTAATATTTATAACAGAATACAATCATTTATTTATGTAGGTTTAATGAACGTATATATCACATTTTTATGTTGAAATGAAATCTTTATCTCCTCTTTTTCTTTCATAAATTATTCATATAATATTTGTTTTATAATTTTTGAGGTAGTTACAAAAAAGAGCTAGAATATCTTTAGAAAGTTTCACATTGTGTTGTAAGGAATATAGCATTTTATGAAACTAACTGAAAAGGAATCTTAACATTATGGATATATTTAGAGACAATAGCACCAAAAATTTATATTACAAGAACTATGTGCATAATGATATATCTGTGTTAAGCTATTTGTTTCATTACTCTTCTAAGTGAGGAGGAAATAAATCTCTAAACCATTTATTTATTTGTTTGTTTGTTTGTTTTTTTTTTTTTTTCTACATAAAATGCAATCCCTTTTTACATAGACCTTCCATATTACTTTTTTTTTTTTCTACTTCCCATATTAACATGATAATGAGGAAATAACTAATTTACATGCCAAGAATGCGCACTTGCTCTTTTCTTATTTTCTTTCACATCACAACAAAACAATAGCTTTCCATATTACAAACTAATTTTAAAAAATACATTGATTGACACACAACTAGATAAGGCTTGCTCTCCACCCTACTGTAATGGCGTCATGGAGCCTCGTGGGCTCTAGCCATACCCTCGAGCAAAATTCTTAAAACTCCATGATGATAAATGGAGTCTTTTCTCATATTTAGAAAGGATAAAACTAACATAGCACTAATTTCACACATCTAAGTTCTCTACTTCTATTTTCAACCATAATCCTTATACTATAACATCACCTTACAACTAATAAACAAGGGTAAACAGAAACAAGAACTTATCTCTTTTTTTGGTGAAGGGTTTGAACTATTTCATCCATCTTTCATCTCCAAGCCAACTAGTTTGAGCACCATCCACTAAGAAGCATATCTTCCCTTCTCCCACCTCTTCTCTCCAACCTTAAGTAGAATTCTCCAAAAGGAGAAGTGGGTAACACCCTCCTCTTCCTTCCTCTCCAAGATATATAGGATTTTCCACTTGCAACCTTTTTGGATGGGGAAGTGTGGAGTGTACCGACCTCCATCAATTAGAGTCTTTTCCATATTAAAGAGGAAACATGCACTTGGACAACCCCTTCATCTTTCCATCCCATCCTTTCTTCAAAACTCGTTACTTTCCATTATGAGGACTTTTCAGTGGTCAAATCATGTCCTTGGGGCACTATTATATGTCCACTTGAGCCCTACCACTATGGTATAGACCCTAGGGGGTTTCTTTTTGCATCCCAACCAAGGAAATTGACCAACAACCCTCTTTAAAGGCCCATTTAAGAACCCATCCGAAATTCAAACTTGGATAAGGGTTCCTAACCCCTAACCCCACTTACACCCACATGAAACATTATCAAATATCCTCTCAACTCCAAAATAAATTATCCCTTTAGTATCAACCCTCACCACTTCAACATGTTAACTTTATTTCTTTCTAAGCTCTAAAAGGGGGTCAAATTTATACCCTCAAGAAGAGTCTTTTAATTTTCTCTCAATGGTTCACCCTTCCCATGCTAACACCATTACCTTCCTACACAATACCAAAACAATCATAAGTAACAATTTGATCACATAAATTTGTTAACTAGATATTTTATACTTTAGCTATATAATAATCCATTTAAAATTTCAATTAGCTTTTCACAATATATGAGTGCATTCCACCTTCATGGTAGTGACAATAAACAAAATTTCAAAATTAAATGCAAGAATATCACCAAAAGATCACCTTATTTATCATCCATAATATATCTAATCATCAATTCAAGAAAGGCATATAACAAATTAGGATTGTATTAAGTACCTACGAGGCGGGGTCTTACACCTCTGCCTATTATCAGTATTCTATTTGAAGTGCCTTTCCTAAACTTAGCTTTTACCTAAAACCCTATTGAGACTTAAGAATCTAACCCCCATAATAAGCCTTGATATCCCTTTTATAGAACAAGGGAGCAACAAGCATCAAGCTTAATTACATTTACATTTTGTTTTGAATTTGCACAAGAATTTGAGACATCCTTAGTTACATGAAATCATTAAGGAAAATGGAAGAGTAAAAGACCGCATTCCATATTCTTTGCATGAAGGCATGCCAACTTCTCAAAAGGCAAAGTTTGTTGCAACAAAATTGAATCCTCATTATTGTTGACCAAAGAAGATTTTCCACTAGTAGCTCAAGCACAAACTTGTATATTGTCTAGAAACAACATACATACTCCCAAGGTCATTTTGTCTAGCACTTGTCCAATATACCAGCCCAAAAACTTTCCACATCAATGCTAGAAACAAGAAATCACATCAATGTTGAGTAGGAGAATTTTGACAAAGGGGCATGGTATCATCAAAAACAAAAATAGGGTAGAGTCATCACTCTAAGTCATCAACCTTAGAGGATAGTCACCCACGTTTTACTCATGGTGGGACTGGAGAAACCATCACCACCTCCTTGTTAGAATCCTTAGATGGTACCAAGGAGAGGGGATAATAATCACCCTCTAGATCAGTGTCACCCTCACTGTCTAAAGGGTTATCAGAAACCTCACTTGGAGAATTACATCCTCCCAGATAGGCCTTACAATGCTTACTCTCCTTTTTTTTCCTTCTTTTCATATTCCACCAACCTCTTCTTTTTGTGTTTGACCAATTCTTTTGAAACAATTTGGCCCTCTAGATGGTAGCTACTCTTGACACCATACTTCTCAAATTTCCTGCATCCCCTTCTACTTTTTCGCCTATCAGGAGCTCCTTGTGTCTCTATTTCATCCTTAGGAGAATTTTGTTCAAACTCAAGCAAACTCAATCCCTTAGACTCTCAAACTACCATGGAAGACCTACTCATCTAGGACAAGAACATCTACTTCCTAACTCATGAAAAATCAATACTCACACATTTCTTCACTAACCCACGCCTTTCTTTCACTGTAGACTGAAATATGACGAAGGTAAATAAAAAGCAATCTGCATTAAATTGGCAATTTGGATCATGCATAATTAATGATTCAATAACTCCTTGCACGAGTGAGTTGATAACTTTAACAGCTTAGCTTTGAATCTAGGCCATTGATTTTAAAGAATTTAAAACTTTATCCATGGTGATTTGAGCCTTGTTTTTATGCCTTTAGCAACTTGCTCATATAAAATAGTGATGCCAGCTCAAGTGTTGCCATGTCTTCTCTCAATCTTGATTAATCACATGTGATCTGTTAATCAACATGTATTTCCAACCTAATATGTGCTTTTTCATTAATATCAGCGAAGTACATAAGACTAGTGTTTCTTAGAGAGAATATTTCCTTATACACTTTATTGCTCATAACTCATCTTCCCCAAATTTTAGGGTGTAATCAGCGATGAAATTATTGATGCGATGATGTGTAGTCCATTAGATCATCCTATTTTAAAACTACGTCAATGGTTCTCTAGTCATCTCATTATCTTCCTCTATATGATGTCCTCAGGATTTCGCCACATTTCCCTTTCATCAATAGCCATCACCTATCATGGATGAATCTTGTTCTTCATCGGCCTTATCAGCGATGTAAACATCCTTGCGATGAAATCTCAACCCTTGAATCTGTCGCCTATCCTTTGATCACATCCATCTTTCCATCATGCATCGCTAATTCAAACTTTGCACCTTGGATCCTATTAGAGATGGGAGATGTAGTGAAGAAATCAGATTTAGACATGTACACTTGCATGAAAATCAATGGTACAAGAAACATCGCACATAAGATCTTATCATATTAGCAAAAGAAACCTCTCAGAGAATACCATCGCTCATCGCTAATTTGGAAATGAAGCTTTGCAATGAATCCGCGATGAGTGATAAAACATAAGGTTGTCACTCATTGCTAATTCTCCTCATACAGTTTGCAAGCAATTAGCAATGAGAGAATTTACATAGTTACAATCTGTATAGTGTATCGCTAATGTGGAACTTAGAATTTAAAACATATTTGTGATACGTGATAAATAGCATATGGCTAAGGGCATCGCTCATCACTATTACAATACTGAAGGCTTAAAAGCCTTTAGTGATAAGCGATCCCTCAAGGAACATTGCTCGTTGTGCATTTGATTTAAGAGCTCTGGTAGCTATTTTTAATGAGCTCTATCAAAGAAATATCGTTTCATCGCTTGTCGCCAATTCAAAACATGCACTTCTAAAGAAATCAACGATGAGTGATAAAGTAAGATGGCCATCAGGACTTAAGTGAAAACAATTTAGGCACGTGCTCATAGGTTGTTTTAATGGAGGGGGATCCTCTAGGATGACATGAGAAAATGGGCTCGAGAACTCCTAAGTCATGAAATGCAAAGGATGTAAAGGCCAAAAGGCCCTCTACTTAACCTTATAAGAAATGGGAAATTCAGACCTACGCGTGAGGGAGCGGTCACCTGATGACAATGAATAACATAAAACATAACTTAGGCAACCAGAGACCAGGAATACAGGTCACTACAATAATACAATGACCAAGGGTTATAGAACTTATAGACCATTTCTTCAAGGTTTTAATCAACATAAAACCCTAATAAAGTGATGGGGACATGACGAAATATCAAAAACAAGGACCCAAGCCAAAATTTTCGCAGACTTAAGGTGGAACCAAATTTTTTTTTAGGGGTTCCATCACTAGATCCTATTGGGGACACATGCCTCTTGCAGGCATGGTGAGATCCCAAAATTTTAGGTGAAGCAAACCAAGCACAAGAATACAAACAAAAAAGAAACAACATATGAACCAAATTTTACCTAGGCCAAAAGACCTAGAAAGGGAGATCCAATATCCACCCTACTTGAAAATTTCTTCAGAGGTGCAAATTGTAGTATGCACTCTATAGTCTAACCAGGCTTTATTTCCTATTTGGTGGCACCAGGCCATGAAAACCTCAGGCTAATTCCTGCCTCTGTCAAAAACCAGCCTCTTGAAAGAACTGATGTCCTTCCATCCACATTTGTCATTGTTATATCACTACAACAAATTTGAATTCATTCCTACCAAAGCAAGTGTCAGGACCCTTCTAAACAAGTGAGAATTTTCTTTATAACAAGGACTACCACTAAAATCTCTCACAATTTTTCTGAGCATACAATTTCTAGTGTAATCTCTATCATTCTTCATTCTATAATCAAACACAAACTGCAAACTTTCATCACTACATGACATATATGTCTTATGTTCATCATATGAGACATGTGCATTGGTGCATGAGCACCCATGGGTTGCCATAGGTTGTTTAGAAGGTATGTCTAGGACAACTTTCTCTAGGAAAACTAAGCAATCTAATTTAGTTCATTTGTATGTGAGCCTTAGTGGAATTTTTGTTGGGTTTTGATCAGATGAAGGTCATGTTGACCATAGAATAGGTGTCATAAGGTTCTAGCTCAAAATGAGGTTTTGGAATTTTAGGATTCTTGCAAAATGTTTTTAAATGTTGCTCAATTGGAGCTACAAGCGGCCAAGAAGAGCCCAAGGGAGAGGATAACTGATTTGGTGACCTATTTATGGGATGCCTTGACATTGGAGTCAGGTTGGAAGCATTTGATATTGTTTGAAGTTTTTTTTTTAATTCAAGGGAAGCAATTGTGATTGAGTGTGAATTTTTTTGTTTTTGCATTGAAGTGATGTTTAATGGATTGATCATGGCACTATAATTTGTGTAGGATGTAGAGTAGTTGTTCTTTGAGCATTGTGTGGCATTAGATAGTTTCCTTATTCAGTTTCAAGCATTGTTTGTAATTAGTTTTGGTTTTCATACTATTGCTAGTCTTAACCAGGCAGTTTGTGAGTATGGAGTGTTAGTTCACTTTCCCATCATACAAATTGTACGACCCTTTAGGATTAGTGACTAGACTCCATGGATGTACATATAGTAGGGTTTAGGGCCTTTGAAAGCACATGAGTTACTGTGGAAGTCTTGTCCTAGGCGAGCCAGGGAAGTGTCCGGCTAGGGAAGACCTTAGTGTAGAGCACTTGATTTGCAGGGGTGTCAATTTCCTGAAAATTTACCTTTTGGAGAAGGCAAGTATGAGTCTTGCCAAGACATGGTAAAGAGAAAGAAACTCCAACAATCCATCTGGTGAGGGAAGGACTTAAAAGTTTGCAGAGAAGCCAGGAAAGGGCTTAAAAGGCCTAGTTTTTCTCATTTTCAGGTTAGGGTTTTGTACAGATAGCTGAGTCCCAAGACCCCAAAAATCCTTGAGAGGTGGGAATACGAACCAGGAATCCCAAGAAAAGATTGGGGTGTTCTTTGGAAAGTCTTGGAAAAAAACTTGATTTCTCGGAGAAGGAGACCTAATATGGTTACTAGGGCTAGTAGCCTCCTAGGCCTAATAGTGGGGTTTGGTGAAGGCTACTTACAGATGGAGCTAGGTGGACCCATAAAACACTTAGTAGGATGGATTGATGACTTTAGAAGCACCTCCACACCCCTGTAAAACTAAATTCAAGAATTTGGAGGATCAACAGCCTTTAGGGTGGATTAAGGGCTAAGGCAAGTGTTTCAAGATTGCACCAAGTCTTGACTTGGTAGGAGATCTATGTTGATAGTTGGGTTGGCAAGGGGAAACCAAGGGACCCTAAGAAGGAAGAGGTCCTATAGGTTGTAGGTGGTGGAGTGAGACACCCTGGAGGTCTTCCAAGCAAGACCCAGAGCATCAATCAGTGATTAATTCATCTAACCTCCCTATTAGATTTGTATCAGAGCAACAAAAGATTTGGGATAGAATATTGTATGTTGGAAATTGAGACTAGTGGTTCTACAATCATGGTGACAAATATAGAATTGGCCAAGAAGGTCGAAGATCAGGAGGAAGACAATAGGCTATTGAGGGAAAGAATAGCCCAACTTGAGCAAGCAATGAGTAATGTGTAGACTGAGACCAATGAGGTTAGTGATAAGTTGGAAGGAAGGGTACCCAAGAGTGAAGAGATTGTAGAGGAAGACAAGATCCCTGAACCTGGCCCTGTTTTGCAAGAGGAGCCTTTCTTGAAGGCATTGAAGGTTATGAGTGGAAAATCACTTGAAGGCATACCACTGTTTAATGGGAAATTGGAAGCTAGTCTACTCATGGATTGGATAGAGGGAATGGAAAACCATTTTGAGTGTGATGGAGTCACTAAAGTACAGAAGGTAAAGGTGGCCAAATCAAGATTGAAAGGTTCTACCTTGACATGGTGGAAGTTCATTTAGACAGAGAGAGAAAAGGAAGGAAAGAAACATATTTCCACTTGGAAGGGAATGGTTGCCAAAGTGAGAGAAGCATACATGCTAGATGATTATGAAATTAAGTAGCATAAGAAAAGACAGAGGTTGAGACAAAGAGACCAAGATGTAAATTCCTATAGAGAGGAGTTTCAAAAACTTTGCATGAGGTCTAATGTATCTGAGGATGAAAGCCTTAAGGTGGCTAGATACCTTAATGGTTTGAAGTGGAACATTCAAGAGGAGATGACTCTTCTAAGTCCCAAAACAGTGCACCAATGTTATCAATTGGCTATAAAAATTGAAGAGAGAAGTAAGAGGAAACAAGATCAGGCTTCCAAGAGCAGAGGAAAAGGAAGAGATCAAAGAGGACATAAAGGTGGATACCAAAGTAGAGGGATTGAACAAAGAAATCAAGGAGAGTCTAAACTCACAGAGCATGGAAGTGAAACAACTTCTAGAGGAGGTTATGGAAGAGATAGAGGATCTCAAGGAGGTTCTAGCAGAGGAAGAGGTACAGGCAGAAGTAACTCTTACTTTGCGAGCATGAAATGTTACAACTGTGGTCAAGTAGGACATCCAACTTATAGGTTCCCGGAGAAAGCATCTTCTTCAAATACAGAAAAGAGAGTAGCATATGCTCAAGCAGACACTATGAGTGTCAAGTCACCAAAGGTTAGTCACATTGAGTCAGAAATGGGGGAGAACTTGATGTTTAGAAGGGTTCTAATTAGACAACCAGTCAAAGAAGAGCCAAAGCAAAGGAGAGCCTTATTCAGGCTGAGATGCAAAATACTTGGGAAGGTGTGCAAAGTCATAGTGGATTTAGGGTCTACTGATAAAATTATCTCAGAGGAAGCAGTGAGGAAGTTAAAGTTGGAGAAGGTACCCCACACTAATCCTTACAAGGTGACATGGTTGAATAAAAGGCAGAGTGTTCTTGTGAATGAGTAGACAACAGTGGAATTCTCCATTGGAGGGTACAAAGACAAACTAATTTGTGATGTGTTGCCTATGGATGCATGCCATATTCTATTGGGAAGGCCATGGCAATATGACAGAGGAGCTATCTATGATGGAAAGGAGAACACCATCTCATTAAGAAGGATGGTAAAAAATTCAAGTTATTGTCACGGTTGGATGAAGAAGAAGGACAGTCAAAGACCCCTAGTGTCTTGTTAAGCAGTGGCAAGGATTTTATCAACACTCTTCAGCAAGGAGGTGAAGGATATGTTGTTATGGTGCAACCCAAGGAAGAAGACAAGGCCAGGAAGATAGTTATCCTAGAGGAAGTACAGAAGTTGCTTGAGAAGTTCAAGGACATAGTCAGTGATGGAACACCAGCAAAATTACCTCCAAAGAGAGCTATCAGTCATCAGATTGACTTCATACCAGGGGCTTCATTGCCAAACAAAACAACTTATAAGCTCAGACCAGATCAGAACCTGGAAGTGGCTAGGCAAGTGCAGGAGTTATTAGACCAAGGACTAATTAGGAAGAGCATCACTCCATGTGGAGTACTAGTGGTCTTAGCAACCAAGAAAGGTGGTAAGTGGAGACTTTGCACTAACTCTAGGGCTATCAATAGGATTACAATCATATATAGGTTTCCTATTCCTAGGATAGAGGATTTGATGGACTGTCTTGGAGGGGCAAAGTACTTCACTAAGTTGGATCTCAAGAGTGGATACCACCAGATTAGAATCAAAGATGGGGATGAATGGAAGACAACTTTTAAGACAACTGATGGGTTGTATGAGTGGAGAGTAATGCCATTTGGCCTCTCAAATTCCCCTAGCACATTCATGAGGCTCATGAATGAAGTGCTTAAGGATTTCCCAGGTATATTTGTGGTGGTGTATCTAGATGATATACTCATCTTTAGTAAGACAACAGAGGAACATTTGAAGCATGTGGAGATGGTTCTTAAACGGTTGCAGAAGTAGAGGTTAGCCATCAACCTAGAAAAGTGTGAGTTCTTCAAACAAGAGCTTGTGTATTTGTGGTTTGTAGTATCCCAAGGATCATTGAAGATGGACCCAAGCAAGGTGGAAGCTATCCTAAATTGGCCTACACCAACCACTAGGATAGAGGTAAGGATTTTTCATGGGTTAGCTCAGTTTTATAGGAAGTTTATAAGGAACTTTAGTGGCATTTGTACACCAGTACTTGATACTAACAAGGGTGGCCTAAAGACTAAGTTTAAATGGACTCTTGAAGCAGAGAAGGGTTTTGAGAAGTTGAAACAAGAAGTGAAAAATAAACCCTTCCTTTTGTTACCTAGTTTTGATAAGCTATTCATAGTGGAATGTGATGCCAGTGGAATTCCAGTAGGAGGAGTACTAAGCCAAGAAGGCAGACCTATAGCTTTCTTTAGTGAAAAGCTCAATGAAGCTAAAAAGAAGTATTCTACTTATGACTTAGAACTATATGCTCTAGTGCAGTCTCTTAGAAAGTAGAGACGTTATCTCCTACCTAAGGAGTTTGTAGTGTTTACTGATAACCAGACACTTAGCTACATCAATACACAAGAAAAGTTGAGTAATAGACACTTGAAATGCATGGAGTACCTCCAAGCCTTAACCTTTACTATCAAACACAAGAAGGGACAGTTGAACAAGGTGGTAGATGCACTAAGTAGGAGGTTGCTGACAGTGCAAGAGATTCAATTCAAAAGAATTGGGATAGAGAGTTTCAAGGATCTCTATGGAGAAGATGAAGACTTCTCTGAAGCATATAAGGTATGTTCAGATTTTGAGAATCACTTTCACAGTCAATTCTTAGAGTATACATTGCAGAGTGGACTTTTGTTCAAGGGGAATCAGTTGTGTGTTCCCAAAGGTTCAATGAGAGAGAATCTCATCCAGGAGAAGCACAATGGTAGTCTCAGTGGTCATTTTGGTATCAACAAGACACTGGAATTAGTGCAGAGGTTCTATTATTGGCCCAATTTTCCAAGGGATGTTAGAAGGTATGTGGAGTAGTGTGTAGTTTGTATGAAAGCCAAGGGGGGAGCTAGCAATGCAGGTTTGTATCAACCTCTACCTATTCCCAATAGACCATGGGAATGCATTAGCATGGACTTTGTGGTAGGACTCCCTAAAACTAAGATAGGGTTTGATAAAGTCTATGTGGTGGTAGATAGGTTCAGTAAAATCAGTCACTTTGTTCCCTGCAAGACCACCCATGATGCTAGCTATATTGCTCATCTTTTCTTCAGAGAGATTGTGAGGATCCATGGATTTCTATTGAGCATTGTATCGGATAGAGATGTGAAATTTATGAGTCATTTTTGGAAAACTCTATGGAGAAAATTGGGTACTAACTTGTCTTTTGGATCAGCTTACCATCCTCAGACAGATGGAAAAACTGAGGTGATAAATAGAGTGTTAGGAAACCTTCTAAGATGCCTCACCAAGGAGTATTGATAGGCATGGGACTTAGTCATATCACAAGCTGAATATGCCTACAATGACAGTGTGAATAGGACCACAGGTAGGAGTCCTTTTGAGATAGTATATGGTATGCACCCAAGAGGTGTGTGTGAGCTTAGAGATCTAGGAGCTATGGAGCATAGGAGTTGCCATGCAGAGGATTTCACTCAGACCATGAAGGAGATTCAGGAGCAAGTGAAGAAGACAATCACAGAGGCTACTCACAAGTTGAAAGCTAAGGTGGATATGTCTAGAAAAGATCTCCAATTTGCAGTAGGTGACTATGCCATGGTCCATCTCAACAAATATAGATTGCAAAAAGGAGTACCAACTAAGTTGCAGATGAAGAGAGTGGGACCATGTAAGGTGTTAGCCAAATATGGAAAGAATGCTTACAAGGTGGAACTTCCTGCAGACTTAAGTATTTCACCAATGTTTAATGTGGCTAACTTGGTCAAGTATAAAGGATCAGTAACTGATATGACTCTAGCCAGTACAGATGTCTTGGAGGATGTGAGTACTATAGTCTTACCACCTAAAGACAAGTTGCAAGCAGAAAGGATCTTGGAATCCAAAGTGAAGAAGTCTACTCGGCACAAGGTGTACATGGAACGTCTCATACAGTGGAAAGACAAACCAGAGTCTGAGGCTACATGGGTGGAAGAAGCTCATTTCAATAAGTGTGGCATTAATCTGTCTCTGATCTCTCCCCACATTCCTTAGTGTTTGGGAAGAGGGGGAAGAATGGTGCAGGAGCACCCATGGGTTGCCATAGGTTGTTTAGAAGGTCTGTCTAGGACAACTTTTTCTAGGACAACTAAGCAATCTAATTTAGTTCATTTGTATGTGAGCCTTAGTGGAATTTTTGTTGGGTTTTGATCAGATGAAGGTCATGTTGACCATAGAATAGGTGTCATAAGGTTCTAGCTCAAAATGAGGTTTTGGACTTTTAGGATTCTTGCAAAATGTTTGAAAATATTGCTCAATTGGAGTTACAAGCGGCCAAGAAGAGCCCAAGGGAGAGGATAACTGATTTGGTGACCTATTAATGGGATGCCTCGGCATTGGAGTCAGGTTGGAAGCATTTTATATTGTTTGAAGTTTTTTTTTGAATTCAAGGGAAGCAATTGTGATTGAGTGTGAATTTTCTGGTTTTTGCATTGAAGTGATGTTTAATGGATTGATCATGGCACTGTAGTTTGTGTAGGATGTAGAGTATTTTTTCTTCGAGCATTGTGTGGCATTAGATAGTTTCCTTATTCAGTTTAAAGCATTGTTTGTAATTAGTTTTGGTTTTCATACTGTTGCTGGTCTGAACCAGGTAGTTTGTGAGTATGGAGTATTAGTTCACTTTCCCATCGTACAAATTGTACGGCCCTTTGTGATCAGTGACTAGACTCCATGGATGTACATATAGTAGGGTTTAGGGCCTTTGAAAGCACATGAGTTACTATGGAAGTCTTGTCCTAGGCGAGCCAGGGAAGTGTCCAGCTAGGGAAGACCTTAGTGTAGAGCACTTGATTTGCAGGGGTGTCAATTTCCTGAAAATTTACCTTTTGGAGAAGGCAGGTATGAGTCTTGCCAAGACATGGTAAGGAGAAAGAAACTCCAACAATCCATCTGGTGAGGGAAGGAATTAAAAGTTTGCAGAGAAGCCAGGAAAGGGCTTAAAAGGCCTAGTTTTGCTCATTTTTCAGGTTAGGGTTTTGTACGGACAGCTGAGTCCCAAGACCCCAAAAATCCTTGAGAGGTGGGCATATGAACCAGGAATCCCAAGAAAAGATTGGGGTATTCTTTGGAAAGTCTTGGAAAACAAACCCAATTTCTTGGAGAAGGAGACCTAATATGGTTACTAGGGCTAGTAGCCTCCTAGGCCTAATAGTGGGGTTTGGTGAGGGCGACCTGCAGATGGAGCGAGGTGGACCCCTAAAACACTTAGTAGGATGGATTGATGACTTTAGAAGCACCTCCAGACCCCTGTAAAACTAAATTCAAGAATTTGGAGGATCAGTAGCCTTTAGGGTGGATTAAGGGCTAAGGCAAGTGTTTCAAGATTGCACCAAGTCTTGACTTGGTAGGAAATCTATGTTGATAGTTGGGTTGGCAAGGGGAAACCAGGGGACCCTAAGAAGTAAGAGGTCCTATAGGTTGCAGGTGGTGGAGTGAGACACCCTAGAGGTCTTCCAAGCAAGACCCAGAGCATGAATCAGTGATTGATTCATCCAACCTCCCTATCATGCATACTGAAAGTAACATTCCTTTCTCTTCACCTCATTGTCATATTCCATCAGAATACCTCCCAACTAAATTGGAAATTGAAAGTATTCATATTCCTCCAAGTAGTTGGTATCTTGACACTCAACCTTGTCTGCAACATCTACACGAAATGTGAAACATTCATAGGCAATGCCCTCAAGAAGCACATCAATGTGTTGCTTTTTTTGCATAAGGCCACATTCTAACCCTGTACTAGATGCATCATCAAAGTCCTTAACAAAAAGTGGATTATCTTTGCACCAATAACTTGGATCATCATTTATTATCTCTAGTGCAGATGGAGGCTCATCAAACAAGGGGTTTTCCCTTACATTCATTGCTATCATAAAACCTCTACCTCCTCAGTATGCAAGTCTAACTATTTCATATCACCATTATATTCAAAATCACTAGAAGAGAATACATATAGACTTTCAATTTCATTCATGGGTGATCCCACAATACTGGTTTACAATTTTTGGCCAAATTGGACACTGAAATAATTTTTTCTAACTAAATCTTCACTTTCGAGCACCTATAGCGGGTAAAGTGTGAGGAATTTTAAGATGATGCAAAATAGAGTTTTGTGAAATTTTGTCTATAGATTCTAAATATAATTTTTCCAAAAATTTTGGAATTTAATTGCACTTATTTTTCCATCACCTTCGAAAATGAGTTTTTTTCATAAAACAACATTTTTAAGGAGTCACACTCACCGTGTAATGCATAACTTTGTTTTCATGAAGGATAAAATTCTAATTCTTTTGAATTTAGATTTGCAACTCTGATATCTAGTGATTCCATTTGGTTAGATAGTTTTTTATTAAATATTTTTTCTTTAATCAAGTTTCAAAATGAAATCAATTACAATTCAAACATAGGTGGACCATATAACGCTTAAATTTTTTTGTATGTATCGAAATTCATTTTTTTTTTGTTGGATCAAGGACTTCAATATCTAGTGCACTCATATTTTTCATTTTTTTTTATAATCTACTATTTTTCCACATGTGCAAAACAAAGAGCTTGATCTTCGGTGAAAAACCTATGTTTAATAAAACTAAAAAAAATACATAATAAAACCAAAACATATTAAAATTATAGTCGTTGGATAGCTCGTTCTAAGGACTACCTAATTCCAATTGGGTTTGTGAAGTATCCTCCATTTTCATCCTCAAGCCAAGCTCCGAAACACAAAATTCTGGACTTTTTTTATGCTAGAGGATGACAAGGTGGGAATTAGGGGGTTCGAGCGAACCCCCTCTCAAAAGGTTTTTTTCCTTGTTCTTTTGGCAGGAATGGGGTCCACCTTGCATTTAATTGGTTCGCACGAACCAGGGTTCATTCAAACCCTTTTTTCATTCACTCGAACCAAAGGGTTCATTCAAACCCCAAAATCATTTTTTTTTGTATTGGATCATTTTTTGCCACTTTACCTTCAGTCAAATTGTAAACCACTTTTGTGGGTTTACCCGAGCCCTACTACAACAAGAGGACTCATCAATATTGTAACTATATTTAGAATTTTTTAGAATGAATTCTCAATCTTATATCTTCCATAGGACTATAGGTGCTAGAATTTTCAAAAGAATTGAAACCACATATTTCATTTGTTGCATTGAGGTTTACGTTTTCAACCTTTGCTCTACTCTCTTCTTCTTGTGATATCTCACTACCTGACTCATATGGAGCAGTAGAATCATTATCATCATAGGTTGGAAACACAACATCCTTTTGATGATCATCTCTAATCTTTTTTTGTCGTAGAAAAAAGTACCATTTCCTTAACATGGGATTAATTCATGATTAATTGGACTTAATGAGGCCTTAATCTAGTGTTGTGAGGTATTTTATACATCCACACTAGGTCTTAGACCCTTGAAAATTAAATAAAATCCTTTTAACGTCTTGTGAAGTTGTTGTGAAGTGTTGTAAGACATTTCTACATTCTTCTAGACTCTATTTATTATAATTTACCCAAAAATCACCTTTTTTATTCATTATTAAGTCCTATTTTGAAGTGTTGCAAAGTCTTGTAACAAGCTTTCATGCTTTTTCGGGCATATCTTCACTATTTATCCCTTTCTTATACTTTATTTAGTCCCTTTATGACCTCATATGGCTTAATTAAGTGTATTTTTGAATACTATACCGACGAACAACATTAAATACAACGCATTTCCCGACACACTTTTTCAGGTCCTAGGTGGGACCCATTCTCCATGGGTGGCGAATGAGTACCCCTTGACTCCAAATTCAAAATATTTTAAATTTCCTTTCAATTTTTTATTAAAAATCACTTGATGTCGGCCTGTGATGAGGTATGAACGGTTAACTAAGGCACAAGTTTGTATAAATATGTGTTTTTCTTCTAATTTTGCATCATGCATCTCTCATTCATCTCTTAATCTCATAATTCATTCACATCATTCAAGTTAAGCAAGCTAGGGATTTCACATTGCAAGTCATCAACCTAGTTTCCTAAGACATTCAATTGAAAATTCAGCATGTTATGTTGTAGACTTTCAAGATCAATCATCATGGAAAGCTAATATATTCCATTATTGCATGCTTCATTCTATTCTTTCATCATTTTGGTTTAATTACCTAAACGGGGTTTGACCAAGGCAAACCCCCATGCCTTATCATTCAACAAAATCTCATTTTCAGGACTATAAATCAGAGTTTCAAAACTGGGTCCACCTGTAGAACATTAAAGTGCATATTGAAAACTCTAGAAGACACTTTTGGAAATTCAAAAATTCAAAAGTGGACTCATTCACCATGGGTGCTCAGTTTACCTGAATTGGGACTAATTTTCCCAGAATGGCGAATGAGTCCCTCCAAGCCTAAAAAACATCATCAACAGCATTTCAAAAGAAATTTCTAGTCTTCTTCAACATTCCAGATGTACATCTTCAGTCCAATTCATTTCTATTGCAATTTTCCATTCATTTGTAGGTGATTTTGCATTACATAATGTGTTTTCAAATCTATTGTTTTCCTTTAGTTTTTATTCATTATCCAATCAATCCTATTAGTTTCTTGCATTCAAATATTGCATATAGGCATTTTGCATCCTTTTTCCATCCATATCACACTTATCTTTGAATGTAAACATAAGCATCTTTGGCCCATCTTTCACCTTCTAGGTGAAAATCCCTTGAAGTGATAGAAAGCAAGTGGGTGCCAAAAATCTATGTTTCATTTTGGTGAACCTACTATTTGAATCCCCTCTTTTTTGATTTTGGAGTCCATTAATCATTCTAAAGTTTCTTGCATTACATTTTGTATTCATTATCTTGCATTCTAGAGTTTCATTTTTGCATGAGTAAAAGTGCATAATAGGTTGCATATTTGCATCTTTAATCATTAAAAAGTTTTGAACTTCTGCATTTTTCACTTAGGTTTGCATCATAGCACTTAGAAAGCATCCAAGTCAATCTCAAATTTCTGAAAAATTTGCAAAAAGTGTATACTGGGACTCATTCGCCACCTTGGGCGAATCAATCCCTTCTATCCCCTGAAACAACATTTTACAGAACTCATAAATTTGTTTTTAGGATTTTTTTTGGTCCCTTAACTTGCATATATCAGTCAGTTACATTTCTGTAGCATGCATTTTGTTAAATCTCACTTCAATTAGATTATTTCATGTATTGTTTAATTTCACTTTTTCCATCACAACATATCATTTTTAGAGTATTCCATTGTGTAAATAAACACTTCAAAACTGAAAATTGCATTGCATTGTACTTTCTTTCAAAATATATGCTCTTAATTAGATTAAACATGGATTTTATAAGCGTAATATCCCCTTTTATGAGTTTGATTTTGACTACCATAATAGGAATTTTATGAAACAATCCATTAATACAATCCTTAATCTTACATTGCCCATTGGTGAGAATGGAAATGTAGACAATCATAACACACACACTTGTTCTTCTTTCGATACCTCTCCTATTAGTGACAAAGGTATTTTGGTACAAGAAGTCACAAGCCTTGAATTTATTTATTTTCCATCTCCATATTCCCTTTGGATGACCTTACACAACAAGAGCATGAGATCATAGACACATTCCTTAATACCACCTTACCGAATCTCCATGGTCAAGACAATCAAACTTGTTAATCTCCTAATATCCCTCCTCAATGTCACAAGGATAGATTTCTATTAGAAGAAATTCCTATTAATAATCATGAAAAACTTGATCCTCCCTTCCCTAATGTCCCTATCCTATGGGAAGATCTATTTGCAAACCATAGTGGTTCTTCTCTTGATGCCTCCTCCACTTGTGATGAAGCTATTTTACAAACCTCAAACTTGGATGAACATATTACAAGCTCTCCTTGTAGGGTAGATAACATGGAACAAGAGAATGAGCTTATGGAAATTCATCATTCCCCTATTGGAAACGAAGTTATTTTGGAAGAACCTAGCCTTACTTGTCAAGAACTTGTGGCTTGTTGTTCTCTTAAGTAACAAATCTCCTCCTAGGGAGAATATCATGGTATTAGACTATAGCAAACAAGTGGTTTTTGATTGCCCAAATTTAGATATACATCAAAACAAGACTACTATGGATATGAATGGAAAAGTGTTCATTTGATCCCCTTTGATCAATGAACCCCATACATATCCCATAGGACATCTTCACAACTCTCTCATCCTTTACCTGTCTTCATTCAATTTCACACAACATACCCCTAACTCCTCCTTCACCATTAATGACCTCATGCATCATTCTTCCCACAACATTCAAACTGTCATCTTGCAAAATGCTCATGATTTGAATTAGTTAGATTATGTATCCTCCTATAATGAAGAAGACAAAATTTCACAATCTACAGAGTCTTGCGTAGGTATGACATCTAAGCAGGATGTATCTTTGACCCCAATCACGCAACCAACTTCTCCTCTTGATCAAGAAGGTATCTTGACTTCTCCACGATAACATTATTACCCTCCCTCATAGAACTCGAAAGAAAAGCTCTTACAAGAATTCATTTTGTGCATATCATAGAGTTTATGGTCACTCCACTAATGACTACACTGGTTTGAGTCATAAAATACAACATTTTTCAGGAGTTTGGTATGCTTCCCTCTATGGGGGCATCTCATTCTTCTAATTGCTATTGATTTTCATTCTAGCATGCATTTAATCAATCATTTCAGCTCACCTTTGTCCTACACTAAGTTTGGGAAAGGGGTTCGATAGGCTTGTCCTTGTATGTCACTTGTGGTTGCCTTCTTTGGCTAGTCATTAAACTTTCAAGAATACATAAGAGCAAGCTTGGGATTTGAATGACATGCCTTAAGTTGGCTTGCATATGACATACTTCTCTTTTTCATGATGTAGCTTATCGAAAACATATGGCTTGGAATAGGTCTTTCTAAATAAGCTCTCATGTATTCTTCTACTTTAAAGAAATCACTCACAATACAGGTGCTCAAAATTGCTTTAAAGTGGGGGCATACATCACCACTCATATTTCATTGTGTGATTTTATTTTTCTTGCGATTCCATCTCTTGGAAGCATTAGGTACAATGTTTCCCAGGATGAGACCTTGCACTTGTCCTCTCTTGGAAAAAAGATGAGATCATTTTCACTCATCCTCTCTTGGCAACATTGGGCATGATGTTCCCTAAGATGAGACATTGCACAAAAAAAAAAAATCCCTTTGAAAAATCCTTACACTATTTTTGCATTAATAATGTCTATGAGTGTCAATCATATGAAGTTTTGCTTACCTCATGGAGCTCGAAAACCATCATTTTCCTTTGTTGTGCCTTACTAAAGTTATCAAGAGGTATAAATTTTATATGGTTGAGCGGGAAGCCCATTTAGTGGCATGACTTTTCCCCATAGCCACCTTTGTGTTTGTAAGTGCATACCAACTAGTGTATGTATCTTACCTTTTGGGATTTCTCACCCCATGGATGATGTGAAGTTTCGTGGCCCCAGGGTGAGTACATCTTTTCCACCTCATCTTTCTTTCCATCTTGCCTTTGCATGATTTTGTATCTTGGGGGATTGACATACATGTGGATCTCTCTTGAATGTCTACTTTAGTTTGAGTTTGAAGCAAGTTCATCCTCTCACTAAAGTGGGGCTAAATGTTCCGTAGAAAAAAGTACCCTTTGCTTGACATGGGAATAATTAATGATTAATTGGAATTAATGAGGCCTTAATCTAGTGTTGTGAGGCATTTTATGCATCCACACTAGGTATTGGACCCTTGAAAATTAAATAAAATTATTTTAATGATGTCTTGTGAAGGTGTTGTGAAGTGTTGTAAGACATTTCTACATTCCTCTAGACTCTATTTATTATAATTCACCTAAAAATCACCTTTTTATTCATTAAGTCCTATTTTGAAGTGTTGTAAAGTCTTATAACAAGCTTTCACACTTTTCTAGGCATATCTTCACTAGTTATCCCTTTCTCATGCTTTATTTGGTCCTTTTATGTCCTCATATGACTTATTTAAGTGTATTTTTTAATATTATCTTGACAAACAACATTAAATAAAATGTATTTCTTGACACACTTTTTCAAGTCCTAGGGTCCCACACACTTTTTCAAGTCCTAGGTGGGACCCATTCGCCATGGGTGGCAAATGAGTCCCCCTTGGCTCCAAATTCAAATTATTTTAAATTTCCTTTCAGCTTGATGTTAGCTTGTGATGAGGTATGAATGTTTAACTAAGGCACAAGTGTGTATAAATGTGTTTGTCTTCTCATTTTACATCCTCCATCTCTCATTCACATCATTCAAGTTAAGCAAGCTAGGGCTTTCACATTGCAAGTCATCAACCTAGTTTCCTAAGACATCCAAGGGAAAATTATACATGTTATGTTGCAAACTTTCAAGATCAATCATCATGGAAAGGTAATCTATGCCATTATTGCATACTTCATTCTATTCTTTCATCATTTTGATTTAATTACCTAAACGGGGTTTGACCAAGGAAAACCCCATGCCTTAACATTCACCATTTCGTCTTCTATTCTTGTGTATGCATATTTAGGTCCCTTGGAAGCTTGGAAATCATTGTATATCAAGTTGCAAAGTTTTTAAAGTCCTCTCTTCATTCAACACGTCAAAGAATCAACAGAATCTCATTTTCAGGACCGTAAATCAGAGTTTCGAAAGCGAACACCTATAAAACATTAAAGTGCAAATCAGAAACTCCAGAAGGCACTTTTGGAAATTCAAAAATTCAAAACTAGACTCATTAGCCATGGGTGGCGAATGAGTCCCATTTCTAGGTAAGTTTTATGTTTTCTACATTTTGTGACACCCTTTTCACAGAAACAGATTCCTACTCAGTTTATCAAAACTGGGACTTATTTGCCCAAAATGGTGAATGAGTCCCTCTATGCCTAAAAAACATCATCAACAACATTTAAAAAGAAACTTCCAGTCTTCTTCAACATTCCAGGTGCACATCTTTAGTCTGATTCTTTTCTATTTCAATTTTCCATTCATTTGTACATGATTTTGCATTACACAATGTGTTTTCAAATCTATTATTTTCCTTTAGTTTTTATTCATTAGCCAATCAATCCTACTAGTTTCTTTCATTAAAATATTGCATCTAGAAATTTTGTATCCTTTTTCAATCCATATCACACTAATCTTTGAATGTAAACATAAGCGTTTTTTGACCCATCTTTCTCCTTTTAGGTGAAAAACCCTAGAAGTGTTAGAAAGAAAGTAGGTCCCAAAAATCTATGTTTCACTTTTCAAAAAGAGAAAAGTATTCACATACTTGGTCAAGCTTGAGAGGCTTCAACTCCTTTGATAGAGCACTCAAACTTGGTTCATAAGATTCATAAAATAAATCAATTCATTATGAATTTTCAGGTCCATGACACTCAAGGATTGTAGACAGGGTATCCATAAATCTTGCATAAAGATCATATGATGATTCTCCTTCATGTTTCCTTATGCAAGAAAGGGCTTGAATAGAGACCATAGGATCATAGATGCATGCCTCTTCTTGACAATGTGTTTGGGGCTCTATGTGATCAACATTATGGAATGATGTATAAGCTGAAATAATAGGAGTGTAAGTGTTTTGTCATTCATTTTCAATTTCTGACTTACACCTTTCATTAACATTTGGTGTCTTAGGGGGAAAAACACTTGTATTCAAGTGAACTTTGAGTATTCCATATTTTTGATTGTTTTCAATGCTCATGGCTATCCCATAGACCTAATGCAAGGTTTTAGGATCCTTATCTCTCAACAGATAGCTCATCTTATTATCAAGAGATCCCAAACAAACATACATCGCTTAGTCTCAAGAACTCAGGAACATCCCTCAATGTTTTAGAAAATCTTAGGTTAAAAGTTGGAACCAACTTGTCCTTTTCTTTCTCAATGCTCATAAATTTATTGAGCACAAAGCTTTCATTGATTATTTCACCAAATTGCTCCATGAACACTACTTTGAACTCATCCCAAGAACAAATAGAGCATGTTGGTAAATCAGAGAACCAATCTCTTGAATATCCTTTTAGAGACGAAACATATAACCTCATAATTACATCCTCATGATCGACTTTATAATATTCCATTAAATTGTTGAATTCTTGTAGATGCTTTCTTGCCAATTCACTCTTTGTACCACTGAATCTTGGTAACTTTTTTGTAATGTCAAAGGGAATAAAAGTTGGGTAACCATTAATACCACTAAAATTGATGGCTCTATGTCTTTTAATGTTGAAATTTCTTTTATTACATGATAGGGGTTGATTGTAAACTATTGTCACATTTGGGTCCACACAGGGATGCATAGATTGATGATACATTTTCTTATACCCTTACAAGCCTTTTCATAGGATGCAATTACATAGGGAAACTCAAACTTCTTTTACAACTTGATGTTAAGCTTTTACAATACAAATTCCTATCTCAACTTGCTTAAGGTCTTCTAAATGGGTTTCTTCAAAAACACTTCATACTTCACTTCACAATAGATACTACAAATCTAGTAATACAGAAGTATGCAAGCCTATCACGACTATTTCCCTTTCTTAGTGCTTAATTTCACCGAATAGGGAATCAAATTTTTACAAGACTTGCAATTATGGTTTTTTAACAGATTTATCTTTCTTTGAAAACCAAAAACTAAGAAATACCTGGATATATTGTAGTTGTTGCAAGTTCTTCTTCTTCAAAATAGTTACCTTTGGCTCTTGATGAAGTCTTTCTCCTTGCTTGACCATAAGAAACTCACCATCAGTCACAAGGTATGCCATGAATGTTTTTGATTCCTCCTTCTTGTCTTCTTCTTCTTGTACCAAGTTAGCTCTCCTATCTCTACCCTTAGCAGCTTGTTCCCATTTAGCACACTTGAAGGAAGTATTCCCTGGTTCATTGCAATTGAAACACCTACCTGTGAATGGTCCTCTACCTTGTCCAAATCTGCCTCCTCCTCTAGGAGTGTATCCTCCTCTTTGATCAGAAAACACCTCCTTACCTTTGTCATTGCTGCCTTGTCCTTGTTCTCTATTACTTCTTCCCCTATTTGAACTACCTCCTCTTCCACCATTTCTTGATCTTTCTTGCTTCCTCTTCACCTTTTCCTCAGCTCTAATGGCCAATTGAAAACATTCTCCTAATGTCCTTGGAAATTGCAAACCAATCTCATCTTGTAGATTGTACCTCAAGCCAATGATATACCTGGCGACTTTCTCATCTTATTCCTCATATCCTCCTCTAATACTAAGCTTGTGAAATTGCTCAGTATAGGACATCACATCCATGTCCTTTTGTCTTAAATTTTGCCTCATCCTCTTCACATGAATTGTGTAATCAGATGGTAGGAATTGTTCCTTGACCAAAATCTTCATCCTAGCCCATGTAGAGACTTTTTCCAATCCCCTACCTATCCTATCATTCTGAAAACTAGTCCACCATGTCAATGTTGTGCCTCTCAACTTAGTTTTGGAAAACTTAACCTTCCTCTCTTCATCCATCTCCTCAAACTCAAAGTAGTTCTATAAGGCATCAAGCCATCCTAACACCTCCTCACTATCCATCTTCCCTTGATAGATAGGATAATCTATGTGACTCTTTCCTCCATGACCTTGTACTGCTTTCAACAATCTCGGTAACCTCCTTTCCTCGGGGTCTTCTATCTCATTTGCTGGTGGTTCTTGATTTTCCCTCACATACTCTTCTTCTTCATCATTGTTTTCTTGGTCTTCTTGTTCTTCTCTCCTCCTACTTCTCTCAAGATTGTTTATCCTTGCTTGCATATTCTCTCTCTCCCTTCTCCATTTCCTTTCTTCCCTTGCTCTGGCCTGCTCTCTTGCTGCTTCTTGTTCTCTTCTTTCCCTTCTCTCCCTTTCCAAGATTTCCTTTAACTCCTCCAACTCTCTTGCCAATTGATTTTTAGGTGCCATTGCTGATTTTTCAATCCCTAAAGGACCTACTCACTGCTTTGATACCACTCTGATGCAGAGGGTATGGGAACTTTAGGAAAACAACAATGATTTCAAGGATTTCAAAGATGCACTCACAAACCTCTTCTAGAAACCCCTGTGGAAACAATGCCTAAATGGCTCGCTTATGACACAATTCCTTCTCCTATGAACCCAAACCCTGGGAATGCTCTTAAGGGGCACAACTACACTTGTCTTGAATGACTACAAAGCCCCAACCCTTTGTCTTAGACAAAACTTACTTTTGCACTTTGACTAGGCTTCTAGCCCAACTAGGCCTCCAGCGGTGAATTCTTGAACTTCCACTCAATGTTCCCAAAGGGCCCTCGAAACTAATAATTGAACCAGATGTGGTTTGTGATTATCCATAACATACTAGATTCTTGATGGCACTTGTTTTGGAGCACAACAATCAAAATCTGTTGTTTCCTCCAATTTAGGGCCTAATTAGCCCTCTTTTTCAAAGCAACCCCTCTCTAAACTCAACCCCTGACGATGAAACTTTCAACAGTCCCTTAAAATGTTCCCAAACCAAGGATTTTCAAACTTTTAGTCTTCTATGACACCCTTAATATGCTCAAACACAAAACCCTCCATAAATTGCCTTAAAACTAGGGCTTTTTAGTTACCCACCTCCCAAACACTTCTAGAACCCCCTCTTTGACTTTTCACCATTAGATCAACATAATAAATCAATTCAAACTCAAAAAACTACCCCTTATTAAGGCAGATCTCCTGCTACTATACCTTAGCCCCCATTTTCATGCACTTTTCCCTTTGACAACTCGGTGTACACCTTGATATTCTTCCTTCCTGCACATTAGTTTGTTAGGTTTGTATTATACATGTTAGAAGTGATCCATTTCAAAGGCTACATCATCATTATACCTTGAAATGGATCAATCATCCATAAAAATCCTCAAAATCAATGAAAATCTGCACTTTCTTGAGGACAGTCAGTTATAAAATACAAAAATTGATTGTTGTTGCTTATCAAAGCATAAAAAGGCCTTAAAACATGTAAATACAGGTTCCTAAAGCATCCAACTAGACATATCTTCAAAGGAAATCAATTTTTCATCAAATGAACACAAGAAAAATGCAAGAAATTGTTGTTTTTTTGCTTTTTCCTGTAGCAGTCCGTACAAAATCCATACCAGCAACCCAACCCCCATAAAAATGACTTCTATGGCTTTGAATAACCTTTCCCCAACTTATCAAACCTTTTTGGATTGATTAGTTTACATTAAAGTGATTAAAACATCAAAAAACTACTTTCCCGCCCAATGTTGGAATTCAAAAATTTGAAATTCCAATTTACAATTTGTTAAACTCTACTATCCAAAAACTATTGGATCCTTACTATCCAATATTATTTGACACAATTAAATCATAATAAACCTATCTAACCTCCTAGAACATTATTTTTCCATTTACAAAGCATTTTAGTCCTAGGGTCCTTATCAGGACCCTTAGGACTTTTGATCTTCCAATTACTCTCATCCATGCCAAATGCCATTATAGGCTTCAAGACATCATAATTGATGCTTTGGAATGATGGAAAAACCTTCATGTCTCCTGCACTCTC
Source organism: Sequoia sempervirens (assembly GCA_007258455.2). Classification (NCBI taxonomy): domain Eukaryota; kingdom Viridiplantae; phylum Streptophyta; class Pinopsida; order Cupressales; family Cupressaceae; genus Sequoia; species Sequoia sempervirens. The sequence goes on along the minus strand of VDFB02379711.1, from coordinate 150,564,580 downwards.
CTGAATCTTCAACTGACTCCTAATGTGCTTGGGGTGCTCCTGCACCATTCTCCCCAAGAAAGAAAAGTTTCTTGCCCCAAGAAGCATCCAAATTGCTACCACCAAAAGACCCCTTGCTCTCAAATGTTTTCATCTTCAAATGATAGGGCATGTAATCTCCCAAAGTCACTGTCTTCCTCTTTTTCCAATCTGCACTCATGTCATTCATCATGTGAGAACCAAAACAATGATTTGTTTGTCCTCTTTCTTGTTTGAACTCAATCTGTCTTTGTGCCCTGTTTCTGCCTCTATGCCACTGATTCATTTGTGAAATAACACCATCTCCATTAACCTCAACAACAGGGCATTCAATATTCCCTTCCTTAATACTTTCCAAGTCCCATAGGTTCTGATTTTTAGGACTGTGTGCTTCATATCTCTGCTGCAGCTCATCATTCCTCTTCCAACCAGTATCTTCCCCTGTCTTACCTATATTACCCTGCTTATTCACCTGCAAACTCTTCTCAAAAAAAATCACAAAACTATCATTAGACTACTCCAAAGGCAAAGGCACTAACTTGTATCTATTATCTCCTTTGTGAACCAAATATGTGTTATGAAATCCATCATGCACTATCCTTCTAGTATACTGCCATGGTCTCCCTAAAATGATATGACCACAAGTCATTGGAATGACATCACAAAGCACCTTGTCCTAATATGATCCAATTGAGAAATCTACATAAGCCCTCTTACAAATCTCTACATGTTGCCCTTGAGTTACCCAAGTGGCCTTGTAGGGAGTAGGATGATCAAATGTTTCAATACCCAACTTGGTTATTGTTAAAATAAAGATTCAAACAGCTCCCTTCGGGTCCCTTTTGCAAATGTTCGTGTGCTGGCCTATGCATCGCCAGGTTTATTCGGTTCTCCGACAGGTTTTGATCTTTCCCTTTGCGCATTTCTCACTTCGCAACTTCGGCTATCAGCTCCCCTTTCAGGCCCCGAAATGCTGCGTTGGGCGTCCACGTGTCTCGCCTACGGAAATTTTTGTTTTCTGTTGCTTTGTATTCTGTTCGGGTTGCGAAAGCCTTCCACAAAAGCCAGTGTTCCTAAGATTGTCAGAGGGGCCCACATCCTGGTATGTGGCGGCATATCGCAGACTTTTCTTATAGAGATAAAATAAGCAGCTGCGGGCTGCGAAATGCTTCTGCGGCCTTCTTTATTTTTGGCGGGCCCTACCTTCTGCCAGGTGGCGACCTTTTGCAGCGTTTCCAACACAGCAGGGAGCTAAACACAGCGGGCTGCGAAACGCTGCCAAGCGTCTTTCGGACCTAGTTCGGGTGGCTCTCTCCCCACTTTAGGAAAGACCTCCCCTTGGACACATGTTGCTTCTTCGCAGTCTCTCAGCAGCAGTAGGAGGAATTCTCATTCGGGCCGTGACAGGCTGCCACGTGCCTTATACTGATCATTGAAGCAGGCGATTGGCTAGCTGAGCAATATATTGTTATCAAGTGCTGCTCGTCTTGCTTTTCCGAAGCGGTGGATGGCGCTTGTCGCCTCGAAGCTTGGCTGGGGCCCCTGCCATCATTACAAAGGGCGCGCCTGCACATGAATATCCAGATGTCGCGTTGTAACTCGTTGCCATTGTAATGGCATGGGAAATCTTTTGATTCTGGCATCATTGCAGGGGATTGGGAGATCTTTTCTGTTACAGCGTTCCAAAGCGGTGGGAGTTTTCCTCTCTAGCTATATATACTCTCTCCGTCAACGAGAGAGGGGTCGAAAATTCCAAGGGAAAAAGGTCCAACGATAGATTGATCCAAGAGTTTTAAGAAAAAGGATACTGGTTATAGCAAGAGACACCAGGCCTCTCTTATATGTTTTATGTGCAAGAAACTTTCAGACTGTGCCAACTGTTCGGCCTTTCTGTTTTTCATGTATTGATTAAACTATAAACTGTGCTTTTATTGTCTTAAGCATTTCATTTAACAGAACTTCTATATATTGAATGCAAGCTTGCTTATCTAAATCATGTCTAAATGACTCTTCTTGATGGTAAGGATGCATGCGATACTATTTTATGTCAATAAATGAATTGTTTACGCTATACCTTTAAGTCTGACGTTTTAGAATGTAATAACACCATTCAGGCCCCTAAATCTATGATTTATCGTGCCCATCAGCATATTTTGGCGCATCGCCTTAGATTAGACTTTGCTTCATCATATCCGTTTCCTTTTCCCTTTTCAAAAACCATTATAGAAGAAGCCGACTTCTTTAAAATCTGGAGGTCACTTAGTTTGGCGCAAAGGGGTCCCCCTTGAACTGAGTTTCCCATAAGGCACTGTTACTTCGCCAAGTTTTGGCGTCAACAGTTTGTCCTTTTTTCTGGCAGGCCCAGTGGGACCCAAACTAATGAAATTGTCTTATAAAGGGGTGTATGAGCCATTGGTCTGTAACTAGATCCCAGACTGCAAATAATCCAGGTTTACTAGTACCTCCATTAGGGACAGTTCAGGCCGCAAATCAGTTAGTAACCGTTCCATTCCCACCACCCTTTCCTCTCACCATGTTGCCGGCCGCGAATAGAAACTATGTAGCATGGGATGCTAGAAGTCCCCTGGTAGCTTCGGTAGCGCCTGCTGTTTGGGGCACTATCCCGGTTTCGGCACTGAAAGCTCTTCCCAAATTTGCCAGGGACAACACAAAAACACCGGCAGAACATTTGCAGGATGTAGCGGATGTATGTCTGGTACACGGTATCACAGCGCAGAATGTAGCCTTGAGGCTCCTGCTGCGTCCTTTAAAGGCAAAGCTCTAGATTGGTACCGAACACTGACTCCTAATACCATTCGCACTTGGGATGACCTCGGAGATCCATTCTATGAAAGGTTTTCAAATGATGAAGATCGTTCTTCGTTATATTACTAGTTATCCATCATCAAACGAGCGCCCCAGGAGGCTCTGACGGACTTCAACGCCTGATTTCATTCAAGTTGGCGGAGGATTCCTGTAACTATCTACCCGACTCCAGAACTGGCGTTCATGTTTTATCTGAAGTCCATTAACCCCGACATTTCTATGATGATCAAGTCTTTGGGAGGAGCCACTTTACCAGATGCATATGCCACCGCTATCAAAGCGGAGAATCACTTGATAGATTGCAGGAAATTACCTCCTCGACCTGTTGTGCCGATATTTCCTGAGATATCAAACGCAGCATAAGAGGTTGCGTCGACCAGTGCGCCAGCGACTCCCCAGTCAGCTTACTCATATGCAGCCCCTCCCGAAAACTTGGCTTCCACATCGGGTCCTCCCAAGAATGAAATGGGCGACCTCAAGGAGATGTTGCGGACTATGGCAAACGATATAACAACTCTCAAGCGGAACCAAGCAATGCCTCCACGGCCTGCATATCAAAACTATCAAGGTGGGCGGCCTACCTATCAGCAAAATCAATATCAGAATGCGCCTCGCACTAATTCACCAGCGGCGGCTACAAACCAAATGGTTTCGGTGCCTACGCTGCTGGCAGGTGTGTCACCAAGCTCTAGTAGAGAATTAACCGTGGGACAAAACAATCTTATTGATGACATCAATCCATGGTGCTTCCCTTGCAACGATGTGCATATGCCCCGAAATTATCCGCGTGGCAACTTACAACAAAGGGTAGTAGAGCAATGTAGTCAAGGTATTGCGACAGAGAATAGAGAGTACATATATGCCTCGGTAATGGAGAATGCGGTCCTTACCGCGCAAATGCAGGGAATGTCCTTAGAGCAAGAGTCCGATATTGAACCTGATCATGCGCTCTTCTCATGGATGGAGGATGAAGAAATGGTGTTTGCAAATGACACGTCCACAGCCAAAACGCCGCGGGTACAATCTGACTATAACACACGCTCAAAGAGGAGATTCACCGGTGAGCCCGTTGTTTCACTTTCGGACAACCCGCAATGCAAAGACGTTTCTAATCAAATTTCTGGCGCTTCGACCGTCTCTTTGTCTTCTCAACCGCGGAAGGAAATTATTATAACAAGAGCAAAGGAGCAGAAATCTCTGAGCTCCTCACCTTTTAATGTGGTGGAACTGTTGAAGAAATCATCCGCTAATGTGTCTTTATGGGACATTCTAGCTATCCCGGAACAGAAAACTATGCTACAAAAGGTGCTTCAACAAGAGATCAACTCAGCACCAACAGAGTCGTCTGCCAATACGGAGTTGGTTTATCAAATTCCACCAGCTAAGGTTCTTACAGACAAAGCGAAGGAATCCCATACGCATGGCGGAGGTAGGCCAAAACCTCAACCCTTCTTCTTGACCCTCATTGTAGGGGAGAAGCTATTACACAACGCTATGATTGATTCTAGCGCTAGTACGACGGTTATGCCGAAACTGATAGCCGAAGCCCTGGGACTCAGCTACCAGCCTATGAAGAAAGGGGTGATGCAGCTGGATGGAAATAAAGTTGATACTGTGGGTGTCATCAAAGCGCTTCCGTTAACACTATTTGCCTTCCCAAGTATCACGGTCCCCCAAGATACAGTGATCATAGATGTTCCTCCTATGTTCGGTCTCTGTCTATCCTGAGAATTTACTTCAAAGGTGGGTGGATATTTGTCTTTAGATTGGTCACATCTAATACTTAGGACCAAGCATGGTGCAAAAATGAAGATAGAATCAGAGGCTCTACATTCTGAACATGTGGCGGATGAGGCCCTGATTAATTTTAAGGCTGCACATACCTCCATCACCAAACAGGACATGTACAATGTCGAACTGCTAGAGGAGGAGAAGGTGAGAGGAGATAGAAATGATGAGGAAGATGCTCTAATGAGTGCACACATGAATAATGATCCTTTCAGGAATTATCATGCTACTGGATTAGGCACATATGTAATTTATGATGAAGACCAAGTTCTTCTGAAGGTCGCCAAAGAATCCTACGATGACCAAGCAAATGAGCTGTGGACATTGTATTTTAACGGAGCAAGGAGCAAAGTTGGAGCTGGAGTAGAGATATGTCTAATATCCCCACAGAATGAAAAGTTGTTGAGGTCTTTCCGATTCCAATTCACCTGTTCAAATAACGAGGCTGAATATGAAGGGTTAGTCCAAGGCCTAAGCCTAGCGGAACGAATGGGTATCAAGCAATTGATTGTGTTCGGAGATTCAGAACTGGTAGTTAATCAGGTCTGAGGAATCTCAGCAGCAAAGAATATCTACATGAGATCCTATCGGCATCGAATCTGGGACCTTGTAGAAAGTTTTGAAGCTTTCAACATCCTAACCGTCCCCCGAACGCAGAATGGCGATGCAGATCGCATGGCGGTGATCGGTGCCCAGTTTGATCCTGTTTCTGACCTGCTTCGGAACAAATATTCAGTGCGAGTGCTTGTTCGACCAGCAATCCCCGACAATGACCAGAGTTGGCAAGTCTTTGAGAGCGATGAACACATCGCCTCGTTTATTCAGCACTCAGGGGAATTTGTTGATCAACTTCAACCAAAGATCGCCGAGGCCTACGAAGGACAAACTATGCAGCTAAAGTCAAATAAGCTTCTGAAAGGATTGGTTACTCTCGAAAAAAAATTTGATTGTAGTCACGCCCAAAATGATAAGCAGAAATTCGTGGTGGAAAAAAGTGATTATGAAAACCTTCGGGTTTCCAATGACAGGAACCTTCGGGTCGGAAAAGATGTCTCACAGCAAGATAGAGAAAGGCTTATCAGTTTCTGTGGGAAATATAGAGTAGTGGCCTAGTCCTACGATGATCTGGAAGGTTATGATCCTGGCATCATTCAACATACTATTGAGCTAACAGAAGGTGCGAAACCAGTCCGACAGAAACAGCGGCCGGTCAACCCTAAAATTGAAGCCTTGATGGCACAAGAGCTAACCAAGCTCATTGAGTCACGTATTGTCTTCCCAATCAAACATAGTACTTGGGTATCAAATCTGGTACCAGTCCGAAAGAAGAATGGTAATATCCGCTTATGCGTGGATTTTCGAGACCTAAACAGAGCATCTCTGAAAGACCACTATCCATTGCCTTCTATGGAGTCGATCCTCCAAACTGTCGCAGGATTGGAAATGTTCTCTCTGTTGGATGGCTTCTCTGGCTATAACCAGATTCAAGTTAAAGAAGAAGATCAGCACAAGACTACATTCACTATGAAGTGGGGAACATTTGCATATGCTAAAATGCCTTTTGGTTTATCCAATGCAAGGGCAACTTTCCAGCGAGCTATGGATGTCGCATTTAGTGAAATGATCAATAAGTTTATCCTAATCTATTTGGATGACCTTACTATGTTCTCTAAATCTAAAGATGATCATTTCGATCATTTGGAGTTAGTTTTTCAAAAGTGTCAGGAGTTTGGGATTTCCTTAAATCCAAAGAAATGTGTGTTCAGAGTACCCCAGGGTAAGCTGTTAGGGCATGTTGTGTCTAAAGAAGGTATTTCAATTGACCCTGAAAGAGTGAGGGCTATCAAGGAGCTTCCCCTTTCAGTAAATAAGAAAGGTGTCCATTCTTTCCTCGGCAAGGTAAATTTCGTCAGTAAATTTATTTCCGATTTTGCAGGAATGATTAGGCCAATCACCCTAATGCTGAAAAAGGATCAAATTTTCAAGTGGACAACGGAGGCTTGGGAGGCATTTAAGAAGGTCAAAGAAGCGATCTCCGCAGCCTCGGTGTTAATTAATCCCGATCAGTACAAAGATTTTATAATGTATGCCTTCAGTAGCAAGTCCAGTATCGCTACTGTTGTGACTCAAAAGGATAGAGAAGGAAAGGGAGAGCATCCAGTTGCGTTCTATTCCCAAACCCTAAAGGAATATGAGGCGAATTATAACTTCGTTGAAAGACAGGCTTTCGCAATAGTAAAGGGACTTAAAAAGTTCTGCCATCTAATTTCCTGTAACAAAGTTCTGGTATATGTCGCACATTCTAGTGTGCGGGAATATATCATGGAGGGAGAGATCACAGAAAAAAGGGCTAATTGGATCACCAAGATCCTGGAGTATGACATCGAGGTCAGGCCTACCAAGACTATTAAAGGCAGAGGACTGTGTGAGTATATGGCACAGGACGAGGAGGTACCTGCCAAAGAGGAACAATCAGAGCTCGTCCTGATAAATGGATCTGGATTGGATGACGATTGGCTGACAAATAGAATGAACTTCATGCAAACTGGAAGGTATCTGCCAGGTCTCTCTTCCCAAAAAAGGAGGTATTACCAGCTGCAGAATTGCGGATATACGCTGATAGAAGGAATTCTTTTCAAAAGAAATTTCAATGGTGTGCTCCTGCGATGTGTTACTTCAGGGGAGGTGCAGAAGATTCTCGACGCTTTTCACAATAGCGACGAAGGTGGGCATTTCTCCGCTAAAACTACTGCCATTAAGGTCCTGCGAGCTGGATATTACTGGCCTACACTCTTCAATGATTCCTACTCTCTGGTAAGGGCTTGTAAAAAATGTCAGTTCTTCTCTGACAGAAGGAAGAACTCAGCGATGCCCCTCAAACCTATCGTGGCGGATGAACCATTTGCGCAATGGGGTCTGGACTTTATCGGAATGATCAACCCAGTTTCTAGTGCCGGAAATAGGTGGATATTAACAGCTACAGACTACTTTACAAGGTGGGCAGAAGCTGTTCCCCTTAAGGAGGCAACAGAAACAGAGATTGTAGATTTTCTCGAAACACTAGTGACAAGGTTCGGCCCTCCGAAGACAATCATTTCGAACAACGCCAGAGTATTTGTAGGTACAAAGGTATGTCACTTTGCATTAAAAAATGGCATATTCCTTAAAACATCATCAAACTATTATCCATAGGGAAATGGCCTAGCCGAGTCGACAAATAAAAGTTTGGTCCGACTCCTAAAAAAGATTGGCTCAGAACACCAGAGGGAATGGCATAAAAATCTCCGAAAAGCGCTCTGGGCCAACCGCATAACTCCTAAACAAGTCCTCAAGACTTCGCCCTATGAGCTAGTATATAAGAAAGAGGCGCTGTTACCTATCTCTATGAAGATCCCGGCGATACAGTTATTGAAATCTCTTGAGATAGAACAAAATGATGCCATGGAGGTTCGGCTTGCCGAACTACTAGAAGTACAAGAAAAAAGGGAGAACTCCCTAATAGCAATGACAAGCTGTCAACAGGTGGTCAAACGGTGGTTTGACAAGAAGGCTTCTGACCAGGGCCTAAAAAATGGAGACTTAGTGCTAAAATATGACAGCAGGGCTACAAAGCCAGGTCAACACGGTAAGTTTGACAGCCTATGGGAGGGACCCTTCAAAATCATTTGGTGCATGCAACACAATGCTTTTGAGCTAGAAAATATGGAACAAGAGCCGCTAGGAATCCCGGTTAATGGGATTCACCTTAAATTGTTCCATTAAGCATTAAGCCCTACCTTGTACAGTTATAAATAACGCTTTTTTTTTCCTTTCATGTTTTTGGCCCGTTCTTTTGCTAAATTTGCGGTCTTTCTACACATTTGCTCATCAAAGGTGGCAGATAAAACACCAGGGATGATTTACACAAAATGCACTCATACATGGAGAAAAAACATACAAGATTTGCAAACCCAGAAAATTGAACACAGAAGCAAACAAGAGCATAGATTTCACTTAAAAAGAAAAGTATATATTTATATATATATGTTCCTAGTTACAAAATGGCATGGATGTCGATTTTCAAAATATACAAGTATCAGAGTATATATATATGATGGCCTTTTATCAGGCTTATCTGGAATAGGTGAGTTATATCATCAAGTAGCAAGACAAGGGGGTCATCTATCCACAGAAATGGCTGGCAGCAACCGACGCATTTACCGTAGCGTCCGCTTCTTCCTCGTCCACGGGCTCCTTGGCAGCACTGACAGCATCATTCAACACAACCGTCGTCGGTGGTGGATACACCAGGTCCCTGAAGTCAGTATACCATTCTACATCGTAGAAGGGTATCACGTTGTAGCTCCTGAATAGGAAGTGTAGGGCTTGAGTAACCCTTTGCTGGTGCTGGCCACGGGTCTGCAGGCGGAATCCGCTCAGGAATGGCAGCCAAACGACAACAACTTCTTATTCGATAAAGCGACGCAGGTCGCTGGCTATTGGCAGGCCTATCCCGTACACAGCATGTGTAACAACCTCGCCGAGCCCATTCAGGTACTTCTTCGGGAAGATTTCTTTGACCAGCTTCAAGATAAGCGGTCGGGGAACACAAATGTCCAGTATGGACGCTACAAAGTGCGAGCACAGGTCTGTGTTCACCCGATACTTATCTTCATATTCAACGTAGTCCTTGCCTAGAACCCACTTAATGGCTACTAGAACCAGTGAGTGCTTGTTCTTCATCATTCTTTTGAGCCTTCTAGTGGAGATCTCACCTACAAATGCCGTCTGTGATTTGAACGAGGTTAGGCGAATAGGGGTATCCATCTCTCCTAACACTATCCCTAAGTCTGCTAAGTAATGCCGAAATCTGCTCACTACCTAACCTATGAAAAGACTTGCTTATCAATCTTCTACTGGCCTATCACTTCTTAAACGCTAAGTATGTTTGCTTGCTATCTACTAGCCTATTTATAGAAAAGTTGATAGGACATATGCCAATCTGCCTGTAAAAAACGTGATGTATACTGGCTGCAATCTCGAAGGCCGAGTCTGTGTTTGCTCACATTTTTGGCCGATACATGCACGATAGCACGGCTCAAAGCGTGCTTAATTAAATGAAGTTAATTAATTAAGTTTTAAAAAGGTGGCACTTGTTGGTGAAGGGACGTATGGCCGTATGCTATGGTGTCAAATCTCAAACGCATCCCAGAGCCCAAGACGATACTCGTATCTCTTCAGGCCGTGATCGTTTGCTTGGCGTAATCATTCTGGCCAGGATATTAATTACCGGTACATGCTAACGCAAGAGGAGAGGGCCAGTTGCAAGCTTAATTTCCAAGGAGATCAGGGCATATCATAGGATCACCCCAATATGATGATGAAATCCGGCCGCCTCGGAATAGCAATCAATTCATCTAGCACGAGTTGCCAGATTACCGGTACATGCCGAATTAAATGCAAAAGGCTTGCTTTCGCCTACAACCTTAGGAAGTTGCTATTATTGCATGAAACAACTTGGTATTTCAAAGTCTTTTTGCAACGCAGGGAAGGTGCAAAGTGTTTTCTGTCTGTATATCCAGTGCAAGCGTTTTCGCAGGCTAGGAAGCTTGCAAGTTCTGCAGCAAAAGAAAAATGTCAGAATCTTCAGCTCAACCGGTGCAGGAGGAGATTAGCCAGGAACTGTATACGGCCATTCATTCTTCGGATGAGGTATATGTGTACGATGATGTAGCATATGCCACTCCTGGTATACCCGCGAAGACGAGAAGAGCCAACACAGAGGAGCTAGAAAAACCTAAGGAATGGAGTAGCCCGAAAAAGGTTAGAGAAAAGTGGGTTAATATCTATGACCCGAAGCTTGCCAAGAACCCTAAATCTCTCAGGGAGGCCGCTTGTGCAAGGTTATCGGCACCAAGGGCAGACCAAGCCACGACAAGTAGAGTCTGGCTTAGCGGCCTCCCATAATATATGGTCCCGTTGGTGCACTATTGCCCGGAGATGGTCGACGCGGCTTTTTAGCGCTATAATCCACATACCCATTGCATTGAAGGTCGCAATATAAGGGTTCAGATCAGCCCAGAAGCCATCTGACATATGTTATGTATCCCTGACCCAAGTAGAAGAAAAGAGAATATCGAGCATTTCTGCCCAAGCAAGGGGGAAAAAATATGGAAAAGGATGAAAATTGGCTCCGATTTCTTATTAGAAGAGACTAATAAGAAAGGTGTTGCGTCCGCTAAGGCACCGAGTATCCCAGTATCACGTGGTTCATTCCGCGATGATCTCCACGACCCCATATCTATGCTGGCATTTGTTTGCGGCCAAGATTCCGATGAGAAGATCAAGGCTTTTCAGCTGGGCCCCGCAATGCAGTTTTGCAAGCAACATGAGCTTTTCTGGTATGATTTTGCTCAGTTCATGGTTGAAGAAATGATATAGCAAATAGAGAATTATCAGGCAGAAAAGAAATTTAAATTTCTTTCCTACCTGGTCCACATGTTCCTGCATCAGAATCCGGATTTCTTCGCCCGATTCCTTCCGCTATCAATTTTTGATGAGCAGAACAAAAGAAAGTCGGTGTCTACATGGACACCTTTTCTTTCCACATCATATGACTATTATGCCTTCGCGGACTATTTCATAGCCCTGGTTTTCAATGATTTGATCGGAGAAGGTGATATTGTCCGGCTTAATACTGAGCAAACTGAATTTCTGCAAAGCTACACCCCTGCCTGTGACTGGTTCTTAGGCAAGGATTTCACAATCCTTCGAATGCGGGGTTTTATTAGTAATTCTTTCCTGCTCCCGGCTTGCGTCACCGATAGAGTGCTCGTGTTGGAGGTTTTCCGACAGGTGTGTATCATCGATTTCATGTTCTGTAGCTGTGAAAGTGTCAAGAGGAAGGGATTCTTCACTTGCCCGAACAGTTTCAAGTCGGTAATGCTGGTTAAAAAACAAGCACACAAGTTGCTAGGGGAGAAGCTAGCATAGCTAGGGTTGGTACTGGTAAATGATAAATGGGATTACAACCCTTTCAACAACCTGCCAGAGCCACATATGAAGGTTACCCATGTTCCCCGACCATACTGGGAGAAGTGGCGTAATAAGCAGACTGATAAAGATGAAGATTTTGTTGAATTAGCACAAATCCCTACGCAAAACACTAGAGGCCCATAGCACAAGTTTTACTTTCTAGTGGCCGTGGCCAGGGACAACCTTCCGATAGAGTGCACCATGTATAACAAGTTGAAGGTGGGCGAGGAATGGAGTGATGAAAAAATAAAGGCTTTCTGGAAATATCGCCAAGAACTAGCGCAGTTGAAGGCTCCTTATAATCAGGTAAAGGATGACCAAGAATTTGAAAGATGGTGGGATGAAGGTCATCCCAGCCCGATCTCTAGCGTTGATAGGAGCGAGGAAGCGGAGAGATCCGAGGAGCAGGAAGAAGAAACAGCGGTATCATCCTCTTCTGCGCAAGGAGGCAATTTCTCCGAGCATGTCGCCTATGTGGGCACTAATGTGCGCTTTAATATATCAAAAGGCTCGCTTACACGCACATGGGCCGCTAAACCGGTCAGGCTAACGCCCCAGCAGAATGATCCGACTGCGAGGTTAGTAAGTGTCCGCCTGCGAAAAGGCAGCGCACGGAAAGTGTTATCGGGACAGTTTCACATGAACCTGCCGGAGGAGATGTCCCCGCTGCTAGTCAAATGCCAGAGTTTACAGGCGAGTCACGAACGATCCTGGAGCCACCGCCGACCAGTCAACAAGTACATTTCGCTCCTTCCTCTTACATCTCAATCTTTCGTATCTTCCCCTCTGTCAGCCACTCTTCCCGTTGGTCCGAGGCCTCCACCCTCTGCTTCTGGTCCAGCTTATTCAGCTGGATTTGCCCAGTATTCGCAGGCCCAACCGTTTATAATTACTCCTCCGAGCATTCTTACGCCTTCTGCTGCCGCTCAGACTTTCCTCACCTCGCTTTCAAAAAATGTTCCCCCTGTCGTCCCTCACTCTTTTTCCGCCATGCTCACTGATCCGTTTCCATTACAACAAGTCGATACCCAATCAACAACTATTCTCCCCGGGCCAATGAGCCTTACGACTGAATCTCCAATTCAGCTGCTACAAATGTCTAGCCCCGCTGATAGCTCTCAAGCCAACCTATGGAACGTACCGCACTTTTCTCCACAAACGGTCACTCTCTACAAGAAGCAGATGCGTGCGCCTATGAAAATTACCTACCCCTATGCTCTGCCTCGGGTGTACCTTTCGCAGGTGGGCTAGTTTCATCACCAGCTGAGTTCATAGCATAGATAGATTGTGGAAAGGAAGCGCGTGCAAATAGAATGAGGTGACGCAAGGCGAAGGATGACAATGCCCCCGCCGAACCGAGAGTACAGGCTTCGTATGATGAGGCCCGGCAAGAATTAAAATTTGCAACTATGTACCCAAGGATAAACAAGCCTCAGGGAGAAATGCAACCCGAGGACTATGAAATCTATGCTGTCGGGCTTGACATGAAGGTAGCCCGGCCACAAGATAAACTCGAAATCATGGAGGAGACACAATGGGTGGTTACTTCCAACTTCCTAAAAACCGGTCGCCAGTTAAAGAAGAAGGACGAGCAGCTCAGGACAGCCAAGGAAAGGGTGAGCTTTCTAGAGGCAAAAGAAAAATCCTTAGAAGCAGATATCGCTCGAATGACTGAGAGGGCGCTAACAGCAAAAAATGAGAAAAACAGACTTCAGGACGAAATTGCGAAGACCCAGGTTCTTGACCCTGGCCTAGTAAAAGAATTGCAGAGTCAAAACCTAGCAGCGCAGTAGAACCTGCGGTCGATGGAGGAGGAGCTTGAACGCTTCTGCCTTGAATACAGTTAGAAAATGGCAGAAAAGGGTGAGGAGTTGGAGCACCTACAAGAGCAGTATCAGCAAAGGGTACGGGAGAAAGAGACCGAGTTCAAAAGCCTGAAGATTAAGCTAGAAGAAGAGCTCTGAGAGACGAAGACTAAGCTAGAAGAAGAGCTCCGAGAGACAAAGGCTTCTTTGGAAGAGAAATCGGCTAACCACTCGCGAGCTGAACAAACTTGGAATAAAGAAATGAACAGCTATGTGGAGCAGTTGGCGTCTGAGAAAAAGAAGAAGGCTGAATTGGCCGAGGCCCTTATTTCAAGGGAAATGGAAATTTCTTCGCTTAAAGCCTCTGGGTTACCTACCCCTGTCCAACCTGATGTCATTCTGCTAGTTAGGCAATTATACATTTCTCACTGGGAGAAGGTCAAGACCTTCTGTCTAACTCTGCAGCCTACTCTCTGATTCATAGACAAGGCATCAAGACTCAATCAGGAGGCCCATGGCACAATAGAGCAGTTCCCGCGTTTCATTCTGGAAAAAGTTCCTGAGGCAAGGGACTTGCTAAATAAGCTATACTCTATCACGAATGAAATTCTTGCTGAGGCGGGCATCGAGGATCGGGACATTGCTGCTCAAGTTGCCAATAAATTCATCCATTGTCATTCCACTTTCCAGCGCACTGAGGCAGCGGCGGCTTTTCTGAGCAAGGCTCTTGATGGCATACGGAGAGGTTTTTTTGAGTTAAGCAAGCTGGAATTGCCATCCCCCTTTCTTGAGGATGGCTCCATTATCACAACTACACAGATTGCGGAGGCTATTGAACAGAAAGAGAACGACCCGGAAGCATTCAGGGAATTCAACACCCCCCAACGGCAGCCGACATTGAGGCAATCATTCATCCACTCTCTCAGCTGCTTTTCCATATCCAAACAGGCGTCAGCCTACCTGAGGTGCTGCCTCACAAGGAAGCTATTGATCTTCGCGGGGCACAAGAGAATTTGTGCAGCATGGCAAAGCCGTCTGAAAGTGAATGGTCACCTTTGCAGGCTGTACTTTCCAAACTTTGATACCATTCGCCCAATGGATAAGGCTCTGTTCTACAGAACCAGAGAGTTTTTTGGTTCTCCGTTCCTTATCTGAAACGCCCCTGATAAGTCACCAAAAGCTGTTAAAATAAAGATTCAAACAGCTCGCTTCGGGTCCCTTTTGCAAATGTTTGTGTGCTGGCCTATGCATCGCCAGGTTTATTCGGTTGTCCGACAGGTTTTGATCTTTCCCTTTGCACATTTCTCACTTCGCAACTTCGGCTATTGGCTCCCCTTTCGGGCCCCGAAATGCTGCGCTGGGTGTCCACGTGTCTCGCCTACGGAAATTTTTGTTTTCTGTTGCTTTGTATTCTGTTCGGATTGTGAAAGCCTTCCACAAAAGCCAGCATTCCTAAGATTGTCAGAGGGGCCCACATCTTGGTACGTGGCGGCATATCGCAGACTTTTCTTATAGAGATAAAATAAGCAGCTGCGGGCTGCGAAATGCTTCCGCGGCCTTCTTTATTTTTGGCGGGCCCTACCTTCTACCAGGTGGCGACCTTTCGCAGCCTTTCCAACACAGCAGGGAGCTAAACACAGCGGGCTGCGAAACGCTGCCAAGCATCTTTCGGACCCGGTTTAGGCGGCTCTCTCCCCACTTTAGGAAAGACCTCCCCTTGGACACGTGTCGCTTCTTCGCAGTCTCTCAACAGCAGTAGGAGGAATTCTCATTCGGGCCGCGACGGGCTGCCACGTGCCTTATACTGATCATTGAAGCAGGCGAACGGCTAGCTGAGCAATATATTGTTATCAAGTGTTGCTCGTCTTGCTTTTCCAAAGCGGTGGATGGCGCTTGTCGCCTCGAAGCTTGGTTGGGGCCCCTGCCATCATTACAAAGGGCGCGCCTGCACATGAATATCCAGATGTTGCGTTGTAACTCGTTGCCATTGTAACGGCATGGGAAATCTTTTGATTCTGGCATCATTGCAGGGGATTGGGAGATCTTTTCTGTTACAGCGTTCCAAAGCGGTGGGAGTTTTCCTCTCCAGCTATATATACTCTCTCTGTCAACGAGAGAGGGGTCCAAAATTCCAAGGGAAAAAAGGTCCAACGATAAATTGATCCAAGATTTTTAAGAAAAAGGATACTAGTTATAGCAAGAGACACCAGGCCTCTCTTATATGTTTTATGTGCAAGAAACTTTCAGACTATTCCAACTGTTCGGCCTTTCTATTTTTCATGTATTGATTAAACTATAAACTGTGCTTTTATTGTCTTAAGCATTTCATTTAACAGAACTTCTATATATTGAATACAAGCTTGCTTATCTAAATCATGTCTAAATGACTCTTCTTGATGGTAAGGATGCATGCGATACTATTTTATGTCAATAAATGAATTATTTACGCTATACCTTTAAGTCTCTG
Source organism: Sequoia sempervirens (assembly GCA_007258455.2). Classification (NCBI taxonomy): domain Eukaryota; kingdom Viridiplantae; phylum Streptophyta; class Pinopsida; order Cupressales; family Cupressaceae; genus Sequoia; species Sequoia sempervirens. Next base: position 150,548,662 of record VDFB02379711.1, on the reverse strand, counting down.
ACATTTTAGAATGTAATAACACCATTCAGGCCCCTAAATCTATGATTTATCGTGCCCATCAGCATATTTTGGCGCATTGCCTTAGATTAGACTTTGCTTCATCATATCCGTTTCCTTTTCCCTTTTCAAAAACCATTATAGAAGAAGCCGACTTCTTTAAAATCTGGAGGTCACTCAGTTTGGCGCAAAGGGGTCCCCCTTGAACTGAGTTTCCCATAAAGCACTGTTACTTCGCCAAGTTTTGGCGTCAACAGCTATCATATCAACTGAAACTAAATTGTTATGTGACCCTGAATCTATGAGCAATCTGCATATTTTACCATGACTCAAACAATTTGTCTTGAAAATAGTTACCTTTGGCTCTTGATGAAGTCTTTATCCTTGCTTGACCATAAGAAACTCACCATCAGTCATAGGGTCTACCATGAATGTTTTTTATTCCTCCTTCTTGTCTTCTTCTTCTTGTACCAAGTTAGCTCTCCTATCTCTGCCCTTATTAGCTTGCTCCCATTTAGGACACTTGAAGGAAGGATGCCCTGGTTCATTGCAATTGAAACACCTACCTGTGAATGGTCCTCTACCTTGTCCAAATCTGCCTCCTCCTCTAGGAGTGTATCCTCCTCTTTGATCAGAAAACACCTCCTTACCTTTGTCATTGCTGCCTTGTCCTTGTTCTCTATTACGTCTTCCCTTGTTTGAATTACCTCCTCTTCCACCATTTCTTGATCTTTCTTGCTTCCTCTTCACCTTTTCCTCAACTCTAATGGCCAATTGAAAACATTCTCCTAATGTCCTTGGAAATTGCAAACCAATCTCATCTTGTAGATTGTACCTCAATCCATTGATATACTTGGCTACTTTCTCATCTTCTTCCTCATATCCTCCTCTAATACTAAGCTTGTGAAATTACTTAGTATAGGACATCACATCCATGTCCTTTTGTCTTAAATTTTTCCTCATCCTCTTCACATGAATTGTGTAATTAGATGGTAGGAATTGTTCCTTGACCAAACTCTTCATCCTAGCCCATGTAGAGACTTTTTCCAATCCCCTAGCCATCCTATCATTTTGAAAACTAGTCCACCATGTCAATGTTGTGCCTCTCAACTTAGTTTTGGAAAACTTAACCTTCCTCTCTTCATCCATCTCCTCAAACTCAAAGTAGTTCTCTAAGGCATCAAGCCATCCTAACACCTCCTCACTATCCATCTTCCCTTGATAGATGGGAAAATCTATGTGACTCTTTCCTCCATGACCTTGTACTGCTTTCAACAATCTCAATAACCTCCTTTCCTTAGGGTCTTCTATCTCATCTACTGGTGGTTCTTGATTTTCCCTCACATACTCTTCTTCTTCATCATTGTTTTCTTGGTCTTCTTGTTCTTCTCTCCTCCTACTTCTCTCTAGATTGTTTATCCTTGCTTGCATATTCTATCTCTCCCTTCTCCATTTCCTTTCTTCCCTTGCTCTAGCTTGCTCTCTTGCTACTTCTTGTTCTCTTCTTTCCCTTCTCTCCCTTTCCAAGATTTCCTTTAACTCCAACTCTCTTGCCAATTGATTTTTAGGTGCCACTGCTGATTTTTCAATCCCTAAAGGACCTACTCACTTCTTTGATACCACTCTGATGCAGAGGGTATGGGAACTTTAGGAAAACAACAAGGATTTCAAGGATTTCAAAGATGCACTCACAAACCTCTTCTAGAAACCCCTGTCGAAACAATGCCTAAATGGCTCACTTATGACACAATTCCTTCTCCTATGGACCCAAACCCTGGGAATGCTCTTAAGGGGAACAACTACACTTGTCTTGAATGACTACAAAGCCCCAACCCTCTATCTTAGACAAAAATTACTTTTGCACCTTGACTAGGCTTCTAGCCCAACTAGGCCTCCAACGGTGAATCCTTGAACTTCCACTCAATGTTCCCAAAGGACCCTCCAAACTAATGATTGAACAAAATGTGGTTTGTGATGATACATAACATACTAGATTCTTGATGGCACTTGTTTTGGAGCACACCAATCAAAATCTGATGTTTCCTCCAATTTAGTGCCTAATTAGCCCTCTTTTTCAAAGCAACCACTCTCTAAACTCAACCCCTGACTATGAAAATTTCAACAGTCCCTTAAAATGTTCGCAAACCAAAGATTTTCAAACTTTTAGTCTTCTATGACACCCTTAATATGCTCAAACACAAAACCCTCCATAAATTGCCTTAAAACTAGGGCTTTTTAGTTACCCGCCTCCCATACACTTCCAAAATCCCCTCTTTGACTTTTCACCATTAGATCAACATAATAAATCAATTCAAACTCAAAAAATTTCCCCTTATTAAGGAAGATCTCCTGCTACTATACCTTAGCCCCCATTTTCATGCACTTTTCCCTTTGACAACTCGTTGTACACCTTGATATTCTTCCTTCCTACACATTAGTTTGTTAGTTTTGTATTATACATGTTATAAGTGATCCATTTCAAAGGCTACATCATCATTATACCTTGAAATGGATCAATCATCCATAAAAACCCTCAAAATCAATGAAAATTTGCACTTTCTTGAGGACAGTCAGTTATAAAATACAAAGAATTGATTTTTGTTGCTTATTAGAGCATAAAAAGGCCTTAAAACATGTAAATATAGGTTCCTAAAGCATCCAACTAGACATATATTTAGTGGCAATCAATTTTTCATCAAATGAACACAAGAAAAATGTAAGAAATTGTTGTTTTTTTTCTTTTTCCTATAGTAGTCTGTACAAAATCCGTACCAGCAACCCAACCCCCATACAAATGACTTATATGGATTTGAATAACCTTTCCCCAACTTCTCAAACTGTTTTGGATTGATTAGTTTACATTAAAGTGATTAAAACATCAAAAAACTACTTTCCCGCCCAATGTTGGAATTCAAAAATTTGAATTTCCAATTTACAATTTATTGAACTCTACTATCCAAAAACAATTGGATCCTTACTATCCAATATTATTTGACACAATTAAATCATAATAAACTTATCTAACCTCCTAGAACATTATTTTTCCATTTACAAAGCATTTTGGTGCTAGGGTCCTTATCAGGGCCCTTAGGACTTTTGATCTTCCAATTACTCTTATCCATGCCAAATGCCATTATAGGCTTCAAGACATCATAATTGATGCTTTGGAATGATGGAAAAACATTCATGTCTCCTGCACTCTCATGAATATTCAACTGACTCCTAATGAGCTTGGGTGCTCCTGCACCACTAACTAGTGCCTCATCAATTGGAGCAATGGAGTAAAACATGTAAGAATTAGTAATATATATAAACTACTCAATTTAGAGATAGGCAGACTATTAATTGATACTGCTTTGCATTTATGAAAACTCACAATGCTTGAAACACTTACTTCTTATAAATCCTAAGCCATTTCTTACAAATTTTATAACCCTATTCAATAATTTTAATTAACTCCTTGAATTAAAGCTAAAATTAGAGTAATACATTCAAATGGAACATCTGAAGATAAATGATAACACCATTGGTATTTCTCATTCATAACTTGTAAAAAACATACATAGGAGAGTATTGGTTTCTAGACTAATATTTGTTTTGATATCAATAGTTTCTATAAAACTCATTTAAGATTGCTACATATAGGATTTCACGCCCCTAACAAACCTCTAGCCTATTATCAGTATTCTATTCGAAGTTCCCTTCCTGAACTTAGCTTTTACCTAAAACCCTATTGAGACTTAAGAATTTGACCCCCGTAAGAAGCCCTGATATCCCTTTTATAGAACAAGGGAGTAACAAGTGTCAAACTTAATTACATTTACATTTTTTTTATTTGGACTAGAATTTGAGACATCCTTAGTTAGTTACATGCAATCATTAAGGAAAATGGAAGAGTAAAAGACCACATTCCATATTCCTTGCATGAGGATACACTAGCTTCTCAAAAGGTAGAGTTTGTTGCAACAACATTGAATCCTCATCATTGTTGACCAAAGAAGATTCTCCACTAGCAACTCTAGCACAAACTTGTTTATCATTCAAAAAAAACATACATGTTTCCAAGGTCATTTAGTCGGGCAGTTCTCCAATATACCAACCCAAAAACTTTCCACATCAGTGCTAGAAATAATAAATCACATGAATGCTAAGTAGGAGAATCTTGACAAATAGGGCATGGTATCATCAAAAACAAAAATAGGATGTAGTCATCACTTTGAGTTATCAACCTTAGAGGATACTCGCCCACATTTTTCTCATGTCAGGACTAGAGAAACCGTCACCACCTCCTTATCAGACTCCTTAAATGGTACCAGGGAGAGGGGATAATAATCACCCTCTTTATCAGTGTCACCCTCACTATCTAAAGGGTTATTAGAAACCTCACTTGGAGAATTACATCCTCCTAGATAGGCCTTACAGTGCTTACTCTCATTTTTTTCCTTCTTTTCATATTCCACCAACCTCTTCTTTTTTTGTTTGACTAATTCTTCTGAAATAATTTGGCCCTATAGATAGTAGCTATTCTTGACACCATACTTCTTGAATTTCCTGTGTCCCCTTCTACGTTTGGTGTATCAGGAAATCCTTGTTTCTCTATTTTTTCCTTAGGAGCATTTTCCTCAAACTCAAGCAAACTAAATCCCTTAGACTCTTGAACTACCATGGTAGACCTAATCATCTAGGACAAGAACATCTACTTCCTAACTCAGGAAAAATAATACTCACACACTTCTTCACTAACCCACACCTTTCATTCACTCCAGATTGAAATATGATGAAGGTAAATAACAAGCAATCTGCATTAAATAGGAAATTTGGAGCATGCGGAATTAATGATTCAAGAACTCCTCATGCAAGTGAGTTGATAATTTTAACAGCTCGACTTTGAATCTAGGTCATTGATTTTAAAGCATTTAAAACTTCATTCATGGTGATCTGAGGCTCATTTTTATGCCTTTACCAACTTGCTTATAGAAAACAGTGATGCCAACTCAAGTGTTTCCACATCTTCTTTCAATCTTCATTAATCATACGTGATCTGTCAATCAGCATGTATCACCAACGTAATCCATTACTTTTCATTAATATCACATAACACCAGTGTTTCTTGGAGAGAATATTTCCTTATACACTTCATTGCTCATCGCTAATCTTCCCCAAATTTTAGGGTGTAATTAATGATGAAATTATTGATGTCATGATGTGTAGTTTGTTGGATCATCCTATTTTAAAACCACATCAATGGTTCTCCATTCATGTTGTTATATTTCTCTATACAATGTCCTCAAGATTCTGCCACATTTCCCTTTCACCAATAGCCATCGCCTATCACGGATGAATCTCATCCTTCATTGGCCTTATCAACAATGTAAACATCCTCATGCTAAAATATTAGCCCTTAGATTTGTGGCTTGTCCTTTGATCACATCCGTCTTTCCATCACGCATCGCTAATTCAAACTTTCTAGCTTGGCTCCTATCAACGATGGTAGATGTAGTGGAGAAATCAGATTTAGACACGTACACCTACATGAAAATCAATGGTATAAGAGACAACACACATAAGATATTATAATATTGGCGAAAGAAACCTCTCAAAGAATACCATCACTCATTGCTAATTCAAAACTTAAGCATTCTAATGAATCTGTGATGAGCGATAAAACATAAGGTCATCGCTCATCAGTAATTCTCCTCATTCAGTTTGCAAGCAATTAGAAATGAAAGAATTTACATAGTTACAATGTGTATCACATATCGCTAATGTGGAACTTAGCATTTAAAATATATTCACGATATGCAATAAAGAACATATGATCGGGGGCACCACTCATCACTATTACAATACTGAAGGGTTAAAAGCCATTAGTGATAAGCAATCCCTCAAGGAACATCGCTCATCATGCATTCAATTTAAGATCTTCGACAACTATTTGCGATGAGTGGTATCTATAGACACGTAAAATATACTAATTGACATCATGCATCTGATCCTAACTTACTAACATCATTTCTTCCATAATCATCTCTCGGTCTAACCATTTAATCAAATCTCCCTATCTAATTAAATTCATCAATTTTCATCCCTTAATTGAATAAATCATTTTATCTAATCAAGTGAGTTCCTTCTATTAATTAAATCAATCCATCTGATCTAATTATCCCTATTTAATTAAATAATCAATTTATTTAATTAAATCTCTAAGGTCGATCCATTAAATTAAATAAATTAAAACCTTATTTGATTTAATCTAACATCATTCCTTTTAATGAAATAAATCAAAATCATTATTTAATTAGCCTCTTATCACATTCCTCTCTTATTTGATTTAAATAAATCCATAAATCTAAGTCAAATAGGTCACATCATCTAATCTTCTGTTAAATTAATTAACCCTTGATTAATTTAACCTCATCTCATGTCACATCCTCTAGATAATGCAAGTTGCACATGAAAATAGATTTAAGTCATTTTATTAAATCCCTATTTTCCTCACATGGCATCTTTTGGAATATTCTCTCAATTTGAATTCAAAAATTCCAAGTCAACATGCACATCCAACAAGGGAATAAATTCATCTTACATGTCCTTTTCCTTGAGCCAAGTGACATTTATTGCATTTTCCCTTCCCTCTTACATGTCATTTCATCAAATTTGAATTTCAAATATTGGCATTTATTGGCACAAACCCCAAATTTTGCACATCCATCATCCATTCATAGCTTGACAAGTGGCACCATATCATTAGATGAATGTTAGTCCCACATTGCTCAAATTTGGAAATTTATCCATATTGGAATCCTATAAATAAAATGCTCATATCCTCATTTCATCATCCACAATCCAAGCAAAGTTACCATGCTCAAATCTCTCTTGAATTTCATCCATTATCATTGAGTCATAGCTAGGTTTTGCAGATTTTTGGCTTGGAGTCTTCATTCTTCACCAACTAAGTGGATCAATCTCTTCAACATTCGAAGCTTGCATCATAGGAATTGGGAAAGGGCCAATTTTCATATCAAATTGGCACCAATTCCCCCATGGGATCACAAGCTTGCATATTTAAATTAGGATTCAATCTAGTTTATCATTTATATTGTGTTCTTCATTATTTTCTTTCCTATTTTGAACTTGTAAATGGATTTCATGGGGAATCCTTGTTTTGGCTTGCAATATCTAACTTGAGGTGTTTATTCTCTTTGTTTTGCAGCTACCAAGGTTGGGGTTCACACATTTGGTGCTAGAAGGAGGGCAATCTCACATTCCAATCACGTTTTTTGTCAAAATTAGGCATTTTTGTTTGTTTATAGGAAACAACGCCACTCACAGTCCAACGGGGCTATCTAGCACCACTGGAAACAAACTGCAATGCTAAAAACCTCAAACAGCGCTGCTGACAGCCTAGCGGGGCCATATAGCGCCGCTGACAGTCCAGCGGGGCCATATAGCGCTGCTGACAGTCCAGTGGGGCTATACAGAACCAGTCTGGAATCAAACTACACCGCTGGAATCGAACTGTGCCACTCAAAATTCAAATTTCACCACTACAGTCTCCAGCGTCGCCATATAGCACCGCTAGAAAATCAAACAAAGCCGCCATCACAAACAGAACCGCTTGGATTTTTTTCTTTTTCATGCAAATTTAAAATGGCCATATCTTGGTTATTTTTTGGTTTTTTTTGAAGGATTTTTTTTTGAAATGGGGTAGAATTTCATAAGATATCCAATGGTGTAGGTTATTATTAACTTTGGTATAGTTTAAATTTTCAAATTTTCACTTAATGTTAAATCACAATGAAACTTGGTCTAAATTTAAGGGTTTTTATGCTTAATCATTTATCTAACCTTCATATCTTTTTGTTCCTTGATGACATATAACATTTTGATCATGTATTGTAGGTTTTAAATGATCATGGAGAATGGAAGTCAACGAAAAATCATTATCACATCATTGTAACAAGTGTTTTTAAACACTATAGTGTTTGTTTAGCACTTTTTGAGGATTCATTATTCTTCTTAAGGAAAATTTGTCATCCTTTTCATGCTTAGGATATAATAAATTCATTTGGGCTTTAAAAAGAACTTTTGAATTCTTGTTGCAAAGGGTTTAAAATGAACATTAGGACCACAACTTACTAGATTTTGTTTTTTTGGTTAACAATTGAACAAGACAACTCTCATTTGTCCTTTGGTGCTTTAAAATGAATTCAATATTGCTTTGTAGGATCTAAAATGAACATGTGCTAAATTGTTTTGTGAGAGCTTATTTAAACTAACCTCATTGAAAAAGGATGTATGCGCTTCTCTCACGCTTTATAGCGATCTTGAGAATCAAAGGGCCTTTTTCATGATTTTAGGTTAAGACAAAGCAATCACCTCCACACTTCATTTTTGGGTTTAAAATTGAACAAAATTTTGTGTGAGTGTGAATGAATTTATTGCATGTGTTCTCTGTTTGTTTCTAAATGAAGGTTGATCGAACTATGAATAAGTTTATTCGCTTTTGTTTATCCTAGAGGGCCTGCCTTAGGGAAAAATTACTCACCCAAGGGAACGACTCAACCGGCAACACTCTAAAGTCAAGAGTATTTCCAGTCGGGATATAAATGTGGGTATTGGAAGAAACGCCAATATCACGCGGTTGATTCCGACGAGATGGATCTGAAAGGGGACTCTCGCCGTATGGGTCAATCTCCACGAACGAAAATTCTGAAATAGAACCCTTGTTTTGTATTGACCAATTGATCCATTGAGCGGGTTTATCAAAGTGGTGCATTGGAACTTAGATTCCAAGAAGTTACTTGCCATGTCTGATCTTGGTTAAAGTATAGAGGTTAAGACTTCATTCTTAACATACCTTTATACTCTTTCCTTGGTTGCATGTAAAATCATCTCTTCTTCTACGAAGGGCATGATGCAATCCCACTAAGAAAAATGTACCAATTGAGCTAGGACATCATATTGCTTGTGGTTTGAAAAAATAGTGGTTTGATCAAAAACATTGGAAAACCAACATTCAACATGAGCATCAAATCTCAAACCCTTTAGGAGAAGCAAATATCCTTGAACGAAATCCATGTTATTCGTTTCCCTTGGGATTTGTATCCTTAGAGGCTTCTAAACATTTGAATTTCATCTCAATTTGCTCCTACTAAAGTCAACAATAGGTAACTCTTGCCTCAAATTTCCTTGGTTTCCGCATAATACACTTTGCAGGATAAGGGGAAAGTTGAGACATTAGACATCTAGATTCAAAATCTAATCAAGTGTCTATTTTTGGTAAAAATAATCTATTAAATCAAAGATTCAATCAATTGGCATCTTTTGGTCATATGGTATTCATGCAAACATTGGTCTTTTGATTTTGAATTACTCTTAGAGAAAAGGCATGTTCTTCACTATCTTGGCCTAGTAAACAAGTCCTTCCTAGATTCATTTAGGATCAAAATCAAACACTTCATCCAAATTCCAAACATCTATCAAAAGCCATCCCCCAAACAACTTTAGAGCTTTGGAAACATCATTCTAGACTTGGGTAAATCATCAAAATCAAAATCACCTTGTTTACTTAGGTGTATGGGAATGCATCCTTTCTCATACATTTAATTGAATTATCAATCCTTTGAAAAAATTAATCCTAAGATCACATCTAACATCTTAGGGTTTACAAGTTCATTATCCAAATCAAACCAATCAAAATCAAACCCTAAGTCTAGCATTGATCCAAAGTTCCTAAACGTTCAACACTCATATCATTTCCCCTTTTCATCCTTCATCTCGTCATTTCTCCTAAGAACCTTAGAGGTCACTTTTGCAACAAGGTCAAAACACAAGGAGAACATGGAATACAAACTTTATCCATACATCATGAGTAATCCAAATCAATTGAACTTTCAAAGCCTTACAATGCCGATTGATTATCAAAACTCACACTTATACAATCCATACATGGGATCATTACCTTCTACAAATGTCAATGGCACAACAAGTGTGAGTATGCCCAAATCAAGGATTGGAACACATTTCCCAATGGTAGATCTAAATCCAAACCTACAAATCCACCAACCGAACAATCAATGCATGAGCCTTCAAACGATCAACGAGAATGTACCAAGTACAAGTTTTCCAAACATGAATCCAGAAAACTTTGGGATAAATATGTTTGTAAATCATACGACTATTGTTCAAAATCCAAACAAGATGTTAACGACTCCAAGTCAAGGTAACACCATGGAAAATAAAAGTTACCTAAATCAAGGCAATGTAATTCCCAACATCAACAATGTTCAATTTCAACCTATCATGCCAAATTTGAACATCATCCCAAATCAGAACATTGTCCGAAATCAATTTTTCCATGATCCCATTCAAAAAATACAAGTATGCATCCCAAATTTGCTTGAACAAAAACCAAATCAACTATATCAAGGGAGTCAAGATTGAAATCAAGATCAAATTTGGCGAGATCAAATTGCTACACTTACCAAAATAGTTGAGTCATTGCACCAAGAAACATCTCCACCACCATTACCCATATCAACATCATTCCTTAGTTTAGGGCTTCCCCCTTTACCTAGCACAAATCACTCCATCCAAATCAATCCACCTAACACCAATCGGGCCATCACATCAAATCCTTTGAATATACCATCGACATCGCACCAACATATGGTATTCAATCAAGCAACAATGTTGATCCCAACAAATCAAAACATGGTCTCCCAAGGGCCTATCACCTCGGTCATTCCAACCATCCCTATCACTTCGATCATTCCAACCACCACTATCACGCCCATCACATCTCAAACCCCCGCGATCACTCCAAGTGTATCTCAACCACTTGTCACTACATCCAACACAATTCTGAATCTGCCACCACTACCACCAAAACCAAACATAGTAATACAATATGACATTGCGCTAAATGCTCACCAGACCTACCAAAAGGCTATCCAACAATATCTAGCCACGCAACAAGCAACACAAGCTCAACAAGTAACAAGCCTCTCAATTTTCCCAAGCCTCTCAAGCTACCCAACAAATACAAGCACAAACACAAAAAATGACAATTATTGAGAACAAGGATCAAGATCAATCCATCACTGAGCACCTTGAAGCTATGTCAACTTCATCCAATGATCAAATCAACATATGTCAAGAGTCACTTCAAAATCATGATCAAAATCCACCAACAATAACCAACAATGATCCAATTCAAGAAATGTCAACATCATTTGACCCTGTGGTTAAAGACATTGGAAATCCCTCCACCACAATTTTTGAGAACAAGGATCAAGATAAATCCATCGATGAGCACCTTGAAGATGTTTCCACCCCATCCGATGATCAACTCACCATACATCAAGAGCCACTTTTTAGTGATCTATTTCAAGGAGTGTTAGGATTATTTGATCCTATTGACATAATGCATGATCCATTGACCTATGATCATGTTGAAAATGTCTCTACATCACCTTATCAGTTAGAGGACATATCTCAAGAATTCATTCCAAAGCATGATAAAAATTTGTCACCAAGGTCTAGCAATGGTCCTTTCCAAGACATGTTGACCCCCTTGGACCTCATGGTTACAGATGCTAAAAGAATCCTCAACTCAACATTTGATCTAAGTCCACTCAAAGATCAAGAGATATTGAGCTGCTTCCCATTCGTAATGGTGACATCCAAGAACCCTTTGTAAGCAATCCATCCTTTGAAATTGACCCATGTAAAGAACTTGATCCAAAGCATGTCGAAAGCAACTCCGAAATCATTCAAGATCAAGAATTTGTATCTTCAAGATACTACAATAATCTAATGGAAAATCTCTTATCTATGCAAGATGATCATATCCATGTAGCACATACTCCTCCATCTACCCATGAGATGTTTTCTATGGATGGACACGTAGATGATCTTCATCTAGAACAAAATTATGTTACACAAAAAGAGTAGATTATTAACTCCTACAGCCAAACTGAGTTATCAACATCAGGATCAGATGTATCCCAAATTCAAACTAAGGACATCAGGTATGTGGATATCCAACATTATCCAATCAAGGAAACAATTCAGACAGAACAGTATAATCCAGAGTTAGCAGAGCGGCAAATTGAAACAATGTCATCTACAGTAGTCATTTGTCAGAGCATGTTTACTGAACAAGACATCTCAGAATAGGCAGAATCAAAGCATCAAAGTACTACTTCCACAATATTGGGGGCAACTTCGTCTCAAGAAAATGTCAACATAGGGAGCACGAAGAATCCTTATGATGAAACCAATGCCAATACTACAACCAATCACGTCATGAATCTCCATCCACCCATCACCCCATCCATGAATTGGGACCAACTTCAAAAGAAAGATTTGAATCAAAGTATGAAGAACATTATCAAAGAAAAAGAAGCTGAGAAGCATAATGGACAAATCAAATACAAATGGATACCAAAGAATATAAAGAAAGATCATCCCTATCAAACTCCATCAGTCAAAGAAACTATGGGAAAAAATAAAAAAGGGAAGAGTATCCATCAAGGATGTCCACAAAAGAAAAAGCATACTTTTCAAGTGACGTACAAAGTGTATCAAGCAGTTGGTCCCAATTCCACGCACATTTTCGTATCCACCCATCATTGCTCATCTTCCCAAGTTTGGAGAGTCAAAGGTTCCAAACTGTCAACCAATCCATCTCTTATCCCTAAACACACTTCATCCATGCCTCCACGCATGGTATCCAATTCTCAAAGTGACCATGTATTGGCAACGACCCTTCATCATAAGGATTCCGAAGGCACTCTATCGCAATGTGCGTACAGAGACAGAGTTAACCTCGATATCAATAAAGCATATCAAGAATCTCAAAAGTTGCATTCAAGTGCACGTATCTTAGCAAAGCAACTTCTTCAAGCAGGATATTGATGGCACATTATGACAAGGGCATCTATATTAGCAACACCTTGTGATTCAGCATAAGCTTAAAATCTTTCAAAAAAATTAAAAAAAATTAAAAAAATATGAAAATCCAAAAAAATTAGAAAAAGGATTAAAAACAGTAAAGATAAAAATCGTCCTCTAGTGAAAAACACTACGGTGGCGCTTTGGGAAAGACCATGATGAAAACCTGGAAAACAGGCGTCATGTGTGGAATCAAGCATCTAGGTGCGCCAGTTCAGTTGAAAGCATCTCATCCTATCCATAATAAATCCAGTATTCCATCCATTCATAATAAATCCATTCATCCATAAACCATTTATCCAATCCATTTTCATCCATCTGCATACATAGTCCAAGTCATGTTGATCTTGAAAAAGTTTGGGGCATACTTTACACCTGCTTATGGTAAACATCTTGACAGGGGTCATTTTCATGGATCCTATCCTATCCAACATTATCTGAGCCTTGAAGCATTATGCCAATAAACATTCGTTATTCGAACACCTTATCTTATCGCAAGATAATCCTTGGCATGCGTTCCATATCCATCCATTCACCTATCTGAGCATCCACACATCGTATTCCATACATTGCTAGACATTGGGGGCAGATATTTACATCTTACTTCAGGAATAAATCTTGATCTATACTCTCCAACTTATGTGGCGATCCAAACATTGGAAAACGTGAAACCAAATTGGTCAAACCACTTGTGAGAAAAAATCCAAATCACTAGCCCATGGCATATTTTGACGAGAAGACATTCCTTATCAGTCTCCATCTTTCATTGAACATCAATCCAAACAATCGATATTAGCCGCATCTAATTTGCACGCCAACATCACAACAAATCATTCGAACAACTTTTGTTCCAAATCAAGCTTCATCAATCATGATCAATCAAATCCAATAAAAAAAAATCATCTCGGGATATCCTTGTGTTACTTAACACTATCCTTGCATTGTTGTGTATCCTCAACAATGTTATCATCATTAATCCTGATCAATCAATCCTTGCATTGTTGTGCATCCTCGACAATGTTATCGTCATCAATCCTGATCAATCAAATCCTTCCATTGTTGTGTATCCTCAACAATGTTATCATCATCATCAATCCATCAATCTGATCAATCAACCTTAGCTTGGTTTTTAGCAAAATCCCAAAACAGAGAACTGATGTCATTACACATGTCCATATCCAAATCGTCAAAATCATGCGAAAATACAAAAACATCCAAAAAATTGCGAAAATCCATAAAAACATCCAAAATCACATCAAAATCCAAAAAAATTCATAAAATCTTAGAAAATCCCAAAACATTCGAAAAAATGAAAAATCAAAACATTTGAAAAATCCAAAAACACCAAAAATAGCCTCAAAACATTTCAAAACCTCAAAAACATCCAAATATTTGAAAAATCCATCTACCTCATCTCGCTTTCACCTGCAATAATCAATCATCCATAATAAACTGATCATCACCTTCATCCTTTGGCAACACAAACATAAACATTCATAGCAGGCAGCAAAAGCAAGCTTCAATCGTAAAATCAAAATTGAAACAACAAACCTTTAAAACAAAATCAAACTCTTGATCATTTTCAAACATGTCAGTCATCTTTATATCAACAGCCTATCAATCAACTTATCAAAACCATCATCATCCTATGCAATGCATGTCCTAGGATATATCATTCCGACAATGGGCATCATTTTGGATATCACTTTCGATTCTTATCCTATCAAAACAAATCCCTTTGGCTAGAGATATGAAGAACATAGGCTTGTTTGCATACTTGATCTTTTCATTTGATTTATCTTATTGCGCTCATTCCAAGGACCTCTCGATGATATCCAAATGAAGGATTTAGAGAGATAGGAATGGGGCAAAAATCATTATCTTTTGTCTGTTGTGCTTGTTGGATGTTCTTCTAAAATAACTTGGTGAATACTTGCTTTGTTAGGTGAGTCCTAGCAGTTTCTATATGTCAAGTGTGAACAAGAATACTCCTATCTGTTTGTCGATTCAAAGTCCATCGCACTAGGTACAACACCATCCTATTTCTTTATACCTTGATGCATCGTACCTACGTGTGTAATCAAACATAAGGTAAGTAGCCCTTTTAAAATCCCAATCCTTGATAACCAAATCATCATCATTTATCATCATCATCATCATCTATCATCATCATCATCTCTAATAAAGTCTCTTCAGATCATGAACTTGTGGGATCCTCTTGTCATCATCTCATTTCCGCACTAACATCATCATCACCAATGCAACCATCATGCATCCATCCTGCATCTACAAACCGTCAGCATACCACATATCATTCATATCATACATAATAGGAAACATCGATCATTTCACATGCATTGCATTTGCATCATCTTCATAATATAGATCTGTTAGTCTAAGCATCTGCATAAATCATCCATTGCATAATCATATAATATCATATCATCCATCTCACATCATATCAACATTTAAGTTGTTTAGAATAATATAGATTTGTTATTCTAAGCATCTTAAATCTATCTCATTTGCATCTTAGAATCATCTCATCATAACCATCCATTTTGAACCTCTTTATCACGAGATTGACCCTCAAATCGAATATTTTTGTTCGATCTCTCGAGGGGGAAATGTACCAGTGTACTTCTTTCCGCTGGGGCATCCGAAAAATCAGAATTTTTTTTGAAAATTTTGATTTTGGTAAGATTATTCTTTGAACCAACGCAACAAGTACATTTCTTCAAAGAGGGGCAAAATGTAGACACATGAAATTAACATCGTGCACCCAATTCATGTTCATCCACTCATTAAATAAATCAAACGCAGAAAATCCATTCACCAAGTAAATCAGGTCTTTAGTCCTAAGGTTATTCATTTAATAAATCAAAGGCTCACATCATCCTTTAATTAAATAGATCAAACTTTATTTAATTAAGTCCCAAAATTCATATTTCTCCTTTTCTGATTTAAATAAATCAAATATTTGAGTCAAATTGGTCAAAATATCCTAATCATCATCCTAGCTAATTAATCCTGATTAAATCTAATCTAATGCATGTCACATCCTCTAGATAATCCCACTTGCACAAATAAATCAATTTATTAACTTATTAAATTCAACATTTTCTTTCAACATGGCATCCATGAGGAATGTTCCATCAAGTTTCAATTCAAAAGCAAGTTGAAATGTACATCCAAGAGGGCATTTAATAGGTCTTACATGTCTCTTACATGTCCCTTGCAAAGGTCAAACTAAGCATTAACTCTCATTTTCAAATTTGAAATCTCCCTCTCTTGGGCACATCTCCCAAATCTTGCACATGCATCAACCACTCACAAGATGACAAGTGGCCTCTTTTCATTGGTCTATTTTTAGTCCTACATTCATCCATTTGGCCAATCCTTCATCAAGAAAATCTATAAATGAAAGGCTTTTTTCTTGATCAAATTCTCCACAACTCCACAATCTAAGCATTTCATCTCCACAATTTCATCCACAATCTTTATGCAAGGTCATTCTCTTAAACTGAGAACTAATTTTGTCCATTTATCATCTTAGCATTCCATATCATATTCAAATTGTTTTCATCATGGAGCTTAATCAAGGATTGGGAAAGGGCTTCTTTCCATAGAAGCACCAAAACACTATAAGATGCTAATTTGATTATTAGAATGATGTTTTTCTATGTTTTGCTTGCTTCTTTTGCATTATTCTTGTGATCAGATGAATCTTATAAGGAATCTTTTGTTTGCTTTGGTTTTCTAACAATGCTAAGGGTGTTTTTTTTTTAACTAATGCAGATTTAAGGTTCTACATTCTGGTGCTAGAAGGAGGGCTGGATATCATTATTTCTAACATTTTCTTGAAAATTCTGCATTTTTCTTCACACACAGGAAATTCCAACACGGGCTCGTCAGCGTCGTTGTTTTGGCACTGCAAGCTCGTCAGTGTCGCTGTATGGCACCGCTTGAGACAAAAATTGTGCCACTGGACTTGTCCCGCCAAAAAATTTAAATTTTTAACTCCACCGCTGGACTTGTTGACTTGTAGGACTTTTTGAAATTTTTGAAAACAGCGACGCTAGGGATAAACTGTGATGCTGGGCAAAAAGAGCAACGCAGTTGAGCTCTCTGTCCTGACACAGAGCACCACTGACTGGTAAGCAGCGCTATGAGAGCACCGCTGGGAGAACAAACTACGACGCCTTCATGAGTTGAGATGCTGGGAGACAGTAAAAAGGGAGAATTTAATTTTTTAGCACGTGCTTTTGATTTATGACCGATTTTTCCTCTATTTTTTGCTTTTTAATTTATGTGTTTTTCCAAAATCTGACTATTTTTCTCCTTTGTAGGTTGGGAATCGAAATCAAAAGAAAGAGAAGCATGAGAAGGGTGTTCATCAAATCAAAGTGTTTTTAAACACTCTAGTGTTTGTTTAACACTATTTTAAGAATTTGTTATCTTTTCATTCTTAGAACACTAGTTTTCATTTGGGCTTAAAAAGAACCTTTCAATTTCTTCTTGCAAAGGTTAAAATGAACTTTAGGATCAACAACATACTAGATTTTATTTCTTGGATTAACAAATTGAACAAATATCTTTCACTTGTGATTTGGTGCTCTAAAACGAACTCACATATTGCTTTGAGGATTTAAAAAGAACAAGTGTAGCTTTGTTTTTCATGAGGCCTTACTTAGACTAAAGCCATTGAAAAAGGACGTATGAGCTTCTCTCGCGCTTTATAGCGATCTTGAGAATCAAAAGGCCTTTTTCATGACTTTGGGGTGAGATAAAGTAATCACCTCCACACTTCGATTTGGGCTTAAAATTGAACAAAATCTTGTGCGAGTGTGAGTGAGGGATTTGTTGCATATATTCTCTCTTTTTTTCCTACAAAGATTGATCGAGTTACGAATATTGTTCTCCACTCGCTTTTGTTTATCCTAGAGGGCCTGCTTTTGGGAAAAAGTACTCACCCAAGGGAATGACTCAACCGATAACACTCTAAAGCCAAGAGTATTTCCAACCAGGATATAAATGTGGATATTGGAAGAAACGCCAATATCACGTGGTTGATTCCAACAAGATGGATCCGAAAGGGGACTCTTGTCGTATGGGTCAATCTCCATGAACGGAAAGTCCTTACTAGAACCCATGTGGTAGAATTTTCCAAAATCCTTTTATCTATTTGTTGGTGCAAGAACGGTCGTTCTCAAGCCACCCCACACTTTTATGGTCTTCTATTAGAAATGGAAAACATGCCATGGGAGTTTCATGGGTGTTGATGCTTGGCTTCCCTGTATAAGTGAGTGTCATGGAGGGGATCCAGTGGGGTCAAGCATCTAACCATTCGCTAGAGATAAGCGTAGTTGGACTTGTCCAAGTGGGAATCCAACAAATATTGTCTTACACATCCATAGGATTGTACTTATTCTTGGGTTACAAAATGCATTTCTTGATCGAAAACATCATGGAAACAAACACTTAACACTATCATTCAAATTTCAAAACCTTTTGGAGACAAATGCCATTGACTCAATCCATATGTTATTGCTTTCCCTTGGGATTCACATCCTTAGAGGTTTCTAAACATTGGATTATATCTCGATTTGTCTCCTTAAGTAAATAATAGGAAAACCCTTGCCTTAAGTTTATTGAATTTCCACATAACATATCTTGTGGGGTTTGAAGAAATTAAGACATTGAACATCTTAGTTTGAAAACCTAATTGAATAAAGTGTTTTTGGTAAAATAAAGACATTAAGCAAAGCTAAGAAAAATGAATTTTCATGTGTGATTGAAAACTCACAATCCCAAAGAAAAAAATCATTAGAAATCCAAAAATGAATGTTCAAATGAAATCATTTCTTGGTTACAAAGGTCTTTAGGAAGCATTTGCATGCTCTTCAATACCTAGGTCTAGGCAAACAAAGTATCTTTTTTAGGTTCACCTAAGGATCAAAACAAATCAAACCTCTTTCATCCATCCTTCAAAACATCAAAGCAAATCCATCTCACAAATCATCTTTTAGAAAATCTTGAAATCATCCTTGATACTAGGCTTTGTGGCAAAATCAAAAATCATCCAAATCATTGAGACTATATCCTTGAAAACATTATCAAAATCACCTTTGGCTAGGAATGTGTAGATGCATCATTTTGCATATGCTTAGTCAAAGTTATCCAAATCATCTTTCCTAGCTTAGTATATGTAGATGAATCCTTCTCCATATGCTTAGAAAAAGCTATTATCTTGTTTGAATAGGTGTGGGTAGATGCATCCTTCTCCTCACACATATTCAAATCATCATCCTTTGAAAAAATCTATCCCTTAGATCATTATCCAACATCTTAGGGTCCTTTTGCTCAAAATCAAAACAAAATCAAAATCAAAATCAAGGACAAAATCCCAAATCCAAAATCCAATAAAAATCAAAATTTGCAAAGTCCTAAAGCCTAATGTCTCATTCAAGATTTATCAAAAGCCAAAGCATCCATATCATCCATCCCTGAAACATCATCATCATATCATCACCTTTGATCCTCAAGGCATCCTAAAAACTCTATACTTTGGGGGGCATAAAATAACGATCGATCCAAGGAATCAAGAGAATCATTTCTCATATTCTCAAAGATTGGTCCTCGTTTTATGGTTTTAACTAGATCTCAATACAAGAAGAGTATGGAAGCCAACAAAGAAACACCCTCTTCAAGCGATCTTAGCCAAACAAACGTAGAAATGAATCCCACTGAATCAAGCAATTCGTTGACCCTCTCATCATCACAAAATCCACAAGAAGAAAACCAAGGAGAGGACCTCACCTTTGGAATGTCTCATGAAGAAATGACTAAAATGCTTCAAAATCTAGACAACCATAGAATCATCAACATCATGATGAGACTTAACCCTTTGTTATACATGCTTGAACTAGCAAAACAAGGGGCCAAGTTGCCTTCGGATTTTGACGTGAGTACCATAGTGGAGACATCATTTCCTCCGATCTCATCCACCATTCCCATCTCATCCATAGCACCATCCCAAAACATCACGCAAAACATTCCGCAAATCACAACATTGTTTGCTCCAACACAACCCAATGTCAACAAGGGAAATACATTTCTCAATGCTCTTCAATCACATCCCCTTGTTAATAATCAAAACTTGGACGCAAACACCACATTGGAACAAAACATACCTGAAAACCCATTACACAAAAATGTTCCTCTCACATTCCATCACGATCCATCATCATCATTTTTTCACACAACACCTCAAACACCTCTTCTCACAAATTCACAAGAAGAGGGAGATATGTTCGAACAGGGGGCATCTTTGACACCACAACATTTTCACAAGGACTCGCACCCCTTACATTTTCACCTCTCCCACCATTGCCATTATCATCCGCACCACTCCTTGGTTTAGGGCTTCCCCCTCTACCAAGTATCAATCAAACTGCTATCCCAACCATCAATCAAAGCATTGCACCAAACGCTCAAAATTTTCGTTGATATCGCAACAACAAATGACAAACACACAAGCAATGACAACATCATCAAACACCCCCTTAGCATCACAAAGCATGGTCTCTCAAGGACCAACCACATCAACAACACCATCCATCACACAAAACATCAACACCACCTTCACGAACAATATTCCAAATCCACCACCACCCCCACCACCACCAACTTTCACCACATCAAGCCAATACGATGCAACATTGCAAGCCGCTTTCCAAAGAGGATACCAACAAGTTCAAAAAAAAAATACGTACATCAAGCCGCTCAAGCTGCACAAGCAGCCCAAGCTGCACAAGCCACATTGCAAGCACAACAAGCGCAACAAGCCCAAGCATTATTGCAACAACAACAACAACAAGCCACTCAAGTTGAACAAGCCGCACAAGCATTACAATCACAAAGGGCCGCTCAAGCACAACTTTTATTGCAACAAAAAGTAGCAAAAGCACAAACAATGCAAGCCCAAGCCCAATATCAGGCACAACAAGCCCAACATCAAGCACAAATTCTTGCACAAAAACAAGCAGTGCAATTGCAAGCATATCAACAAGAATTAAAGCAATATCAAGAATAGCAAGAAGTAGCAGAATTGGCAGCCCAACAACAAGCGTTGTGGGAACAACAACAAGCATTGTTGGAACAACAACAAGCACAAATCCTACCACAACAACAACAAGATCAACAACAAGCGTTGTTCATACAAAAGCAGGTGGAAGCCTACCTCGCTTGCTAGAACATACACATACCATCAAACAACGCACCGACCAACCCATCCATCCAACCAATGATTAAAACACCCCAAAACACTTTCATCCCACCCCCTAATCCACAAAATGATGTGATGACACAACTCAGGTTTCTCTCGCAACAAGTGCTCGACCTTCAATCAGGGTGAACAACCAAGACACCAAGCAACTTGTGTCCCTATCCATTTGATAGGATCCTAGAGATGAAACCATTCCCCAAGGGATTTGAGATTGCTAAATTTGAAAAATATCGAGGGATGGGCAACCTTGAAGATCGCATCAGGGAATTCCAGGTTCATTGCATGGAGGTCGCATACGACGATACTTATCTAATGCAGATATTTCCTAGAAGCTTGGTAGGCCCCGCTATAGAATGGTTCTCTCGCTTACCTTTAGGCATTAGAACATTCCAAGAAATTAGGGATGCATTTATCAGGTACTACGCATGTAACATTGCAATGGATGTCAGTCTCGAAGAACTGTACGCTCTAAAACAAGGAAAGAATGAATCTTTTGCTTCATTCCTTCAACAATGGCGATCCAAGGCCAATCAGAGCAAGTGGACCATGCCAGAAGAACAAGTTTGCACCATCATAGCCAACCTTGAAGGCCGCTTGGCATTTCATCTCAAGGTTCAGGGCATCACCACATATGATCAACTAATTTCCAAGGCGCTTAGCATCGAAAGAGCCCTTGTGACCCAACCCGCAGAATCAACATCATACCACAAACAAAAAAACAACCGCCCATCATCCAATTACAACGATAAACCTCACACATGGGCAAGGAACAAGAACATTACTAATGATGGTGTCATTGATGCCAAGGTGGTCATTAGTGGTCCATGCCAAAATACACCCACACAACAAATCCAAACACAACACCAAAATACTCATCACACAACATACCAACCCAACAACAATCCAACCATCAATAAGCTTAATGACCAAAGAGGACCACCCCAATGTAAAAGTTATCCCAAACAAAAATACACCATTTTGGGGGAACCACTTTAGGACATAATGAAAAAGTTGATCAACAAAAAACTCATCAATCCTCCTACATTTGAGAACTACCAAGAACCCGATGTCAAACCTCCTTGGTATAACAAGAATAAACTTTGTGAATTTCACAAAATCAAAGGCCACACTACAAACAGTTGCATGAGACTCAAAAATATCATCCAAGATCTCATCAATAAGAAAATCATAAATGTAGAACAACCTACGGCAAACCAGGATCTTAAAATATATACGAATCCAATGTTGAATCATGGTAACAAAGGTAATAAAAATGATAAAGGGAAGGGAAGTGTAAATCATGTGTATGAAATAGTCATTGCCTCCCTAAATGAGGACTGCATGGCCATCACCATCAAGGGTGCCCATGCCAAATATTGTGGAGTCACCACAAGAGGTGGCAAAGTAACCATTGCAGGATCATCCCAACCAAATAGAGTCCCTACATCTAGATCCATTCCTAATGGCTATAATGTCCTAGACCAACTCAAGAGAATGCCAACACACATCTCCATCATGGAGTTGTTGAAAATATCATCAACCCATAAGAAGATCCTTGAGGAAGCATTAGCCTCATCCACTGTCCCTGCAGATCTCGATGCGGAGCAATTCCAAGCTATGGTTGGAAATATCATAACACCTAATCTCCTTACATTCTCTAACCAATATTTCCCTGCCCAACCATCTCACAACTGTGGACTTCACTTGGAAGCCATTGTAAACAAGATCAAAATCAAAAGGGTCTTGGTGGATGGAGGTACAGGTTTGAACATCTGTTCTCTCAGCCTCATCAAGTAGTTGAAAATATCAGAAGATTCCATTGACAAAGGAAAGGGCATCACAATAAGAGCATATGACAACCAAGAAAGAGTGTCTCAGGGAACGATTAAACTCCCTATTCAAGTAGGGACAATGCTCATGGAAACCACCTGTTAGGTCTTGGACCTCAACTTGCCATATAATATCCTCCTGGGATGTCCATGGATCCATGCGATGAAAATCGTAGCATCAACCTTCCACCAATGTGTGAAATTTACACATAATGGACAGGAGGTCACCGTCCATGGAGATCTCGAACCGTTTTCATATTGCAAAAATCTTGAAGCCAAGTATTACAAAATCCCCCAAGTGCCAAAAAATGATGAGGGCCCATCCACACCATACATCGACCCCACCACTCTCGCATCCACTTCTGCAACAGAGACACCCGCCATCCCCACCATCCCCGCCATCTCTGATATCAAGCTCATCATCTAGGAGGACGGTTGTGGAAGCTAAAAACTCCCTAACAATGCTTTTGTGATAGGAGAATTACCACAATCTCCTAGATCACAAGGACGCCCACAAGAAAATCAAGCTTCCACATCACAAACCTACCCCAAAGACTATCCTGAATTCACAAGCTGGGGAGACCTTGGCCATGAGGTTATTGAAGCAGATCTATCTCACATGTTGTATCAAGATGAAAGACTGACACCTAAATTACCAATGGACGAAAGAAGCAAAGGCCTACAAATGATGCTCGCAATGGGCTATGACAAAAATCAAAGACTTGGAGAAAACGACAATGGTCTCATAATACCTATCATGCCAGAGATGCGACCAATAACAAATCTTGGCCTTGGGTGTACCCCTCCGAGTATAACCATACATGGCCAAAGTTCTCCAGTTAGAACGGTTAATATTTCTCCTCAGCCAATATTAGCACAAGTACTCTCACCAATATCCACATGTAGAGACATACATAATTTTATAACTGAGGCCTACATTAGTAGCGATGACGAAGATACCATGACCAATCTACCTAGGCTATTTGAGGACGCCACCCTGTGTATGATTAGCACCGTCTCCTTTGAACCAGACCAACAAAATCATGAGATCCGTTTAGTATATCCCCAACTGATCGACTATGACCAACAAGGACCACCAGTTCTCAATACATTCGAAAATGATGAGGCACTCTCAGAATTCATGGGATTGAGGGATAACATTCTAGATGGAGATCACAAGGCAGGGTTTATAATGGAGTTGGACACACATGCCTATTACAGGGAAATGATTGAATCCTTCAGTTGCAAAAGCGAGAAACTAAGAATCATATCCAAGTCCTTGAGTGAAAACCACATTGTGGCACAATCTGACAAGAAAATAGTAAAAAGAAAGGACGTATCCAATAGTGAAAACCTCTATGAGGCACCCGAGGATGAAGGATTCAATCTTCCTCTAAGAGCTATTCATCAGGAGAAGTCAACAGTCTTGGATGAGAAATGCAATCCTGTCAACCTAGGAACAAAGGAGACCCCACATATCACATTTTATGTGGAATCACTATTATTAGAAGAGCAAGAACTCCTAGTAGCATTCCTAAGGGAAATGAAAATAAACTTTGCATGGAGTTATGCTAACATGCCGGGACTTGATCTAGAGACTGTGGTCCATCATTTAGCAGTATATCCAAAAGCAAAGTTGGTCAAACAAAAACTTCGAAAAATGCATCCTCAAATTTCCCTATTGGTCAAAATGGAGCTCAAAAAGTTGTTAGATGCAGGATTTATCTGACCAATTGATTACCCCGAGTGGGTGTAAAATTTGGTACCTGTTTCCAAGCCTAACGAAGCCATTAGAATCTGTACGGACTTCAGGGATTTGAACAAAGCATGTCCCAAGGATGATTTTCCACTTCCCAACATCGACATGATAGTAGACATGACAACAGGACATGAGATGCTATCACTAATGGATGAATTTTCAGGATACAACCAGATCATGATAGCAAAAGAAGATCAACATAAGATGGCTTTCACTTTCCCATGGGGGACCTACTGTTGGAACATGATGCCATTCAGCCTAAAGAATGAAAGATCAACGTATCAAAGGGCCATGACATTGATGTTCCATGACATGATTCATAAAACAGTTGAAGACTATGTCGACGACATTCTAGCTAAATCAAGAAAAAGACAAGATCATATAGCAACCCTAAGTGCTATCTTTGATAGAATGGAGGAATACAAAGTCAGACTAAATCCCAAGAAGTGCGTCTTCGGCGTACAATCAGATAAATTTCTAGGATACATAGTCTCCATGAGGGGTATCGAGGTGGATCCAAAAAAAGTGAAAGCAATCCTCGAGATGGAAGCACCAAAGACATTAAAACAATTGAGAGGCCTCCAAGGCTGACTTCAATCCATCTGACAGTTCATAGCACAACTGGTAGACAAGCAGAACCCATACTCTCACCTACTCTACAAGGGAGTGGCATACAAATGGGATACAAAGTGCAAAGAAGCATTTAACAAAATCAAGGAATATCTACTGACACCACCAGTTTTAATGCCACCCATCCCAAGAAAGCCATTGATCTTATATGTGTCAGCAACAGCAGCAGCCCTTGGAGCTCTCCTAGCTCAGCATGATGAAAATGGAATGGAGAGGGCCATCTACTACATCAGTAGGACAATGGTCGGTCATGAGCTAAATTACTCATTCATCGAGAAAGCTTGCCTTGCCATAGTGTTTGCATACCACAAATTTAGACATTACATGTTGGCACACAAGATAAAGCTCATTGCGAAAATTGATCCCCTCAAGTATCTCCTATCAAAGGCAATGCTCACTAGAAGAATGGAAAAATGTGTAATGATATTATCAGAGTATGACATCGAGTATGTAGAGCGGAAAGCCATTAAGGGACAAGTTATTGCAGATCAACTAGCAAAAGCACCCATTTATTCTAAGAACCCTCTTGTCTTAGAATTCTCAGATGAATCCATTTTTAACCTTAATGTAACTGACCATTGGAAACTATACTTCGATGGTTCATACACACAACATGGATCAAGAGCTGGTGTCTTCTTCATCACCCCACAAGGGGACTGCATACCGAAGTCATACAAATTGGCATTTCCTTGTACCAACAACATAGTGAAATACGAGGCTTTGACTATAGGCCTCAGGAT
The DNA here is from genome assembly GCA_007258455.2 of Sequoia sempervirens. Classification (NCBI taxonomy): domain Eukaryota; kingdom Viridiplantae; phylum Streptophyta; class Pinopsida; order Cupressales; family Cupressaceae; genus Sequoia; species Sequoia sempervirens. Next base: position 150,522,460 of record VDFB02379711.1, on the reverse strand, counting down.
AGTAGTGCAATGGAATATCATAGTTCTCAAGGTCTACGGAGACTCTCAGTTGATCATAAATCAGGTCAATAATGAATATCAAACTAAGGATGATAAGCTCACTCCATACAAGAAATTAGTGGAGACTCTAAAGGAATCCTTCATTGACATAGCATTTGAGCAGATTCCAAGAACCAACAACAGAGCGGCAGACGCCATGGCTACAATTGGGTCCCTATTAGACATCCCTCATAACGTGCCAAAATATGAATTTCTGATTGAGCAGCTTCTCGTTCCCACATTCGAGGTACCAGAATCAAAACATGTGTGTGAAATCGTTGGTCCTGGCGATCCTTGGTATCATGACATCTATACATATCTTCGAATAGGAGTCATACCTGCTGACCTACCATCGAGCCTAAAATGAACCTTTGTCAAAAAGGCATCCAGATTTGTGATCATAGGTGATACCCTATACCGTAGAAGCATAGAAGGTACCTTACTGCGCTGACTAAATGTTGAGGAGGCATTAACTGCTCTAACTGAGGTTCATAATGGTATCTATGGCTCACACTCAAGTGGAATGACCATCGCCAAGAAACTGCTGAGGATGGGTAATTATTGGCCCACAATGGAAAGAGAAGCACATGATCATGCTAAAAGGTGTTTACAATGTCAGCAACATGGGGACCTCATCCATGCTCCAACTTAAGAGCTTCACCTAATCATCACACCATGGCCCTTTTCGCAATGGGGACTCGATCTCATTGGAAAAATCACACCCACCTCATCCAATGGCCATAAGTTTATCATAACTGCAACTGAGTACTTCACAAAGTGGGTAGAGGCCATACCCATGATGTATATCACTGGGAAGTAGATCTCAAAATTTATCCTAAACTATTTCATCTGTCGTTACGGTGTCCCACAAGCCATTATCTCAGATAATGGGACATCATTCAAGATCCAGGAGGTTCGTGACTTGTGCGAGAAATTTAAAATCTAGCATCGCTTCTCCACCCTGTACTATCCCCAAGGCAATGGCCAAGCAGAAGCCACGAACAAAACTATCCTTAAAATCCTCAAGAAAACAACCAATGATGCAGGTCGTGACTGGCACTTGCAGCTTAATCCCACCCTCTGGGCTTATCAAGCCAGCATCCGCACACCCACCGACGCCACCCCCTTCTCCTTGTTCTACAGATCAGAAGCTGTACTCACCATTGAGATCGAGCTCCCATCTCTCAGAATATCACTACAGAATCTCATCATAGATGAGGACTACCGGGTGTCAAGATTAAATGAGTTGGAGCTATTGGATGAGAGACTCATAGATGCTTTAAATCATTTGCAAGTCTATCAAAATACACTCAAATGGAGCTACAACAAGAAAATCAGAAGCAGGACTTTCCAAGTTGGAGAATTGGTCTTAAAATAAAATTAGAAGAATGTCCCAAACCCAAGCAACAAAGGAAAATTTGAACCCAATTGGCTAGGACCATTCGTCATCACGACAAGTTACAAATCAGGGGCATATCAGCTATCAACACCTGAAGGGGAACCTCTGTAGGAGCCAATGAATATCTCCCATCTCAAAAAGTTTTATGCCTAAATATTTCAAGGTATAGAACCAAAAAATCCAAAAAAATCAGAAAAAGTCTTGAAAATATGGTTACTTAGGCGAAAACCTGACAAACAGGCATCTTGGTGACAAAAAAAAAAGCAAAAAAAGCAAAAAATCCAAAAAAATCAGAAAAAGGATCAAAAAAATCGTCCTCTAGTGAAAACTTCTTCGGTGGCACTTTGGGCAAGTACCTCGATGAAAACCAGGCAAACAGGAACCTTGTGTAAATAAGCACTTTCCATCCACCAGGACCTTTACGGCTTGTTCGGCATCATCCCTCCATTTTTTCTTTCATCATCCATCGCATTCAGGTCTTCATCCATCACTCATCCAATTGCATCCGCACCATAGCTTGGTCCTGTGTTCGTATCATGATCCCTCCTAGTACTACTCGGCCCATCCTCAAGGACAGTTTGTCCTGCCTTTATCGGGTAGTCTACGGCATCATGCTGGGGGCATGTTCTCATTGGATCAGATTCGTGTATATTCTTAAAGTCCTCAAATCATAAAATCCAAAAACATTAGAAAATCAAAAAATCCAAAAACATCAGAAAATCCAAAAATCCAAAAACATCAAAACATGTCAAAAAATAAAAAACAAGGTCATCTTGTCAAACTACATCATCTCTGAGCTTGAACGTAGGCAAGGCTGATCTTTGATCATCCCTCGAGACATTTAGGTCAATCCTATAGGAGTCTGTCATAATAAACTGGCATCTCATCATGTATATCATCATTTGTAAATTGGTCAGGTCGTCAGTCGAACTACGTGGTCTCTGCGTGTATAACGTAGGCAAGGCTAATCTGTTGATCAGCCCCTGAGGCCCTAAGATAGGTTTTTACATTAGTCTCTTGGTCAAAATCTCAAAAAATCCCAAAAACATTGAAAAATCAAAAAAATCAAAAACATTTGTAAAATCTTGAAAAACACCAAAAACAGCCTCAAAACATTGCAAAATATCAAAAACATCCAAATATTTGAAAAAATCCATCTGTCTCATCTCGGTTGCACCCGCAATAAGCATCATCCATAATAAACTAATCGTCACCCTCAACCTTTGGAAAAACAGTTAGAAACAAGTCTAGCAGCTTAAAAGTAGAACTCCAAATGTCAAGTCTTAAGTCTAAGTCAGTGCGTAAGAAAATTGGTCACCTCTTTGTATCGATAACACATCATCTGAATCGGTCCCATATCAATCATCCCTTAGAAAACTTTGGGTAAATGAAATGACGTGTCGTCATCCACTAACATGTCCTAGGATGAATCCTTCCTACAATGGGCATTATCTTTTGGCAATAAGTTTTGGTTCTTATCCCTAGAAAACACATCCTCTTTCCGTTAGCGGTATTGAAGAGCATCACTTTGTTTGTTTACTTGGTCTTTATCTTTTGAATTATCTTATTTTGCGCTCATTCCAAGGATGTCTCGATGATATCCCAAGACAGAGGACTTAGAGAAATAGGAATGGGGCAATGATCATTATCTTTTGTCTGCTATGCTTGTTGGATGTTCTTGTAATATAACCTCGGCGAATACTCTCTTTGTTAGGAATGAATGGAAGAGGTCTAGGGCAACTTGTTGACTATTATAGGGATAGCTTTACCTTTCTGTGTTTTGGTCCGAGGTGTCTAAAAATTCTGAAATGCATCCTAGCAAGGCTTTCATATGTCAGATGTGAACAAGAATACTCCTATCTGATTGTCGAGTCAAAGTCCATCACACTAAGTACCACGCCATTCTGGTTTTCTATACCTTGATGTATCGTACCATGTGTGTTATCAAACATAAGAAAATTTGGCCCTTTGAAAATCCTTATTCCTTGGAAATTAATCATCATCATCATCATCATCTGCATTTGCATCATCATGTGTCTTGTTGAAATGAATTCTTCTTTTCTTACTAACCACACTAACAAGGTACTATGATAGTTGATCATCATCACCATCATTGCCATCAATCTTGCATCCACAAATCATTAGCATATCACATAAACGTATCATATAAGAAACATACTCATTTCATTTTAATCATCATAAATAGGTTATCATAAACATTCTTCATAAATAGGTGCATCCATGTCATTGCATTTTCACCCATTACATTGCATTATATCAATCAGTGCATAAATGTTCATAACCATTTCATATAAATCATTACATAAGCATCTACGGAAACGTTTCATAATCATTTTTCGCATAACAAATAGGTATATAAGCATTTAATTCATTAGGCATATATACTTCCATAACATAAATGACATCATATCATCATATTACATTCACATTACGCATTAGCATATCACTTTGCACTAACATATCATTGCCTTATATACATCATCAATAATTATGTTGAGGATAATAACATTTGCATTAAAACCATTTCATTTGCATCATATCACGACCATCACATCATATTACATCCATCCATAAATCATCTCATATATAGGCATATTCCACACATCATTACATACATCATTGATCATATCATTTTATATATACCATCATTTCACATATTGCATTAGCATAAAATAAATCATCATATAGTTAACATTGTTGCACATCATATCATAGGTGAACATAAGATAGATCTGTTAGTCATAATCACTACAAAGCATATAGAAATAAATTATCCATGCATAAAGGAGTACACAGTATATTGCATCAAAATTGGCTCATATATATTATATCATCATGTCATTGTCATAGTACAAAAATAAATCGGATCACTCTACATATATGTCAATCAATACAAAACACCCATCAAGCTATCAAAAACGAGCCCATAAGGCACAAAAGGTGTATCATCTGGATCAAGCTTGATCTCTATGAATGCTGCCCTCGCCCTTGTCACCATGACCCTCTGGTGGTCTTTGGCTGGCCCGTTCTGAATACTCTGGGACCCAATCTTCTCTAGGTACGATGTCATGGTAAGCCCAACGGTAGTACTCTATCTCTCGAATGGCATCCCTGTAAGATCATATTGGCACTATACCTTGGGAGGAGGAGGCTGTCATACTCTCAATCTATTGCTTGCGGCCTAGCTCAATGGCTGCATGTAGCTCTGCAGCCTGTCTCTGCTGGACAGCCTAATCCCTCTATGCTATGAGCTATTCTCTCTCAGCCCTCACATGGTCTCTCCCCATTGTCAACACTTGAACTTGGGCCTGCAGCTGTGCAATCAATGCATCCCAACCATCTACTTGTCCTTGTGGCTGTACCCGTTGATGCACGTGAACCTAATCCTCACCCTCAACTCATGGTGGTGGGAATGGTGGCTCCTGCTGCTGATCCTGCATATGGACATCTCCCTGACCTGACAGAACTAGGGGCACACCTAGTGGATCTTTTCGAATCTCGACCCTCAGTCCTCACCCTCGTCGTCTCCCTCTACCTCTGACCTTGCATACCTCTGGATCCTCACCTGGAACGGTCAACCAGAGAGGAGGTTTGAACCAGTCCCTATAGGCCTGAGTGGTCCCTGGATCTGCTAAGTCCTGATCATAAGCCCACGGTCAGGCTACCAACTGCCTGAAGCTATCAACTGCCTCAGAGGTAGGAATACCATGCCCCCATGCTATCTATGTCATGCTACGTGCAAAGATGGCTACATAACCATCATGAGGCCGATCCTGTGGCTCTCCAAACTGACGTTGTACACGCCTAGGCAGGTACTGCTCGATCATCGTGTGCTCCCGCCCCTGCATATATCGATCCTGGCGGCAGTAAAAGAGCTGAGTAGCATCATCAACCCATCCTAGATGACCAAGGTATGGGCGCCAAGTAAAAACAAGCATCTCATCTAGGACCTGCCTCCAGTAGGGGATCCCATGCTCGCTAGTGTGTGTGAAGGACACACCGCCTCTGTATCGTGCCACCAGGGCATCTTCTGCCCCCATTGGAACTGGAACAACCCGTGGATGTAGCACATAAATGTGCTCCCACGCCCAAACATGAAGAAGTGTCACTCTAGCCCCCAGCGCTCTGCCATCCATATAAACATACTCATGTAAGTCCCTATAGAGTGAGGCTAGAAGGACAGGCCCCCATGCAAAGCGAACTAGCCTGTCCCGGACCATCTGCTCCCAGCAATAACCCTAGCCGGGACTAAAGTATCACCCTCATTTGTCTGGGGAAACCAAACCTAAAATGATCACTGCAACCACCTAGCAGAAGGGAGGTGCGATGACCCTGTATCTCTCCAACTCAATCTGTCCCTCGCAGTAGATGTCTCGTGTGGCGAGGACTCTGGTGCAAGACTCGCATCCCTCATCCATATCATAGATTTCCTATCGGCCATGAATAGGAAATCGTAAAATGTGTCAAACGTCCTCCAAGGTGACAGTGGCCTTGCTAGTGGGGAGATGAAACGACGACGTCTCGTTGTGCCACCTCTCGACCTCCGTTGATAGCATCCCCAGGTGGTTGCGCACAAGCGCCGCATACACAATATGCCACAATCCTGCAACTCCCAGTCAATCCTGGTCTCTATCACTTAGGTCCCATAGGATGCTAACCAAATCTCGTGACCGGTGCTCCTGAGAGTAGAGCTCCCTCGGCCCGTCCTGCATCAAGGAAAGTCACAGTGTTAAATTTTTTTGAAAAATTCCTGGTGAAACACTCCAAACTCGTCCCCAACGGTGCAGTTTTTGATGGTGTCGTAGTTTCAGTTTCCTCAAACTCCGACGCTGGACCCTTAAATTGAGCCAAATAGAGTCTCCACGGTGCACTTTTCCCAAACTGGCCCGCCGAGCCCGAGCCTAGCATCAAAGTTTCTAAACTCTGAACTGCACTGCTGCGGTGCAAAACGGCCTAGCGTGGCACAATTCAAATGTCGAGCAACACTATATAGCACCGTTGGAGGTGAGCTCCTCTTTTAACGAAGTAATTAATGCATTAAATGAAAAGATGAGGCTTTAGTAAGGGTCACATACCGATGCCCCAATGCCAGGTGGCCGCTGGTATGTCCAAACTCAGTCTGAAATGTGTAGAGGAAGCTGTCGTTGTGCCATATCGCCAGAGAGTCAAAGCTCGAATCACAAGGTTAGCTAGCGGAGGTGTGTGAAAATGATTTGAAAGTGACCCCTCGGGCCCCTTTTAAGCTTAAAAATTAGGATTTTTTAACCCTAAATAGCTGTCCTGTTAGGGTTTTGGACCCCCGAACATGTTTTTGTCCATTTGAGGCTTGTTTTTCATCGTTTTGTTGTGTTTAGACACATTTTTAGCCTCTCGGACCCCTTTAGGACTTATCGGGTACTTTGTCATCTTTTTTTGCGAGATCGCCCAAAAAAATTAAAATTTTCATCCGATCTCTCAAGGGGGCATTATAATGGCATGTTTTCTCTTACCATGCAACAGTGGAGCAAGTTTTTAAATATCAAAAAATTCTGTCTTTGATCAAGATTGTTTATTCTTTGAACCAACGCAACGAGTGCATTGATTCAAAGAGGGGAAAAATGTAGACACGTTAAATATATTGATTGACATCATGCATCTGATCCTGAATTACTAACATCATTTCTTCCTAAATCATCCCTCGGTCTAACCATCTAATCAAATCTCCCTATCTAATTAAATTCATCAATTTTCATCCCTTAATTGAATAAATCATTTTATCTAATTAAGTGAGTGCTTTCTGTTAATTAAATCAATCCATCTGATCTAATTATCCCTATTTAATTAAATAATCAATTTATTTAATTAAATCTCTAAGGTCGATCCATTAAATTAAATAAATTAAAACCTTATTTGATTTAATCTAACATCATTCATTTTAATTAAATAAATCAAAATCTTTATTTAATTAGCCTCTTATCACATTCTTCTCTTATTTGATTTAAATAAATCCATAAATCTAAGTCAAATAGGTCACATCATCTAATCTCCTGTTAAATTAATTAACCCTTGATTAATTTAACCTCATCTCATGTCACATCCTCTAGATAATGCAAGTTGCACATGAAAATATATTTAAGTCATTTTATTAAATCCCTATTTTCCTCACATGGCATCTTTTGGAATATTCTCTCAATTTGAATTCAAAAATTCCAAGTCAACATGCACATCCAACAAGGCAATAAATTCATCTTATATGTCCTTTTCCTTGAGCCAAGTGGCATTTATTGCATTTTCCCTTCCCTCTTACATGTCATTTCAACAAATTTGAATTTCAAATATTGGCATTTATTGGCACAAACCCCAAATCTTGCACATCCATCATCCATTCATAGCTTGACAAGTGGCACCATATCATTAGATCAATGTTAGTCCCACATTGCTCAAATTTGGACATTCATCCATCTTGGAATCCTATAAATAAAATTATCATATCCTCATTTCATCATCCACAATCCAAGCAAAGTTACCATGCTCAAATCTCTCTTGAATTTCATCCATTATCATTGAGTCATAGCTAGGTTTTGCAGATTTTTGGCTTGGATTCTTCATTCTTCACCAACTAAGTGGATCAATCTCTTCAAAATTCGAAGCTTGCATCATAGGAATTGGGAAAGGGAAAATTTTCACATCAAATTGGCACCAATTCCCCCATGGGATCACGAGTTTGCATATTTAAATTAGGATTCAATCTAGTTTATCATTTATATTGTGTTCTTCATTGTTCTCTTTCCTATTTTGAACTTGTAAATGGATTTCATGGGGAATCCTTTTTTTGACTTGAAATATCTAACTTGAAGTGTTTATTCTCTTTGTTTTGCAGGTACCAAGGTTGGGGTTCACACAATATCAAACAAATATCACTTCATCGCTCAACGCCAATTCAAAACATGCACTTCTAAGGAAATCAACGATAACCGATAAAATAAGATGGCCATCAGGACTTAAGTGAAAACCTTTTAGGCATGTGCTCATAGATTTTTTTCATGGAGGGTGACGCTCTAGGATGACATGAGAAAATAGGCTCTGGAACTCCTAAGTCATGAAATGAAAAGGATGTCAAGGCCAAAAGGCCCTCCACTTAACCTTACAAGAAATGGGAAATTAAGACCTAGGGATGAGGGACCGGTCACCTGATGACAGTGAATAACATAAAACAAAACTTAGTGAAACATAGATTTTTGGGACCCTATGGACTACTGATGAGCTCGAAATATGCTCATAATTTAAGTATCATGATGAATTTTTAATATCCTTACTCTTATTTCTAATGGATGTTTTAACTCTTTGATTAAAGACTTTTTATTTTAAAATGGGTAGTATCCTATAGCAATACATTCCTATATTCTTGCAGCTTAACATCTCTATGTGTTTGTATTAATTACCCTGTTTGACCTCCCGAATGATTGATATAATGCATGTGGTTTATGGATAATGAAAATGATTTAATATGTGATTAATGAATGTGTATTGTGTTATTTTCCATGTGTGCTTTCTTTCGCTTCTGTTGCCATGAGCATCGCAGGTTGTTGAAGGGAGCATGAATGAGTCAAAGCGCAGCAGATCTCGGTCATGCAGTAAAGTCCATTACCAGCACGGCATCGAGGAAGTTGTTCTAGAAAAGACTCTCTGACTGGGTCGTTGGGAGGAAATCTAAATGATCATTAATCTAGGAAGAGTGGAATGCTAAATTCTCTCTGGATCGTGTTGAATGGATATGCTTTCATTTATGAGAAGTTTGTTCCTCAGTTTCAGAATACATTTATGTCCACATCTTTCTCTGTTTAGTTAGGTAGTTAGTTGCTTTTCTGGTTTAAAATAAGTTCTCCTCCTGCGCGAGTGAGCAACAGAGTATGTAAAATTTAGAATTATAATATGAGATAGTGTCTTGTGTTAGTTTTCTTATAAGCAGAATCATGTATATCATTCTAAGTTTATGAATAAAAGCTGATGAAGTTTTGAGTTCAATTCTTGCATAACTAGTTGATGCTTTCTAAGGGGGCCCACTTAGTAAGTATCTGTAGTTAGTTAGTTAGTTGTTTATTTCCTGTTGATTATAAGTTAGATTCCATTCTTAAAAATTTCAGCACAAACTTAGTCTTATATTGTTCCTGCAGCATCGGGGATCCATCCCTGTGTTTGTTCCTGCAATATAAGGCCAGTTCATAGTTTGTTTCTTAGTCATAGTTGTCATAATTTCTGCTTTGATTAAGTTTAGAAGGATTTTCATTACATTCCTGTAGCATAAGTAGAATTCCTTCCACGCATTTATTTATGGTAAATCATGACTGAAACTAGTTCTTAGTGCACATACAGTGTCGCTCCATTTCAATTATACATTCCTTGGTTTGACAAGGTAAATGAACGACCATAAGAAGATGCTAGTCACCTGTTGGAATGTCCAATTCCTAGGTTAGGATTTACCATGACTTGTATATCCTTTTATGGACGTGACCATTTTTGGCGCCATTACCGAGGATGGTATCAAGCTAAGAACCTATCATAGTCATTGTTAGTAGTAGTTTAGTATTCAATCATTTTCAAATTCCTTCAATTTACGGCTAATTCTATTGCATGCATAGAAGAAGAGACGCTCTGGGAAGATTCCTCCCTAACCTTCCATTCATTGATAACAATTCTGAACTAGCTTATAATTTATTTGAGGAAGGAGGAGACCAAGATATCAATCCATTTTCTGAAAACCTGCTTGCTGAATTGCCATTTGACCCAGCTGACAAAGAACCTGAAGAAAATCCATTTGCTTTGATACTCCATCAAGTAACTATGGCACGTAATCCACCTAATTGACCTCCTGCTTTTGAATTCCCCATCATTTCTCAGGAAGATAATGATAACCTTAAAAATATTCCTTCTTCATTACTTCCCAAGTTCTATGGACTAGTTACAGAGGACCCATCAACTTTCTTGTTTGAGTTTGATATCCTCTCTTGCAGCTATGATTACACTTCAGATGCTAATAGGCTGAAGTTGTTTCCTGCTACTTTGAAAGAATGAGCTCTTAGATGGTTTATGAGTTTGGGAAGAGGTGTTGTTGATAGTTGGGCAGCCATGCAAACAAAATTTCTTGACAAATACAAGGAATATTGTAAGAGTGGTAGTAAGGGTGATGATATATTCAGAATTCAATAAAAGGAGGATGAAAGCCTGAAAGACTATATCTCAAGATTTTTGTTTTCCCTGAAAAAGAATTCAGATCATACTCTCAATGAAGAATCTCATAAACTACTTTTCCTAAGGGGAATCAGTGACACCTGTATAGATGCCCTGGACCTGATGAGAGGAGGAGATATAACCCAAATGCCTTGGGATGATATCAAAAAAAATATGTTGCAACTACTCTCAAGCACTTGTTAAGAAGGGTAGAGGTCATCAAGCCACAGTGGGAAAGTCTTCTACTAATAGAGTTTCACAGATGGAGATCAAAAATTTGCTGTCTGATTTCAAGCAAGATATCATAAACAATATGGCTACACAGTTGGATACTATGCAAGCTCGGAAGAAACATGAGGAAGCTAAAGCAATCTTGGCTGAGTTATGTCCACATTACAGACAGAAGAAACGTGACTGCAGATGTAAGATGGTGGCTAACCTAGAGGCTAAGCAGTTACCTACTGATTTTAAGATAGCAGAAGGTGATGATGACCAAGTATTCTTTGTTGCACAAAGGTGACCATGGGCTCAAAGACAAGGTATGCCTTAAGACCCTTTGACTTTTGGTAATCCTTATTCTAATTACAATAACCAATGGCAACCTACATATGGCCCATCACCACCTTGGAATACTTCTCAACCACACTAGCCTAACTATTAGAGTCCTTAATGGCAATATACAAAAGGAGGTTGGCAGCAACCACAAGGACAATGGACTCCACCCCCAGGTAACTGGTAGCAGAATCCTCAATGGAGAGGTTCTCTGCAATGGAAAAACCAATCCCCTGGCCCCCTGCAGCTTCAACAGCCACAACCTCCGACTCTCATGCCTCCTACAATACCTACAACAAATACTGGCCCTCCAAAACAAACACCTATGCCTGCTCAACCATTTCCAAATCCTAATAATAAGCAACAGTAGCAACAACAGCTTATGTATCTTGCAGAAGCCAATCAGTATCCAACTTATGCCTTGAATATTCATGATATCCATCTCAGGTCTGGAACCACTCTTCCTACTCCACAGCCGCTTGTAATTACAGAGATTCCAGATTCTGCCTCTGAACAACCTACTGATCCTGCAGAACATATACCTGTATCAGATACTGCCTCTAAGGAATCTATCCTACAGCATCAGGCCAAACCGCTTTTTCCTTAGAGATTGCAAACTACTACATCAAAGTCTATGGAAGAGCCTACCTTTGATATTTTGGATCAGCTAAAGAATGTACACATTCAAATTCCCATTTTTCAATCCATTAAAGATATCCCAACTTATGGAAAAGTCATTAAGGAGGCTTGTTTCAAGAAACTGGGAAGAAAGAAAAAGGATCTCCAAACTATCCATGTTCTGGGACAGTTGGAAGATATTATGTTAGGGAAGGTAGTCATTCCAAAATATACTGACCTTGGCAGTCCTGTGGTACAAATAAATATTAATGGCCAAATCATAAAGAATGTTTTGATTGACCTTGGTGCAACCATCAATGTAATGACCAAGCATACAATGGAGTGTTTGAAAATCCCAACAATTCGGTCTACACCTATTGTCTTGTAGCTTGCTGATAGTTCCACAGTAAAACCTGATGGAGTGGTAGAAAATGTCACTATCATCCTTGAGTCTTAGGAATACCCAACAAATTTCACCATATTGTCCACTAAGGAAACTTTGGGAGGATATCCTATTATCCTAGGTAGACCATGGTTAGCTACAGCTGGTGCTTTTATAAGATGTCGTTCAGGAGACATGACAATTTATGATGGTCAGTCACGAAAGAAATTGGATTTATATCCACCTGCCCAGCCTCAGCCAGACTTGTCTCAACCAATTTGGCCAGATTTAGGAGAGAAAACTGAAGAAGTCAATTCATTGGCTTAGCTAATGATGCTACAAACTAATCCATTTTCCCAGCTTCAGAGTGAGGATGACTTGCTTTTACACATTTTGCAGTCCAACTCTAATCTGAGTAGCCCATTTGTTCCAGATAGCTGTCCTCAGTAGTGTTTCCTGCAGCAACTGAATTCTAAGAGCATGCCACCTGAATCTCTTGCATTTTATCACAACTTGCTTCCACATGAAATATGGACACCACCTTTATCAGTAGCCTCCATGAATGATCTCACCAAGCAAGTAGAAGTGTCTCCAGGCCGCTGTCTGAACATCAATAATAAGTTGCCTCAATCTCAACAAGCTGCCCTAGTCACAATGTTGCAAGATCAACACAAATCTTTTGCATGGGACTATGGGGATATGAATGGAATAGATCCTCAACTCTGTACTCATATGATCTACATTAAGGAAGATTGTTTACCTATTAGACAACCTCAAAGAAGGATAAACCTAGCACTCAGGGAAATAGTCAAAACAGAGCTCCAAAAATTGCTTGATGCTGGTGTTATCTACCCTATTTCAGACAGTCAGTGGGTATCGCCATTGGTGATTATTCCTAAAAAAGGTGGAAAATGGAGAGTTTGTGTAGACTACAGGGAGCTGAACACATCAACTAAAAAGGATCACTTTCCACTGCCATTTTTTGACCAAGTGCTAGACTCATTGTCTAGTAAAAAGTATCTCTTTTTTGGATGGATATAGTGGGTATAATCAAATTAGAATTTCCCCTAAGGATCAAGACAAAACAACTTTTACCAGTCCATTGGGCACTTTTGCCTACTCTGTCTTACCTTTTGGACTGTGTAATGCACCTGCAACATTTCAAAGGGCAGTGATCAGTATTTTTGCTGACATTTCTCATGATTCTATGGAGATCTACATGAATGACTTCACTACTTATGGAGTTACTTATGAAAAAGCATTAGCCAATTTGGAAAAAGTGTTGAAAAGATGTCAGGAGCAAAATTTGTCTTTGAATAGTGAGAAATTCTTTATGATGATGCAAGAAGGAATTGTTCTAGGCCATCATATCTCTCAAGCAGGAATTCAAGTTGATCCTGCAAAAATAGAAGTTATTCTAACTTTTCCAACATCTATAAATCAAAAGGATGTTAGAAGATTCCTAGGACATGCTAGATATTATAGAAGATTTATCAAAGATTTCAGCAAAATAGCCAGTCCATTATATGCCTTATTGACTAAGGATTTTGAATTTAACTAGACTGAGGCCTGGGAAAAATCTTTCCTACAACTTAAGAACTTACTTACTCAGGAACCTGTTCTTCAAGGACCGAAGTGGAGTCTGCCCTTTCATATACACACAGATGCTTCCAATTATTCCATAGGGGCAGTTTTAGGATAGAAAGAGAATTTCATAGAGCATGCCATATATTTCATTAGTAAAAACCTTCAAGGCCCTAAATTAAACTATACTGTCATAGAGAAAGAATTGCTAGCAGTTGTGTATGCCCTGAACAAGTTTCGACATTATGTCACTGGTTACCAAATTTTTTTCATATAGATCATGCAACAATAAGGTACCTCATGAATAAGCCTGCCATAGCTAGCAGATTAGCAAAATGGCTCATATTTTTGCAGGAATTTGATATCACAGTTATTGATAAGCCAGGCCGAGCTAATGTGGTGGTTGATTTCTTGTCAATACTTCAAACAACTACACCTCCCACCCCTGAGGTAATTGATGATAGCTTTCCCGATGAACATCTATTTTCTATTATTGCTCAAACTCCATGGTATGCAGATATTGCAAATTATTTAATAGCCAACAAGATCCCAACCCACTTCTCACCAAAGGAAAGGCAATTGTTGGTAAAGAAAAGTTTTAACTTTTCATGGATTGCAGATTGTTTATTTTATACAGGACCTGACCAAGTCATGAGAAGATGTATTAGGGAAGATGAGACCTATGCCATTTTGCATGCCTGTTATGATGAGACATGTGGTGGGCACTTTGCAGCCAAGAGAACATCTATGAAAGTGCTTACTATAGGATACTATTGGCCCACACTACACAAAGATGCTGCAGCATACACCAAAAAATGTGACAGATGTCAATGCATGGGGATACCAACAAGTTTTAATGAAATATCCCTATATCCTCAAGTGGTAGTCAGTCCCTTTGACAAGTGGGGCATGGATTTTGTTGGGCCTATTGATCCTCCATTCAATGGGAAATCATATGTTTTGGTTTGCACTGATTATGTAACCAAGTGGGTAGAATTGAAAGTAATGACACATGCCCGTGACAATAAAGTTGCTGAGTTCCTGTATAAGCAGATTTTTACTTGGTTTGGAGTCCCAAGGGAACTTGTTACTGATCAAGGAGCTCAGTTTACATCCAACTTAATCACTGCACTGATGAATGATTACAAGATCAGGCACAAAAAGTCTAGCCCCTATCACCCTCAAGTCAATGGTCAGGCAGAGGTTACCAACACAAAAATTGAGGCAATCCTTACTAAGACAAGACAATTACAAAAGAAGGATTGGAGTAGTCACCTTCCTGAAGTAGTTTGGGCCTATAGAACAACATGGAAAACAACTACAAGGTTCACTCCTTTTGAGTTACTCTATGGAAAAAATGTCATGTTGCTAATAGAGTTTGAGCATAAGACCTTGAGGACTGCTCTCCAGCTTAACATTGATATTTCAAAAGCCCAAAAGGAACGCCTCCTATAGTTGAATGCATTGGATGAGATAAGGAAAGTTTCCCTGCAGCATACTGAAACTATCCAACAACAAAGAAAAACATGGCATGACAATCATATCCGAACTAAGCAATTCTCTACCAGTGATTGGGCGTTGCTCTATGACTCTAGGTACAAGGAAAATCAAGGTAAACTCACCATAAGATGGCTTGGTCCTTATGACAGAATTTTTTTTTGATAATGGTTCAGTTCAATTAGCTACAATAGATCATGTCTGATTCAAGCTACTGGTTAATGGACACCATCTTAGGTTGTATCATAAGCCAGCATCCAAAGAATAATTTATGAAGTAGTTTGTTTCGGATGCGGCCACTGATCTTCTTGCAGCAAAAGGCTTCGACCTTTCTCCTACAACATCTCTTTAAAATTCCACATTGCATGCCCACAATAAAGGTTTTCTTTTAAAGGAAGCCACGTTCTCCATTTTTCATCCATCACCACCATTCATTCTCCTTTCTTCCACATCATCCATCTTCTCGTACCACCCTCATTTATGGTTTCAATTCTAGCCATCATTTTATGTTGAGTTGTGATCTTTTCCAGCATGTACGAGCATTTATTACAAGGTACGCAATATCTTTTATTGTCACATTATTTATTTATTTCATTTATTAATTAACTGCTATGTACATATTAGTCATTCTTTCCTATTCTTTGCCTATCCTTTCGCACATGTGTGGACACATGCCAAATTTTAGTAGGGGGTGGGAATAATCCATTTCAAATCTTTTCTTATGTCACTATCACAACTGTTAAGATATTTTTACTTTCTTGTACTTTCCAAATACGACTGCATGTTTTTATCCTAAACAATAATTAACTGCTTGATTTGAGTAGTTTTTTAAATCATTTCATGCAATTATCCTTTGTGTCATTCTTTGAAAAGTAAAGAAAAGTGACGGAAAGAAAGAAAGAAGCAAAAAGAAGCAAAGCAAAAAAAATTTATTTGAATTTTCAGAAGAAGTTGAGTTTCAGGAATCTCAGCAGGGATAATTTATGAATATGGGTGGCCAATTAGTAAGACATGAGCCTGTAGCTCATGAGCTCTTGACACAGAATCCTCAAGCAGTTCAGGAATTCAACAATTGTGGTTGGATGAATTATTTTCTGAGGTTAGATTCCTTTAATGAGGAAACTGCAGGTGAGTTTTTGAGAACTCTTTCAGAGGGAGAAGCTACAGTGTGGGGTTTGACAGTATCTGTTACAAAAGAGCGGATTGTAGAAGTAACTGGGCTTCCGGCGGTGGGAGAAATTTTTTCTTCAGATGTTGTCTCTGCTAGGGCAGAATTCACAATACCAATAGATGGACCCTTGGAGGTTTCCAAACAAGGATGCAAACGAGTGCCACTACCTCTTCCATACTCAGAATATGCCATCCTGATAATTAGGTACTTGACTTGTGAGTGACACTTTTCCTATTTACATTCCTACCATTTTAAATTATTGAGTCATATGAGACACGGTTTAGCTATCAATGTTCCAAAAATATTGTTAAACCTTTTGAAACAATGTGCCCATGAAACCCAGAGGGGTAGGGACAACTCTATCGCCCATCATGTCCTCATTAAACTCTTGATTGAGCATTCCCTGAGGGATGTATCACCCCTTTCCTGGCAAGAATTTGTTTCCCAAAAGGTTCTGCAACTTCCAGAGCCTCCTAGAGCACTCCTTGCAGCACCTACCCCTGTAGCACCTACTCTTGCAGCCTCCACACCAGAGCCCTCTACCCCAGTACAAACCAAGTCTGCTAGTAGAAGATAAAAAGGGAAAATGAAGGTAGAAGAGTCATCTAGGGTAGAACAAAACCCAGAGTCTGACCCTCATGTTCAAAAACAACAATGTTCCTCTGCTGCAGCATCTTCTCCTGTAACAGTTCCTCCTGCAGCAACACCTGTTGCCACTACAGTTTCACCATCATCTTCTCCTATTGAGTTTGAATCTTCTAGGAAAGTTAGAAAGAGGAAAGCCACGAAGGTGTCTCCTACAGCTGTTACTTCTGAAACATTTCCAAAAATGGTTTCATCAAGGAAAAAATGAAAAGTTACCTCAACCTTCGTCCAACCTGAAATTATAATAATTTCAGAGGACTCTGAAGAATTCAGTCATGATGATTCTTAGAATGTATCAGAGAATGTTCCACAAAGTCCATCTTTTGTTCCTTAGGAAGTGCAAAATGATCCAATGGAAGTTGAGGAAGTACAACATGTTAGTGGTGATGAAAGGGGAATGCCAAGTCTTGATGACTTGGCTGAGGCAGCTAAGCAAGCTTCAGAGGAAGTACAATCTCCTCTTGTGCAGCAACATGAGTTCATCCTGCAGCAAGAGGAAGAACAACCTAAACAATTGGAAGTGTCCAATGAAACCCCATTACCCCCTGCAACTTGTCAAGCAATGGTTGTTTATAAAAAGACATTGTTGATTGAATTTTTGGAATATCTTAGGACCACATGGAGGCCTGTCACATTTCAAACCTTGAGTTTCCGCCATTTAGCAAAGACTAAAATTCAACAAAATATTTGGGAAGAAGAGAAGAAATTGAAAAGTGAAATTGAAAGACAAAAATAGGAAATCCAGGAAATGAAAGAGAAAATGGATGAAATGATGAAAATAACTGGTAAAATTGTGGAATGTAGACCACCGCCTAGGGTATAGGCTATGTGCTTAAAAGATCAATTTCTTTGGTTTCAATTCATGAGAATTTCAAGGAATTTAGATCCTATTATTCATACAGCCAAGGAATTTTATGATGCATATCAAGTAGCCCCTAGTTGGCTGAAAAATTCTTTATGTGAATTTTATTTGCATGATTTGATCATTCCCTCTGAAACAGAGTGGAATCCACTTCTTTAGATTGGTGATATTCATTTGAGGTCACTCATGTCTTGGGTGGCTAATGAAACTAATTAACGCAGACAAATAGAGGCTTATGAAGAGGCTGAGAGGAATGAACCTATTCCACTATGACCTGAAAGCTTAGATCCCCACACAATGCTGAAAACTTGGCTTACTATTGCATATGGGTTCAATGATCAAACAGAAAGAATACAAATATTTGATATCAGGAAGCAAGTGTATGAAGAATTCAAAGGCCAACCATATCTGTTTTGGAAGCTTTCATCCTCTAGAATTGAGACAAGATGGGAGAAACTGACTGTTGGTTTAAGGAAATTTGAGCCTCATAGCCCTCTGAACTTTAAAGCAGCCCTTAGAAGGATAGAGAAGTACATGCAGCTTGGTCTTCAGAAGAGGTTTGAGTTATGGTTACCAATAACATTTCGATCTCCAGTTTTGATGTGGCCACTTTATCCTTATTGGGCTACAGATGTTAATGAGGATACAAAAACCCGCAAATATGAGAGATGGCAAAATTTCAGAGGTTTCTACTATAAATTTGAAACTTCATTGCAGGGCCATGCTACTCCTACTAATTTCAGAGAAAAAACCAGGAAGCTTAATGTTGGAGGACCATCATTGGAATAAGTAGGGGGAAAATGATGAGCTCGAAATATGCTCATAATTTGAGTATCATGATGTATTTTTAATATCCTTACTCTTATTGCTAATGGATGTTTTAACTCTTTGATTAAAGACTTTTTATCTAAAAATGGGTAGTATCCTGTAGCAATACATTCCTATATTCATGCAACTTAACATCTCTGTGTCTGTATTAATTACCCCATTTGACCTCCCGAATGACTGATATAATGCATGTGGTTTCTGGATAATGAAATGGATTTAATATGTGATTAATGAATGTGTATCGTGTTATTTTCCACGTGTGCTTTCTTACGCTTATGTTGCCATGAGCATCGCAGGTTGTTGAAGGGAGCATGAATGAGTCAAAGCGTAGCAGATGTCGGTCCTACAGTAAAGTCCATTACCATCATGGCATCGAGGAATTTGTTCCAGCAAAGACTCTCTAACCGGGTTGTTGGGAGGAAATCTAAATGATCATTAATCTAGGAAGAGTGGAATGCTAAATTCTCTCTGGATCATGTTGAACGGATATGCTTTCATTTATGAGAAGTCTATTCCTCAGTTTCAGGATACATTTATGTCCACGTCTTTCTTTGTTAAGTTAGGTAGTTAGTTGCTTTTCTGGTTTAAAATAAGCTCTCCTCCTGCACAAGTGAGCAACAGAGTATGTAAAATTTAGTATTATAATATGAGATAGTGTCTTGTGTTAGTTTTCTTATAAGCAGAACAATGTATATCATTCTAAGTTTATGAATAAAAGATGATGAAGTTTTGAGTTCAATTCTTGCATAACTAGTTGATGCTTGCTAAGGAGGCCCACTTAGTAAGTATATGTAGTTACTTAGTTATTTTTTTATTTCCTGTTGATTATAAGTTAGATTTCATTCTTGAAAGTTCCAGTGCAAACTCAGTCTTATATTATTCCTGCAGCATAAGGCCAGTTCATAGTTTGTTTCTTAGTCATAGTTGTCATGATTTCTTCTTTGATTAAGTTTAGAAGGATTTTCATTACATTCCTGTAGCATAAGTAGAATTCCTTCCACGCATTTATTTCTGGTAAATCGTGACTGAAACTGGTTCTTAGTGCACATACAGTGTCGCTCCATTTCAAGTATACATTTCGTGGTTTGACAATGTAAATGAATGACCATAAGAAGATGCTAGTCACCTGTTGGAATGTCCAATTCCCAGGTTAGGATTTACCATGACTTGTATATCCTTTTATGGACGCGACCAACTACTCTTGAATTTCTAGGGTTTTTCACCTAAAAGGAGAGAGATAGGGCCAAAAATGCTAATGTATCACTCAAATTAGGATGTATGCAATTTTGTTTAATGTAAATGAACTTAACCAAATGCAATTGACTAATCTAAGTGATTGAAAATGAATGCAAAACTAACATTTATGACTTGTTTGAAAACATAGTGTGAAATGCAAATAACTATGTAAATGAAGAAATAATGCAAAATAGAAACTACAAAGATGAATCTGAGTGGACCTGGATGAATTTCGATGATTTTGGAGCCTTTTGGATGTTGATGGAAATTACTGAATTTTCACAGTGGGACTCATTCGTCCAGGGTGACGAATTAATCCTCCACCTAGTGAAAAAGTGTTGAGAACTGGTTTCTATTTGTCAGCACTTGGAATCTGACAACATTCATATTTTTCAGTCCTAAGGTGGGACTCATTTGCCATAGGTGGAAAATCAGTCATCTCCCAAATTTCTCAAAAATTAGGAGACAACTCTACAACACCAGATCTAGAAAAGTCTACTTGTCAGGTTGTTGAAGTCAGTTCTGCAAAAAATGAACAAATAACTCTCTCCAAGCTTGAATTTGACTCAAGTTGACTTGAAGCACCTAGTTGACTTGGAAATCAATCTTCAACACCTAATAACCTATCAAATCTGCATACAAAGAGCTGCAAACAAACATGCAATAGGGGAAAAAGGATTGAGGGTTAGTGAATAGGGGTTTGCATTGGTCAAACCCCACTTTTGGTAATTAAACCCTTGAAAAGATAATGAAATGAAAGAGAAAGATAAACTAATAACTTGCAAATACTATCAAATTACCTAGCCCTTGATAATGCAAGTCTGAAGTAATGTCAATGGCTACTTCAAAGTGCTTGAATAGTGCTTGAAAAGATGATGCAAAATGCTTGAATGCTTGAATGAGTGAGGAGATGTAAAATGAGGTGAAAATCACTTATTTATACAATTCTTGTGCCTTAGTATCCATTCATACCTCATCACAAGATGACATCAAGTGATTTTGAATAAAATCCTTAAAGGAAATTTGAAATATTTTGAATTTCAGGCCAAGGGGGACTCATTCACCACCCATGGCAAATGGGTCCCACCTAGGACCTAAAATCATGTGTCGGGAGAAATCTTGTATTTAATGTCATTTGTTAGGATAACATTCAAAAATACACTTAATTACAACTTATGAGGGAATAAAGAGATCAAATAAATCATGAGAAGGGTGTAAATAGTAAAAATATGCCTAGAAGAATGTGAAAGCTTGTTACAAGACTTTACAACCTTTCAAAAAAGGGCTTGTTGATGAGTGAAAAGGTGTTTTTTAGGTAAATTGCATTAAATAGAGTCTAGAAAAATGTAGAAATGTCTTACAACACTTCACAACACCTTCACAAGACGTCATTCTTTGAGTTTTAGTACCTAAATAAGCATGTTCAAGCCATGTTACAACATAAAATCAAAGCAACATAGTTCCAACAACATGAAACAAAACCTAAAAGGCCATGAAAATGACAAGGGACCATTTTTCTATGACACATTTAGCCCCCACTTTAGTGAGGGGATGAACTTGTTTCAAACTCACACTAAAGTAGCTATGAACATCGAGTGGAGGGTTCAAATGCACTTACGTTAGTAATATGGAATGACAATGATCAAGAGAGATGATCAAGCCCCTAGGATGAAGATCCCATGGAAAACTAGACATAATAAAAAAGGAACACACAAGTGGTTAAAAGAATTGGATGAAGCTTTGATCGTCAATCCAACTAGTTGTGAAAAGAGATCTAGGCTTATTATTTGAAAAAGAGAATGTGTACTCACTCTGGGGCCACAAAACTTTAGGTTGTCCATGAGGTGAGAAATCCAAACTGTATACTCACTCTAGGGCCATGGAACTTCATGCTATCTATGGGGTGAGAAACCCCAAAAAGGTAAGATACATGTACGCTAGTTGGTATGCACTCACAAACACAAAAGTGGCTATAAGGAAAATTCATGCTACTAGGTGGGCTTCCTACTCAACCATGTCAAAGTTATACCCGTTGATAACATTAACAAGGTGCCAAAAAGTCAAAAGTAATGGGTATCAATTCGAGCTTCATGAGACAAAAAAATATTCATATGCTTAGAACTCATGAAAAAACAATATGGCACCACAAGAATGCAAATTGTGTTATTCAAGGTGGCCATACAAAGTGCAACAATGTAAAAATGCAAAAATGTAAAACATAAAATGTAAAATGTAAAAAAAAAGATGTCCAAAGGAGTTTTGTTCATTTTATGTAAGGTCAGCCACTTAGGGAACATTGTATCTAATGTCTCCAAAAGAGGACCAATCAAAGAATAATATATTCACAACTTAGGGGATGCAGTGTGTCGCATCAGGCCACCAAGAGGAATGTAATATGCTGAGAAGGATCACAATTATGGACATCACACCCAATGTCATCCACAAAGTGACAAACATATCATATAAATGACAAGGCTACACTAGGAACCAAGAATGCAAATGAAATAATGGTAATGTATGCCCCCCACTTTAAAGGAATTTCTACATATCATTTTGTGAGAAATTAATTTAAAGTAGAGTAGAAAAGAAAACAAGACATGAGATCCAACTCAGAAAGCCCTGTGCCAAGTCATATGTTTTGAAGTTGGGTTGCGTCATGTCAAGGAAAAGCAAAGCAAAGAAAAAGGGAGTTTCCCCCTAGAAAAGAAAGCACACAAAACACATAAGGGATCTATGGATTTGGGGTTAGTATGTTTGTTGCTGCAATGTGTGTATGAGAGAGCTAAAAATTGTCATCATTCCCCAAGGAACATAGAATTGGAAGAATGACACAAAGAGAGTGAAAATAAAGGAATTTAAAGAAAGTACATTTTGGGTCAACATGGAAGAGACATTGCAGTCTCAATGCTTTACATCATCCCCAAAAGGAAAACACAAGCAAAATGAAAATGAAAAGGTGAAAGAAAAGAAAAAGCTTTTGGGTCAACATGAAGGAGGCATTTTGGTCTCAATGCCTTGCGTCATCCCCAAAAGGAGAACACAAGAAAATGAAGTGAAAAATACAAGGAAATTTTGGGTCAACATGGAAGAGAAATAGGGCGTCTTAACACTTTGCATCATCCCCAAAAGGAGAACACAAAACAAAAAGAGATAGAGAAAATGCATGATGAATAGAAGAATAGAGGTATGAATAGAAGAAGTTTACAAAGAGAGAACATCAAACGCACGATATGAGGGAACACAATACACACATGAAAAGAAAAATAAAAAGAGAAAAGTAAAAAGGCTAGCTCTAGGCGAATGCAAGTCAACCATCTAATAGGTCATCCACCTCCTAATCATGTTCAGTGTAATGCGAGGGTGGTTGACTGTCCAAAGGAATAATTATAAGCATCGAACTAGGAGTTGTACCAGATTCTTGATTTGGTGGAGAGGATGTATCATTTAAGCTCGTTGTAGATGAAAATTAAAAAATTAAATCATTATGCACTTCTTCATCTATTTTGGAAATCTCCACATTGTCATCACCATCATCATCATCATCAAGATTAATGACAATAGGAGGATGAAGGGTGATTTCTAAGGACGGATGTATCAAGAGATAAGGTTGTTGGATTGGTTCAATTTTCTATGAAGGTTGCATGAGACTGTCTTGTGGTGGGTTAGGAGAAGGAGGGTGGTCATCTATTACTTCTATCAAAGGTAAAGGTTGATTTTATTTATTTTCTTCTATGTGAGATTAATGAGCAAGGAGACAACGATGACACCTACGTTCCCTAGCACCGTGGTTCCATTTAATTTTGATTTGGAGATGTGAAGGTGTAAGAGTGGATTGAATCATCATAGGTTCTTCAACCTCTGAAGGGGGAAGAATAGAAGAAGCCGAAGAGGATGGATCAACCACTTTCTCTTTAGCTTTATACACTTGTTTAAGGTGAGGAGGATGAGCAGGGTTTGTTTCATGTTCCCTTGGTCGTTTACACGATGGCGGAGAAATCTCAAGGGGTGATTGTTCAAGAGGTTTGAGGGTTTTCTCAATGTCAAATTCAGGTTGAAGCATGGTTTTGTTTATGATAGGAGGTGCAAAAGTAGGTGGGGATGAGTTACAAAGAGATAATTCGACTATCATTTTGGCTTTAATTTTTTCATAAGCTATGAAAAAGAATTCCTTGTGAGGGGTGAATGGTTCCATAGGCTCAGGCCAAAAGGCTTCTAATGAGAAGTTATCTTTGGAAGATAAAGGATTAAATCCACTATGATGTATGGTGACTACCTCATTGTCATGTAGAAACTTCAAACACTTATGAACAACTGATGGGACTACTTTCATTGAGTGAAGCCAAGGGAGGCCAACACAAATAAAACTGGTCAGATTACAGTGGAATAATTGAAAATGTTACCTCCAAAGCTTTAGGTCCTATTTGTAAGGGTAGCACGATCGATCCAATCATAGGGCAAGAAAAACCATTATGTGTTTTGATCCATGCAATTGGTTTATTATATTCATCTTGATATAGGTCATGTAATACTAGAAACTCCTCTATGATCACGTTCTCACCACAAGAAGGATCTATTAGTATCCCATTAGTGGGCTTATCATATATTTTGTCAGCTATGTAGAGAGGACCATCAAGAAGTTTTTGTAGTATTTATTTAGTAGAAAAAGTAATATCAAGCGATTTAGTGCTTCAACCCTTACGAGGGATAATGTTTATCATAGCCACAAAGTTATCCATAGGACTAACTTGGGTAACAATAGGAGTTGTATCATGTTGTTCACTATTTGTATCAATAGTCATTACATCAGGGTTTGAAGGTTCACTAGCCTTGAAAAATGAGGTAGTATGTTTAGGCATGGGGTTGGTGAAAATTTGCAAATTTTGGTTAGGGGGTGCAATGGACTTATTGCCTTGATCATTAACACCCTCAATGGACAAATGGCATAACTCAATGAGGTCTTGAACTAAATGTTTTAGACACTTATAATGTCTAGTGTCATGTCCATTTTGGCGATGAAAGTGATAATAAGCATTAGGCTTGAAATTGGGTGGTAACGGTAGGTTTGGATCAATGGTCTAACAAGCAGCAAAGTGAGCATGCATTTTTGAATTAATTGGTTCATTGTATTATGGAGAGTATCAGGTAAATGAGTGAATTTTCTCTTCGGATCCCCATAATGATAAGGCATGGTTTCCTTAATAGTGGCCATTTTATTCGGAATGGATTGGGTTGGTTGTGGTTGACGTTGAAGAGAAGGATTAAATTGTAAAAAGCCTCTATCAGGTTTGCGGAAGTTTTGTGTGTTGTTTTGGTTTTGATTGGTGTGTTATGGTTTGTCAACTCAGCTAGAAGTGGATTTTGAATCATGACTTGAAACCAAATTTTGATAGTCACATAAGGTTGTACATAAATGCATGAATGAATGAAATTTCATCATGGTGAGTTTATCCTCATGGTTGGTGTGCAAGTTTTTGATAAACATATTTTGTAGATCTACATCAAGAATCTTGACATCAATTTGAGCATATAAAGATTGGTAACGTGAGATGAAATCTGTCACTTTTTCATCTGTATTTTTTCTACATCTCATAAGGTTTGTCATTGTCTTTTTAGGTTTCATATGAACTTGGAAGTTACTAATGATTTAAGCATCCACCAATTCCTTGAATGAACACATATAATGATTGGGAAAGTTGAAAAACCATTCTAATGCAATATATTTCAAGATCCTTGGAAAAAATTTTGCTAAAAGTTTATCGTCAAGGAAAAATTCACTACACAAAGTTGTATAAGCATTAACATGGTTGATAGGATCTCCTTTTCCTTTGTATTTCTCAAACCAAGGCATTTCTATCCCTTGTGGCATCGAGGTACATAATATTTCTAAGGATAAGGGGTTCTTGAGGAAATGGTATGTGGTTGGAGAGGGTTGACCTTGACTAATGTTAGAAAGTTGATGTTGCATAGATGAAACAAGGGTAAGGATTTTTGTAAGAAGGGGATCAGGGTATGTGGGTTCACATGGAAGGGAAAATGGTGATGGAGTATAAGTGATGTTAGGGGAGGTGAAAAGAATGCTAAGCGGTGTGAAAGTGGTGGAAGGGACAAGTTGTGATGCCACAAAAGAAGTAGGAATGCTAGTGGAAATCAAGAAAGAAGTAGCATGATGCATAGTTGTATGGACTTGCAAATTGGTATAAGTTGGGATGGAAGCAATGGTTGAAGGGGGAGGAACTTGAGGTGCTCCTTGGCTTACATGAATGGTTGCAGATTGGATATTTGAAGAGGTATGTTTATTGTAAATCTCAAAAAAATTCTTCATCACTTGCAAGCCATCATCACTTTCAATCAAACGATGAAGATTCTCAATGGAAGGTATGGAAATTGTGGAAATATTTTCAAGTGACAAGTCTTGTTGTAAATGTGCAAAGTCCTCTTGAATATTAATGACCTTTTCTTGTGAGAGCGAATTGTTTTGGTTGTCAAAATTCATTGGATGGAAAGGTGAAGGCATGGATGTGATATTGTCAGGGCCTAATGCACCATTGTCAATACTAGGAGTAGAAGCTCGTGAGATCCCAAGGTCCACAACGAAAGTGATATCGCAGAAAGCCATGAGTCTAGAAATTCTTCTCACTAAAGTATTATCAATGGGGCACCAAACACTCATGCAACGACCACAAAGGAGGGGTGAATGCAAATGAAAGATAATCTAAGAGCTATAAGATGCAAATAACAAAGATTCTACTAACTGTAACAGAAATCCAACTACAGGAAACAAAAATGCAAATAAATGCCAGAAATGCTACCTAAAAAGTACAAAGGGACTGATTCACCTTGGGTGGTGAATGAGTCCCAATATAAAGTTTTTTAGTGATTTTCAAAAGTTTAAAGATGATTTAAATTCTCTATAGAATGCAATGAAAGATGCAGAATACAAATTTTTACTTTTTTCAATGAGATGTAATGCAAAAATGCAAGCTAAATGAAGTTTTCACTAGTGCAAAATGAAAAGTACTAGAATGCAATAACAAATCAATGTCATAATTGAATGCTAATGCAAATGGAAACTAAGATGCAATATGTGAATGCAATCAAAAATTCAAAGTGTTCAAAAGTCGGGTTCACCAAAATGAAACATAGATTTTTGGGACCCTATGGACTACTCTTGCACTTCTAGGGTTTTTCACCTAAAAGGAGAGAGATAGGGCCAAAAATGCTAATGTATCATTCAAATTAGGGTGTATGAAAGGTTTTTTAATGTAAATGAACTTAATTAAATGCAACTGACTAATCTAAATGACTGAAAATTATTGAAAAACTAAGATTTATGACTTGTTTGAAAACATAGTGTGAAATGCAAATAACTATGTAAATGAAGAAATAATGCAAAATAGAAAGTATAGAAATGAATCTGAGTGCACATGGATGAATTGTGATGATTCTAGAGTGTTTTGGATGCTGATGGAAATTATTGAATTTTCACAGTGGGACTCATTCGCCCAGGGTGGCGAATTAGTCCTCCACTTGGTGAAAAAGTGTCTGGAAATGGTTTCTGTCTATCGAGACCTAGAATCTAACAAAATTCAGATTTTCAGTCCTAAGGTGGGACTCATTCACCACAGGTGGTGAATCAATCCTCTCCTAATTTTTTGAAAAATTAGGAGACAACTCTGCAACGCCAAATCTAGAAAAGTCTGCTTGTTCAGGTTGTCTAAGTCAGTTCTGCAAAAAATGAACAAATAACTCTCTCCAAGCTTGAATTTGACTCAAGTTGACATGAAGCACCTAGTTGACTTAGAAATCAATCTTTGACACCTAATAACCTATCGAATTTGCATACAAAGAGTTGCAAACAAACATGCAATAGGGGAAAAGGATTGAGGGTTAGTGAATAGGGGTTTTCCTTTGTCAAACCCCACTTCTGTTAATTAAACCCTTGAAAAGATAATGAAATGAAAGAGGAAGATAAATTAATAACATGCAAGTGCTATAAACTTACCTAACCCTTGATAATGCAAGTCTGAAGTAATGTCAATGGTTGCTTCAAAGTGCTTGAATAGTGCTTGAAAAGATGATGCAAAATTCTTGAATGCTTGAAATGTGAGATTGAATTCTTGAATGAGTGAGGAGATGTAAAATGAGGTGAAAATAAATTATTTATACAATTCTTGTGCCTTAGTATCCGTTCATACCTCATCACAAGCCGACATCAAGTGATTTTGAATAAAATCCTTAAAAGAAATTTGAAATATTTTGAATTTGGGGCCAAAGGGGACTCATTCGCCACCCATGGTGAATGGGTCCCACCTAGGACCTAAAAACATGTGTCAAAAAAAAATTTGTATTTAAAGTTATTTGTCGGGATAACATTAAAAAATACACTTAATTACAACTTATGAGGGCATAAAGAGATAAAATAAAAAGCAGGAGAAGGATGTAAATAGTGAAAATATACCTAGAAGAGTGTGAAAGCTTGTTACAAGACTTTACAACACTTCAAAATAGGGCTTATTGATAAGTAGGTGGTTTTTAGGTAAATTGCATTAAATAGAGTCTAGAAGAATGTAGAAATGTCTTACAACACTTCACAACACCTTCACAAGACGTCAATCTTTGAGTTTTAGTACCTAAATAAGCATGTTCAAGCCATGTTACAACATAAAATCAAAGCAACATAGTTCCAAGACCATGAAACAAGACCTAAAAGGCCATGAAAATGATAAGGGACCATTTTTCTATAGCTTACTCAGGAAATCGGAGACCGGGAATTCAAGTCACTGTAATAATACAAGGAACAAGGGTTGTAGAAATTATAGACCATTTCTACAAGGTTTTAATCAACATAAAACCATAATACAATGATGGGGACATGGCCAAATATCATAAATGAGGACCCGAGCCAAAATTTTCATAGACTTAAGGTGGAACCAATTTTTTTTTTGAGGGTTTCCATCAATGCTGATTGTATAACACAAATTTTTTTCCATGAAGGATAATATTTTTTTTTTTTTAAATTTAGATTTGTAACTACGATATCTAGTGCTTCCAATTGGTTTCATATTGTTTTATTGAATATTTTTTCCTTAATCAAGTTTTGAAGTCAAACTGTATAACACATAACTTTTTTTATATGTATCAAAATTAAATTTATTTTTTGTTGGATCAAGGACTTCAATATCTGGTGTACTCATATTTTTCAAAAAAAAAAAAATTGATAGTATTCTATTTTTCCACATGTTCATAATAGAGAGCTTTATTTTTGGTGAAAAACCTACATTCACAAGAAATAAAAAATAAATCTAATATTAAAATTAAATTTATTTAAAATTATACTGTTTGGGAAGCTTATAATAAGGACTACATACTTTAAAAAAATAAATTTAAATGAATTCATTTGATCCACCAAAAGGTAAATCAAAAGTGGTTTTTTATCTACATTTTGATAGGTGTAAAGGAGACTCTGCTATAGGTATGGTTTACAACTAGCAGGGTTCTAGATCCAAGGTGGTTCAATCAAACCCTCTTCAATTGGAATGCTTTAAATGGAAATTTTTAAGGCTTAAATCATTATATTTTCTAAAAATATGTGATTTCAACATAAAAATAGAATCTCCTAGAAATTGCAAGCCAGCTTTGTGGGATCACCCCTAAGATTTTATACTATACTAGAAATTTAAACAAACATTACATTCAATAATCAATACAAATCTGATCTAATAGAGAGTGAACAATGTTGTTGAGAAGAAATTTTTATTATTCAATTCAAAAAATAGAGTACAAAATCCTTAATTGAAATCAATGTCTAGTCTACTCATATAAGTATGATTACTAGTAGAAATATATTATTAAAACAAAAAATTCTAAAACCTAACTATTACAACTACATAGTCATGTCATTTATTATGCATCACATGAAGCTATGAACTAACACAGAATATTCTAAATAAAACAATGCATGAAATTCTAAAAAGATAAATATGGTTTTATTTGACTATCACTAAAAAAGAAGAATGCACACAACTATAGTTTATTATGTACTAATAGATTGCATGAAGTGCATGAAGGAATTTATCATGCATGCCTTCAATCTCCCCCTACATGAGCAATGGGGATGAGTCCCAAGAAATTCCTTAAAGTAACAAAACTAGTTGTAGGTAGTGCTTTGGTAAAAATATCAACAACTTGCTCAAATGTAGGGTAAAACTATAATTCCATTGTCCCATCTTGAACTGAATCTCAGATTAAGTGATGTTTGATCTCAATGTTCTTTGATCTAGCATGAAACACATGATTTTTTTTCATTGCAATGGTACTACTATTATAACAATAAATAGTGGTTGGATGTTCCTGAAAAAAGTGCAAATCTTGTAAAATCTGTTGAATCCATATGGATCGACAACTGGTTGCTTTTGCTGCAATATACTCTGCTTCTACAAAAGAGAGAGACATGGTTTCCTACTTTCTATTACTCCATGAGACAACTCTAGATCCAAGTGAGAAAATATAACTACATGTTGATTTTCTATCATCCACTAAACCAAGCCAATTAGAATCGGTGTAACCAATTAGCTCAAAATTATGTGTGGGAGAATAATGAATGCCAAAATTATGTGTACCACTCACATACCTTAAGATTATTTTTGTGGCAACCCAATGAGACTCATGTGGATCCTGCATGAACTGAGAGGTGAGGCTCACAATATAAATAATATCAAGTCTTGTTGTAGTAGGGTACATGAGGCTCTTAACCAAAATTTTGTATAAAGTAGCATCCACTTTGGAACTTGCATCTTCCTTGGTTAAATTTTCGCAAAGTGCTACAGGAGTTACAAATGTAGTGCATGAAATAATTCTAAACTGCTTCAATAGATCAACCACTACTTGGTTTGAGAAATTGATATACCTTCACATATTTTTTTTCACCTCCACTCCAAGAAAATAATGCATGAGTCCTAGATCTAACATCTCAAATTCTTGTTTCATTTTTGCTTGAAATTTCTCCATGAGAGATGGGATATTACCTATATAAATGAGATAATCAACATAAAGGAAAATAATTAGAATATCATTACCAAGATACTAGATATAGGGGGTTGGATTTAAGGGACTTCTGATGATCCTTTTTTTAAGAAATAATTATCAATCCTTGCTGGTGTAGGGGCACCTTTGGGGAAAAAAAATCATTTAAGGTTATTATTGAGTAGGCTTTAGGGAGCCTTTTTTTTGTTCAAATAAGGCCATAAGCCATATTTCAATATTTTAGTTTTTTTGGAGTCATAAAGGTATATTGCTATAGGTTTGGGAAAATTGTCAATATTGTCATATTCAAAAAAGTTGTAAAAGTGCAATAAATGCACAATGGGGGGAATACAAACATTCATATGGATTTGAAAGGTCATTGAGTTAGTTTAGATAGTTTTTTTTGGAAGGGTCATATAAATGGTTGAGGAAACCCGTTGTAAGTTTTTGTTGAAATTTGAATGAAAGACAATAAAGGAAACTCTTGAAATTCTCATAAATATCTATAAATTGCTTGTTTCAGATCTTTTGTACTTTTGTACAATGTCAAATTGCACCAAGTTGAATTGGCTAGATATAATACTATTGTAGCATTTTTTGAAATAATTTTGGTTGTTCTACCTTGCTTTGGCACGCTTTGAAGCAAAATATAGTGATTGGTATGTAGACCCCTGTTAGAGGGTTTGTAACTCTTTAAGATGCACTAAGACCCATTCCACCATATGTGGCCATTGTAATTATGTGGAATGGGTTAGGTAGGTTAGGTATAGATTCTAGGAAGATTTGTGAGCATAGGGGAGGTCAAGTAAAGTATTGGGCATGATGCCCAAGTAGAGGAAAGTGAGTTTTTTTTGTGAAATTATGGGGTCAAAGTATGGAAATGCATGAAATTAGTTGGGGAAGCACTATTTGTTGATTGTGTGAATATGTGTAGGAGTATTTTAGGGTGTTTGAAGTGGTGGTAGGGTTAGAGGAGGCCTGGAAGTCAAATTTTCCATAAAACCTTAGGAAGGTTGCCAAAAAGGAGGCTTTCTAGTTTTGGTGTATTGGAGACTAGTTCTCTTGATAAAAAAATGTGGAGTCTTTGGTTTTATAACCTGTGGAGTGCTTCCCAAGTGATTTTAGTGGTTTAGAAGAATATTGGTGATAATTTTCTTTGTAAAAGAGACCTAATTTAAGGTCTAGGTCAACATTGGAGCCCTGATTTGATGAAGTTATTTCAAAATAACCCGTTGTAGTTTTACGTTACATTTTTTTGTGTCCTAATGGGTCTTTGAAAAGGTTTTGGTCTTGATTTGAGAGGACCTTCTCTAAAAGATATACCCTATTCAATTAAGAGGGACTACTACAAGAAATAGTGAAGGTTTGATGTGATAGAGAGAATTTGAAGATTTGTGACTTGGAAGTTGTTTCTTTTGTGTGATATTGTGCTGCTTGGCTTTTGGATCTCCCCTGATTGACATCAATTGGTATTAGAGAAAAGGCACCAACTCTCTAATGAAGAAGATTGAATTTTGTAGAAGAAAGAGTGGAAGGTGAAAAGACATATTTTATAGATGCCTCCAAAAGGAAAGAATATGACCAAAGAGATGAGTGATTTGAAGGATAGGTATGTTTGAGAGATCAGAGAATTGAAGCAAATATTGGAAGCAATGGAAAGAAGCAAGAGAAGAGAGGAATTTGAAAGTGATTCAGGTGAAGAAGAGGATGAAGAGTTTGAATATGTAGATGAAGAAATTGATCCTGAAGATCAGAGAATGGAAAATTTGTTAAGGGAAGTCAAGAGTGACAAGCATAAGGTAAAGATAGATGTTCAAAAGTTTGGTGTGGATCTGAATGAAGAAGAGTTATTAGATTGAATAACATCTTTGGATAACTACTTCGAGTGTGAAGACATCCCTTAAGAAATGAGAGTCAAGATTTCTAAGAAAAAACTAAAAGGTCATGCACTTTTGTGGTGGGACTATGGGTAGTCAGAGAGAAGAAAGAGAGGAAAATCAAAGATTGCATCATGGGATAAGATGGTAGCCAAGATGAAAGGTAAATCCCTTCTGATTATTCTATTCAGATTTTTAGGAAGCTTCAAAGTTTAAGGGAAAAATAAATGGATGTGAAAATATACATTGAGGAATTCTATAAGTTAAGTATGAGATATAACCATAATGAGAATGAGGATGAAAAGATAGTTAGGAACTTGGGTGGTTTGATATTGAATACACAAGATGAATTGGCTTTGAAAAATCCAAGGAGTGTTGAATAATGTTATCAAATGGAACTAAAGGTTGAGGAAAAAGTAAAAAGAAGAAAAGAAAAGATAGTTAGAGGAAGAGGCATCACTTCAAGGGGCAGGGGATCCTTCTCTACTTTAAGACAAACAAGTGAGAGCCAAGAAGAAGCAAATAAAAGAGAAGAGCAAGTTGCAAATCTTAGAGGTGGTTATAGAGGTTCAAAGGGAAGAATTGGAGGAGGAAGAAATTCAAACACATTTACTTGTAGTTGTTTCAATTGCAATGAATTTGGTCATCCCTCCTACAAGTTCTATAAGAAATTTGGTGCTACATCAAGTGGAGGAGAAAGGACAAGTGAAAGAAGAGCTCAAATTATCCAAGAAGATGAAGCTGAGAGTTCAAGTTCCAATAGTTGTGCTCCAGAAGTTGGGGAAAGTTTGATGATGAAGAGAAAAAT
This sequence comes from Sequoia sempervirens, assembly GCA_007258455.2. NCBI lineage: Eukaryota > Viridiplantae > Streptophyta > Pinopsida > Cupressales > Cupressaceae > Sequoia > Sequoia sempervirens. Next base: position 150,488,712 of record VDFB02379711.1, on the reverse strand, counting down.
CTTAAAGATATCCAATGTGAAGGAGTCGATTCAAAGAAGAGCATTATTTAGGATAGCTTTCAAATGAAAAAATAAGGTTACATTTAAGGTGATAGAAGATTTAGGATGTATTGACAATATGGTGTCTAGTGAAATGGTAGACAAATTCAAATTGGAAAGGGTACCTAGGGAAACACCTTATAAAGTATCTTAGGTAAGTGATAATCAATCCATTGTGGTGAATGAACAAGCTTTAGTTGGGTTCCAAATTGGTGGGTATAGAGACAAGGTCATTTGTGATATTTTTCCTATGAGTTGTTGCCATGTGTTACTTGGAAGGCCCTGGCAGTTTGACAAGTCTACAATTTATGATGGGAGACAAAATATCTATACTATTGAGAAAGATTGGAAGGCATTCACATTAAATCAATTGGTTGAATAAACTAAGGAACAAGGAAAGCGTTAGACTCATGGAACACTGAGAGGGGGGGTGCATCAGTGTTCAACAATATTTAAACTTCAATTCAAATTATAAACCATCTACAACACTTAAATAGAAGTAAAGATGCAAGCGCATGAAAGAAACAATCAGAACACCATAACATGAAGATTTTTACATGGAAACCCTATTAGGGGAAAAACCACGGTGGAGATTAATCCACAATTTATACTCTGCTAAAATTATGAAGAAAAAGGGAATGCACATTCATTCAAGCACACTACCTAGAGCTCACTGCTCAAAATAAGGAAGGCTCACTACCTTACTAAAAAAATTTTATTACAACAAAAAGTTGAAATGAGAAGATAACATCTACAGATGCCTGGTATCAGTTGTGATGAAGCTCATGTATCAAATTATGGACCTTCTTGTCAAACTCTGCACTTAGCTCTGCCTTGCCTTAATTCGCTTCACAAAATTTTCTTCTGCACAATAAAAATTCACTCAACTAATCTTCTAATATTCACACACACATCTGCTCTACTTTTTCACACCTATTCCCTCTTCAAAATGAATTAACGATCTTATATATATATCTGCTACCAAGATTTCAATCGCTCGAAGTCAGCTTCAGCAAAATATGAAATATTCTCCAATGGTCTGCTCAAATCATAAATCATATTTAATGAACATCCATCAAAATTAGCCAAACTATAGTAAGGACCCAAAACAAAATTTCCAACACAAGAAACAATTAAACAATTACTCCTTATACATCTATGACATGCTACATTCACCAAGTTGGCCACCAAGACCAGATAAGCAAAAAAACATCCTATCAGATCTCCTAACTTGTACATTGATTAATGCAATGCCACAAAACTTATCAATAGGATAACATATATGCTAAAAAATCTATGTCGGGGATCCACAAATCAAAAATTTGATCCGATGAGGCATACGGATCGACATACTAACCGAATACCCTGTTCTTCATCTTTCTGTCGGTAATACTTTGTTCACAACTTTGTCCGTCGCTATGAACAAATTCTGATTTGCGGACCAAAATAATGACTTCAGTTTCCATTAATGACAACACTAGAAGCCATATGCCAACAATCTCCCCCTTTGGCATTGATGGCAACACTTAGTGGAAAATGACTAAGTGTTGAAACCAGAAATACGCTACCAAAACTCAAAATTTCAAAACACTACTCCCCCTTTGAATGATAAGGTATTTTTCACTGCACTCTCTCTCCATTTGACACAATGACAAACATATTTTTCACTGCTATCTATCCCCTTTTCAAAAATTCAAAATTTGAAGAAATTACAACTGATGCATAGTTAGAAAAATATTTTATACTTATCTTTCATTTTCGAAAGAAATTTCTTCCAAGCTTCTACTACAATCCCAATAATTAAGATAAAGATGTTGTTCTCTAATGTCCGGTTGATGATCACGATGAGAGATTCTAGAATTATGATTACTTCTTCTAATTTCTCGCCTTTCCTCACTACTTCAATTAGCTGCTCCAACCTGCATTCAGTTAAATCCTTCACTTTCCAAAAGGTGTCCACAGGGTATTTTTGGTGAATTGAACTTTTGCATGCTTAGACTGCAACACTTGAATTATTTTCTTGATTGCACCATCCTTATCCTGAAACATGTTGTAATCCTAGCCAAATTTGTTCAGCTCACTTCCAATCTGCTCCAACTTATCTTTGTATTTCCCAACTACATGAGACCAACAAAGATAATAGTTGTAGATTTTATTTGATGAGTCAATGCATTTCCTCAAAACATTCATTTTCCTTTTCAACTTGGTAACAGATACCCTGAACTGCTCCTTCAGATGTAGAATTATTTCTTCCTCTTTCTTATCCTGAGACTCAGAAACCATAGCTTCCCTGATACATTCAATCATCTCTTCAAGTAGCATATTTTGCAAACTTTCCAATTCAATGTTATTGTGCTCAAAATAACTACCTAGAGTGCTCTCAATTAGGTCCTACTCATATGAGGGACTATCTAACCAAATATTAGCAATCTTGTGCATTCCATCCTTCTCCTAAACAATCAATAGTATCTTTGTTTTGAATAAATCACCTTCTTCTTCACTTCCTTTTTCTATTATCACATTTGGTTCAACTAATTCTGGTTCATCCCTTGGAGTGTACTCATCAGAATCTTCATCTGGTATATCCACAATTACTTTTTCTTTACCTTTTCCTTCAAATTTTGGAGACTTGTGTGCCGAAGGAGTGTCATTAGAAAACTCTAGTGCTCTTTTTTGCTTCCTCTCCATCTAACTGGAAGATGATCCAACTTGAAGAGTTTTTACCAAAATTGAAATGCTATTTTCTCCAAAATTCCCTAGCAACTCTCTAAAGAAATTTTCATACTCTTGCTCACAATTTTCCAGAGTATTACAATGTCCAAAAAATTTCTTACAAACCGATTCATTTTTCTTCCATACCACATTATCGATTTGAGCTAGACAATTCAAAAAATACATCATGATACATATGACCAAAGTACCAAACCTAAAGGGGTAATCTGCATCCTTTGTTAGTTGCACATTTTCCATCAATTGATCTTTTAGCAAACTGCACAGGTCAAAGTCTTGATCCTCCATTATCATTTTATGAGAAATGAAAACTACACCTACTGAGGTTGTGCCTTCCCCATTTCAAAAGAAAATTTTGTATGAAATTACATGTGCAATGTATCTTGTTATCGGATCTTTGATTGTCGAAATTACAAATGCCCTTTGATCTCCTGTTACTCTGGTTAGGGTTTTGACTTCCTTGTTTTGAATCAGCTTCCTTTTCAGAATATCCCCAACATTACATAATCCAGTTAAATTTCTAATGCCCTCTTTCAAAATGAGATAGGGTTTATCCAAGGTTAGAATGTCCTCATTCAATCTGTTTAAGATAAACCTAACAACTTCCACATTAACAAAATAAGGAGACTCATTCCAATTGTGCAAACTTCTATGTTTCACACCTTTAAGCCACTTCAATTCATTGGCCGACAACATATTTCTCACATCCCTGATCTTTCTACTACTATATTCATCCAAATTCACAATTCCTTTTATTCACTTCATTTTTCTTTTTGTACAGAACAAGTTTTTCTACTGAGCACGAAATTAGAAATCCTATAAGCAACTATAAATATCTAATGAATTTTCCACTGAATTGACTTGACTCCTTCAAAATTTTGCTGCAAAGGTTCTCCTTCTATTCTTCTTCAACGCAAGATGAAAAATTAGGGTTCCAAATACCCTTTTATACCTCACACACCTAACCTTTTTACTACATTAAATTTTTTCCCTAGGAGTTTCGGTTACTCAGTTTTCTCAAACAACAAGAGAAGTTCATCCATCTGCGAAAATTCTAGATCACAAATTTCTACACAAGTGATCACATATACATTTGTAGACTAATAGCACAACTACTATCAATTCCTTGCATTCTGGTGCCAACTACTGATAGGGGGAAAAAGGATTTTTCTTGAAAAACTCCCACTAGGCCGATGGCCTAAGATCATTTTTTGGAGGAATTATCGAAGCTTGCTTCCGACATGGGTTTATTTACTTCATTAGATTCACTCTTCTTCACCTGTGTTTTCTTCATATGATCTCTTATTTCTTCCACGGTCACTTTTCCTTTTCCTTTATCATCTTTCTATAAAATTCTCCCTTCGTATACCAAACCTCTTCTATCTATTTTTATGTTCTTGCAGAATCTTGTAATATGACCAAATCTATTACAATTGTAGCACATAGAATTTCTTTGTCTAGACCATTCATTCCATTGATTTCCCTTTGATCTGCATTGATTAGAAACATGCCCAAATCTTAGATAGGTATAGCATTTAGCATTCCTTACACTGATAGACATACTTTTGCATTCAATTGACTTATGACCAAACTTATTGCAACTGAAACACGTAACAGGAAATGATGGATTGCTTGAATTTATTTTACTTCTACTCTAAGAAGCCATATGACCAAATTTATTACAAGAAAATCAATAACCATTAAACTTCTGAGCATTGGGTTGTCTTACGAGATATCGTTTGCCTTTATTCATTTGATTTCTTTCTTTAGAATCCTTATGTTCAAATTTAGAGCTTTCTCCTTTCTCATAGCCAAGACCTCACTTATCATTTGCATCATTTTTTCCTTTAGTCAACTCATCAAGCTTAGCAGAACTGATCCTAAACTTCTCCTTGTATTCATCTACAATGGAGAGTTCATCTCTTAGAATAACTGCCTATCTTTCAAGCTCTTGTTCATTATTTATGGATTGTTGTAGTTCAATTTCCAGTTGAATGAATCCACTATTTACTCTACTGCATTCCTCAGATTTTTCTTTTAAGGACTAGGCCAGATTCTCCTCATTCTTCTTCCTTTCTTCAATCTCCTTAGTTAGCTTCATCACCACAAATTCCATTTCAAGCTTTACAGTAGCATTATTCCTAGCAAGTTTTACACATTCTTCAGTTATTTCTTTTAGGGTCTTATTGAAATGAACATCTTCCAAGCTTTTATTTTCTTTCTGCTCAGTTGATCACATAGTTCCTTCCTCTTTTCTCTTGACTCATTGATTTTGTCCTTCAATGATTGAATGAATTTTTCAACATCCTGAATATTTGCTTTTAATTCCATGACTTCTACTTTAGACTAATCAAGATCATCAAGTGCCACCAAAAGCTACTGTTGAAGACCACCAGAGTCCATTGTAATCCAAGATCCACCTCAAGCTATTAGACTTCTATAGAGGAACCTTGCTCTGATACCAATTGTTGGACTCAAGGAACACGAGGGGGGGTGAATCAGTGTTTAACAATATTTAAACTTCAATTCAGATTATAAACCATCTACAACATTTAAACAAAGTAAAGATGCAAGCACATGAAGTAAATAATCAGAACACCATAACACCAAGAATTTTATGCGGAAACCCTATTAGGGGAAAAACCATGCTGGAGATTAATCCACAATTTATACTCTATTAAAAGTATGAAGAAAAAGGGAATGCACATGCATTCAGGAACACTACATAGAGCTCACTGCTCAAAATAAGGAAGGCTCACTACCTTACTAAATTTTTGTGATTCCAACAAAATGTTGAACTAATAATGTAGCATCTACAAATTCTTGGTATCAGTTTCGAGTAAGCTCATGTATCAAATTTTGGACCTTCTTGTTAGACTCTACACTTAGCTTTTCTCTACCTTAATTCACTTCACAAAATCTTCCTCTGCACAAGCAAAATTGACTCAACTAATCTTCTAATATTCACACACACATCTGCTCTTCTTTTTCACACCTATTCACTCTTCAAAATGAATTAACGATCTTATATATATTTGCTACCAAGATTTCAATCACTCCAAGTTGGCTTCAACAAAATATGAAATATTCTCCAATGGTCGGCTCAAATCACAAATCATATTTAATGTACACCCATCAAATTCAGCAAAACTATAGTAAGGACCCAAAACAAAATGTCCAACATGAGAAGAAATTAAACAATTACTCCTTATATATCGACGGCATGCTACATTCACCAAGTCAGCCACCAAGAACAGATAAATAGAACAACATCCTACCGGATCTCCTAACTCGTACACCAATTAATGCAATGTCACAAAACTTATCAATAGGATAACATATATGCTCAACAATTGATCCTGGGGATCCACAACTCAAAAATATGATCCAGTGAGGCATACAAATCGACATACTAACTGGTAATACTATGTTCACAACTTTGACTACTAGTATGAGTGAATTCTGATTTGTGGACCAAAGTAATGACTTCAGTTTCCATTAATGACAACACTAGAAGCCATATGCCAACAGAAAGATCATTATGATTGGAAAGAAATAGATTGTAAACATTGAGGAGGATAAGAGTATGGGGTTTGTAGCCATTTCAAGGCTTGATAGTGTTGGGATATTAGATAGAAGAAATAAAGACAATACAGTCAGTTGTTATGAAGGATGCTTCCATGTGGAAGAGAAAATTAGATGGATTAGTGTCTTGGTCTGGTACAATGAAGTATAAGGGTGAAATTCTTGTGAAAAAGAAAGAAAAGTGTGAAGGAATTTTGGTGGGCACAGTCATGTGTCCAGTGGCAATAAAGGAAGTGAAGAGGTAGTCAAATGTTGTTAAAATAGAGGGTTGTGGGATAGAGGTTCCTATGTTTGAAGATGCAGATGTTTGCAGGTCTAACACAGAAAAAGAAGATGTCAAGGAGAGTGATTGGCAAGGGTATAAGAATGAAGCAAAGGTGGAAAAGAAGAAAGTTGATGAGGACTTGTGTGCAGATGTGAAAGTGGATACAATATTAAAATGTGATGATGCAAAGGTAAAAGAAAACTCCATAGATCAGAGTGTAAGGATGAAGTATGATTCAAATGGTTACAATGGCAAGAATTCCAATCACAAAGTGAACCAAAAGCAAGTTGTACTTGGTTAAAGAGATCAAGAAGGACACACACATGAAGCATGTAGAGGAGGACAAGTTGCTACATCCTTTCCAAGAGACTTGGAAAAATTTAAAGGCGGGGGGTGTGTGGTGCAAGGGCACCTTTGGGAAAATTTTGTCATTCAAGGTTATTGTTGAGTAGGATTTAGGGAGTTTTGTGTTATTATGTTTAAATAACACCATAATAGGCCATCTTGAAATTTTTTAGTTTATTTGGAGTCATAAAGGTATATTGCTATAGGTTTGGGAAAATTGTCAATATTGTCATATTCAAAAAAGTTGTAAAAGTGCAACAAAAGCACAATGGGGGGAATAAAAATGATCATATGGATTTCAAAGGTCATTGAGTTAGTTTAGATAGTTTTTTTTGGAAAATTAAGCATATAAATGGTTGAGGAAACTCATTGTAAGTTTTTTGTTGAAAGTTTTAATGAAAGACAATAAAGGAAACTCTTGAAATTCTCAGAAATATCTGTAAATTGCTTGTTTCAGATCTTCTATGTACTTTCCCATGGTACAATGTGAAATTGCACCAAGTTGAATTGGAGTAGATAGAATACTATTGTAGCATTGTTTTGAAACAAGTTTGGTTGTTCTACCTTGCATTTAGCACACTTTGGAAGCAAAATACAATGACTGGTCTGTAGACCCCTATCAGAGGGTTTGTAAGTCTTTAAGATGCACTCAGACCCATTCCACCATTTTTGGCCACTTTAATTGTGTGGAATGGGTTAGGTAGGTTAGGGATAGATTCTAGGAAGGTTTGTGAGTGCAGTGGAGGTCGAATAAAGTGTTGGGCATGATGCCCAAGTAGAGGAAAGTGAGTTTTTCTTATGAAATTATGGGGTTAAATTGTGGAAATGCATGAAATTGGTTGGGTCAGCACTATTTGTTGATTGTGTGAGTATGTGCATGGGTATTTGAGGGTTTTTGAAGTGGTGGTAGGGTTAGAGGAGGCCTGGAAGTTAAATTTTCCATAAAACCCTAGGAAGGTTGCTAAAAAGGAGGGTTTCTAGTTTTGGTGTATTGGAGACCAGTTCTCCTAATAAAAATTGTGGATTCTTTGGTTTTATAACCTGTGGAATGCTTCCCAAGCAATTTTAGTGGCTTAGAAGAAGATTGGTGATAAATTTCTTTGTAAAAGAGACCTAATTTGAGGTCTAGGTCAACGTTGGAGCCCTGATTTGATGAAGTTGTTTCAAAATAACCCGTTGAAGTTTTGTATTATGTTTTTGTGTTCCCTAATCGGTCTTTGAAAAGGTGTTGGTTCTTAGTTGAGAGGACCTTCTCTAAAGGATATACCCAATTCAATTAAGAGGGACTACTACAAGGAATAGTGAAGGTTTGATGTGATAGAGAGAATTTGAAGATTTGTGACTTGGAAGTTGTTTTTGTGTGAGATTGTGTTGTTTGGGTTGTGGGCCTCCCCTTATTGATATCTCAAATTCTTGTTTCATTTTTGCTTGAAATTTCTCCATGAGAGATGGGCTATTACCTATATAAATGAGATACTCAACATAAAGGAAAGGAAAAAAAAGAGAATATCATTACCAAGATACTGGATATAGAGGGTTGACTCTAAGGGACTTTTGATGAATTTCTTTTTCAAGAAATAACTATCAATCCTTGCATACCAAGCACAAGGTGCTTGCCTCAACCCATGGAGAGATATTTTAACTTGTAAGCCAATTGTTCTTTTCTTAGAATTTCATAACCAATAGGTTATTCCACATATACTTCCTCATCAATATAACCATTTAGGAAAGATGATTTTACATCCATCTAATAGAATGGCCACTTTTGTTGCATAGCAATAGACAATATAATCTGGAGTGAAAGTCTCTAAATAACTCTAGGAGTTTGTGTAAATACCTTGGAAATTAATCTTTCCTTGTGTTTATTCATAGAACTATCAACATGATATTTCACCTTATAAATCCATTTGACACCAATCACCTGTTTTCCTAAATAGGAAGTTGCATTAATTCCCATGTATTGTGTTTATCAATTGCATGCATCTCTTCATTCATAGCATCAATCCATACTTGTTCTTTCATGGCTTCTTCATACACAAAAGGTTCAACTTGAATGGTACTAAAAAAATAAAAAATGGTAACTGGATTCACATTAGAACCCATTTCATAAATTTCATTTAAACTTTGTACCAAGATTTCGTGAAGATATTGGACTTGATTGTGGACTAGAACTATCATCTGAAGAGGAACTTAGAGAACTTGGTAAACTTAGGCTTGAACTTCCACTTGAACTTGTGGGGAGAGGAGGAACTTGATCATCTTCCATAACCATGATTATTCTAGTGTAGTTTGTTGAACTACTTTTTTCAATTTCCATACTCCTACTTCATTAAAAGCCACATCCCAACCACAAAGATGTGCTAAGGTTCACCGAGTGTAGGGGTCTCTTAGGATGCGTGTGAGGATGGACACCAAACGACTGATGGTGTGAAGGCTCTTGTGGACGGAAGGCCTATGCATGCCTTTGGTGCTAAATGTGGGGTTCGTGGTGTTGTGTCTGGGGCAGGTAGGAAGTGGTATTCCCTCCACTCTAGTGCATCTTTGATCCTGTTGCCGCCCTCTTCTCCTAGCCCCCGCTCTTTTGATCCATTAGCTATGAACGATCCGGGGTTTCTTCTAGTGTGATGCCCTTTGAGCCTGTGGTTGGATGCAAAAACAGGGCCAACCCATTTCATGTTTGCTCAGATTTTTAAAAGCACATGCTACTCCTTAAAACCCTAGTCTGCCCAGCCCTCAAGACTCCTCTATTCTCCCCCTCCACCAAATTTGGATTTTGCTTTTGGTGTTGACTGTATATTATTTGGGGATGTTGTCTCTTTCTCCGATGAGTCGGTGAATTTCTGTATATTTGATGGTTGTATTTCTGCTATAGAGGATGATCATGGTAGTCATTCTATGGTTTTGAGATGTTTGCACAGGCACCCCTCAGTGGTTTTTATTCTCGATTGGATCAAATGCACACTTGGAGTGATCTTTCTCTCCCTGTTGTGCAAGCTTTGGATTTTCATTTTTTTTCAGATTACCTTTCATTCTTCAGAGGATTGCAATTATGTTTTGCAGAATGGACCATGGCTCTTTGGGCACTCAAGCTTATTTCTCACTCCTTGGTCTCCTTTCTTTGATCCTACCACTACAAAGATAACTTTCATTCTTGTTTGGATTAGGATTTATAATCTTCCCCTGGTTCTATGAAATTCAAATTTGCTAAGCAATATGATCAACTGGGGGGGTTTTTTGTCAAACTAGATTTTGACCAAGTGCCTTAGGAGCGTAGATTCTACAGGGTTTGTGCCATGGTGGATATCTCGAAGTCCCTCTCTCACTCCATTCGGATCCACTCTTCTTATGGAATTTGGACTTTGTATTTAAATTATGAGGATTTTCCTTTTCGATGCTTTCATTGTAATAGTTTGGGCCACAAAATTGAGGCATGTTCCCTCAAATGCTTGGCTGGAGTGAGGTGTGTTTGCTTGAAGAAGTGGGTCAAAAAGGGGGTGCTTCAGATGGCGGAACCACGGTAAGTTTTTTGATCCTCCCCAGGTCTCTAAGTAGTATTTGGACTAGTCAACGACTCCTCTTCTAATTGTTCCTGTCAATGAGAATCCTCTCGATTCTCCTTCTAGTTCAGAGGAGGATGATTATGATTCTGATGGCACCTTACCTTTCATGGAGAACTTGGATGAGAAAGTTCATGATTGTTTTGATGACTTCACGCTGGATTTTCCTTTGAAACTTGGGATCTCTCATCCTTTAAATGGAAAATCAAAATCTAACTGTAGACCGAAACGTAAAGTTGGAAGGAAGTTTGATGCTGAAAAGCTTCGCATTGAAGGTGTTGATGTGGTGGATGTGGGATCTCAGTGGATTTTGGATGTGCTTCTCCTTCGAAGCATTCGAAGGGCATAGCCTTTCTGTGGCTGCTAAGAATTTTTTTCTCCTCGTGTGATTCTTTGAGTCTTTGTATTTCCTCTGGAGATGTTTTTTCCTTCTCTTTTTTCCTCTGTAGGATCCTTTAGTTCTCCTTCTCCCTTCTTAAGGCTATTGGCTTTCTCTATTCTTCTCTATTGTTTTGTAGAATTTTGTAATGTTTTATTAATTTTTTAATAAAGGGAGTGGGTCCCTTCCCCCATAGTTTATGAATAAAAAAAAACCCACCTCCCAACCAATAATTCATTTCTTTATGTCAGGGTTATAGAATTTATATCCTTTTTTGGAATTAGAATTGTGGAATTAGAATAGCCCACAAAGATACAATGTTGAGATTTTGCATCCAACTTCTTCCACTTTTGAACTGGAACATGAACATATGTGGGGTAACCAAATACATGAAAGTGAGCTATTGAGGGTGTGTTTCCACTCTAGGATTTCTTTGGAGTGATATTCTGAAGCAATTTTGTTGGGCTTCGATTCAAGATATAAACTGTGGTTGCTACTGCAACTCCCCAATAGAAATTAGGAAGGTTTTTGTACTACAACATACTTCATTCCATCTCCATAATGGTATGGTTCTTTCTTTCTACAATACCATTTTGCTGGTGGGTATAAGTTTTCATGAGCTATCTTTAGATACCATGAGTTACAAAAATCAACAAAATCTTTGGAAGTGAATTCTCCCCCTCTATCTATTCTAAATATTTTGAGAGAATGTCTACTTTGATTTTCTATCATAGCCTTAAAGTGTCTTAGACTTTTGCTTAAGAAATTAAGCCCATGTGTGGCTTGAGAAATCATCAATAAATGTAAAAAAGGTATTCTTACCCAAAGACTCCTCTTGCATGTCACCACAAATGTCAGAATGTGCAAGCTCTAGAGGAAATTTTTTCCTTCATGATTTATTCATCATAAAAATGTTTCGATGTTGCTTGCCAAGTGCACACCTTGAACAAAATTCTTCTTTAGCTTGAATTACAGGAAGTTCTCTCACCATGTCTTTCTTATGAAGCAAACTTAATCCTTGAAAATTCAAATGACCATACCGTTGGTCCAATGTGAAAGGAAATAATTTATTCTCTATCATACAAGCCTTTTCTATAAGATGATGGTTAGCCAATTTATCAAATATTTTGCAGAAGTTATCTTCAAACACAATCTTGTTATTTTATCTTGTTATTTTTTGCTGCAAGCTACCCAATACTTAAAAAATTATGCTATAATTTTGGCACATGCAAAGTGTCATGAATAAATGTAGTTTTTCCTTGCTCAGTTTTCACTACAAGGGTACCTTTTCTCATTACGTCAACCTATTTATCATCACCAAATTTAAATTGACTCCTCATAAATTCATCTAATTTGATAAAGAGATAAAAATTCATCTAATTTGATAAAGAGATCAGATTTACCTGCCATATGATTTGAGCAAACCACTATCAAAGAACCAAACATCCATTTGAGGTTCTTTTGCCAAATTGCAAATGAAGAATATAGAGTGTTTTTCTTCTTCGAAAGACTCTTCAATATAGTTGGCTCTTGACTTATTCAAATCATATTCATATTTTTTCTTTCTACATTCAGATTCATAGTGTCCATACCTTTTACAATATCGGTTCCTCTGTTATTTCCTCTTCGTAGACTTCCTCTACCACTTCCTCTACCACGTCCTCTAGATGTAGAAGAATCCCCTTATATTTGTTTGATTGAGAAGGGTTTGTAGATTTTTCTTCAATTCTTATAGTAGACTGGAAGACATGCACTCTTTCCCCTTGAGTGTTAAAATGATTCACAATACTTTGAGCCCTAGTAATAAAGTCTTGAATAGACTCAGCTTCTTTCATGTTAAAAATCTCTTCAAGAGCTTTGAAGTCTTACCAATCTTATTTTGTTAGATCATTGGTATGCAGTTTGTAGATCCTCCCATGTATCCTTTGACTCTTTGGCTTTTTCATACTAGCTATATGGGGGAAAATTGGCATATATTCCAATGTAGATTGGATGACAAATAAAGCTCGATTGTCCTTTTTGTCTTCTTTCAACTAAGTTCATTGATTTACTTTTCTCCAACTAATTCCCAGAGATCTTGGGATAATAGTAAGGTTTTCATCTTTATACTCCAATGCTCACATTTGTCTCTAATAGACAACAAAGGCTAAAATGGAAAATTGCCACCATTTCCCATTCTAATATTTTTTGGAGAGAACCGTTAACCTGTAGCTTCTGCAAAAAAAAAAAATTTCAGCAACCTATTCTGATACCAATTAAAAAAACTAAATTTTTGAGCTTTTATACTATACTGAAAATTTAAACAATCATTACATTAAATAATCAATACAAATCTGCTCTAGTAGAGAGCGAACAACGGTGCTGGAAAGAAATCTGTATTATTCAATTCAAAAAACAGAGTACAAAATCCTTTATTGAAAACAATGTCTAGTCTACTCATATAAGCATGATTACTAGCAGAAAACCATTTCTAAAGCAAACAGTTCTAAAAACCTAAATGTTAAGACTGCATAGTCATGTTGTTTATTATTCAGCGCATGAAGAACTAACAAAGAAGATTCTAAACAGAAGGATGAATGAAATTCTAAGAAGCTAAATATAGTCTAAAACTATCGCGGAAAAGGAAGACTGCGCACAACTGTAGTTTATTATGCAATAATAGATTGCATGAACTACATGAAGATGTTGATCGTGCATGCCTTCAAACCTTGCTCTATTGGAATCCTTGACCCCAGCTGTGCATGTGTCTTATATGCAACTTAAGGAATGCAAAAAAGACTGCACACAACTATAGTTTATTATGTAATAACAGATTGCGTGAAGTGCATGAAGGCGTAAGCATGCCTTCAAATTCTTCATACTTGTCTCTATTGGAATCCTTAACCTCAGCTGTGCATGTGTCTTATCTGTAACTTAAGTAATGCAAAAAAAGAGAGAGATGGGCATAAGGAGAGGGGTGTCGCTGCCAACAGGAGGGCGAGGACACTTAATTTTATCTGTCGGTCTTACATCAATGGGCATAAGGAGAGGAGGGCGAGTAATGAGATAGTTCTGACCTAATTCCAACGCTTGAAATGGACGAAAATTTGAACGTATGTATATAATACTTTGTCCTTCGGTCGCACTCTCCATTCCATCTATTAGTTAAGTTGGCTTATTCTTTTGGACATTGGATCATGGAGTAGCGAATGTTCAGAAAATGGTTTATTTCGTAGGAATTAGGATGGTAGGAACGTCGTTTTTTTCTTAATGTTTCGTTAAAATTATTAGGCCTGTGCTTGAGAATATAAACAAAAAAGGAAGAAACCTTTACAAATTAAATTATATGAATAGATATGATATTCGTAGTACTCTTGTCACCAAGGGATTTCAACAAATATTAAGGGAAGTATTGTGATAGCGATAATGGTAAATATGATGTCGATATTAAAATTTATATTAGCATTTAAATTAATATCATAATAGTGGGTATAATAATAATAATATTATTAAGAAAATATTATACTAATATTAATAATAAGTGAACATAATGTTAATATCAATAATAAGAACGTATTAATGTTAATATTAATATTAATGTCGTAAATAATAGTAATTAATATAATATTAATATTAATAGCAAGAGTAATATATTAATATTAATATTATCAATGATAAGTAGTAAAATTGATATTAACAATTCATGATAATAGTAAGATTGTGATTAACGTTAATAATGATGGCAAATGGCAAGTACAACATTAATCGTAATTTTGCAAGAGGTATTAATATTAATATTACTATTAATATCAATAAGGATATCAATATCAGTAGTATGATTAACATAGCAATTAATAATACTAAATAGTAATAATAGTTTCAACGATTGAATTAATAACAACATTAGGAGGATAATAGTATTATTAATAATATAGGGTAATATTAAGGGTAGCCTTAATAGTTATAACAATGATAACAAGATAGAATAAAAAGCTATACTAACTTCGATAAATATGTTATAATCATATATATTAAAATTAATAACATTGAAATAAATTTGTCAAGCTATGAGACTAATGGTGTTTGGATCAATGGGATAGACAACAATTATTTCAATGCAAAATTTTGGTGTAATGCCCTAATGAATGATGATGTTGCTAACCTAAACCTTGAGACTGTAATCAACATCATGGTAGACTATTAACAATCCTAAACTAACTGAGGAGGTTAATTTTATCTTTTAGGGCGACTATCATTAGTCATTTCATTATTAACCTGCATAGTAACCCTAATATCTTACCTAAGGCTGATAGTTACTTAATCTCATGTAACCTAGTTCCTAGTGTTGATCCATTCTTCATTTGAGGGTGCATGTAATGGACTCCATGCACATGAATACATTTAATCCTACACCCTACTCTTGAGTGATGTGTTGGAAATGAAGTTATCATGAGCAACATTGAACTTGATGCATATAGTACACTACTATGCATGTGCATGGCTAGTATATTCTTGGTGGTTTTACGTTAATGCTCTAAATGAAATTATGATTTTCCCTTTGATGAAATTTAGGGCATTACACACATGGTTGATAAGTTCCATAAGTTCCAAAGTAAGTACCTAGGGATTCCATTGTTTCTAAGTAAAAACATTTTTAGATTTATGGAAAGAGATGTTGGATACAATTCAATGAAATCTTAATTCTGAGAGTGGAAAGTGGATTAACATAGGGATAAAAGTTATAATAAAATTAGTTCTTCAAATGATTCTAATACTATTCCTTTTGGTACATGAACTACCAAAAGGGGTCAATGAATCCATTTCTAAGATTTATAGGAAGTTTTAATGGTAGGGTTTAGGGGACAAGAAGAATTTATTTCTTTTTAAATAGGATATATTGTATTATTCTAAGAAACAAGGGGTAGTAGGAGTCAAGGTTTGACCTCTCAAAATATGGCCATATGAGCCAAGTTCAAATAAAAAAAAATTATGTAACTAGGTTCGTTCTACTGCAATATTCTAATGTTAAAATACTTAGGATATCAATACCCTCTCTCTTTTCTAGTTTTTATTAATTCCCAAGATTTCTTCAGTGTGGAACATTATTTTTTATTTAAGGGATATTATCTATACTTTAAACTTCATGAAACATGGGTAATGGTGAATTGGTAGATTTTTGTGAGATTCATGGGTTGCTATTTGACCACTTTAAAATTCATAAGGGTTATATAAGGCCAAGGTTTTATTAACTTCACTATATGATTCAAAAGTCAAATATTATTCAGAAAATGTGATTACAAAGGGAAGGTCATATTGTTGGAAATATCTAATTATCTCCTCACACCCTTAATATCAAAAGAGTGTATTTTTATAATTTTTAATGAGGTCCTCCCTCCTTTCCTCCATTAGTAGGACTCAATCAACTAGATGATGAATAAAGAGGGGACTTAGAAGTTTGAATCTAGATATGATGTTAGAATATTGTCATTGATGTCAAAGGTATGGAGAGAATAATGTCAATAAAGGACAAAGGCCAAAGGCCACTAGTTGATATATATATTAACTAAGTATTGAAATATATTATAAGATATATAAATATAATTAAGATAATTATGGGTGAAGTGGATATGTTATAAGGAATAGATACATTTAAAGACAATAATTCCTTATTAATAATAAAGTAATTCCAAGTGCATTAGGAAATGATTAAAGTAAAATAGAATAAAGTATTTATTATATTTTAATTTAGATTATTAACCTTGGCCAACCATCCTTGAAGCCTAAGTTAAAGGCAAAAATAAATATATGTGTTGATTGTCTATGTTAAATAAAATTTAATATGTATTCTAAGGTAGCAATTATGATATTTAAAGAGGCATAGAAATTATAGACTGAAAAGAGTAACAATTAATAAAAATGATAGTGATAAATAATGAAGAGGCATCAACTAAGTTTATTAGCCGATAGGCTATTTTGTTTGAAGTTTTCGTCGAGATTTTCGTCAGCCCAACCATGAATTGAATTTGTTGGCACCGAGGGTCTCTCGGCTGGTGGGGAGGTAACTAGTTTTTTTTGTGGTGACATGGACCTTGGTAATTACGTGGGTTGGTGGTGGTGGAGAATGTTTTCTTGGATACAAGGAAGGTGAATGGTAAGCATTTGTTGGCATGAGCACCAATGTATCATGTTGTTGCATGATGGTGGTAGATGAAGTAAATGTAATATTGAATGCTAGTGTGTGGGAAAGTATACTTTGATGAAGTTGTATTGTCAAAAAGAGCCATTGTGGTGTTGGTTTGATAGTAGGCTATTGTTAAATTCATCGTGTTTGGCTCCATTTCTTAGCAAGTTGGGTTGCAGAATCTATAAATTGTTTTGCATGGGCATTTTGCATAAATGATTAATTTATTGTTTATGTCTTTCACTCTCTACTTATTGTTCATTTTGATAGTAGGTTTAAGGGTTTCAACACTAATGTGTTGTGTAATGTGTGAGGAAGTCTATTGATTAAGTTGCATTGTTGAAAGAGCCATTGTGGTGTTGGTTTGATAGTGGACTATTGTAAAAATCGTCATCTACAGTTCATTGGTTTGTTTCATAGGAGACTATTGTAAAAATCGTTGGCTTCCACTACTTTTTGTGGCAGATTGGAGGGTTTTAAAATTGTCATTCTGCGCAATTTGTAAGTTGTTTTACATGGGTGTTTTGTATAAATTGTTTCTTAATTTTTTATGTTAAAACTATTGTTGTCCAGAATCTATAAGCCATTCTGCATGGATGTCTAGTGTTATGGTTTTGTGTGGATGGAGAAATTGTTGTTGATTTTTTTGTTTCATCAAAAAATATGGGTAGGGTTTGAAATTTTTTTGTTCCTAGTTTATTGTTTGTAGTTATCTTTGTACATCTTTGGCCTTATACCCATTACCATTGAGGCAATTGTAGTTAAATCGAAGGGATTTTTGTCATTCGAGTTGTGAATAGGATTTGTTGTGTAATAGCTGTTTTACAATTTGTCTCTTTCTTTGTAATATTTAATTCGAGCCAATGTAGCTCAAATTTTTTGAGTAATGTGTGAGGAAGTATATTGATTAAGTTGCATTGTCAAAAGAGCCATTGTGGTGTTGGTTTCATAGTGGACTATTCTAAAAATCATTGCATGCAGTTCAGTGGTTTGTTTGATAGAAGACTATAGTAAAAATTGTTGGCCTTGACTCCATTTTATGGCAGATTGGAGGGTTTTAAAACTGCCGTTCTGCGCAATCTATAGGTCATTTTACTTGGGTGTTTTGTATAAATGGTTTATTTATTATTTATGTTAAAATTGTTTTTCTCTAGAATATGTAAGTCATTTTCCATGGAGAAATTGTAGTTAAATCTTCTTTGTTTCGTCAAAAAATATGGCCAGGGTTTGTAGTTTTCCAGTTCCTGGATTATCGTTTGTAGTTATCTTTGTACAACTTTGGGCTTATACCCTTTCCCATAGGATCAACTATAGTTAAATCTTGTTTCATTCATCAAAAAATATGGTTAGGGTTAGTAATTTTCTTGCACTTAGTTTACTATTTTAGTTTCCTATGTGTATCTTTTTCGTTAGATGCATTAGCATAGGAGCAATTGGAGATTAACATAGGAGTGATTGCATATAAATAGATATGCAGAGTGTTTGTTATTTTTTTGAAGTTTTTGATGGGATTTCCGTCAACCAAGCCATGAATAGGATTTTTCATGTGTAATAGCTCTTTTACAATTTATGACGAAAGAAAGAAGATTTAAGTATAATTCCTACACCCACAAAGAGCGATAATCTCTGTGAAGTCTCCAAAATGATTTTAACCTCAAAGACATAAACATATAACAGAAGAAATTAACAATAAATTAATCATCTATGCAAAACACCCATGTAAAAAAGAGAATAACCCCACAAACTTCATTGAAAATTTGAGTTGCATCACCTCACATTAAATATTATAGAGAAATAGAGAATTTGTAAAAGAGGTATTAGAATAACACTAATGTAGTTTGGATTCTCAATTAAGTATGTGTATATATATATATGTATGTATGTATGTATGTATATATATATATGTATATATACATATATATGTATATATATATGTATATATATGTATATATATGCATATATATATGTATATATATGTATATATATGCATATATATATGTATATATATGTATGTATATGTATATATATGTGTGTGTGTGTACATATGTATATATACATGTATGTATGTATGTATGTATATACATGTATTTATGTGTATATATATATATATACACATGTGTGTAGATATGTATATATGCATAAATATATGTATGTATTTTTTACTAATAGCTCTGTTACAATTTCCCCATTTTTGTATAATACTGAATCCCAGATAATGCGGCTCCTTTTATACAATTACTCTATTTATTAGGAGGCTACAAAGATTATGGGAACCAAAGTGAAATCAAAACCATGGCAGCTCAATCAATGTGGAAATGTATATATATGCAAACATAGGAATAAGTTATGTAGCCACTCACAATCTATACCATCTTCTTTGTAACGATTTGAAGATAGATTAATTAGAAAGGTACCAAGGGTCTAATTGTACAAAATGTGTATAGTAGCATAGATGCATAGAGTATATATATGTGTCTATATATATATATATACACATATATACATATATACATATATATATATATATATATATATATATATATATATATATATATATGTACACATATATATACATATATACATGCATATATTGTAAATATGAGCTACATTATTTGGCATTAAATATTATAGAAAAATAGGCAAATTGTAAAAGAACTATAAGGAAAACACTGGAGAATGACATACATCTAATTCTTAAGTACCAACCTACTAGCTCTTATAGTTGTTACATAGACTACTTGTCTTGCACCAATATGTTGTGTGATATTCTTTTTCCCGCTTTCCATCTTTCACATAATGTGCATATTTTTGGATAGGCCCTTGCTTGGGATGCGAGTGAGTTTATCTCTGTCCATCTTTAGCCTTATACCCATTACCATAGGAGCAATTGTAGTTGAATGTTGTTTCTTTGCTCAGTAAATATGGTTAGGGTTAGTATTTTTATTGTTTCCCATTTATTGTTTTGGTTATCTATTTGCATCTGTGTTGTTGGACACGTTAACATAGGACCAAATGCAGATTATGAACATGTCGGATGTAAAATTAGTTTGGTGGCTTAAGTGTTATTGTTTGTAATATCTCTTTTATCTATTCAATTTATCTGTTTGAAGTTTCTGACAGGTTCTCTGTTGGCTTAACCGTGAAGAGGATTTTTCATGCAATAGCTCTTTTACAAATTCTCTATTTGTCTACCAAATTTAGTGCTAGGAAATGTAGCTCAAATTTCTAATTAAAATCCTATGCCATTGTAGGCAGGTTGTGCAGATTATTGGTACTCATTAGCTTTATGAGTTCTATTTAATATGGGTTTGGTGCCAAAGGATGTAGCTTGAAATTTGAATAGACAAACTAGGTCTTACAAAGCCTACTTGTCTTGTACGAATATGTTTAGTGTGGGTTTCTGGTCATCTGTAATTTGGCTATGATTTTTAAGTGTTCTTTTAATAGTTATTTTACAATTTCCCTAATTTGTCTATAATATTTAGTGGCAAACAATGTAGCTTGAATTTTCAATTCAAAAACCAATTGTTACATAAAAATTGGTGTTACAACTTGTCTAGATAGTGATAGAATTACAGGTAGAGATGCCTATAGCTAATTTTCATCATAAGGTCTAGAACCTTTTATACAATTCTCTATTTTTCTTCAATATTTACTAGCAAAGGATGTAGGTTGAATCTTGTATCAATATGTTTCAAATTTTGTTATTTGTCTATAAGTTTAAAGAAATGGGTAAGGTCTTTTTTACATAAAAATATTTAGGATCACATCATATAATTATTGTCATAACCTAATAAATCACAGATTATTGGAAACTGACACTAAACATATTTGTACAAGACAAGGTTTACAAACAAGGCCCTTAATAATAGTGAGAGGATATGTTGTAGACTCAGAGCTATCTTGTAGCATGTACAAGTCTTTTGTTGTAATTTGCAACAAACTAGTGGTAGCTTCACCAAAAGAAATACACCAAAGGTTGGTTGAATGGTGACATATATACATACATATATTCTAAATTTGAGCTCCATTATTTGGCACTAAATATTATAGAGAAATAGGCAAATTGTTAAAGAACTATTAGGAAAACACTCAAGAACCATAGAAAATGAGAGAATAGCGAAACCCAACATTAAATAGAACTTTGAAATAGGAGGAAAGAATATCATAAAAAATATTCACACAACACAAGCAATCTATGTAACAGTTTGTTGAATGGTTTTGCAGCTTTAATTGCAAAATATAGTGATAGTTGCATTCCTCGATTTGCATTTGGAAACGGTCGCAAAACCAAATAGCACCACAAGGGCAACCTAAAGAAAATAAGTATCGTCATAAAGAGTTGGGCTTACATAATTGATTTGGAAAGTTGAAAATATTTTTATATAGGCATGGAGGGAAAAATAGTTTGGTGGCTTTTAAGTGTTCTTGTAATAGTTCTTTTATCTATTCAACTTTATATCTTTAGCTAATAGGCTATTTGTTTTAAGTTTCTATTTGTTAAGAAGGCAACATTTAATCGTGTAGTATGTGTAACATAGTCATAATGCTAGAATGGCTCTTTTGAGAATGCAATTGAATCAATATATTTTATTGCATATTTAGTAGTATACTTTCCCCACTGCAACATTGAATATTGCATTTAGTTCCTACTATGCCATTGAACTACAATTCATGTATATATGTATTGAATTTTTTGTTCCATATTTAAAATTATACATGTACGCAGACATATATATCTATATATACAAACTAGGACCCCTGTGGCCCATTTGAAAATGCAAGTAAGCATCCAGACTAGATTTTCCCTTAGTTGACTAGTTGAGAAGGCTTCAAATTCAACTCTTTAGTTGCCTATACTAATGCCAAACTGTGGAGTAGACAATATGCTATAAGCAACCAAAAAGGTTTGAATTTATATCCTTCCCAACTGCTTAATTGAGGGGAAAATCAATTTGGATGTTTCTTTCCTTGATAAATTTCAAGCTCATGAGTTAGATAGTGACAAACAAATATTCTATACGCATGTGTTTAGATATAGTAATGTGTATATAAATAGATATATAGATATGTATGTATATGGATAGATATATCTGCTTATATGTGTGTGTTTATAAATTTGTTGAGAAAGTGGAAATTCAATGCATATATGTACTTAATAATTTCTAGATATATATACATGCATATATTCTACATTCAAGATCCATTATTTGGCATTAAATATTATAGACAAAAAAGAAAATCGGAAAAGAACTATTAGGAAAACACTCAAGCACAACATATGTCTGATTCTTGAGCATCATCCTGATAGCTCTTACAACTATTACATATATTGCTTGTGTTGTACCAATATGTTGCATGATATTCTTTTTCCCTCATCTGTTTGAAGCTCCCTATCACAAATTGCTAATTGTTTTTTTTTTTGTAAGGAAATAAAATATATTGATTAAGTTGCATTGTCGAAAGAGTCATTGCAATGTTGCTTGCATATTACACTATTGTGAGAATTGTCTCTCTCAGGTCTATTTTATAATAGGATTGAGGTTTCTCAAATTGTTGTGGTGTGGAATCTATAAGTTGTTTAACATGGGTATTTTGCATAAATTTTTTTTCCATAATATTGAATACTAAGCAATGTAGGCTGAATTTCCAATTAAGCCTATGATGTTATACAAATTTTGGACAAATTATTACACCATATCATTGTTTCCATTAAATAGAAAATTAAAAAATTGCATAAATACACATATATAGAAATAATAAAAGACTGCATGGATACACATATAAGCAGCCCCAAAGATAGAGAGATACATATAGGGGTCTATGCTTTTGCATTTATCATTTTTATTCTTGTTGATGTATCCCCTGGTTTTTGCACAACATTAAAAGTGGATTTCTATTCTTGTTGTTGTTTATCATGTTGTTTCGACAGTATTAAAAGTGGAATCATTATAAAATGATATTCTTAAGTTGTCTACCAATTACCATTGGGATGTTGCAATACATTAATCTTTTTTTTTATTTTGAAATAGAGTTGTCAATTAGTGAACTCAAATTGCAATATGTTGTCCCTACAAATAACTTCCTAGAACTATGTCTACGGAAACGAACTTTGTGGATGGGTTTGCAGAGCCCCCCAATATTGATTTGTTGGCAACCCCCATTGGTGGCAATATGGAGTCCAGCTATGAGGGTGTGCTCCCCTAACCTTCAGATCCTAATTCCATAAGTATAATTTTCCATTTTGTTATACCTATTGCAAATTTGGCGTTATTCTTTCTAGTTTTCTTGGCTTTAAGGTGTATATATACATGGGTCATCTTGAAAAAGCATATAGATGTGGAAGTAGATATACATTCCTATTTTATAGCATATAAACGGATCCCTTTCATGTATATGTACATCTATATGTATATGTATGTATATATATCTATATGTATATGTGTATGTATATGTATATGTGGATGTATGTATATGTGTATATATGTCTATGTATATATATATATATGTATATGTATATGTATATGTATATGTATATGTATATGTATATGTATGTTTGTATATGTATATGCATGTATATGTATGCATGTATTCATATGTATATGTATATGTGTATGTATATGCATATGTATATGCATATGTGTATGTCTATGCATATACAAAAATAAATAGTACAATATGATAGATCAAATATGAAGATAGCAAATTTTGCCCATTTCCTATGAAATCAATGGCACAATGACTCTTTTGACAATGCAACTTAATGAAAGTATAGTTTCTGACATTGCAACAATCAATATTGTATATGTATATGTATATGTATATGCACGTATATATGTCTATGTATATATATGTATATGTATGTATATATGTATATATGTATATATGTATATGTATATGTTTGTATATGTATATGTATGTATATGTATACATGTATGCATATGTATATGCATGTGTATGTCAATGTATATGAAAAAACAAATACTACAATATGGTAGATCATATATGTAGACATTAGATTTTTCCCATTTGCTATGAGATTAATGGCACAATGACTCTTTTGACAATGCAACTTAATCAAAGTATAGTTTTTCACATTGCAACATTCAATATTGCATTTACTCCATCCACTCGCATTTACTTTGCTTGCTCCCATTGTGCAGCAACGGCATAATGCATTAAGCCTCGCGCGAACAAACACTTGCCATCTAGACTCCCTTGTACCGAGGCTGCCAAGTCCTGTATATATCTATATGTATATGTATGTACATATATGTATGTATATTTATGTATATGTATGCATGTGTATGTATATGTGTGTCGTATATGCATAATGTATGTATATGTATACATGTATATATGTTTTCATATGTATACATGTATATATACATTTTTTTATACATGTATATATATGTCTATATGTTTACATGAATATACATACATGTTTTACATGGGTATTTTGCATAAATTATTAATTTATTATTCATTCCTTTCGATCTTTGTTTATTGTTCCTTTCAATAGCAGGTTTGAGGGTTTTAACACTAATGTGCGGCAAATGTGTGAGAAAGTATATTACTTAAATTGCATTGTCGAAAGAGCCATTTCAAATAGTAAGAGGTATTATAAAGAATAAGACTTAGGATAACACTTATCAACTAGCAAACTAATTTTATAACCAACATGTTCATAGTTTGCAATTGGTTCTATGTTAATGTGTATAACGAAAAAGATGCATATGGATAACTAAAATAATAAATGGAGGCCAATAAAAATACTGACCCTAAATATATTTTTTGAGGAACGGAAGAAGATTCAACTACAATTTAATATATTCTAATGTTCAAACTTTGTTATTCCTTTTCTGATCATTCACAGATATAGATTTATATACACATGGATACACATATATATTTTGTTATATGCTTATGTGTAATTTCTATTTAAATATATCTATGGTTATACATGTAAATTCATATATCCTAATGTGCTTGAGCTTGTATGTATACTCGTAGGTTGTATAGGAAAATTCAAATTGAACAATGCAATCAATTGTTGGATTTTAAAAGGGTAAAAAATAGCAACAGAACTATTTGTACTATAGGTAGCATAAAGAGGAAATATCCATGAAGCACCGCAAAAAATACTTGCAACCAAGGATAACTACAACAACCACGACTGCACATCAGACTACTAATAGTCCTCCTTTGCAGCAACCAATTCCAATGGTAGATGCCACCCCTTATATACAATCTCATAGCAACTCCCTTATTGCACCAACACAGGAACAATATCTCAAAGAAATATTCAATGAAATCTATCTTGCTATGGTAAAGTGATTTTGACATTGTATAGATGCACTTTCCAGTCTTTTTTTTTCCAAATATGTAGGGAAAGCTACATAGGGATGTGCACTTTTCAAGGTTAGGATCCACATGTGTAGGGTGTTATTCTAAAAAAGGTGTCCACCACTTCAGCTCTGCAAATGGTATGGGCCTAGGCCCACAACCATTGTTACTAAAAAAGTTAACACAGGTTGAAATGCTTATTGCTAGGGTGGCTCCAGTTCTACAGGTCTCCTACGCTAGAGGAGGCCAACTTAAATATAGTGGTCACAGAATACGCTTCCCTTAGGATATCTCAAGCATAGCAAACCTTTTGTCATGCCAACTACAAGACCTTGAGGTCGTGATCATTCATAGGACCACCATTGAAGGCAGGCATTACGATTATTATGTTAATAAACATCATGTCATGGATGCATTGAAATACAAAATTCAATATGACAAATACTACAATGATGTTGAGATTGATGTTGAGGCTCTTAATATGTTACCTGATGTTGTTGTTGATGTGTCCAATTTCTTGCATACAATAGACCAAGTCTCAAATGAAGAGCTAATGCCATCAACCAACTCAACATATTATGGTCAAGAAGAAAATGGCTCTTCAAACTTTTCATCATTTATTCCTTCCTTACCAAATGCTAGACGAGAGTTGCAAGCAATAAAGCCTGTATTAAAAATTGAAAAAAAAAGAGCAAAATATCTTATCTTGGCCTAAAATTAGCCCTTCTCCTATTAACGAATACAACATTGAAGGTTTATTTTCAATGGCCTTTCCAACATTGTTCCCCACTGGAGTAACACTTCCCCTTCAACCAAGAAATGTTAAAATTCACTTGCATGAATATGCCCTCCACCTAATGAGATATTTTAACCACAGATTTGGAAAACATGTTAGGTTTAGATATTTTCTCTACAACTTGATTATGAGACATTGCAGCCAACAAACTATCTTTGTTTTTGTTCAAGCGGATCTAGAGGATAAAATCCCCAAGTCATTGTCTATTTTGCGGCAACAACTCCAAGCTACTCTTGACTGCCAGATAGCCAAGTAGTTGATGCATTTTGGTGCATCTTTGCATGGGACCTACTCTTTTTGGAACTCTTTTTGAGCCCAACTAACCACCATGATCGAATAGCTTGGCATACCCATCTTTTTTTCACTTCGATTTGTAGACACAAAATGGGTTGACCTACAAAATGTTTTCTCTTCTGCAGCTTGTTTAACAATGGAGCCTTCCAAAAAAGTGCTAATAGATAGTGTTGTTTAGAATCCACATATAACATCTTTATATTTGCATCATAGATTCTCAATTTTCCATGAGGAGGTGATCGAAAAGCTTTTTCATGTAAATTATTATTGGTATAGATATGAATGGCAGCATCATGGCTCTGCACATGTGCATGATTTTTTATGGCTTCCATACCACAAGCTAGATCCTTACCAATGATCTATTCATAGATTATGAAGAGTTGCTAAACACAATTCAAAGGCACACAAAATGCTCTAATATACTTGTTTAAGGAGAAAAGGAAATAAATTGCAATGTTGGTATAAAGCACCTTGGCAGCAACAACTTACGTCTACATTGGCATCTGATGTTGAGTCTAATAAATCCTACAAACCAGCAAGAAATGATGATTGCCTAAATATTCATAGCCCAACCATGCTTGCAATTTTTTTCGTCAATGTTGACTGCTAGCCAGTTGTTTCTAGGAAAAAAAAATTGAATTATATTTCTAAATATGTAGACTAAATCTTTGAAAAATAAAAAAATTATCTTGATATGTTGAAAAGACTTGCAAATACAAATATAGTTGAGGATAGAGCATTGGTTGCATATCAAAAATTCATGATGAATATTCTTGTGGAATGTGACATCTCTGCACAGGAGATGTGCCATACGTTATAGAAATTGCCTCTTCTTACTTCAATCTAACGATACGTTCGCTTGAATTTTGGAAAAAAGACATGGTTTTGTATAAACAAAGATGATACTAATGAAGAGTTGTCAACAAACTATATTCACTGCTATATGCAAAGGCCTCTCGAGCTAGGTTTTGTATCCCTAATTGAATCGGTCTTCCTATATACACACACAAAAATGCAAAAAGGCTAAATGGAAACCAAGGCACCAGCCTGTAGTTGTCCTTGTCTACCCATTATTCAAGACTACTCCCATTGAAGATACAAAGATATTTGAGACATTTTTTTGGACTGAACTTATGTTATACAAACCTTTTTGGAACATACAAATAGATATAGGTCTTCTCAAACAAGAGATAATAGAAAATTGGAAAGTTTTAAAAATAGTTGGTTATCATCCTTAGCATGTTAATAGACTTCCAATTACACCCACAATTGAAGAAGAACATGATAGTGATACTGATGATTTGAACCATCGACCTTCTATGGATGAATATGAATTGGAAGTTTTCTCTCGACTTGGTGCTACTACTAACTTTAGTATAAATCAGCTTCAACTATTGGGTAGGCAGGATTTTGATATGAACCATCCATGGAATACAAACCATGTACCTGAACAAATCCATAATATTTCTTTACAATTCATCCCATCAGCAAAGGCACAACGTGAGCAAGCTATGGCACATTTTTTTCTTGTAAATATGTCAACGCATCAAATTTCACCAAAACAACAATTGGCCCTTCAAATAATCCAGTCCCATCGCATGCAGCCTTCACCCAAAGCCCCTCTCTGCATGATCATTCAAGGGACAACTAGCACTAGAAAATCATTTTTGATAAATTGTATTCAACAACAAATAAACACTTCTTGTACTGGATCTAATAGTTGCTTTCTCACATTGGCTCCTACAGGTGTTGCTACACACTTGACATATGTGCCTCTACAATCCATACAACACTTCAGATTCCCATAAAGGATATGAATCCTTTGGAAGGGCAGCAATTGACAATATTCCAAGAATAATTTAAGTATATTTAATATATTTTGATCGATGAAATGAGTTTTCTAGGCCCAAAGTTGCTACTAAAAATAGATAGTCGGTTGCACCAAGCATTCCCAGATAACCAAAGGGAGCCATTTGGCCGTGTTTCTATGATCCTTGTTGGTGATCTTGCCCAGTTTCCACCTGTCATAGATACACCTATTTATGCTTCATGCTCATTGGCAGTAGCCTTGTGGCACACTTTCACGATCTCAATAACATTGGACACTATTTTCTTCCAAAAAGGAGATATCCCTTCGCAACAAAAGTTTTGGGAAATCCTTCTCCATATAAGAAATGGTGAGGCTCTCCACGATGATTGGGAAGAGCTTATGAAAAAAACAAATAAAATGATCTCAGCCACATAAAGAGAAAAAGTTGATGTTGCTACACATTTGTTTACCACAAATGACTTAGTCGTAAATTCCACAACAAAAAAATGATCAAATAGTTAAACCTTCACATAGCCATTAGCATTGCTCAAGTAGCACAACAACAAACATCTGATCATGGAGATGATGACCAACTTCTCCCTGAACTTCTACTTTGTGTTGGTGAACAGGTGATGCTAACAACAAATTTATGGATTCAAGCTGGCCTAGTCAATGGATCCCTTGGTCTTGTTACAACTATTGTGTACAATGCACATTGTAAACTGCTAGATCTGCTTGACTATGTTATTGTTCACTTCTAAAATTACATTGGTCCACCATGGGACCTAGAAAACCCAAGAGACATCCCTATCCCAGCTATAACTCGGGGTAGTCGAACACAAATTCCACTCACCATGGCATGGGGAATCACAATACATAAAGCACAAGGCTTAACATTAGATAGAGAAATGATAAACATAGGTAACAAAGAGAGGCAAGGGCTGAATTTTACAGCTATCTCTCATGTTAAATCAATTGAAAGACACTGCATTGATCCAACATTCTTATTTGAGAGATACTCCAGACTTAGCAACAAAAAATACACTGCTCGTCATCATAGCGAAGAGACACATTTAGAACATCTAGGGTATGTGCAGGATCATGGTATGCCAAAAAGTGGCAATATTTGTAGGGTATGTGGCTGACGACTTTTTTTCACCCAAAATTAATGAAACGAAAAGGGTTTTTAGAGAAGATTCTCAGATTTCCAAAAATATAAATTATGATTTAATTTGAATTTAATAAATAATTATTATTTATTTTCTATTAAATTCTGACTAAAGGATCGTCGATAGGCTGATTGAAAAACATCTATAACTTTCAAGCGGTATCATATTTTTTGAATCAAAACATCGTCACATTCTATGCTTCACATACTATAGGATTAAAAAAGAAAAATTAAATTTCATGAAGTTTTGACCAAGTTAAGGTGGTCCGGACATCACAGTTTTATATTTTCTAAAAGTTTATAAATAAAAATTCATAATTAATTATTTACTTGGAAAAAAATTTACAAAAAAATATGCATCACATCAGGACATGAGTCCTCTACTTATATATAAAATCTTACAAAAAAATATTATCATTTTATTATGGTTAGGTGGTCGGAATAGGACACCTCTTCTTATTTTTCCCTGAAATTTAAGTACTCTTTGTTGAAATTTCAAAATTTTAATAAATAGATTTTATTTATTTTTAAATAAACCTATGAGTATTTTAGAAACTACATTCAATTTTCTACAAAATTCTATTCTTACATATTTTGAAATAATATGAATGTATTCAAATATTTCACGTCAAGTTTCTAACACTAATTTTAAGTTTTTGCCCTTGGAACTGTTTTTGCGATGATCACTACAGCCCTTGCCAAATGCTTTTTCTCACACCCCATAGCCCAACTTACAAAAAAGGCTCCAAGACAATTGTTCTTGCATCCGCCTCATCCTATGTGTCATCATCTTCTCAAGAATTTTCTAAGTTGAATTTTAAAAAAACATACCAAGTAATAATTTATGCGAAATGGGTATAATGCCAAAGATGCACAAATATACTACGCAACAATAACTAGAGGGTACAACATGTACAAGCCAATCACATTTTTTACGATTCTATTCTATTAATCTATTGACTTCTTGTTCTAAGATTTCGTTGTGTGATGCTTTCAATATATGGCATAAACAATACACTCTTTTGTATATTACATTTTCCCATCTTTGTTTAAGTGTTTTTAAATTCCATGATGTCAATTGTTTATTAGCATACCTGTACAATTCTTTTCCAACTGATTTTAACATATAGTGGTGTAAACATACAGTTATAGTTATAGATTAATACATATGTAGATACAAGCAATTTTAGCTATGCACAATGATTGGAACCAACAATAACTAGAAGCCAAAAGTTTTATAAGTCAATAATGTGTTTAGAACATTCCAGTATATTCAACTATATATGCACATACTATAGATGCATTCTAAAAAAAAAATTCCATTTGACTAATAAGTTTAAAATCCTGCAACCATGTTGTGTTTTCTCTTCCCACAACCTATATACGTTGAGTTCTCATATTTGTCCTTCATGCTTTGCTCCCACAAATTTTAATGTCTTCCTATTACCTTTTCTATTAGCTTTATTTGATTCAAATAGCTACAAATGTTTGTCTACAAAATTATTTTTTCATCATTTCACTATTTCATTATTCCTATATATTACATTCACAAATATATACTCTTGTCTACATTGCTTTTCTTTTATGTGATACATGATAAAATTCCATGCTACTTGTCATGGCTTGCTTGAGCATGCTCACAATGATCATGGAGTTTATTCGCTACATGGCTTCGTGATTGTGCCTCACTCAATGGATGCAGAATGGTAGGTGTGCGCTCATGTGATAGTTGATACATCCTGGCATTCTTGCACAATTGCATGCAAATGAGTGCATGTAATATTCATTGTTCTAATATAAGGATGCCATTTTTTTTGCTTCCCTTGTGAAATGACACACTATGGTGTTTGTTTCATAGCAAACTACTCAAAGAAACTTCCATCCACCTCCCTTATGTGTCAATTTGGAGAGCTCCACAGTTGTCCTACTTCGCAACCTATGACATCTTTGCTCCTATTCTTGCAATAAGCCATTTCGCAATGTGGTTTCCCCATTCCATACTTATCTAATTTAAGACATGTATTTTGATATAACAATGTAAAATATTGCTTTGCAGTAGTATTATGTTGGACTCAATCCAAAGATAGATCAACAAGAAAAAATGCAGCTCATGTGTTGAACAATTGCTCCTGAAAAGATGACCATAGTTGTAAGTGTAAACAAGGTTTTTTTTACATATTTATATTTTCCTCATTTGTACATTCAATTTTTTTCTCCCTCCATGGCTAGATACCCTCTATATATTTGTTTCTATATATAAACATTCATGAACGGATTCTTACATGCACTTGACTACAAAAAATATAGGCTATTGTTCAAATTAGATTTTCCCATGCTCATATACTTGCCTTTTATGGAAACACCAATGGAAATTTCAAACAAATAGTTGATAGGTGAATGCCAACTGTTGCATCAATTACTTGTTTTGTATTAATATGTTTCATGATATTCTCTTTCCCTTATCTCTTTGAAGCTCCCTATATTTTGTATTAATATGTTTCATGATATTCTCTTTCTCTTATGTCTTAAAACCTACATTAAACATATTAATATAAGATAAGCAATTTCTGTAAGAGTTGAGCTGTGAATTTAAAATTCAACTAATTCTCTTTCATAGTCAACCTAGGTGAATAGAGCAATTGTAAAAGAGATATTAGAATAATAGTTTACAGCCAAAAAACTACTCTTATCTCCAAAAATTTTATGCTTTCATGTTAACCCTCTACATATATATGTGTGTGTGTGTGTGTGCTAATGGCTATAATGCAAAAAGTGCACAAAGATACCTACGAACAATAAATGAACAGTGGAAAAAATACTATCCCTAGCCATATTTTTTTGACAAAAGCAAGAACATTTAATCATAATTTCTCCATCCATACACAAGGGTAACCTCTTTCAACCCTCCAAAATGGATATAACGTCAAAGATACAACCATATAACAAGGAATAATAAGCACATAGACACTCTTATACAATTTCTCTACTTGTATTCAATATTTGTTACCACAAAACATAGCTTGAATCTTGTATTGATATATTCCATGATATTCCTTTTTCCTCATGTTTTTGAACTAGAGAGCCATCCACAAAGCTTCATTCTACTTTTGGGTAAATGGTTAATTAATGGTTCATGTTTTCTGTTGTCTACTTATTGTTTCTTTTCATATCAAGTCACAAGGTTTTAACACTTATGTGCTATGAAATGTGCCAAAAAGTATATTGATTAAGTTGCATTGTTGAAAGAGCCATTTTGTTGTTGGTTTCATAGCAAACTATTTTATTGCTCATGTATTTTGTTCTTTGGTTATTGTTCCTCATGTTCTCTAGTTGTATTCTCGAGAGAGCCAAGTCAAAAATAACATCATGAAAAATATTGATACAAGACATATAACATATTCTGCCCATGGTAAAAAACCATGACAAAGATTCCAGAATTTTAAAACTTAAAAAACAATCCTTGTTACAAGAATAATAGAATAATTTGTTACAGGAAACTTCAAATAGATGAGTGGAAAATAATATCATGACACTTATTGACACTCAAATAGATTAGGGAAAAAGAATAGATCATCAAACATATTAACACAAGACAACCAATGACAATTACTTGACTGGGTTTTCTTGTGCCAATGTGGGCCTTGGTAATTACATGGGTTGGTCATGGTGGAGTTGGTGTCCTCGATACAAGGAACCTGAATGGTAAGTGTTTTCTCATGCAAATTAAATGTATATATATATATATAGACAAATAGTGAAAGTATAAAAGTGCTATTAAAAAGACATTTACTATGTAATAACGACCAAACTAATTTCATATATACATGTGTGTATACTTGTGTGTGTATACTTGTGCATATATATATATATATATATATATATATATATATATATATATATATATATATATATATATATATATATATATTTACATATATATATATACATATATATATATGTCTATATGTTTACATGTATATATATATGTATATATTTATAGTATTTTTATAAATGATTAATTTATTATTCATACCTTCCAGTCTCTACTTATTGTTCCTTCGATAGCAAGTTGGAGGTTTTTAACATAATGTGTTTGTAAATGTGCAAGGAATATATTGATTAATTTCATTGTAAAGACACTTTGAAGAGTATTTTCTACTTACTACTATGAAACAATTATATGATGAAACAATCTCTGCAAAATGTGTTTGGCAGATTTTAAGTGTTATTGTAATAGTTCTTTGATCTGTTCAACTTTATATCTCTAGTTGATATGCTATTTGTTTCAAATTTATATTTGTTAAGAACAAAGCATTTAATTGTGCAGTATGTGTAAGATATTCATAATGCCAAAATGCCTATTGTGACAATGCAACTCAATAAACCTATTTTATTGCATATTTTGGAGCACATATTCATAATGCTAGAATGGATATTTTGACAATGCAACTAAATCAAAATATTTTATTACATATTCTGAATTATATACTTTTCCCCATTTTGCAACATTTTGTACTCTGTCGCGTCTTTGGTATATACACATTTTATACAATTAGTCCTTGGTATCATGAAATTGATTTAGTGGAAATCCTTACTTACAAAGGATGTTGTAGTTGTCAATGGCTATAATTTATTCTTGTGTTTACATATATACATTTGCACATTCATTGGGCTTCATCCTTTTGATTTTACTTTGCCCACATTTCTTTGTGATGCCTTTAACAAGTAGGTAATTGTATATGGAGATATGTGTTTGCTTTCGAGGAAGCAATGCATTATATGGTTGTTGTACTGCTGGCAGCGGACAGTAAATGTAAATTGGATTCGTAAATGAAATATTCAATGTAGTAGGTGTAGGAAAGTATATTTTGATTATAATACATTGTCCAAACAACCGTATATATATATACATAGTACATTAAATAGTTTTACACATTCCGAGCAATAGTTTTTCAATCTAACAAAATGATTTCTAAATAATTCTATTATCAAACCAGACCTTGCATAAACATACCTAAGCAGTTCATCACAATGACCTTCAAGCAAGTCAAAAAAAAATAATATCATCAAACATATTGATACAAGGTTCAAGGTATGTTCTTTCTTAGTAGATATTGAATATATGACAAGCTGTATAAGAGGTGTGAGAAATCAATGCGTGAACTAGACTATAGACTATCTTTTTTCAAGTCCAGTCTATGATTCTTTTTCCACAAAAAAATTGGTTTCCTATTCTAGTTCTTGGTTATTATATGTGGGCATGATTCACATGCACATATTTTCATATACATCCTACTCATGCAATGCAAATATAAGAACTTGCAAGATAAAATTTATACTGATATATATATCTTTGTTAAATCTATATGATTTATTTTATAATGATGCACAGATATGTAATAGACATCCAACAAAATTATTGTATTCTAAATTTCCTATTTCAAATTGTTCGACAGTCCAACAAGTCAATCCAATGCTCCTTGTAGTTGTAAAACATCGCCAACAGTACATGTAAGTGCAAAAAATTTCCATTATCAATAAATAGATTCAATGACCGCTTGTAAATATTATTCATTATTTCTACTTTCCGATTGTGTTTGTTGATTTTAGCTATATATTTACTAATTTTGGATGCTTCCTTTCTCATCTTGTTTCCCCTTCCACTAAAATACCTCTCTCTTCTATTTTCAAGTAATTGGCTAAAGCATACACGACAATTCCAAAATCATGATGCTTGTTTTTCCCAACTTTGATATTTTGCAATGTATAATGAAACTCCACAAAATTTCTAGTGGACATTTCATGCTGCTTTTGCTCAGGGGTTTGGCTAGGGTCCCCAAGGCTCCATGATGCCAATATGGTAGGGTGGATAACGAGCATGGGTTTACTATTTTGGCTTTTCATGCCATATATGTTTTCTTACATAGATACATGTGTAGAAAACATGGTTTGTAACAACATGTTTCTTATGAAATACCAAGTGGTAGCAATGCACTAGAGACTTTCATTAGTTATTCATCTAATTTGACTCTTCAATTTCACTATGAAATCATTCATTAAAAAAACAATTTTTTATTCTGAATTGCCTTGTAATTCACTACTTTTAAACCTTTTATACTTGTCTCACCAAAAAACATATGCATAATAAAAATTTAATTTCCAAAACTATGGACTAATAATAATTATAAAAAGTATTCAATATTGAACATCTTTCTTTGTTGGAAAAAATGTGTACTTTTTTTATCC
This sequence comes from Sequoia sempervirens, assembly GCA_007258455.2. Classification (NCBI taxonomy): domain Eukaryota; kingdom Viridiplantae; phylum Streptophyta; class Pinopsida; order Cupressales; family Cupressaceae; genus Sequoia; species Sequoia sempervirens. The sequence continues at coordinate 150,452,992 of VDFB02379711.1, read as the reverse complement.
AATATTAGTAATTGCATGCATGGGTGATGACCCTTACAAAAATCTTCCATGTATATAAAATTTAAATAATTAATTGATTGAATAACCTACACAAAAAGTGACAATATGCATGTGCATTTGTTGCTAATAAATATAAAACTAAAATATTGTTGCTAGAAAAAATAATTGTAATACCCCTCGTGTTCCTAATACTCTTGGTGTTGATTATGTACTTTGTTTGTGATGGTGATTAGTTCACCGTTTTGGTTGTGTGTGGATTCATAGTTTGGTTGGTTTGTTGCACTTGACATTACTTATGATGTTTGATGATACATTATGTGGTGATTATATTATTTGGTTATGTTATGGTTTTCTTTAATAATATATGTGGTGATGTTGTGATTCTATGTTGCTATGGATTCTTATGTGTTTGCTAGTGAGTCTTGGTGAAAGAACGGAGTGGCATCACTCACTCACGAGTGCCCTACTACCCAGCGATTACCTTTCATGGTGTGTCTGCAATGGATATTTACATGCTACTTGACATTTGTTTCTATGTAGGATGTAGGTACTAGACACCGACTTGACTTGCTTGATAGGTTTGAGTGTGTCCCATAAACCCAATAGGTATGATGTTGAAAAGGGAATTGATAAGGAAGTGTCCCTATCCCAAGTTCGTCACCTTGTTGTGAGTCCAACGGTGTCATTGTCTCAACCTCATCTTTGTTTAAGTTTGGGTTAGTGTTGATTATTTATTTTAGTTTGTAAATGTTTTTTATTTAATTATTTTTTATTTTATGTGGGATTAATTAATGTTATTTTGTTGATATGATTTATTGTAGGTAATTGTAATTCAGTTAAATGTTGGATTTAGATATTGTAAATTAAAAGTTATTTAATTAATTAAAAGGTATAAATTAATTAATTTAAATAAATAATGTTTTATGATAGTTGTAAATTATCTTTTTCAAAATATTAATATTATAAAATCTAATGATAATATCATGCAAGGATAAATGTGAAAATAATGAATTTTTAATTAAATTTGTAAGATAAATGTGAGTTTATTTTTAAACAAAAAAAAAAGGACCAATGCATGTTGAGGATTTTTGGAAAAAGAAAGAAGCTTCTATTATTTTAATTGGGGGGAAAAGAAGAATTCTTCTTCACCGGTATTTTGGTGGTTCTGGAGAAGTAACAAGGGTGTTTGGAAAAAAATTAGTGTGCTTCTCTTTTCTGTCTATATAATTCAGAATTTAGCTTGAAGAAGAGATTGAAGAAGGATTTTGCTGAGGAAGATTATTCTCAAGAAAGGAAGAAGGATTGTCGTGCTTGTTGCTTCAACATCAAACGTAGGACTCCAAGTTCCTCTCTTGTTGTTAATTCTTTTATTTATGTATGAAAACGAAAAATATCTTGTTTCCCATGTTTGTGTTGGTGTGTGTGTAAAGAAAATTGAATTTTGCTGATAAAAAAAGAAGAAACCATCATGTTTTCTTTTCTCCAATTTATTTTGTTGTTGAAATTTTGGATTTGGAGAAATCACAACTTTGCTAGAAATAAATAAATAAATTCATGCTATGGTTAAAATGTGTATGTTCTGATTTGTACTTTTGTTTGGAAAAATATCAAATTTGTCTAAGAACATAACAGAAGTATATATTTATATTATATATATATAATATATATATATATGTATATATATATATAATATATATATATGTATATATATATATATATGTATAAATATATATATATATATATGTATAAATATATAATATATATATATATATATATATATATATATATATATAATATTTATATATATATATATTTATATTTATATGATTTTGCATTTTAACCCCTTTAAAGATAATATTTATGTTGAAACCTTGAATAGTCAGAGAAATTTTGTGTTAAAAAGATATTGATAAGATATATATATATATATAGTTAAAAATATATATATATATATAACAAAATATTTTTAGGGGGTTTGGTTTATTGAACTCCCTATTCCCTATATGCAAAGGAGGGTGGAGGTTATTGTTGGCAGCCCACCCATGACCCGCAGACATGTAGGGGCTTGGTTGTTGGCAAAATTTTGGGTGGGGTCAGACCTTCCCTCTGCGGGAGGTACGCAGCCTCCTCCCCACAACGCCCATTTAAATTCTTTTTAAATAAAATTTAATTTTATTAATTAAGCTTATTTATTTAAATTAATTATGTTATATTTTATTTAATATATAAAATATATGTATATATATTTAAATATATGTGTGTGTGTGTGTAAGTATATATAAATGCTATATAAAATTTGTAGTTATTTAATTTAGCAAGTTTTGATATAGGAATATATATTAAAATATATATATACTTGATAGTATAATGGAAAAATTATATGTTGATAATTACAATATTTGGTCTTGTAGTAGGATGGATTAAATAAGAAACAAGTTTCTTTTTATAAATTAAATTGAGTGATTTTTGGCAAATTAAGTTGAAAAAAATTGTTCTTTTAATTTTCATGGTTGAAATTGTGTTTTGAGTTAACTTATAATGTGATTGTGAATATAGTAAATTTGCATTCTTTTATATAATCTTATGGTTGAATAGTTGTTTAATCCTTTGATTTTCTTTATGCTCTTGTTGGTTTTCTTGAGTTGGGTTATGAACATGTGGGAAATCCCTTAGTTAGTTAACCCTTCGGTTGAAGTTAAAGTTTTTGTTTAAGACTTCCAAAGGCATGGGAAATGGTGGTTTATTATGAGGTCTTCTAATTTGTTACTTTTCTATATTTGACTATAACTGTGATTTTAAGTCTACACTTGGGTTGTACCCATCTTTATGGGTGTTTATTCATGTGATTATTGGCGAGATGATTTTGCCTCATGAATGTTCCATTTTATGATTTAGTTTTCTTGTTGGTACAAACCCTTGGAATTTGATGTTATTTTTGGGGTTTCTAGGGAGAGTGGCTCTACATGGGTGCTAATGCATAAAGGGCTATCAGAATAACCCACGTTAGAGTTAGAGTAATAAGTGATAACCTAAATTAATTAATTAGGGGGTGGGTAGTTAAAAATTAACAAGATAATTGCAGATGCCTTGTCCACCTATTAGTGATTTTGCAGACTAAAGGTGGGCTAAGAAGGTCATGGTTGGCAAGATCGTTGCCTCCTCTCCACAAGAGGTTAACGGTTCTGCACAAGTCACCCTATGCGGCCAGTGCCTAGAGAGGCTATCAGGATAACCATAGATGGGGTTCAACACCTAGAGATAGGAAATCAGGATAACCCATGTAGGACTATGTGATGACACTCTCCTCTAGCTTTCCCTTGAGTTGTTTTTGTTGGTAACCTCTGGAAGTGATGTTTTGATGTTATGTTTCCCTTTATGTGTGCTCTAGCTTTTCATGTTTTCGATTTTAGTCTTGTGTATTTGTTTGGATGTTCTTGGTCAGGGACCCTTTCTTATTTACTCCTAGCATGGGGGTGGTCAGGTGGAACGTGCTAGCACCCCATTGAGTTCCCTATTTTGTAGTTGTACCTTACAGTGTAGATTTTTGCAGAGACAGCTTGATCCAGAGTTTTTATGTTTCCAGATGTATACTTGTACTTATATTATACTTTTTGTATTGATATGTTACTCTCCCTTATATTGGGTAGACTTATGATGTAATCTTTAGTAATTTCCCAAAGAGATGTACCTAAAGACCGATGTAATGTATAATCTCTTTATGTAATTCATGCTTGATCCATAATTGTAAATATCGTTAATGTTGTGTTACATTTGAGAAAATACGTTCTTTATATTTCCAAGTACAATCTATTATGAATGCATGCATGGTTTCTATATGGTTTATTCTTGTCACATTGTTTATCCTTAATAAATGTTTAAATGAAGATATGTGAAAGATTGGGTTACATTAGTAGAATTGATAATTACTTTTAACAACTTTTTTATGGGATAGATTACGTAATTTCACCTCGTGTACCCCAAGGGACTTAAGTGTTTAACTTGTAATCATTATCTATGTTAGTTTCCTTAGTAAACTTAGTGTTTATTCTTTATGTTTTGAAAAAAAAATTGTTGCATTTTTAGTTGTCTTTTGGGGTTTGCACAACAGGGCATTACAATTTTAATTAAACAAATCAAACTTCTTAGAATGTAATTGACATGTTGCACCACTAGAGAGAGAATGAAAGTATTATGACAGAATCAAATCCCATGCATAATTGTATGCCACAAGTAGATTAATGTTGTAACGCCCATTGTATGTAACCCCAAAGGACAAATAAAACAATAATTAATGATAATTTATTTTTTTTTAAATTGAACATAACATACATGAAATACACATTAAGTTATGACATGAGATTCATTTAAAAAAATTCACTAACACTTATGTCCCTTGGGGTACACGAGGAGACATTACGAAACTTAAATACATACATGACAAATCAAATCACAAATCACTATGGATCAAAAGTCAGACAGTTTAACATTACAATTCATTACAATGTTCAAGAGTTACAATGATACAAAGCGTGTTCCTCAACATGAATGGGAATCCATATAGAAAGATATAGCTGAATAGATGAATACAAAGTATCATAACTAGCTCAAAGATAGATACAACTTGGAGTCACCACAAAGGACACCAACCCGCACCTCACGATCCTCAACTGGGGACCCAATGGGGTGCTTAGCATGTTCCATCCAACCACGTGGGTCCGAAGACCCACCCCTCGTGCTAAGGAGCTGACAAGAAAGTGACCATGACCAAGAACGCCACAAGACCAACCCAATAAAGAATATCATAGTAACAATAACTCCAAAAGCAACAATAGAAGATTCCATAGATCCTAAATGACAACAACCAAGATCCAATCATAGTAAACACAAGATCATAAAAACACATCCTAGACATATCAAAAGCAACAATCATAATCACTTGCAAAGTAAATCTAAGATAACAATCATAACACACTTCCAGATGCAACCAAGAAAGCAAAGCATAAGGGCAACTAGTGGAGAGTGTCATCGCATAGTCCTACATGGGTTATCCTATGCCCTTCCTCCAAGCACTAGTTGTACCAGGCTGCTTGAGGCACCGAACCCCATCTATGGTTATCCTGGCCCTTCCTCCTACTTGAGGCGTGGGCCCCATAGGGTGACTCATGCAGTCAGTTAATCCCCTCTCATGAGGATGAGGTAATGACTTTGCCAACCATGACCTTCTCAATCTACCATTAGTCTGTGATAGCCCTAATGGATAGATGAGGTATCCAAGATTATCTTATTATGTTATTACTACCCATCTCCCTAAGTTCTATTATTAGGTTTTCACTTGTTAATTCAACCTTACATGGGTTATCCTGCCCTCTTGCTATTGAGGTGTCACTCCCCATGAAGAGCCACTCCCTTAGAGACCCAAACATAAACTAAATTCTATACATCAACAAGAACATCAACCACAATGGAACATTTAAGTAGGAAACCATCTCGCCAAAAAACATATGAACATCACCCATAAAATGGTACACAACCTAAGCTTGAATTAAAATCACAATCACTATATCACCACCTTGAAGTTCAAATCCATGAATTTCATACACCACTTTCTTTCTCGTAAAGCCTTGAAGTCCAAAGATTGATTCTCCACAGAAGAGTAAAGTAGCAAAGATAGTTCCAACACACATCTTCAACATATAAAATCTCCTCAAAACAAAATCAACTCAAGAGGAAGTCACGTCAAGATAGAACCCTCAAAATTATCCTCTAATTCAACACGAGCAAACAATCACCACAACCATGAAATTCACTTTTCCAAGCAACTTCACAATATCCAGTAAACATAAAGACATCCCTTCCACACGTTATACTGCTAAGTCATCTATCAATAAATCAAAGTTATATAAGTTAAACAACCTATCAATATCATATCAAATTCTCATAGCAACACTATTAATTGACTATAATTATATAAAATACTAACATTCACTTACTAACTATCTAACCAAGAGTAGTCTAGATCTTTTAAATTAAATAACCTTTTTGCTAATAAGCAACTTTAACTCAGTTCATTCACTTCTAATTAGTTTCCAAATAAATATCGAATACTTTCATTTATCTATTACAAACAATAAATTACTAAGACAGATATATATATATATATATATAAACCATTCATGGATCAATACTCAAATGTCAATGATAATGGTCAGCCAATTTACAATTCAAGTAAACAAAGATAGGTCAAGAACCATACTTTTAAAAGAATATCAAATCAACTATTAAATGACAAAAAAGGACACAACAAGCATTAACTATCAAAAGATAATCTAATTCACAATGGCATAAACTTTGCTACAATTAAATTAGAAACTTGCTATTATAAATAGAGATTAGTATTGATACCATTATTTTCATAAAAATATTTAATGAATCATTGAATATTTTTAAAACTATTTACCATGTGTTATATATTTTATTTCATAATTTTAAAGGAATTCTAAGAAATAAAGCTTCTATTTGTCACATAGATGATAATATTCCCATGTACAAATGCTAGACATTGAAACCAAAAGTATGTATTCATGTGAGTCAAATTTAAAGATGGATTATATGGTGCTGAGAATGCAATACAACACAATGGAGTTTGTACAATGTCCAAATTGATAGAAATCAAGTGGAGTACATGACCTGCATGTTACTGGAAGTTGTGCGACAGAAGGCCTCAAGGGGGTGTTAACTCATGAATGCAATGATTATAGGATAGGCACAAATTTTATTTGATGAAAAGGCTTAAAATACTTTCAAGAAAATGGGAGCTTTGGAATAGAGAATGGGAATCAATACCTTGTGGAACAATCAACTAAGATAGCTCTTGTTTTCCCCACCAACCTCTCATGAAATCTCATGAATATTATAATCTTGCATGGTCTTATCATAGCAAAGATGATTATGAGGCCGCTTGTTCGTTGCTGCATGGCTGTCAGTCAAGGAAAGCCAAGGTGTTGTGGATTTTGTGCTACCATACTTTGGGTTGGGACCAGTTCAATTGACACAGGGAGATCTTAAGAGTTCTCTCTCAAATTTTGAAAAGGTTCTGGAGCTCCACCCTGAGAACTATGAGAGATTAAAATTTGTAGGCCATATATATGCTCAGTGAACGCATGATAGCAGGCTATGCGCAATATGCATTTGATGAAATAGCTTTAAAATCCTCTACCCAAATCAGGTCGGCATATTTCACACACGTACCAAATGTGGAAACACAGGGAAGGCACCATGATGATTTATTGAAATGGCTTGAAAAGACTTTAGAAAATACGCATATCTGTTAAAAGGAAATGGATATGCTAAATGGTGAGTGTTGATAACCAAAATAAATCAATCCTACAGCAAAAATTGAGGCAAGGCAACGGTTTTTGACATAAGGGGGCACATGAGGTGAGATAATAGAAGGTTGCGCCATGATTGAATCTGTATAAAGGGACTGAAGCGACTTTCAAGCAAATGCTAATAGCTGGGCTATTTGATTCTGTAACATGAAATACAAAGGTGGCAATCACACAGACCAATCAAATATAAAGCCGAATCACATAGAATGCGAATGATAGAGGCATTTTATCAGGTGTCAAACGCAAAAGAACAAGCAAAAGGAAATCACAAATACGTTATCAGGCATCATTTATTGACAAAAATCCTCTAAAGAATGTATCTAATGGTCAAAGATGATAAAGAATAGTTCTACTACGCCTGGCAGTCGTGCATGTAGGAGCACAGACAAAGAGTGTGAATAGCGATGAATTATGAGTGGTATCTTTCATCACAGATTTTCTAACTTTCTTGAAGAAAAAGAAAACAAATGAAATACAACATTCACTTCATAATTCATAAAATAAATCCATTAAAATTTTACTTTTGAACAATTGGTTTAGATCACCAACCTGTAACATCTCCCGGATTATCATGAAAAGTGAAGAGACAGGAGAAAAGGCTGGCTAACTAAGCACGTTGAGCTCTTATGGATAATCTCCTTCACCGTATGCATAAACTCTTCTGCTTTCATTGAAGGTAGCAAGGCCCTCTGTCAATCTTTCTCCGGACATTTTCTTGCGTATATGTGCTTCTTTTCTGAAAACTCTTTTTTCTATCAGACATCGCCCCCACTCCCTGCCCCCCAAACCTTCCGTCTTTATTCCAACATCATCACTATAAAACATGAAGAGTTTTCGGAACAACAAAAAATCAACCTTCGAAAGCCAAGTTTCCAATTCAAAATGAGTTTTAAGCCTTGCATGCGTTTCTCTCATCCCTCTTTTTCTTGCCTGCTTTAACTTCAGTTTTAAATCTTATTTCCTTCTTCTAATTTCAAATTAAATTACTTTCCCATTTAAACAATTAAATGGATAATGACAACTTGATTTATCCTTATCTATTTCAAATCACGTTATTTTTCCACACTAAGATAATTATCTTTTCTACCTCGTGGGAAAATCATATCTCCTTTTATTTATTTTAATCTTGTTATTATTATAATTACATCTTTCGATCTATTCTATTTTCGCCTTCAAATTTTAAATATTATCTTAATGATTTATTTGATATCACCTTATTTTATCATATTTAATAATTACCCCTGCAAATAATCCATTAAATACTTTTATACGATAAATTAATTTAATTATTAATAATCCAAAATATCTATAATGTAATGTCATTTCATAACCATAGTTCATTTAGTTATTATTTCACTTCCCAATTAATTTAAGTGCACTTTTAATCCTTTTTAATTTAATTAATTAAATTAATTGAAGCTAGACAATATTAACTAAATCACATAATTCTGAAACCAATAAAGCCACAAAACCAACAAGAGATCTCAAATTAACCAATCACACTTACTCAAATATTACTAAGGACCAAATGAGAAGGGGTACTACAAATTTTATGGATAAAATTATCAAAATGGTTACACCCATTACGTAGGGGCATCTACATAGCAAGTACAAGCAATGAAAATATGATTATTAATATTCAAGATTTCAACATATTAATGTTGGAATTTGAAAGATATAACAAGTCAAAAATTATATAGGGGATAATTTTTTGAATTGGAAGAGGTAGGTTGTTCTACAAATCTATTCAATTATAATACTCTAATAGATAGACATTATGCAACATAGGGAAAATAAAAACATTGAATGACAAGCAAAGGTAAGTTATAGGTGTTAAATATTTTTTTTTTCTTACACATAGAAACAAGTTGTGGGTTGATCTCCTTGGAATGATTATTGTTGAAACCATATGAGTTGTGACTCCAGTATACCATACCCCATAAGGTGTGTAGATCCAAGCAACTGATTTTAAAAATTAACTCAAAAAAAAAAAATTATGTTTTATGTTCTTTGGACTTCCCTACTCATTTATAATATCATATTAACCAATATATTAAAATTAAATTTGGTCATTTGATTAGTAAGAAAATTTCCTTGGCTCCTAAGTTTTATATTTTTTTAAGGGTGGTAGGTGCTACTTGTGTATTATTCTAATTTTGGGCGACCAATACACAACTATGCTAAATTAGATAAAATTAATCACTATTTGGTTTGAGGTTTCAACAATGGTTTTGCATGCTTCCTTTGAGTGGCCTGGAATATTTGGGTAGGTAGGGGGTTATTAGCACCCATGTGTAAGGCTTGTACCTTAAATATTGTAATAACTTAAAGAATATTGAGAAGTTCTTCTATGACATAATTATGTAAAAATTCTCATGCTACTTCATAATTGTATCAAAGCTTATTTTTCCTAGTGTAACCACACAGATTAGGATTATTTAAGTATGTATTTTCACCCTTTCGGCCTATTTCTAGAGGCAATTATGTTGGACATGTATTTTTCTACTAGGATTGTGTTATATATTTAATATTTCTTTAAAAACTACATATATGGCAACTTTACATGACCACATTATCAGGATTTGAAGGGTTGATAGATGTAGGATAAACACTTTGACCTTATAATTTCATTGTACACAATTATTTACATGAAAATTCTTTCATAATATATGAATATAGTTAATCTTAAATATAAAAATAAAATATAATAAATTGGAAGACCTTATTGAAAACTATCTATACATCAATGCCAAATAGGCTATCCAACAACTCATATATGAACACCATACCATCTAATATGAATGTATCATGCTCTTGACTCTATGCATCTTGAGCACTTCAAACCCATAATCATAAACAAATCATTAGTTTTGGAAAAATGTAAGCTGAATGTCAAGACCTAGGAGCCTCACCCTCACCATCCTATTTAAAAGGCTTACTATGTTGTAACAAGGTTTATGTGAGGGAGCTAATGGATTATAAAGTCTTCACCTTAACACTCTCATTCACAATAGAAGAGATCATCACATTTTAATGTCTAGCTCAACTAAGGTTCTATAAGTCTATCCCTAGGAATGATGTCCCCCTCTCCATCCTATGAATATATTTTTTCTCTAGATATAGTATATATAAAAATAGTTTGGAATATCATTGATGACAAACTCAATAGTTTTTTCTCAAAACATATCAGTAGGAACTCATTATTGTTGTATGAAGGATGACCAAAAAATATCTACCACAATTCCATAAAATTATACCTTATTCCTTAGTTTTGGAATTGATGGATAAGGAACCTCTTTCAACCTGTGTGCATGGGTTCGTTGGTTCTTAGATCAATGAACAATGAACAAAAATCAAATTTAAAAAAAATATTCTCTTTCACTTGTTTGTAGGATAATTTTGTGGAACAAAATTATCTTGCATCCTCCCTTTTATTGGACCACATATTTATTTTTCCACTCACAGTTTATCTATATGAAAAATAAAAAATTCCAATGAGGTGGCAAGGCTTTTATGATGTAAACTAATTTTATTTGGAATTTTCAATGTATCAACCAATGCTTGGAGTTCTCTTTCATTGTTTTTAATTTTATCTAACAAGATTTTTTGTGTTTTAGAAGGATGGTGAGGAGAACATGGAGGATTTTGTTGAGGGTTAGGTGATTCTTGCTCTTCACTAGGATTTTTTTCATGCATATGATTTAGAAAATTAGGGTTTGGAGGTATTGAAGGATTTTCAATTCCTAAAAATTAAAAAATATTTAATAAAAAAAATTATAAAATTGATATTCATTTTAATCTAAACTCCTAAAAACCTTAAAGTTACCTCCTCAACATTGTATACATCATGGTGGTATTGTGTTAGCTTGAACTAACTCAAATGGCTCACAAAATCACTCACATTGTTCATTACTAATGTTTCAATGGTAGAAGGAAAAGGGTTGGGATCAACTGAGCTTTACCTTTATTTCTTTTCCTTTTAACAAAGAAATAACATAAGTTTGTTACAACATCCTCACTTTTCTCCTTGAATTACCGAAAAGGGGTTGTGGCCACATTTTGGTCCCTCATCTCTATGCACATTGTGAGGCCCACTTCCATGATTGACATATTATCCTGATTCTTTTTACTTTAGTTACAATGAAAATTGATGAAGTGTATTATTATTGTCATGTTATTATACTTTTTATGTTTGAAATTTGATTGTTATGAATCCATGATTGAGACTACATGTTTAGACTAAATGACATTATGATCGATTATGCATCCACTGTTGATGAATTTTCAATTTTGATGAAATGATGAATCATAGGATTGAGTTAACCTAATTTATTTAAAATTATGTTATAAAAACCTAAGTTTGTTTATATGAGTAATGGATGGATGATTATACAATTTGAATGTATATGAATATTATGAATCATGTCAAACTTGATCAGACACATTAACATGTGAATGAAATGTGTAGGTACATTCTTCCATGTCCAATGAAATTGGAGGTAATTAGGGGGTAGCCTATGTATTGAGAAATGTTAAACTTGACTATAGTCCATATGGAGGGACTATAGTCTCATGCATATTGTGTTTAATTTATGACATTTCATTTTAAGGATAGCTAGGTCACTAGATGGGGTTTCGGGACTTTGTTAACCTTTTGAATATTGAATTTTGGATCTCACCTTCCTTGGGTCATTTTTGAACCCTTGGGATAATTACCTATGGGTTAGGGGTCAAATTTAAGACCATATCCCCTTCTTAATTGCTCATTAATAAGGGTGACAAAATTTGGGAAGAGGAAGAGTGTCATCCTCCAATATCTCATTAATGAGAGGAGACTTTAAAGGTGGAGTGCCTTAATCCACCTCCTACCCTCTCTTAATGAGAATTGAGATCTCTTGTTGGAGTGGTGTACACTCTTTGTCTCTTTATCTCCTCAAAACTTTCACACATGTGTGAGAACTTGTAGGGAGATGTGCTTAATGGGATGATTGAGAGAGTGACAAATATCACTCATTCAAGGATTCAAAATCTTGGGTCACTATATCTATCCTTTAGGGAAAAATGAAGGGTTATATTTTTTGGAGTTTTCACTTGGTTGTTTTTGAGAAGGCTTTATTATTTTCTTGAAGTTGGAAAGACTATATTTGGTTGGAGAAGGAGAGCTTGGGGGATCATCTTCAACACTCATTTTCTTGGAGTTTAATTTTAGATTTAGGCACCCCATGCTTTGTACTTTATGTTTTTATGATTCTATGTAGATGTGAATGGATTGTGTTGTAAATTGCAATTTTATACATTATGTTATGTTGCTTGTCAAGTGAATGTGGTGAAGGGATTTTTGGTATATGGGATAAGCTCACCTTTTTGGGAAGAGCATCCATTGTTGGGGTTTGGAAGAGGTAGGAAGCTCTATAGGGAGCCTAACCCTCCTTAGAGAAAGAGAGGCTCAAGGGTATGAGTACCCATATGTAGTTATTTTGCATTATGAGTATGGTGAATGGGTGAAGTGGTTTAAGGTAAATGGAGAAGGGAGATGAATTTTGTTGTTTTATGAGTATCCCCATATGGAAAGCATTCCACACTCTTTTCCCCTTTAGGATTCCTCCCAAGAATCCTTTAGTGAATGTGAATACCCTTGGAATGGGTATCTTGTATGTGTATTTATGTTATTTATTTTCTAGGTTTTAGTTAGTTGTTTGGAGTAACCAGTCCCCATTGTTGCTCAAGATGGCTAGTTTTATAGTCAATGGTTGGGTGTGGTCCTTGGAAAAGCTATTTTGAGCTCGTGTGTAGGTTTGGAATAGTTGTAATTTATAGATTTGATAAGATCCAAACTGTTGTTGTTTCAAATGTCAAATAAAAATATTTCCCATGATATAGCCTTCTTTTTGTTTATGAGAAAAACATTGTAAAAGTATATAAGGAATTGTAGACATATTGTATAAACTGCCTTGTTATTTGTATGGCCTATCAAACTAATAGTTTTCTTTATATATTGTATGGAAAGAGTAAATAGAATTCTATTTGTTTGAATAAAAAATAAATCTATATAAATTTATTTTTTGCCAATTCTTTTATGCAAGCTACTTTATTTTTATTCTGGAAATGTAGATATAAATAAGATATTATTTTTGTATTATAAAATAAATAGAATAGTTTCATTTAAGATCATAATAAATCTCCGTCTTTCCTTATGAACTACGATAATTTACTTTTCTTGAAATATAACAAATATGTTTAAATATGTTCTATTTTTCTTTAGGAAGGAAAAAAAGCATGATCATCTCTATATTTTTTGCATATATACATGTTACAAAGAATTTAGTAGATAGTGATATTAAAATAATGAAGTTCTAAGCTTTTGTCTTAGTAGTGTGTTGTCTATAAAAATTAAAGACTCGAAGTTGTTCTCTAAATATCTCTTAGATTTGTTGCTCAAATATCTCTCAAAGTTGTTATTTAAATGTCTCTCTAAAGTTTATTCACCTCATAAATAAGATGGTTATGTTAGTAATTCTAATTGGGTGTGCATATACATACAATTATTTTTAAAAAAAATTAGATCATTAGGCATCATATATTTCTCCCTACACTCAAAATGAGATAGAGTGGGAGATCGTTATATTTTTGGTTATATATAATATATAGATACCTTTTTTTATCAGTATAGTAGGCATAGCTACAAATCTATATTTCTAGACTAGTTACTCATTCCTTTGCTAAAGGAGGTAACTAGGGAAGTAATAACAAATTAAACTTTAATAAAAAATGTTAAGTTTGTGTATGAAGTAAATAGATAGCATGTATATTTATAGAAGGGAAGTAAACCTTCCTACTCCCCTCCCCACCAAGCTGTGGCCTATAGATGGGAATGAGGGATAACCCTCACCCATACTATGTTACAAGGTCGTGACCTATACACATGATTGTCAACCCACTTCTCTAGACCTAAAAATCTATAAATGATATGAGAAATATCTAAAGAAAATAAAAATAGAGGATAATTTATGGTTCTTTCCAGGGAAGGGAAATGACGAAGTCTAACCATTACTCTTTCTTAACATAACCTTACAACCACTGAGAGAAATAAGGTTAAACAAGAGAAAATATGATGTAAAATAGAAAATAATAAATGAACAACAAAAGAAAGTAATATTGTCCCTCTAAATATATTGGTGGTACTAAAATCCTAAAGAAATTGAATTTCTAATATTTAATACTAACTAGAAATTTGAACAATCATTACATTCAATAATCAATACGAATCTACTCTAATAGAGAGTGAACAACAGTGTTGGGAAGAAATTTTTATTATTCAATTCAGAAAACAAAGTACAAAATCCTTAATTGAAATCATTGTCTAGTCTCTCATATAACCACGTGATTACTAGAAGAAAGATATTTTTAAAACAAACAATTCTAAAAACCTTACTATTACAAGTTTTTCATATTAGTCATGTTGTTTATTTTGCAGCACATGAAGCTGTGAACTAAAAAAGAAGATTCTAAACAGAACAATGCATGAAATTATAAAAAGCTAAATATAGTCTAATTTAACTATCATTGAAAAAGAAGATTACACACAACTGTAGTTTATTATGCAATAATAGATTGCATGAAGTGCATGAAGGTGTTGATCATGCATGCCTTTAATCTCCCCCTGCATGAGCAACAAGGATGAGTCCTAACCAATTCCTTAAAGCAACAAAACTGGTTGTAGGTAGTTCTTTGGTTAAAATATTAACAACTTGCTCAGAGGTAGGGTAAAACTATAATTCCACTGTCCCATCTTGAACTAAATCTCATATTAAGTGATGTGTGATCTCAATGTGCTTTGATCTTTTGTCGTAGAAAAAAAGTACCCTTTGCTTGACATGGGAATAATTCATGATAAATTGACTTAATGAGACCTTGATTTAGGTGTTGTGAGGCATTTTATGCATCCACACTAGATCTTGGACCCTTGCAAATTGACTAGCATGCTTCTAATGATGTCTTGTAAAGGTGTTGTAAAGTGTTGTAAGATGCTTTCACGCTTTTCTAGACTTAATAAATCATTTATTCCTAATTAAACATTATAAAATGTGTTTAATAACATTATTACATCAATCTAGAAGTCTTATAACTTAAGCCTAATGTTAAACTAGTGTTGTAATGTGTCTTGCACATTCACATTGGTTCTTGTGCCGTCCTAGGCTATGTGGACCTCATTTTAGTGTTGTAAAGTGCATTTAATTACACTTTCACATTGAATTTTGTGTCCCAAGCCCCATTTTAAATTTACATCATCACTAATAGGCCCCTATTAACCCATATTATGCATCTTGAGGAATAATTTGATCAAATAACTGACATAGTCATCATATAAGCCTAATTTTCTTACTTCTCGACATTCTAGCTAGCAAAAATGGCCCCTATGGGATCCATTCACCATTAGTGGTGAATTAGTCCCATCTAGGTGGGACCCATTCACCCTTGGTGGTGAATGAGTCCCATTTGAGCCATTTTTGGGGTTTTGAGCAGGAAAAATTAGGTTTTAAGTTTAATTTTTCTCCATGTTGGCCTTAAGGATCTAATTAATGATAAAATAAGGTGAATTGACTATAAAATCACCTCTCTTAACTCATTTTTACATACATTAACTTAATTCACATATTCATCCACCAATCTTTCATCTCAAGTCAAGCAATTTAGGGCTTTCACATTGCAAATCATCAAGTTAGTTTCCTATGAAATTCAAGGGAAAATTCTACATGTTTTATTGTAGAATTGCAAGATAAATAATCATGGAAAGGTAATCTATTCCATTATTTCATGTTTCATTACATTCTCTCATTATTTTGGTTTAATTACCTAAATTGTGTTTGACCAAGGAAAATCCCCATGCCCTAACATTCACCATTTCTTCTTCTCTTCTTGTGTGTTTGCAGATTTAGGTCCCTTGAGAGCTTGGAATCATTGAAGATCAAGTTGAAATTTTTTTAAAGTCTTCTCTTCATTCAACAAGTCAAAATATCAACAAAAAACTCATTTTCAGGCCCGTAAATCAGAGTTTCAGAAGCAGACACCTATAGAAGTCTAAAGTGCAGAACAGAAGCTGGATTCCACTTTTGAAAATTCAAAAATTCAAAAGTGGTGGGTGGTGAATGAGTCCCACCCCAAGGTCATTTTTTGGATTTTTACATTTTTAGATACCCTTTTGTCAGAAACGGGTTCTGGTACAGTTTGGTAGAACAGGGAGTGATTCACCTAGAATGGTGAATGAGTCCCACCAGGCCTAAATTTTAGCATCAAGAACATTCCAAAAGTCATTTCCAATCCTCATGCATAGCTCAAGTGCACACTTTCAATCTAATTCATTTTTGTTGCAGTTTATTATTCATTCTTAGGTTATTTTGCATTACACAATGTGTTTTCCAGCATAGCTTAAATCTTAGTTTTGCATTCATAATCATTCACTTAAATCACTTAATTTGCAATTAGTTTACTCCATTTAGCTTATAAAACATCATACATAACATAACTTGAATGAACCTTTTAACATTTTTGGCCCTACCTCTCTCCTTTTAGGTGAAAAACCTTAGAAGAGCTAGAGAAGTGCAAAGGAGCCAAAAATCTAGAGTCGGGTGCTGTCATAATAGTGGTTTACAATTCCTGAGAGGAACGAATTTTAGCTGAAATCACATATTTTTAGAAAATATAATGATTTAAGCCTTAAAAAGTTCCATTTTAAAGATTCCAATTGAAGAGGGTTTGATCAAATCACCTTAGATCAAACCCCCTTGGATAGAACCTCGCTAGTTTTAAACCATACCTATAAATGCGTCTCCTTTACACCTATCAAAATGCTGATAAAAAATCACTTTTGATTTAGCTTTTGGGGGATCAAATGAATTCATTTAAAATTTATTTCAAATGATTATGGTATTCTTTAGAACAAGCTATCCAATGAATATAATTTTAATATGTTTTGGTTTTATTATGTATTTGTTTTTTAAGTTTTATTAAACATAGGTTTTTCATCGAAAATGAATTTATTTGTTCTTCACATGTGGAAAAATAGAAGATTATCAAAAAAAAATTTGAAAATATGAGTGCACTTAGATTAAAAGTCCTTATCCAACAAAAAAAAAAAATTAAATTTTGACATATACAAAAGTTACGCCTATTTAAATGCTCAATTGTAATTCGCTTGACTTTGAATCTTGACTAAGGAAAAAAATTTAATAAAAACTATCTAACCAAGTGGAAGCACTAGATATCAGAGTTACAAATCTAAATTTGAAAGAATTAGAATTTTATCCTTCATGGAAAAAAAGTTATGCGCAGTCACTTTTTAAAAATGTTGTTTCCTCAATTTTCTTGGGAGATGGAAAAAGAAGTGCAATTTGATTCAAAAAATTTGAAAAAAATATTTTTACAATCTACAGACAAAATTTGATGAGAATCTAGTTTGTACCATCTTCAAATTCCTCACAGTTTAGCTGCTATAGGTGTCCGAATGTGAAGATTTAGTTAAAAATAATAATTTCAGTGTCCAGTTTGGCCAAAAATTGTAAACCACTATTATGGGATCACCCAGTCTCGATCTAGCATGAAACACATGATTTTTTTCATTGCAATGGTACTACTATTATCACAATTAATAGTGGTTGGATGTTCCTAAATAAAGTGTAGATCTTCTAAAATCTATTGAATCCATATGGATTGACAACTAGTTGATTTTGTTGCAATATACTCGGCTTCTACAAAAGAGATAGACACGGTTGATTACTTTAGATACTGCTCCATGAGACTGTAACTCTAGAACCAAGTGAGAAAATATAACGAGATCTTTATTTTCTATCATCCATTGAACTAACCCGCTCAAAATATGTGTAACCAACTAGCTCAAACTTATGTGTGGGAGAATAATGAATTCCAAAATTGTGTGTACCACTCACATACCTTAAGATTCTTTTTGTGGCATGCTAATGAGACTCATGTGGATCCTGCATGAAATGAGAGATGAGGCTCACAATATAAATAATATCAGGTCTCGTTGTAGTAGGGTACATGAGGCTCTTAACTTAAATTTTGTATAAAGTAGCATCCACTTTGGAACTTGCATATTCCTTGGTTAATTTTTCACCAAGGGCTATAGGAGTTGCAACTGCAATACATGAAATCATTCTAAACCACTAAAATAGATCAACCACATACTTGGTCTAAGAAATTCATATACCTTCAGATTTTTTTTTCACCTCCACTCCAAGAAAATAATGCATGGGTTCTAGATCTGACATCTCAAATTCTTGTTTCATTTTTGTTTGGAATTTCTCCATGAGAGTTGGGCTATTACTTGTATAAATGAGATCATCAACATAAAGGAAAATAATTAGAATATCATTACCAAGATACTAGATATAGAGGGTTGGATCTGAGGGACTTTGTATGAACCTTTTTTTCAAGAAATAACTATGAATCCTTAAATACCAAGCACAAGGTGCTTGCTTTAACCCATAGAGAGCTCTTTTAACTTGTAAACCAAATGTTCTTTTTTCAAGAGTTTCATAACCAATAGGTTGTTGCATATATACTTCCTCGTCAATATAACCATTTAGGAAAGATGATTTTACATCTATCTAATAGAATGGCCACTTGTGTTGTGTAGCAATAGACAATATAATCTTGACTGTATCAAATCGTGTTACTTGAGTGAAAGTCTCTGAATAATCTACTCCAGGAATTTGTGTAAATCCCTTGGCAATTAATCTTACCTTGTGTTTCTTCATAAAACTATCAGCATGATATTTCACCTTATAAATCCATTTGACACCAATCACCTGCTTTCCTAAATAGGAAGTTGCACTAATTCCCATGTATTGTTTTTATCAATTACATGCATCTCTTCATTCATAGAATCAATCCATACTTTTTCTTTCATATATTCTTCATACACAAAGGGTTCAACTTGAATGGTACTAAACAAATAAAAATTGGTAAGTAGATTCACTTTGGAACCCCTTTGATAAATTTTATTTAAACTTTGTACCTTTCAAGAAGAGCTTGGAGTTGATTGTGGACTGGAACTATCATCTAAAGAGGAACTTGGAGAACTTGGTGAACTTGGACTTGAACTATCATCTAAAGAGGAACTTGGAGAACTTGGTGAACTTGGACTTGAACTTCCACTTGAGCTTGTGGGGAGAGGAGGAACTTGATCGTGTTCAAAACCCATGATTATTCTAGTGTAGTTTGTTTAACTCTTTTTTTTCCATTTCCATACTCCCCCTTCATCAAAAACCACATCTCAACTAATAATTCATTTCTTTGTGTCGTGGTTATAGAATTTATATCCTTTTGTGGAATTAGAATAGCCAACAAAGATACAAATTTGAGATTTTGCATCCAACTTCTTCCACTTCTAAACTAGAACATGAACATATACAAGGCAACTAAATACACGAAAGTGATCTATTGAGGGTGTGTGTCCACTCCAGGATTTCTTTGGAGTGATATTCTGAAGCAATTTGGTTGGGATTCTATTCAAAATATAAACTATGGTTGCTACTGCAACACCCCAATAGAAATTAGGAAGGTTTTTGTACTACAACATACTTCGTGCCATCTCCATAATGGTACGTTTCTTTCTTTCTGCAATACCATTTTGCTAGGAGGTATAATTTTTCATGAGATATCTTTGGATACCATGAGTGTTAGAAAAATCATAAAAATCTTTGGAAGTGAATTCTCCCCCTCTATTTGTTTTGAGTATTTTGAGAGAATACCTGCTTTAATTTTCTATCATAGCCTTAAAGTGCTTGAAGCATTCAAGTGCCTCAGACTTCTTCTTATAAAAATAATCCCATGTATGGCTTGAGAAATCATCAATAAATATCAAAATAAATATTCTTAACCAAAGATTCCTCTTGCATGCCACCACAAATGTCTGAATGTAGAAGCTCTAGAGGATATTATTCCCTCCATGATTTATTCATCAAAAAACTATCTCAATGTCAATTTCCAAGTGCTCACCTTGAGCAAACTTATTTAGCCTGAATTGCAGGAAGTTCTCTCACCATGTCTTTCTTATGAAGCAAACTTAATCCTTGAAAATTCAAATGACCATACCATTGGTGCCATAACCATGAATCATCTATGGTTGCCTTGAGGGAATGCATCTTAGAGGATGCCAACGTGAGAGGAAATAATTTGTTCTCTGTCATGCAAGCCTTTGCTATAAGATGATGGGTATCTGATTTATCAAATATTTTGTAGAAGTTATCTTCAAACACAATCTTATAATTTTTGCTACAAGCTACCCAATACTTAAAAGATTATGCCATAATTTTGGCACATGCAAAGTGTCATGAATTAATGTATTTTTTCCTTGCTTAGTTTTCACTATAAGGGTACCTTTTCCCATTACATCAACATTTTTATCATCACCAAAATTTACTTAACTCCTCACAAATTCATTTAATTTGACAAAGAGATCAGATTTACTTGTCATATGATTTGAGAAAACCACTATCCAAGAAATAGACATCCTTTTGAAGTTCTTTTTCCAAATTTCAAGTGATGAATATAAATTGTTTTGCTTCTTCGAAAGACTCTTTAGTATAGTTGGCTCTTGACTTATTCAAATCATATTTTTCCTTCTACATTCAGATTCATAGTGTCCATACCTTTCACAATATTGGCACTGAATACTTCTACAATCCACATAACTTCTTCATCTTCCTCTACCACATCCTCTAGATGTAAAAAAACTCCCCTTGAAATTTGTTTGATTGATAACGTTTTGTATATTTTTATTCAATTCTTACAGTAGACTGGAAGGCTTGCACTAGGTTCTCTGTAGAATGTTACATATGCTCCTCATGAGATTGTAAAGAATCTATCAACTCTACAACTTTGAATGTGGTTAGATCTTTAATTTTTTCAATGGTTATGACCACTAGATCAAATTTTGGAGGAAGGGATCTGAAAAAAAAAAATTCTCCAATTTTTTCCTATGTGACTCTTTCCCCTTGAGTGTTAAGATGATTCATAATACTTTAAACCCTAGTAATAAACTCTTGAATAGACTCGGCTTCTTTCATCCTGACATTTTCAAAATCTCTTTAAAAGGTTTGAAGTCTTACCAATCTTATTTTGCTAGATCCTTGGTATGCAATTTGTAGAGCCCCCCATGCATCCTTTGACTTTTTCATGCTAGCTATAAAAGGAAAAATTGACATCCAATGCAGATTGGATGGAAAATATAACTTGATTGTCCTCTTTTTTGTCTTCTTTCAATTGAGTTTGTTGATTTTCTAAATTAAAGAATTTAATGCATTTTGATCTGCAAGTTTTGTGTATCCTCCTACTAATTCTCAGAGATCTTGAGATAATAGTAGGGTCTTAATCTTTATACTCCAATGGTCATAGTTGTCTCTAATAAACAATGAAAGCTGAAATAGAAAATTTCCACCATTTGTTGGATTCTAATATTTTTGGGAGAGAATCGTTAACCTGCAGCTACTTGCCAAATATTTTTGCAACCTACTCTGATACCAACTAAAAAAACTAAAATTTTGAGCTAAAATTTTAAAAAATAATTACATTCAATAATCAATACAAATTTGCTCTAATAGAGAGTGAACAACAATGTTGGAAAGAAATTTATATTATTCAATTCAAAAAATAGAGTACAAAATCCTTAATTGAAATCAATGTCTAGTATGCTCATATAAGCACGATTACTAGCAAAAAAATATTTTTAAAATAGACAGTTCTAAAATCCTAATTATTATGACTGAATAGTCATGTTGTTTATTATGCAGTGCATAAAGTTGCAACTAACAAAGAAGATTCTAAACAGAATGATGCATGAAATTCTAAAAAGCTAAATATAATCTAAAACTATCATTAAAAAACAAGACTTCACACAACTGCAGTTTATTATAAAATAACATATTGCATGAACTACATTAAGTGTTGGGATGTGAATCCCAATGGTCACATGACTGTTTGTATTCTCCCATCTCTTTGTTCTCAAAGAGCTTTGTGTAAATATGTGGCAAATCATGTATTGTGTAGTTGATTGGTGATTGATTAATACAATGATTCCTAGGTACTTGAGAGTGGATGTAGGCTATTGCCGAACCACTATAAATTCGTGTCTCATTATTTTCTATTTTATTCTATTTTTCTACTCATTTTAATATTTACAATTGGTATCAGAACTAGGGAGAAATGTTGGGTTATTGGTTAGAACCAAGGAGCAGAGATGGGTTTCACATCCCAACATTAAGGCGTTGATCATGCAGCCTTCAAACCTAGCTCTATTGGAATCCTTGACCCCAGCTATGCACGTGCCTTATCTTCAACTTAAGTAATGCAAAAAAGAGATAAATGGGCATAAGGAGACAGGTTTCACTATCAACGAGAGGGCGAGGATAATTAATATCAGATAGTAATGAGATAGTTCTAGCCTAATTCCTACACTTGAAATGGACAAAAAATTGAATGTATGTGTATAATACTTTATCCTTCGTGCACGCTCTCCATTGCATCTATTAGTTGAGTTGGCTTATTCTTTTAGACATCCGATCATGGAGTAGAGAATGTTCATAAAATGGTTTATTTCGTAGGAATTAGGATGGTTGGAATGTTGATGTTTTCTTAATGTTTTGTTAAAATTATTAGGCCCGTGCTTGAGAATATAAACAAAAAAGTAAGAAACCTTTACAAATTTAATTATACAAATAGATATGATATTCGTAGTACTCTTCTCACCATGGGATTTCAACAAATATTAAGGGAAGTATTGTGATAGTGATAGTGGTAAATATGATGTCGATATTAAAACTTATAGGAGCATTTAAATTAATATCATAATCACTATCTTTGTCACTAGAAGCATCTGTGAATGTTTCTAGCTTTGCTTGATTAGATTTTAATAGATTATGCAAAAAATCATCATATTTAGCAAGAATTTGGTGCTCCCTAGTAAACCTCCTCAACTGAGGAATTGACTCTTATTAATTTCCTTCTTTACAATTTTTAATATTTGATGCCAATCCTTGTGATTCAAAAGGACCGCATCTAATGGAGATGTCTTCTTGATATGGCTACATTAAAACTTGATTGTTTATATCATGCAAATAGGTATTAGGTAAAGTATGGGGTTGTAGATGTGTATGTTTTCATTGATGAGTTTGTAGTGATTTAAACAAATCACTTGTATTTCCAATATCATTGATTGACACATATTATTTTGCTTACTTCCCTTGTTTTGAAAAAAATAATATTACTCTTTCATTAAAAATCACATCTCGACTATTAGTTACCAGTTTGGTGATGTGATCCCACAATCTATAACCATACTTCTCATCATTGTATCCAACAAAAAAAAATCTTTCTAACTTGATATCCAACTTCATTTTCTTCTCTTGTGGAATGTGAACAAATGCTTCACCTGAACACTCGCAAATGATTTTAAGTAATTCTTCTTCCCAACCACTTGTCCTTCAAAATCTTAAAGTCCAATCGAGAAGATGGACCTTGATTAGTCAAGTACACTAGTGTATTAACTACCTCTACCCAAAACTCTTTACCCAATCCTTCATATGTAAGTGTGTTGTGAGCTCTTTCCAAGATTTTTTGATTCAATCTCTTAGTTGCACCATTTTCTTGAGGGGTTAAAGGGACAATCTTGATTCATTATATACCATTATTTGCATAAAAATTATCAAACTCCAAGGAAAAAAAACTCTCCACCATTATTAGTTTTGAAGCACATGATTTTTTTTCTGGTTTGGTTATCAATTGTTTCTTTGAAATTTTTAAAATTTTCAAATACTACAAACTTCATTTTTATCATATAAACCCAAACCTTTCTAGTGAAATCATCAAGAAAGGTAACAAAATAATTAGATCCACCAATAGAAGTTACCTAAGTGGGACCAAAAACATTTGAATACACTAGTTCCAATGGTCATATCTTCTTCTCATTCCCTTGAATAAAGAAGATGATCCTCCTTTATTTTTTAAAAATTGAATGACCATGCATAGGTCTAAATCAATAGATTTTAAACCTAGAAGTTGATTATATTTGTGAAAATTCTCAAGGCCCTTCTTGCTCATATGATCAAGCCTCTTGTGTCAAAGCTCCATCATGCTTTCCACAACTAGCATCACAACTCCAACTTCAACATGGCTCTCTAGCATATACAAAGTTCCCAATTTACTACCTCTTGGAATCACTAAGGCTCCTTTGGTCACCTTCCAAGTGTTGAACTTAAAAGAGATGATACAACCTTGAGCATCTAGTTATCCTATAGAAATAAAATTCTTCGTGAGTTGAGGAATGTGTCTCACATCTTGTAACAACCAATTATTTTCATTTTTTTAATTTTAATATCGCATCTTTATCGATAATAACATAAGGTTCATTGACACCAAGATTCTAGACCTTACTAATGTTTCCTTCTCGTTAATTTTTGAAAACTTCCTAGAATGAAGAGGCATTAAAAGAAGCATTATAATCCAAAACCCACACATCATTTGTAGTTTCACTTGTAGATAAAAATCATGCATCTGCATCCTCTTCATATGCTGCATTCACCTCATTTTTTTTATTAACTCTCTACCTTCTTGAATGACTAGTGGTTCCTCTTTATGTGAGCTTCGTTGCCACAAAACCAATAACTTGTATTTATGTCCCTAGATTTATATATCTTGTGAGATTTAGATATTCTTTTATTATTATATCTTCCTTATTCTTGGGATATCCTCCTATTTTATAAAATCAAAGCCTCTTCAAATGAAGTACTTTGATGTTTTCTTCTCATGTCTTCCTTGAGAATAATTGTAGCCACATCATCAAAGTTCAACACATTCTCTTTTAGGTTGGATCCTTTATTTTTGGATGTTGAGTTATTAACTTCCATCAGAACACTTTCCCAACTATTGGGAAGATAACACAATAGCAAGATGGCTTTGATTTCATCTTCAAATTTAATATTGATAGAAATTAATTGGTTGATTAGAGTATTAAACTCATTTGAGTGGTTGAAAATGTTGCTACCTTCTTTCATTTCCAAGTTGAACAATTTCTTTATTAAGAAGACTTTATTGCATGTGGAAGCCCTCTCATACATGTTAGACAATCAATCCCATAAACTCTTCACTATCTTCTCCATTGCAACATTGAAGAACACATTGTTTGAGAGAGAAAGGATAATGGTTTCCTTTGATTTCTTATCCAATATGTCTCAATCCTCATCAGAAATAGCAGAAAATTTCTTGATTTTTTCCTCTAATGTTACTATGATCTCTTTTTCAATTAGCAACGCTTCCATTTGCAATTTCCACATGCCGAAGTTTTTGACCAAAAAATTTTCAATTTTTCCTTCCTCTATCTCTTCTCAATTTTCCTCAGCTCTAATACCACTTGTTGAGTTATGAGTGTAGATTAATATCAAATTATACAAAATTGAAATCCAAAATAAAACAAAAATTAATAGAAAAAAAATTAGAAACAAAACAATGACACCAACTTACATGGTTCACCAAAATGACTACATTCTCAAGAAAAGTAGGGAAACTCTTTTATTAAAGCAGTTGTAAAAAATTACAAGGTTTATTAAATCTATTTATCCAAGTGATCAAGATGCATATTTATAAGTTCTCCTCGAGACAAGAAAGAGTCATTAGAAGAGCAAGCTGAAATGGTGATGATTGGAATTCACAACCAACATGTTACCCACAAGAAAGTACATATATATACAAAAAATTTAAAAAAATTAAAATAAAATATAATCATATTTTGATTACAATTTTCTTATAATTATATTTAATTTATTAACTTTATATTAAAAAAATTCAAATATATATTTACATTACACAATATATATAATATATTTATTATTATTTTATTTAATTTATTTTATCTTTTTTTCATACATGCAATGGACTTCAAGAAGTGCTTAATTATTTTATCATTTTAATTATCTTTAGTTATTTTACTAAGTAGATGTATAAACTCTTTCAGGACATTAAATAATATATTTACTAGTAATTGTGCCTTGGTGTGCAATGGGTACGCTAAAGAGGTGTGGAAGGTCAATTAAGAAAAAAATATTTTATTATTTGCATACATTTGTGCAATAGATGAGGTCAATTGGTAAGAAAATTAGAAAATTATGTTTCTTGTGCAACAAAGGTCTCATTGGAGAAGTAATAAATTCAAAGCAACTATGCATCCACTTAGAACTCAAAACATTTTTGAAACAAAATCAAAGCAATGATGCTTCTACTTAGAAGAATCCAAAGATGATTCAAACAAAACTAAGCTGAATTAGGAAGATAATAAAGTTTCATTATCTTGATAGGCTCACGATATGCTTGCAATAGGTAAAGAGGGAGAAAAGTGAAGAGATAGGGATAGAAAGCGAGAGAGAGAAAGGGGGGAGAGGGACAGAGAAGCAAGGAGATTGAGATAGGGGCTAGATATAGGAAGATAGATATAGAGATGCAGAAGGAAAAGGAAAAGGATAAGCAAAGGAGAAGAGGGAGATATAATATATATATATATATCTAGAGAGAGAGAGAAATATCTATGAAATAAATATATAGAGAGGGAGAGAGAGGGAGGGAATGAGAGAGGAAGAAATAGAAAGATAATGATAGAGATAAGAACTAATAATTAGAGAGAGGGAGAGGGAGGGAGAAAGGAAAAGATAATTAGAGAGATAGATATGGAGATGTAAAATATAATTATTTATAGCTAGGTTTAGGAAGAGGAGAGGGAGATATAGAGATAGAGCTAGATAGAGATAGAGATATAAATAATTAAAATAAAATTCTAGGAAGAGGAAGGGCGAGAGGGAGAGAGATGGATGGATAGATGTAGAGGGAGTCATGTTTAGAGATACAAGGGGGGAGAGGAAGATGGAGATAAATAGAAAGAGAGAGATAGCGGGAGAGATAAAGATGAAGAGAGATAGAGAGATAGAGAGGATGAGAGAGATATATCGAGGGGGGAGAGGGAGAGTATAGAGAGATATAGAGAGTGATATATAGATAGAGATATAAGATTTAGAGAGATGAGGAGAAGGAGAGAGATCAAATGGGATAGATAGAGGGACAAATATAGAGAAGTAGAGATAGAAAAATAGAGAGAGGGAGAGAGAAATAGGGGGAGATAGAGATATAAAAGAAGAGAGAGAAACATAGAGAGATATATGGGAAGAGAAAGAGAGATAGATATGGGGATAGAGATGGAGAGATAGATAGAGGGGATAGAGAGAAAGGGATAGATATAAGTAGAGGGAGAGAGAGAGAGAGAAGAGGTGGGAGGGAAAGAGAGAAGAGAGGGGAGGAACAGAGAGGGACTTGAGGGGAAAGAGAAAAAGATAGGTGGAGAGGGAAAGTGAGAAAGGGGAGGTGATATAGCAAGATAGAGAGGGATATGGAAAGAGATAATGAAATAGGGAGAAATATAGAGAGATAGAGGTAGAGAAAGATATGAATAGAAAGAGATGGAAAGGAGTGAGAGAGAGAGAGAGAGTAGGAGAGTAGGAGTGAATAAGAGACAGAAAGAGAGAGAAGTAGGGAGATATGAATATAAGTATAATATAATATCTAAAATAAATGGATAAATAATTTATATGTAGTATATTATTATATTATTTATGTATTATATAATTTTAATATAAATATAATAAATAATATGTAAATAATAATACTATACAATAATATAATAATATAATATAATATAATCATATATTTTTTAATTAATAAGATATAATATATGGGATACATGTAAATACAAGTAAGTGTATATATAATTTTACATAAATTTAAATACATGTTTTGATGATATTTTGATATTGCTTATATGCATAGTTAAAATTGATTTATTATCATTTTGATATCAGGTGGTGTGAAGAGGCTACCTTTTGATGATTCGCCACAAGTTTTGGATTTTCTTTTGATGTCATAGCCACATTTTGTAAACATTATTTGAGTTGACATATATGCCAAATTTTTATATGTACATACACAATTACTTTACACTTATATATACATAAGTCAATATTTGATATATTTTGTTTGTTATATGCATGTTTTCCTGCTTTGCAAGTTAAAATTTGAATGCATAATCACTTTATCATGTATATTATTGTTAAATTTAGTTGTCTTGGGAAACTTCACCAAATTTGATCTCCTTAAGCCATCATTTTTCCTAGGACCTTAATTCATAGATCCGCTTAATCTATCATATTACGACCCCTTAAGCCATCCTACAAGGACTCCTTAAGCCACCATTTTTCCTAGGACCCCTTAATTCATATATAAATTAATTTTAATTCTATCAATTGTGAATGAACATGAGACATACTTTGAATTCTTTGATCCCCTTCAGACATTTCTCCTAGGACCCCCTAAGCCATCCTACAAGGACCCCTTAAGCCATCATTTCTCCTAGGACCCCTTAATTCATATATATCCTAATTAATTATATCAATTGTGATTGAACATGAGAATAATTTGAATTCTTGGATCCCCTTAAACCATCCTATTATGACTCCTTAAGACATTCTATTAAGACATAAATTGTATTAACATTGACACTATGTTGATATAGTATGTGATTGTTATGACGAGTCATCCTAAATTATAATACTTAATTATATTAATTATGATTGAACATGAGACATACTTTGAATTATTTGATCCCCTAAGGACATCCTATTAGGAAATAAATTATATTAACATAGACAATATTTTGGAATAGTTATGGTGAGTCATCCTAAATTATAGTACTATCAAAAATATTGATTATGAATCAAATTTAAAGTACAAATATTTGAATGTCCTATTAATGTTTTGACTATGAATCAAATGTAGAGTACACATATTTGAATGTCCTATAATTTTACATTTGTGTCATTTCACATTAGGGTAAGTGCACCAAGATGGTTCCCAAAAAAGGGGCTTAAGTGGCCACTTTTTTTCTGAAATCAAGAAATACTGACCTTGGACGTAAAATTGAGGATAGCTACACTCAAAATTTCTTGATGGAACAAAAACAAGGACCGCAATGCTCCGAGTCTACTTTCTAAACTACTAATTTATTTTGAAAATGGTTGAGATTAAGGGGTTCAAAAGAGGGACACACACAAATTGCTGTTGTTTCTGTCAGAAAAACATAACATAGCAACTCTTGTGTGACCGACACGGTGGACTTTTTTGTAGTATTTTTAAAATCGCTCTGGTCAGAAGTTAGATAATAGTATGTAGTAAGGACTGGATATTTTATGATAATTTTTTAATGAATATTTGATTTTTTATTAATTTTCTAAGTGGGCACTTCCTAAAAACATAATTTTGGCGTGCTCCCCCTAATTTTTTTTAATTTTTGAAACTAATAGATTTTTTTAAAATTTTATTTTTTAAAATTGTAGAGATAGAGTCTAGTTTCTAAAAATGTAATTTATTTCAAATTTGATGAACTTAATTTATATGAAAAAATACCAAACACTGCTTTTTGAAGAAAAACGGACATAAAACAAAAGAAATTATGGATGAAAGGCTTAACATTGTTAGAAAGTGAAAAAAATTACATCATTGGAAAGCTAATAAAGAACCTAACATTACCCATGTCTTCAATTTTTTTGATATTGAACCAGATGCAATCTTGATGGTGAGCACCGAACTCGATTATTGAAATTTGTTGAATTTAAAAAACACGTCTCTGGTCTTTGGGAATGCCTCCAAGCCTTTGGGTTGGTATTCCAAGGCAAATACCAAAGCTAAGCTCGGGGATTTCAATGCAAAATATAGCAGCGTTATGTTTTACGACATTCCTCTTGGAGTATTACTAGCAACAAATACCTGTTATGTCTTCCTTTAGTTAAATGCCACTTTATTGAATGTTTGTTGATATTGTGATACCTTGATATTTGCACTTCTCTAAATGAGCAAAACAACCAAGAAATATGAATGACAAACTATCAAGGACACCTCAAGATTAGCCAAAAGAGAGATAGAATAAGAAAGGAAATGGATAAACAAAATAGAAACAATATCACCTTCCTTGTTGTTGATTTCTCCTTGATTGGCCCTTGATTGGAATGGATTGTGTGCTCCTTAGATGATGGATTGAATGACTAAGATGCAAGATTCTATATGCAAGATGATTAACAAAGATGGTTGAATGATTGAAAAGGCTTGAGGATTCAAATGGACAGCATGTAGTTATCAAAATGCAAAGTGTTTGGAAAAGCAAATGGGCAGCATGTAGTTGCTCAAATCAAGAAGTGTCCAAAATGCCCTTGAGGAGGGGGTATTTATAGGAGAATTTGAATTCTCTAGAGAATTTGAATTCTCTAGAGAATTCAATGGTCAAGATTGCTCCAACAAGGCCAAGATGAAGGGCTATGGTGGGTTGAGAACCCACAAGCCCTCACATCTTGACATGTGGAGGGTGAAGTGGACAAGGGTATGTGAGGTGGAGATGAGTTGTCAAGAAGGTACATGAGGTGGAAAAGGACATGCACCTTGGGGAGTGAGGTGATTTCCACAAAAAGGGATTTCTTGTCCCTAAGTGGGAGTGAAAAAGACATTTGAGGAATTTTGGAAT
>VDFB02379711.1:150408595-150421964 GCA_007258455.2 Sequoia sempervirens | reverse complement strand
GAGAGTGTTAGAGAGTGGGAGATAGTGGGAGAGGGTGGAAGATTGTAGGAGAAGGTGTTAGAAAGGTTAGGAGAGGCTGGGATATGGTGGAGATTGTGGGAGAGAGTAGGGAAGGTTGGAGAGGATTGCAAAGTGTAGGATAAGGTGGGAGAGAGCGGGAGACGATGGGAGAGGGTGGGAGAGGGTTGGAGAGAGTGAGAGAGGGTATCTCTCTCTCACTCCCTTCCTCTCTCTGAAGTATCTCCCTCTCTCTCACTCAATCCCTCTAGCTCTCTCCCTAGTACCCTTAATCCTCTACCCTATAAATCTACCATCTAAAACTTTAAAATGCCAAATTTATCATAACGCGAGCGCATTATTAAGCAGTAGAGATATGTCCGTTTAGGATTAAATAACGCGCTCGCATTATCACGAGAACGCGTTATTTTAAAACTGGATTCGCACTTCTTTTTAAAAAAAAGACATAACGCAAACGCGTTATGGCTTGTTTTTTTCTTGTTTGGCCACAAAAGTGCGACCATCTTGGTGCACTTACCCATTAATGCCTTATTAATGTCTTGTCTATGAATCAAATAGAAAGTACAAATATTTGAATGTCCTATAATTTAACATTTGTATAATTTCACATTAATGTCTTGACTATGAATCAATGAATCAAATGTAAAGTAAAAATATTTAAATGTCCTATTAATTTCAACTTTAATTTTGTATTTGTATATAATTTCACATTAATTTCCTATTAATGTCTTGACTATGAATAAAATGTAAAGTACAAATACTTGCATGTACTATTAATTTCACATTTGTATAATTTCACATTAATGTCCTATTAATGTCTGAGATAACACACTTGTGTTAAATATTTTTTAACTCCTAAATAAAAATGTATGAAAATATTGGAATTTAATAATAAATATTGTCTCATGAGGATAACTAATTTATTCAAGTTAAAATGAATAAATGTACATGTGTAAATTATTATTTAACCATAATAATCCGTAAAATGTTGAAATTAATAAAGTCCATGAAACAATATATAACATCCATGAAATATTGAAACATATATATAGATATAGTCCATGAAATTATACAAAAATATTGAAAGATGTACACATACAATCAATGAAATGTTGAAACATGTATAAAAAGTACATGTAATGTGTATTGAAAGATATATAGAGTTCGTGGAATGTACTAAAACATGAAATTTATGAAAATATATATATATAACTCCTATCATCTCTACAATCAAGAGACCTCTTTACTCTACATGGACTAAGAAGATCTAAATCAGTCTATACAAGTGACAGAAAGTTGAAATCAGATTTAAGATGATTAAAAATAATTTAATTCAATTTAATTTATAAAATAATATTTAAATTACCGTATGAGGTTGCTATGCTATAGGACCTATCTCATGTGCTATAAATAAAAATAACTTAACACATGATCATATATATTCAATTAAAATTTAATTTCATTCATTCAAAATGTATAATTTATAATTGACTCTAAATATAATATAAAAAAAAAATTACCATATTAGGTTGCTCTGTATGTGTTGGTTTAGGTGGTATGACATCATCGGGATGGAAAGTGTCACTAACAAGGTCCTACAAGGTCAAATAAAGAACATGTGTATAAATTAGGTTTAAACATATATATTCAAGTGTACCAATAAGTTTTTTAATCTATTTAAAATACCTACAAATTATGCACACATGTAGAAAAATTATTAAACAACCTAAAATTTAGTTGACTCCTGATATTGTCGTGCATCAAATGGGTGTACAATACCCATTTCATGGTCATGTCAACCTATACATAGACATTTTTTTAATATAAGTACATGCATGTTTGATATAGTGAATTCAAAATACAAATTTGTGAGTATAGTTTTTAAAACAATATACATACAAGTGCCTCATGTGATATGCCCAACAATGGAGTAGTGCTAACTAATCCCTCTGGTGGATCTGACGCAAAATTCATATGACTTCCCTGAACCAACATAAATATTTAACACATGTTTAGGATTGAATTACAAATTAAAATCAAGTTAAACTTATTTAATATATTTAAAAAATCAAGATCAAAACCTATTAGCCAAATTATTTTTTAGTTGGCTATCAATATTCATACTAGTGTTGATTACTAGCATATTGTCAACATACAACAATAACAAAAAAAACTCATTTTTCTCCAAAACTATGTAGTACACACATGGATGAGATTTTCACTTGGTAAATTTTTGCTTAGCCATGAAGGAATCAAACTTGAGGTACCATTTCTAAGGCTTGTCTCAACCCATACAAGCTTCTTTTCAATCTACACATGATATTTTCTTTTTCTTTTTCAAAACCTTTTGGTTGTTGCATATACAATTCTTCTTCCAAGTCACTATGTAGAAACACTATCTTAACATCAAGCTTCTCCAACTCAAGGTCATATACACTTTCTAAACCAAAAACTACCTAGATGGTAGTCATTTTCACAACAGGTGAAAAAAAATATTTGCAATCCACACCCTTCTCCTAGTCATATCCTTTGACCACTAATTTAGCACTATACCATTTCCTACCACTATCTTCTTCCTTCAATTTGTAAACCTAATTGTTTTCAAGGCTCTCCAATTTGGTGGAAGATGTACCAAGTCCCATGTGTGATTTACCAACAACAAGTCTATCTCTTCTATCATGGCATCCATCCATTATCACTATCTTTGTCACTACAAGCATCTCTAGATGTATCTAGCTCTGCTTGATCAAATATTAATAGATGATGTAAAAAATCATCATATTTAGCAAGAAGTTGGTTCTCCCTAGTGAACCTCCTCAACTGAGGAATTAACTCTTGTGAATTACCTTCTTTAGAATTTATAATATTTGATGCCAATCCTTGTGACTCAAAAGGACCACATCCAATGGAGATGTTTTCTTGATTTGGCTACATTAAAACTTTATTGTGTATATCATGCACATAGGTATTCTAGGTAGAGTATGGGGTTGTACATGTGTATGTTGTGATTGAGTATTTTGTAGTGATTTTAAAAAATAACTTATGATTTCACTATCCTTGATTGACACATATTATTTTACTGACTTAACTTGTTTTGAAAAAAATGGTATTACTCTTTCATTAATAATCACATATCCCAACTCTGAGTTACTAGTTTGATAATGTGATCCCATAATCATTAACCATACTTCTCATCATCATATCCAAAAAAAAATATTTTGGACATGATACCCAACTTTGTTCTTTTCTCTTGTGGAATGTGAACGAACGCTTCAATTGAACACTTGCAAGTGATTTTAAGTAATTCTTCTTCCCAACCACTTGTCCTTCAAAATATTAAATTCCAATCGAGAAGATGGAACTGGATTAGTCAAGAACATTGTTGTATTAACTACCTGTACCCAAAACTCTTCCAATCTTGCATTTGAAAGCATGTTGTGAGCTCTCTCCAAGATTGTTCAATTCAACCTCTTAGTTGCACCATTTTTTGAGGGGTTAAAGGGACTATCTTGATTCATTGTATACCATTCTTTGCAGAAAATTTATCAACCTCCAAGGAAAAAACTCCCCACTATTATTAGTTCTGAAGCACTTGTTTTTTTTTAATTTGGTCTTCAATATTTTCTTTGAAATTTTTAAAATTTTCAAATACTTTAGACTTCCTTTTTATCATATAAACCCAAACCTTTCTAGTGCAATCATCAAGAAAGGTAACAAAATAATTAGATCCACCAATAGAAGTAACCTTAGTGGGACCAAAAACATTTGAATGCACTAGTTCCAATGGTCATGTCTTCTTGTCATTACCTTGAATAAAGAAGATGATCCCCCTTTATTTTTTATAAATTCAATGCATGTGCACAAGTCTAAATCAATAGATTTCAAACCTATAAGTTGATCATATTTGTGCAAAAACTAAAGTCCCTTCTTGCTCATATGATCGAGCCTCTTGTGTCAAAGCTCCATCCTACTATCCACAACTAGCATAACAACTCCAAATTCAACATGACTCTCTAGCACATACAAAGTTCCCAATTTATTGCCTCTTGAAATCACTAACACTCCTTTGGTCACCTTCCAAGTGTTGAACTTAAAAGTGATGCTACAACCTTGAGCATCTAGCTATCCTATGAAAATCAATTCTTCATGAGTTGAGGAATGTGTCTCACATCCTACAACAACCAATTATTTCCATTTTTTATTTTTAATATCACATCTTTATTGACAATAGCTTAAGGTTCATCGTCACCAAGGTAGACCTTACTAATGTTTCCTTCTTGATAATTTCTGAAAACTTCTCAACACGAAGAGGTGTGAAAACAAGCATTAGAATCCAACACCCATGCATCAGTTGTAGTTTCACTTGTAGATAAAACTCATGCATTTGTATCCTC
Organism: Sequoia sempervirens; assembly: GCA_007258455.2. Classification (NCBI taxonomy): domain Eukaryota; kingdom Viridiplantae; phylum Streptophyta; class Pinopsida; order Cupressales; family Cupressaceae; genus Sequoia; species Sequoia sempervirens. Next base: position 150,417,552 of record VDFB02379711.1, on the reverse strand, counting down.
TTCATATGTTGCATTTACCTCATTTTCTTTTGATTAACTCTCTACCTTCTTTCAAATGATTGGAACAATTCTCTTTATGTGACCTTCCTTGCCACAAAATCAATAACTTTTATATATGTCCCGAGATTTAGATATCTTGTGAGATCTAGATATTCTTTTATTCTTATATCTTCCATATTATCGGGATATCCCCCTATTCTATAAAATCAAAGCCCCTTCGAATGAAATACTTTGATGTTTTCTTCTCATGTTTTCATTGAGGATAATTGAAGCCACATCATCAAAGTTAAACACATTCCCTTTTATGTTGGATCCTTTATTTTCGGATATTGAGTTATTAATTTCCATCAGAACACCTTCCCAATTATTGGGAAGATAACACAATAGCAAGATGGTTTTTATTTCATCTTCAAATTTAATATTGATAGAAACTAATTGGTTGATTAGAGTCTTAAAATTATTTGAGTGGTTGAAAATGTTGTTACTTTCTTTCATCTTCAAGTTGCACAATTTATTTATTAAGAAGACTTTATTACATGTGGAAGCCCTCTCAGACATGTTAGAAAATCAATCCCCTAAACCCTTCACTGTCTTCTCCATTGAAACATTGAACAACACGTTGCTTGAGAGAGAAAGGATAATGGTTGCCTTTACTTTATTGTCTAATATGTCTCAATCCTCATCATACATAGCAATAGGTTTCTTGGTTTTTCCATCTAATGTTATTAGGAGATTTTTTTGAATCAACAATGCTTCCATTTACAATTTCCACACGCCAAAGTTCTAACCCAGAAACATTTCAAATTTTCCTTAGCTCTAATACCACTTGTTGAGTTATGAGTGTAGATTAATATAAAATTATACAAAACTGAAATCCAAACTAGAACAACAATTAATAGAAAAAAATGTAGAAACAAAACAATGACACCAACTTACATGGTTCACCAAAATGGCTACATCCACGAGAAAATTAGGGCAACTCTTTTATTAAAGCAGTTGTAAAAATTTATAAGGTTTTAATCTATTTATCCAAGTGATTGAGATGCATATTTATAACTTCTCTTCATGACAAGAAAGATTCATTATAAGGGGAAGCTAAAATGGTTATGATTGGAATTCACAACCAACATATTACGCACAAGACAGTATATTTATAGAAAAAATACACAAAAATTAAAAATTAAATATTCACATTTTGATTATAAATTTGTTTTGATAGAGAGAGGGATTCATGTTTAGAGATACAAGGGGAGAGAGGAAGAGGGAGATAAATAGATAGAGAGAGGGAGAGGGAGAGATAAATATGAAGAGAGATAGAGAGATAGAGAGGATGAGAGAGAGATATAGAGATAGGGGGAAGGGGAGAGATAGAGAGTGATAGATAGATATAGATATAATATGTAGAGAGAGGGGGAGAAGGAGAGAGAGACAATGAGATAGATAGAGGGACAAATAGAGAGAAGTAGAGATAAAAAAAATAGAGGAGAGAGGGAGAGAGAAATAGGGAGAGATAGAGATATACAAGAAGAGAGATAAACTTAGAGATATATGGGAAGAGATCAAGGGAGAGAGGGAGAGAAAGAGATAGGGAAAGGGATAGAATGGATATAGAGAAAGGAGAGATATAAGCAGAGAGAGAGAAGAAGTGGGAGGGAAAGAGAGAAGAGAGGGGAGGAACAAAGAGGGACTTGAGGGGAAAGAGAAAAAGATAGGTGGAGAGGGAAAGTGAGAAAGGGGAGGTGATATAGCAAGATAGAGAGGGATATGGAAAGAGATAATGAAATAGGGAGAAATATGGAGAGATAGAGGTAGAGAAAGATATGAATAGAAAGAGATGGAAAGGAGTGAGAGAGAGAGAGAGTAGGAGAGTAGGAGAGATGGAGGAATGTGGGAGAGAGAGAGAGAGGTTTTAATATAAAAGAAATAGAGAGAATGAAGGAGTAAATATAAAGAGAGGGGAGGGAGATATAAAGGAGAAAGAGGTAAAGAATGAGTGAGGGAGATAGAGGGGAATAAATAGAGATATGAACTTATATTTGTGGCCCTTTATTCTTTATGTGCATTATCTTGGACCCTCTCTCTCCTCTATTTATCTCTATATTTTTATTTCCTTCTCTCTTTTTCTATCTTTCTCGATTTTCCTCTTTCTCACTCTCTCCGTCTTTTTTTATAATTGACCTTCCACACCACTTTAGTGTACCCATTACACACCAAGGTGTGAAGGGGAAAGATAGAGAGATATTATTTATATGTTGTATAATAGAATATATAATATATAATATAAATATAATAAATATTATATTTATCAATATATATTATATTATTTATATATTACATAATATAATTACTAATGGCCATTTGTGCGGAATTTTATTGAATTTTCGGCTGGCCTTCCCAGCTTTTAAGCCTTCCGATGGTCATATGAAAAAATATGGTGGATATTTGACTTGTTTAGAATTTCACATGTTCTCTCATGATTTTAAGCCTTTGGTGGTCATGTGGTACGTACTGGCACTACTGGGAATAGGGTTGGCATATTTCCGGCCGCGATGGATAGAGAAGGGCTGAAATTAAACGTTGATTCGCGATCAACATTAATTGTATGGCTCTTACGTAATCGGGCGATGGTTAGCCAACACCTGCCATTTAAAACCTTGGGAAACATAGCGAATGATTGCACAATTTTTGATAAGGCATTGTTGGGTCTTGTTTTGTTGTTATACCTCCTATCAAAACTGTAAGTGAGGAGGATAAGCTTTTGTGAGGGTGAAAGTTCGATCAACCATTGTCCAACTTCTGTGAAGGTGGTTGGAGGTTATTTTGGTTTTTCATGGGGCGATGGTTGCAAAAGAAAAATGAAAGTGTCACTTGTGATAATTTTTTGCCCATTTTTTGTAGGCATTTGAAAAACAAGGAAGCATAGACAAAGCTAGCGGGTAGAGGTGTGTTTGAAGCAAGCGGGAAGAGGTTCATATTGAAAAAACCCTTTGCAATATTCTTTCATTTGTGGTTCATGGTTTGTGGCAAGCTATATTGTTTGATCTCTTATAAGGCATTATTTATTGTTTCCAATTTTGATAAGGTGCTATTGAGAAAAGACTATATTGTTTGTAAAAAGGAATATTGTTTCATTTATGGTTCACATTTTGTGGCTATGGTTTCTTGTATGCAAACCTTCTACGAATTTTTGTGTTTTATGGTTTTCTCCATCTGTCATTATTGAAATCAATATTGTTTGGATTTATAGCTTCTTTTTCTGGGCTATGGCTGCAATGGAATAAAATAGTTAATGTTACACAATTTATGTTAATTTCCATTAGAATTGTTGGATTATTGTTCTCAATTTTAGGGCTATATTGTTTTCATTTTCGAGCAAGGTGCTGTTGAAAAGGCTATATTGTTTCAATTTTTGATAAGGTTCTATTGATAAAAGAGCATATTTGCATGGTCGAAATACTTTCATGAATTTTTGTGGTTCCATTTGGGTCGCCATGGAGACTCATTATTGTTTAATTTATGTATTTTGTTTTGTGGCTATGGTTGCAACGAAATAAAATTGTTAACGTTATACAATTTTTGTGGATTGTTGTTGTCTACCTTGGGCTATATTGTGTCATTTTTGATAAGGTGTTGATGTAAAGGCTATATTGTTTCAATTTTCGATAAGGCACTATTGAGAAAAGACTATGTTGTTTGTTAAAAGCAATATTGTTTTGAAAAGGAAAAAACAGGTTTTACAAGGACCTAAAACCACAAAGTTAAAAACTACAAAGAAAGAGCATAAAAAGTTCGAACAAACAGTCAGCTGTTCCAAAAAGGAAACGATAGCACAAAAAGACAACAGGGTCCAAAAAAAAGGACCGCCAAAAAACCAGAAACAACCACTGCAGCATTACTCCAAGGTGTTCATCAACTCATCAAATCCTCGGCTTCCTTTTCAACTTCATTCATATCCTATAACCCCTACTTGAGGATATGAACCGTGTGTGGAGAAGCAGGGGCCTTCCTCTTCGTATTAGCTCAGGTACGAGTCGAAATCCCTTTAGCAACAGATCTGCTACAACCTCTATCCACATCCAAGTCCATGACCAGCGAGCCCTTTTGATTTTTTTCTAACTTTTCCACCATAGCATTGATGATAATGGCATTGTGCCTGACAATTTTGTAATTATTCACCACAATGGCCCTAATATTTTGGCCAATCTTGGACATATTACACTCGAGCCTAGTCAATCTTTCCTCTTGTGACTGCTATCTTTTCCCTAGTAAGGGGGTGTCCTGTCCCTCATTCCCATTATAGCTCCAGCTAATCTTCTACTCCAATTCCATGACTCTGTTGTTGAGATCTTTATTATGGCCTTTCAAGTCACAAACTTCCTTTTGGGTCCACTTAAGAATAGTGAAAATGCCATCCGTACTTTTTTCTACCACATTCATTATGTCCTCAGGCCTGAGGTTATTCAGGGCAGAATTAATTTCACCCTGATTAGGGGAATCTTTAGGGGCATTCACAAATCTTCCAGACGCAGGGGCACTAGGGGCCAACTCTTTACTGACCATAGGTTTATCAGAAAGAATTTCCATAGAATTCCCCGAGTATGAGACTAATTTCGTAACCGAGGTACCTTTAAAACCAGAGACCAAACTCAGGGTAGAGCAACCAGGAGATGGCTGGGGATTAAAACAAGACATCGAAGCAAAACCCAGGATAGGGAAATCATGCGAAGGCTATAGATTAGGACAAGAAGGCAGAGCATAATCCATAAGGGCATTCCGACAAGAAAGGGACTAGGGAGCAGTGGTTTTAGACCCAACAAGGGCAAAAGCAGGAGGGGCCAGGGGATCGTTTTCCCTGCTACTTTCCCTATCCTCATCATCCAAATCCCCAACATCAACAATTTTAGGCAAAGCAAGTAAATTTTGATAATGCTCATAGATGAGCCTGACAAGACTAGGGTGAATAATAGAAATCCTCCTACAGTTTCTTTCAACTTCATCAAGGCAGTTCTTCAGAGAAGAGAATAAGTAAAAAGGCAAAGAGATACGAACCTTGTGATGGAAGTGGTTCAAAATGGCAAAGTGATAGCCATACGCCTCTCGGTGAATGCTCGGCCAACCGTGATATACTCCATAATGACTCTTAAAACTTTCCTCCGATTGATTTAATGGACTCACATCAAAAATAGCTATTGGCAACCTTAACCAACTTAGCTCTTCCTTGCCTTTAGAAATATTATGACCGCTCATCGTGAGAACCACCGGGTCCCGGCAATTTCACACCTCAAATGAAGACCAAGAATCTCAATTCCATAATTTTCTATTCACCTTAACATTCCTACCAAACAACACAATCTTCACCATTTTTCCAGCTTTGGCAAAATAGTCCAAATACCATCTCACAAGCATTACGGAGCGCCTAAAAACGGACTAAACCTCCTTTTTCAATTCTCGTGCTTTAGCATTCTTTCTCGCTCTTTGAAAGCAAATGGCCAACACTTTTCTCTCCCATCTTCAAAGCTCTGTTATACCATACCCTACAGTTGCTCTGGGTCCCGTTAATACATATTTTGCCAGACACCCAGAAAGTGTGCCAGAAACTCTTCTTGAAAAGGAAAATGATGTAGGTCCCATCAAATGTAATGAAATCAATGTACCTGATCTTTATCCGCTTCATCATGGTGAAGACAAACTTCTCTTCCATTCATCGAATCATAATAAATTAGCACTTTCACCTCAGAATGGAGGTAGTCATTCTTCCTCCACGTGTTTTCCCCACCCTTCTTAACCCCTTCATTGGCAAAGTAATCGGCCACCTTATTGGCTTCTTTGTAGGTGTGGGAAACTTTCACTTTGTCGAATTTACTTAATAAGGCAATTGTATCTTTCATCCACTTTTTAATGGTCCACAAGGGAGGGGTAATCCCAAGAATGAAATTTATTATATTCATAGAATCACCCTCAAGCCAAAGACATTTTGTGTTCATCTTGAAAGCTAAGTTAACCACGTGATAAGCCCCAACAGCTTCCGCAACATGGTTAGTTTGGGTGCCGATGTCTACAGCAAAAGCTGCAATAAAAGCCCCTGTATTGTCCCTTAAAACACACCCACTGCCAGCTTTCCCAGGGTTGCCTTTAGCAACACCATCAAAATTGGCTTTCAACCAACCCAAAGGCGGCAAAGACCAACTAGCATTTTCCCTCCCACAAAAGTCAAGCGTGGGGACATTTAAAGCTACTTATTTTGAATTCCATTTTTCAGCAGTAGCAATATCAAAAGGAGACCAAGTAGCTTTATCCACCCTTTTTCTAGGGATTAAAGATAAATTTTTGTTTATTGCCCTAACAATTTTTTCACACAAGTCCCCCTCTGACTTCTCTTTTTCCCTAAACACTCTATTGTTCCTTTCCTTCCAAATACTCCATGACACAAAAGGTAGAACAAAAGACCAGAGCCTATGCACAAAAGGGTTTTTTGACGGAGCTTTCCACTGCAAGAAAAAGTTTTCGACCGAAGCAGGGGAAACCAAAACCACTTCAAGAAGCACAATTTTTTTTCCCCAGATGTGCGAAACAAAAGGAAAATGAAGGAAAAGATGATTAACAGTCTCAGCATCATTCCTGCACATGTAGCATCTGTTAGGTAATTGAATTCCTCTTTTACCAAGATTGTCCAAAGTGAAAATCTTATTCTGTAGTATTATCCAGTAGAAAATATTGATTTTAGGAATCAAAAGATTAATCCAAGCCTTAGCCCAGAAGGGCGGAGGCCCCCCCCATCAGACTAACCAACATAGAAGTAGCAGAAGAAACTGAAAAAATGCCAGATGGATTGTCTATCCAAACAACAAGATCATCCGCCTGGTGTTGAACCAGTCTTAGAGCCCTAAAGGCAGATTGAACAGGGCTAAGGTCCATACTGATGGTCTTCAAATCAACCCAATCCCCATTCCTCTAGTAATCTTTGACCAAGTCCCTGAATTCCCTTTTACAATCATTCATCCATTTACTGAATTTCTCATTTCTGATTAAAGGATCCTTAAAAATCCATCTGTCTTCCCAAAACCTAACATAATTTCTTTTTCCAACCAACCAACCAGTTCCCATTTCCAGCAACTTTCTACCTCTACTCATATCATTCCAACATACAGACCCATGAGGTAAAAAAGAAGAATTTATAACATCATTAAGAGACTCACAGTTGCTAAAATATTTGTCTTTTAAGGTATCTCACCATTCCCCTTTCAAAGTAAGAGTTCTCTAAAGTTGTTTAGCAAGAAGGGACAGATTCAACACTTTAATTTTCCTTAAGCCTAGGCCACCTCTCGATTTAGGTCTGCAAACTAGATCCCAACCAACAAGTGGCATTCTCTTCTTATCCTCCACACCAGACCATAGAAACCTCTTTTGAATTTTTTCAATAGCCTCAGCGTATTTAGCAGGAATTTTAAATAAACTAAGAGCATACACAGGAAGTTTTTGCAAAGAAGCCTTAAGGAGCTGGATTTTTCCAGCTTGACTAAGAAGAGCTCCTTTCCACCCTAATAGCTTCTTATTGAATTTTTCAACCAAAGAGATCCAAAATGAATCCAAGGGTTTAATGCAAAGAGGAAAACCAAGATAGGTTGATGGTAGAGGCTCAATTCGACATCCAAGAATCTGAGCAAGTTTAACTTGTCTATGCTCAGGAGTGTTGAGGAAGAAAATTGAACTCTTAGCCCTATTAACAACTTTCCCAGAAGTAGACTCATAAAGATTCAGAATCCTTTTGAAAGTCTTAGCTTCAGCCATAGTAGATCTTCCCATGAGAATGGTGTCATCAACAAATTGTTGGTGGGAGCAGGTTAGAAGAGAAGAGGAAGATCTTAGACCAACAAGGGATCTTTGAACAATAAGCTTTTTAATATTTCTTCCCAAACACTCAGCCAAAATTGTAAACAGAATAGGAGAGATAGGATCTCCCTGTCTGAGACCTCTAGAAGTCTGAAAAAACCTCGAAGGCGACCCGTTCACAATGATAGAAGAAGTAACCGTCGAAACAAGCTGGTTCACCATCTAGATGACTCTATTATTAAAACCAAACTTGACCAGGATTTTAAATAAAAAAATTCAATCTACCCGATCATAGGCTTTGGAAATGTCCAATTTAAGAATGAACCCTTCAGTCTTCGAGACCATTAAAGAATGTAAATTCTCATGAACAGTGATAACAGAGTCCAGAATGTACCTACCTGGCACAAAACCATTCTGCTGTGGAGAAATCATTTGAGGAAGCAAAGAAAGCATTCTTGTAGTTAAAACCTTCGAAATAATTTTATAGATAGAATTGCAAAGGTTGATTGGCCGAAAAACTTGAAACTCTGAAGCCCCAAGTTTTTTTGGAATAAGGACCACAAAAGTAGCATTAATTTCTTTCAAAAGACATCTTGATCCAAAGAATTCTTTGACAGCCTTCTCAACATCCAACTCAACAATTTCCCAGAACACTTGGAAGAAGAATAAAGGAAAACCATCAGGTCCAAGAGCTTTATTGCCATCAAAAGAGAAAACGGCTTTCCTTATTTCAGACTTGGAAGGAATAGCAGTGATAATAGAATTTTCATTATGACCAATCACCTAGGGTATAGCCTCAAGCAAGGAGTCTTGAGCATCAGGTACAATCTCTCCATTACAAGAAAGAAGGTTATTGAAAAAAAGAACAGCCTGTTTCTTGATATCCTCTTCCTCCTCAAACCTAGTCCCATTTACATCAATGTAAGCAATTCAATTAGCAGCCCTATGTTTTGAAGCAAACAGATGAAAAAATCTAGTGTTCCTATCTCCCTTAGTCAACCAAGACACCCTAGATCTTTGCTGTCAAAAAACTTCCTCTTTAGCAATGATGTCATGCAATTAAGTGAGAAGTTCATTTTCCTTTTCTCTATAATTATCAATGTACCCCCATTTCTGGATTTTAGCCT
>VDFB02379711.1:150362716-150408495 GCA_007258455.2 Sequoia sempervirens | reverse complement strand
CAACCCCTTTTCGGTAATTCAAGGAGAAAAGTGAGGATGTTGTAACAAACTTATGTTATTTCTTTGTTAAAAGGAAAAGAAATAAAGGTAAAGCTCAGTTGATCCCAACCCTTTTCCTTCTACCATTGAAACATTAGTAATGAACAATGTGAGTGATTTTGTGAGCCATTTGAGTTAGTTCAAGCTAACACAATACCACCATGATGTATACAATGTTGAGGAGGTAACTTTAAGGTTTTTAGGAGTTTAGATTAAAATGAATATCAATTTTATAATTTTTTTTATTAAATATTTTTTAATTTTTAGGAATTGAAAATCCTTCAATACCTCCAAACCCTAATTTTCTAAATCATATGCATGAAAAAAATCCTAGTGAAGAGCAAGAATCACCTAACCCTCAACAAAATCCTCCATGTTCTCCTCACCATCCTTCTAAAACACAAAAAATCTTGTTAGATAAAATTAAAAACAATGAAAGAGAACTCCAAGCATTGGTTGATACATTGAAAATTCCAAATAAAATTAGTTTACATCATAAAAGCCTTGCCACCTCATTGGAATTTTTTATTTTTCATATAGATAAACTGTGAGTGGAAAAATAAATATGTGGTCCAATAAAAGGGAGGATGCAAGATAATTTTGTTCCACAAAATTATCCTACAAACAAGTGAAAGAGAATATTTTTTTTAAATTTGATTTTTGTTCATTGTTCATTGATCTAAGAACCAACGAACCCATGCACACAGGTTGAAAGAGGTTCCTTATCCATCAATTCCAAAACTAAGGAATAAGGTATAATTTTATGGAATTGTGGTAGATATTTTTTGGTCATCCTTCATACAACAATAATGAGTTCCTACTGATATGTTTTGAGAAAAAACTATTGAGTTTGTCATCAATGATATTCCAAACTATTTTTATATATACTATATCTAGAGAAAAAATATATTCATAGGATGGAGAGGGGGACATCATTCCTAGGGATAGACTTATAGAACCTTAGTTGAGCTAGACATTAAAATGTGATGATCTCTTCTATTGTGAATGAGAGTGTTAAGGTGAAGACTTTATAATCCATTAGCTCCCTCACATAAACCTTGTTACAACATAGTAAGCCTTTTAAATAGGATGGTGAGGGTGAGGCTCCTAGGTCTTGACATTCAGCTTACATTTTTCCAAAACTAATGATTTGTTTATGATTATGGGTTTGAAGTGCTCAAGATGCATAGAGTCAAGAGCATGATACATTCATATTAGATGGTATGGTGTTCATATATGAGTTGTTGGATAGCCTATTTGGCATTGATGTATAGATAGTTTTCAATAAGGTCTTCCAATTTATTATATTTTATTTTTATATTTAAGATTAACTATATTCATATATTATGAAAGAATTTTCATGTAAATAATTGTGTACAATGAAATTATAAGGTCAAAGTGTTTATCCTACATCTATCAACCCTTCAAATCCTGATAATGTGGTCATGTAAAGTTGCCATATATGTAGTTTTTAAAGAAATATTAAATATATAACACAATCCTAGTAGAAAAATACATGTCCAACATAATTGCCTCTAGAAATAGGCCGAAAGGGTGAAAATACATACTTAAATAATCCTAATCTGTGTGGTTACACTAGGAAAAATAAGCTTTGATACAATTATGAAGTAGCATGAGAATTTTTACATAATTATGTCATAGAAGAACTTCTCAATATTCTTTAAGTTATTACAATATTTAAGGTACAAGCCTTACACATGGGTGCTAATAACCCCCTACCTACCCAAATATTCCAGGCCACTCAAAGGAAGCATGCAAAACCATTGTTGAAACCTCAAACCAAATAGTGATTAATTTTATCTAATTTAGCATAGTTGTGTATTGGTCGCCCAAAATTAGAATAATACACAAGTAGCACCTACCACCCTTAAAAAAATATAAAACTTAGGAGCCAAGGAAATTTTCTTACTAATCAAATGACCAAATTTAATTTTAATATATTGGTTAATATGATATTATAAATGAGTAGGGAAGTCCAAAGAACATAAAACATAATTTTTTTTTTTTGAGTTAATTTTTAAAATCAGTTGCTTGGATCTACACACCTTATGGGGTATGGTATACTGGAGTCACAACTCATATGGTTTCAACAATAATCATTCCAAGGAGATCAACCCACAACTTGTTTCTATGTGTAAGAAAAAAAAAATATTTAACACCTATAACTTACCTTTGCTTGTCATTCAATGTTTTTATTTTCCCTATGTTGCATAATGTCTATCTATTAGAGTATTATAATTGAATAGATTTGTAGAACAACCTACCTCTTCCAATTCAAAAAATTATCCCCTATATAATTTTTGACTTGTTATATCTTTCAAATTCCAACATTAATATGTTGAAATCTTGAATATTAATAATCATATTTTCATTGCTTGTACTTGCTATGTAGATGCCCCTACGTAATGGGTGTAACCATTTTGATAATTTTTTGATCATAACATTAATCTACTTGTGGCATACAATTATGCATGGGATTTGATTCTGTCATATTACTTTCATTCTCTTTGTAGTGGTGCAACATGTCAATTACATTCTAAGAAGTTTGATTTGTTTAATTAAAATTGTAACGCCCCGTTGCACAAACCCCAAAGGACAACTAAAAATGCAACAATTTTTTTTTTGAAAACATAAAGAATAAACACTAAGTTTACTAATGAAACTGACATAGATAATCATTACAAGTTAAACACTTAAGTCCATTGGGGTACACGAGGTGAAATTACTTAATCTATCCCATAAAAAAGTTGTTAAAAGTAATTATCAATTCTACTAACGTAACCCAATCATTCACATATCTTCATTTAAACATTTATTAAGGATAAACAATGTGACAAGAATAAACCATATAGAAACCATACATGCATTCATAATAGATTGTACTTGGAAATATAAAGAACATATTTTCTCAAATATAACACAACATTAATGATATTTACAATTATGGATCAAGCATGAATTACATAAAGAGATTATACATTACATCAGTCTTTAGGTACATCTCTTTGGGAAATTACTCAAGATTACATCATAAGTCTACCCAATACAAGGGAGAGTAACATATCAATACAAAAAGTATAATATAAGTACAAGTATACATCTAGAAACATAAAAACTCTGGATCAAGCTGTCTCTGCAAAACTCTACACTGTAAGGTACAACTGCAAAATAGGGAACTCAATGGGGTGCGTAGCACGTTCCACCTGACCACCCCCGTGCTATTAGTAAATAAGAAAGGGTCCCCGACCAAGAACATCCAAACAAATACACAAGACTAAAATCCAAAACATGAAAAGCTAGAGCACACATAAAGGGAAACATAACATCAAAAGACCACTTCTAGAGGTTACCAACAAAAAAAACTCAAGGGAAAGCTAGAGGAGAGTGTCATCACATAGTCCTACATGGGTTATCCTGATTGCCTATCTTTAGGTGCCAACCCCCATCTATGGTTATCCTGATAGCCTCTCTAGGCGCCGACCCCATAGGGTGACTTGTGCAGAACCGTTAACCTCTCATGGAGAGGAGGCAATGATCTTGCCAACCATGACCTTCTCATCCCACCTTTAGTCTGCGAAAGCACTAATAGGTGGATGAGGTATCTGCAATTATCTTGTTAATTTTTAACTACCCACCCCCTAATTAATTAATTTAGGTTATCACTTATTACTCTAACTCTAATGTGGGTTATTCTGATAACCCTTTGTGCGTTAGTGCCCACATAGAGCCACTCTCCCTAGAAACCCAAAACATAACATCAAATTCCAAGGGTTTGTACCAACAAGAAAACTGAATCATAAAATGGAACATTCATGAGGCAAAATCATCTCGCCAATAATCACATGAATAAACACCCATAAAGACGGGTACAACCCAAGTGTAGACTTAAAATCACAGTTATAGTCAAATATAGAAAAGTACCAAATTAGAAGACCTCATAATAAACCACCATTTCCCATGCCTTTGGAAGTCTTAAACAAAAACTTTAACTTCAACCGAATGGTTAACTAACTAAGGGATTTCCCACATGTTCATAGCCCAACTCAAGAAAACCAACAAGAGCATAAAGAAAATCAAAAGATTAAACAACTATTCAACCATAAGATTATATAAAAGAATGCAAATTTACTATATTCACAGTCACATTATAAGTTAACTCAAAACACAATTTCAACCATGAAAATTAAAAGAACAATTTTTTTCAACTTAATTTGCCAAAAATCACTCAATTTAATTTATAAAAAGAAACTTGTTTCTTATTTAATCCATCCTACTACAAGACCAAATATTGTAATTATCAACATATAATTTTTCCATTATAAGTATATATATATTAATATATATTCCTATATCAAAACTTGGACCTAAATTAAATAACACAACTTTTATACAACATTTATATATATATATTTTACATATATTAAATAAAATATAACATAAAATTAACTTAAGCTAAATAAAGTTTAAATTTAATAAAATTAAATTTTGTTTAAAGAAAAAGCAATTTAAATGAGGCGATGTGGGGAGGAGGTTGCGTACCTCCCCACAAGGAAGGCCGCAACCCCCACCCTGCACTGCTCACAGCTGCTGTGTCACAGGCACTCATGTATGTAAGCAACAATGCAACAACCACCCCCACCCACACTACATAATATAGGGGAATGTGGGATAAAGCCTAATTCCCCAAAAAATATATTTTCTTATATATATATATTTTAATATTTCTACTTTTATTAATATTTTTTACCTGATTAAAAATTTCTCTTTGTGTAAAATGCCGTGTTCTCAAATGTAAATAAATACTTTTAATAGGGGATCTATTAAAACTAAAAATCATATATATATATGAGTATATTATATATATGACATATATATATATATACATATATATACACATATATATATATTATATATATATATACATATATATATATTATATATATATATACATATATATATATATTATATATATATAATATAAATATATACTTCTGTTATGTTCTTAGACAAATTTGATATTTTTCCAAACAAAAGTACAAATCAGAACATACACATTTTAACCATAGCATGAATTTATTTATTTATTTCTAGCAAAGTTGTGATTTCTCCAAATCCAAAATTTCAACAACAAAATAAATTGGAGAAAAGAAAACATGATGGTTTCTTCTTTTTTTATCAGCAAAATTCAATTTTCTTTACACACACACCAACACAAACATGGGAAACAAGATATTTTTCGTTTTCATACATAAATAAAAGAATTAACAACAAGAGAGGAACTTGGAGTCCTACGTTTGATGTTGAAGCAACAAGCACGACAATCCTTCTTCCTTTCTTGAGAATAATCTTCCTCAGCAAAATCCTTCTTCAATCTCTTCTTCAAGCTAAATTCTGAATTATATAGACAGAAAAGAGAAGCACACTAATTTTTTTCCAAACACCCTTGTTACTTCTCCAGAACCACCAAAATACCGGTGAAGAAGAATTCTTCTTTTCCCCCCAATTAAAATAATAGAAGCTTCTTTCTTTTTCCAAAAATCCTCAACATGCATTGGTCCTTTTTTTTTTGTTTAAAAATAAACTCACATTTATCTTACAAATTTAATTAAAAATTCATTATTTTCACATTTATCCTTGCATGATATTATCATTAGATTTTATAATATTAATATTTTGAAAAAGATAATTTACAACTATCATAAAACATTATTTATTTAAATTAATTAATTTATACCTTTTAATTAATTAAATAACTTTTAATTTACAATATCTAAATCCAACATTTAACTGAATTACAATTACCTACAATAAATCATATCAACAAAATAACATTAATTAATCCCACATAAAATAAAAAATAATTAAATAAAAAACATTTACAAACTAAAATAAATAATCAACACTAACCCAAACTTAAACAAAGATGAGGTTGAGACAATGACACCGTTGGACTCACAACAAGGTGACGAACTTGGGATAGGGACACTTCCTTATCAATTCCCTTTTCAACATCATACCTATTGGGTTTATGGGACACACTCAAACCTATCAAGCAAGTCAAGTCGGTGTCTAGTACCTACATCCTACATAGAAACAAATGTCAAGTAGCATGTAAATATCCATTGCAGACACACCATGAAAGGTAATCGCTGGGTAGTAGGGCACTCGTGAGTGAGTGATGCCACTCCGTTCTTTCACCAAGACTCACTAGCAAACACATAAGAATCCATAGCAACATAGAATCACAACATCACCACATATATTATTAAAGAAAACCATAACATAACCAAATAATATAATCACCACATAATGTATCATCAAACATCATAAGTAATGTCAAGTGCAACAAACCAACCAAACTATGAATCCACACACAACCAAAACGGTGAACTAATCACCATCACAAACAAAGTACATAATCAACACCAAGAGTATTAGGAACACGAGGGGTATTACAATTATTTTTTCTAGCAACAATATTTTAGTTTTATATTTATTAGCAACAAATGCACATGCATATTGTCACTTTTTGTGTAGGTTATTCAATCAATTAATTATTTAAATTTTATATACATGGAAGATTTTTGTAAGGGTCATCACCCATGCATGCAATTACTAATATTGGATAAAAAAAGTACACATTTTTTCCAACAAAGAAAGATGTTCAATATTGAATACTTTTTATAATTATTATTAGTCCATAGTTTTGGAAATTAAATTTTTATTATGCATATGTTTTTTGGTGAGACAAGTATAAAAGGTTTAAAAGTAGTGAATTACAAGGCAATTCAGAATAAAAAATTGTTTTTTTAATGAATGATTTCATAGTGAAATTGAAGAGTCAAATTAGATGAATAACTAATGAAAGTCTCTAGTGCATTGCTACCACTTGGTATTTCATAAGAAACATGTTGTTACAAACCATGTTTTCTACACATGTATCTATGTAAGAAAACATATATGGCATGAAAAGCCAAAATAGTAAACCCATGCTCGTTATCCACCCTACCATATTGGCATCATGGAGCCTTGGGGACCCTAGCCAAACCCCTGAGCAAAAGCAGCATGAAATGTCCACTAGAAATTTTGTGGAGTTTCATTATACATTGCAAAATATCAAAGTTGGGAAAAACAAGCATCATGATTTTGGAATTGTCGTGTATGCTTTAGCCAATTACTTGAAAATAGAAGAGAGAGGTATTTTAGTGGAAGGGGAAACAAGATGAGAAAGGAAGCATCCAAAATTAGTAAATATATAGCTAAAATCAACAAACACAATCGGAAAGTAGAAATAATGAATAATATTTACAAGCGGTCATTGAATCTATTTATTGATAATGGAAATTTTTTGCACTTACATGTACTGTTGGCGATGTTTTACAACTACAAGGAGCATTGGATTGACTTGTTGGACTGTCGAACAATTTGAAATAGGAAATTTAGAATACAATAATTTTGTTGGATGTCTATTACATATCTGTGCATCATTATAAAATAAATCATATAGATTTAACAAAGATATATATATCAGTATAAATTTTATCTTGCAAGTTCTTATATTTGCATTGCATGAGTAGGATGTATATGAAAATATGTGCATGTGAATCATGCCCACATATAATAACCAAGAACTAGAATAGGAAACCAATTTTTTTGTGGAAAAAGAATCATAGACTGGACTTGAAAAAAGATAGTCTAGTTCGCGCATTGCATTTCTGCAAAACACCTCTTATACAGTTTGTCTACATATATTCAATATCTACTAAGAAAGAAAATACCTTGAACCTTGTATCAATATGTTTGATGATATTCTTTTTTTCTTGACCTACTTGAAGGTTGTTGTGATGAACTACTCAGGTATGTTTATGCAAGGTCGTTGGTTTGATAGTAGACTGTTTAGAAATCATTTTATGCTAGATTGAAAACTATTGTTCTCTGGAATGTGTAAGTCGTTTAATGTACTTATATATATAATGGTTGTTTGGACAATGTAACTTAATCAAAATATACTTTCCCATATTGCTACATTGAATATTGCATTTACTTCGTCCAACTGCATTTACTTCGTCTGCCGCCATAGTACAACAACCACATAATGCATTAAGCCTTGGGTGAGAAAACACTTTCCATAGACAATTACTCTATTTGTTAGCAGACTACAAAGATCGTGGGCACCAAAGTAAAATCAAAAGGATGGCAGCTCAATGAATGTGCAAATGTATATATGCAAACACAAGAATAAATTATGTAGCCATTGACAATCTACAACATCCTCTTTGTAAGGATTTCCACTTAAATCAATTACAAGGATACCAAGGGATTAATTGTACAAAATGTGTTTAACACGGGGTAAAAGCAAGAAGTTGAGTACATGAAGAGGGGAAATTTTGGACAAAACAAATTTTTTTGAAGGAAACGCGTACGTGTTATCTAAAAAATGCATATGCATTACGGATCAGGTACCTGAGTTGAAATCCGAATGCGTACGCGCTCAACTACATGTATGCGAACCAGAAACGCGTACGCGTTATGAAACACATACGCGTTTTGCGAAGGTATTTATTTTTTTAAAATAAATAGGTCAATGGGTAATACGTATGCATTATAAAACGCGTACGGATTTCATTCGAATAATGCATACGCGTTATTTAAAAATTGAATTTCCACACTCAAAACGCGTACGCGTTTTGTGAAGGTATTTATTTTTTAAAAATATTCGGGTCAATGAGTAACGCATATGCGTTATGAAATGCATACGCGTTTCATTTGAATAACGCGTACACGTTTCTATAACGTGTACGCGTTATTTAAAAATTAAATTTCCACGCCACATCCAACCTTGGTTTTAGGCTTGGGAAAGACTTGGCAATCTGAGCCTTAGCCTTTGACCTGCAACTAAAAAACTAAGGCAGATTGAAGAAGAATGTCCAACTTTGACAACATAGCTGATGGACCTTTTTTTTTGAATGAATCTATAAAATTAAAACCTATTAAAGAACACAATTTCTACTTTCTAAATATATAAATTTTGTTAAGATTGGATTATGTTTTCTATTTTTTAATTAATTTCTAAGCAAACTAGTTCTTAAACTTGAAATATCAAGTTTTTTTGGTTTTTTAATAACTTTTTATTGTTTAAGTTTCTTGTAAAAAAAATTATATGGCATCAAACTTTAGACAATCCTCTACATAGTGAAAAAAAAGGAGTAAAAAAATGTTTTGTTTAGGTCCAATTATGTTGTCCGTACACGTTGATTTTAAAAAAACATCAATTAAGGACGATAAAAAATTAATTAAAAAAAAAAAAATTCAACCAAAAATTACAAAAAGTAATCCACATCAAACTTCATGTTGTTATCTCTCTTTTCCCAAAAGTAATTAGCAAAATAATTTTATTTTGGTCAAAAAGTGTTGTCCGTACACCTGCTTGGTATGGTAAAAAAATATGGACTTTTAAAAAGTGGTTTTTATAGATCCATATCAAAATTTAATTTATATAATCTAGGTATTTTAATAATTTACATATTTAGAAACTAGATTCAAAATGATAGATTTCATATTACTGACTTTTTTTAAGATTCATTGTGTAAGTGCCTCAAATTTTCAGTCCAAGTGTGACAAATTCTAAAAAACAGCAAAAATATTTCCACTTTTTGAGCTTTTTGTGTACCCAACTTCTTGCATCAACCCCACAAAAGATGCACAAAGTACATAATGTTGCAGTGTGGGAAAGTATACACCAAAATATGCAAGAAAATATTTTGATTTAGTTGCATTGTCAGAATAGCCATTATGGCATTATGAATATGTGCTCCAAAATATGCAAGAAAATATATTGATTTAGTTGCATTTTCAAAATATCCATTTTGGCATTATGAATATATCTTATACATATTGCATGATTAAATGCTTTGTTCTTAACAAATATAAATTTCAAATAAACAATGTATCAACTAAAGATATAAAGTTGAACAGATCGAAGAACTATTACAATAACACTTAAAAGCCACCAAACACATTTTGCAGAGACTGTTTCATGATATAATTGTTTCCATAGCATTGAGAAAATATTTTTTGAAGTGGCTCTTTCGACAATGCAATTTAATCAATATACTTCCTTGCACATTTTGCAACACATAAGTGTTAAAACCCTCCAACCTGCTATCAAAAGGAACAATAAGCAAAGACCAAAAAGCATGAACAATAAATTAATCATTTATGCAAAATACCCATGTAAAACATACACATATATATACATGTAAACATATAGACATATATATACATGTATACATATATACGTATATATACATGTAAACATATAGACATATATATACATGTATACATATATACGTATATATACATGTAAACATATACATATATATATATATATATGTGTGTGTATATATGTATATACATATGTGTATATATGTATATACATATGTGTATGATATATATATGACACATATATATATATACACATATGTATATATATACATATATATATAAAGACATAGAGATACATATATATATACATATATATATTATTATTATATATATATATATATATGTATATATTATATAGAGTATATTATATGTATATATATATATATATATATATAAAGATATATATATACATATAATATACAGTGCAGGATTAGGCTATAAAAAACACAACTATTTTTTTATTTATTTTTTAATGATGTTAATCTTTCTCATTAACATTAATAATAATGTCAATATCAATATTAGCCTCTCCAATGACAATGATTTTTCTAATATGTCAATACTTCTCTTGATATTAAGATATTAATATCTCCCTTAATAATAATAGTGCTACATCCAAATGAAAATATCTCTTACCTATATATAATGTATTTATATATTTATTTATCATGGAAACTATAATTCTATTAGCCAAATTCAAAACTTGTAATGTTTTACTCAATTACCATATCATCGCCTGACAATTGTATTAGCACTGCTCTTGTATTTCCACTCTCATAATTTATCAGTTTAATGACGATACCCATATTACAATAAGATGACAATAGATACTAATGTTTTCCCTTTAATCCCAAAGAGGTGATGAATTATAATTGTTTCATTTATTTGTTCATCATCTATTTATTTGTTTATCTTTGTGTGTGTGTGTATACATTTACATATCTTCTATATGCATATGTACTCTATTTAATTTAAGAAGTAATTCAAGAGAATACATACCCTCTATATACATATATAATCTATTTATTCTAGAGAGTAATTTTAAATCATAATAAAAAATGAGTATCACTTTCAACTTAATATATTATTTTCTATATATATATATATATATATATATATATATTTATTTATATATTATTTTACTTTGAAAAAGGAAAAAAGAAAAAAACCAAAATAACAAAAGAAATTCATTCTTTCTAAAGAAAATGTAGTAATCCCTAATCTTTATTATTTTAACCTTACTATTATCAATAATATATGAAAAACTATATATTATATAATTATAATAAAACATGTATAATTTCATATCTTTTACTTTAGTGGGAAATTTGTTTAAAAAAAATCTAAATAAAGAAGAGTCTCCTTTTAAAAAGGTAATACTAATCCTATAGGGCACTTTTTTCTTATTTTAAATTATCTTATTCTTAAGAATAGATTATTTTCCACTCATGATTAAAGGACAAGTATTTATATGAATCATGGTAAGACTTGCTAAGAGTTATGTGTGGGGTCTTGAATTGGGAATTTCTATCATAACATAACATCTAAATTAAATTTCCTATCTTTAATACTTTACCAACTATTAAGTTTACACGTTAAGTTCGAGAAACTTTTGACTATGCACCCAAAACACATGCCTAGTGTTAGGGCTCTACAGGGGAGCAAAAATAGCAAAAGAAAATGCAAAGACTCCCCCATACTCCTATGCCTCACCTGAGAAAGGGTAACTTATTTAATGATTTATGTTTTTATCTTTTGTTTAGACCCTATTTACACAATTTGAAAGGCTTAACAATATTATTTGTAAACTAATAGACAAATTTCCCATTACCCAGACTGCTCGGTTATCCATAAGGTTGAAGTTCATACATTCTATTAAGTCATAGACTTTACTAAAAATGAATCTCATGCCTCACCTCCCACGTACAGTGGATAATATTTATTGTATGGGGGTGACAAATCGACTGCCTAAAGTCTATAAGCTACTGTACACACCACCTCCCACTGTTGGACCCTTTACCAAGCAGATCTTCCTGCCCAAGCTATTTTCATAACCATTCATTAACCGATAATCATTTGAATTTGGAGATAAGGTTGTGCAGCATCAGTACAAGATGCATAGAGGAAAATACTAGAAATGGAATGTTTAGGAGGAAGTGCAATGAGAAGAAAGGAAGAGAGGACATTATCCAAGTTTTTTTTATTTTTTATTTTTCCAACGCAAGAGATGTTATTACCTATGCAAGCCAAATTCATAGGGAGAGCAAGTGAAATGCGATGCCTACCAAAGGGATGATAGGGAACAAACTTTGAATGTTAATGTAGCCTATGACAAGATGATTGCTCATGAAATGAGTGTACATCTTCAAGGATATGAGTCTTGTGACAAGCACACCAGCTTGCTCTACCAATAATACCTACTTCTGTGATTGACCAAACTGGAGTAGCTAGCCCATTTCACATGTTCCCAAATGAGAGACGTATAGACTTGATTTGTCAAAATAATGAAATGTCGTAGGTAGTATAGGTACTAAAGGAACATAAATTGCAGATGAGCCTATTTATACCTAAAGACTTAATGATGTCTTGTGCAATGTGTGTGTATTCAAACACTACGGGGAAATTATACTTGCTTCTTGTGAGCTTGCGCTTTAGTAAGGGTTGCAACCTACACAACAAGTCACCTGATCAACAAGGTATGCTATTCATGAGCTAGCTCCTTATTTTTTTCCATCCAACCACACTTACTAAGCTCAAATATCACGTAGTTTAATGTATTCATAGTTCAACAAAACATGAATTTTTGACCCATATGTTTGTCCAAAAGAGGTCGCGCTAGTGAACTAGAGCGAGCAGTTTTTACAGGCATCTATGGATTTGAAGCTAGTTCATAATATGTAATACATCAAGTTCTATGTGAAAGCACTGAATAAAAAGTAGAGAATACTCTCTATTCTTGCACACCCTTTTGCATGCATATGGGTATCTTACAGGAGGGAGGTATGCGACTCGGAAAAAGGTCATGGAATGGCATTTAATAGGTATAGGCATATTGGAAAAAAAATCTCAAGATAGAGAAGCCCCTTTTTTTTTGTTGGGAAATAAATCATGATCAATCTAAAAACTTGCTGAAGATAATTAACTGAGAGATTAAAATAGTTTAGTATGGTGAAGAATAGTTCTCTACATTTGATATTAAATCCTATCCTAAGAGATGACCACACTATTTATTATTTTTATGCATATTTACAGATCATTTTGTTAAAAGAAGTCAGTCCTACACAAACCATGGTAGATAATTTTTCTGTACATAAGGATGCATAATGCTGATGAAGACCATGAAAATGTATTTTTCCAAAACTTTGTGTGTATGCAAATGATACAATGAAATATAAGAAGGTAAGTATAATATCCCTAGTTGCTATATATGCCTTTCAAAAGTAAGATAGAATCCTTCTCATGAATATACCTATGATAGTAAAGTTTCTTCTAATATTACAAAGGTTTAAAATAAAAATAAATTTAAACAAAAATTTATACATCCATACATCCATTGTTCTTACATTTCTTGTCATGCAACAAGACGGATCCATAACTACATGATTTCTTAAGTATAGAAATGTCAGTTTTATATTTTCCTCCTTAAAATTTATAGAGTCAGTTTATCTTTTTAATTTATCCTTTTGCATAAAATTTTAGGATTGAGAATCCTATTATAAAGCCATTTCTTTCTGTGTTAACAAAGTATGGAATGGAAACAGTGCAAAAATAAAAAATTTTGTCGTTGTCATTTGTTAAAAAGGAAAAATTTAAGCTAAAGCCATCATATTTCTCCCTAATAGTAAAAGAAAAACATCTATATAGAGATTAAAAGAAAACATAATATTACATTTCTCTATGAACCTTATGAAAACATATTCGTCTCTTTTGCATATATAAAAATAAATTTCATTTCTCATGGATAAAACAAATAAGTATTTTGTTTACAACATTAAGGCTAGGTAATCAACAACACACAAAATTTCACAAAGGTTTCTCTTTTCTTTCCTTGTTTTAAATCCACATCACAACCCACACCCAACCAATATGGTTTACACATAAACTCTTTACAACAATTTTTTAAGACTATTAGTAAAAAATGGTAGACTCTTTTTGGCATATAAACACCAACATTATCCACAAGAACCATAGCTATTCCAAGAGCTATTTAGCTCCTTCCAATCTGCAACTTTCATACTTAGCTCCAACCTACAAAATACACACAAAATTTTCTCTAGAGGCCAATGGGGTACTCATCTCCCAACCTTTGGTTGGAAAACCAACCACCCCCGAGCTAGGAGGTGACCAAGGGAACCGGGTACAAACAAAAACAAGCAAATCAATATTTACATATACATGATACACACAAGATTATTTTCACACCCACCCAAGGGATTTTCACATAATTTAGGATTCCATCAAGGATCCTAAGTGGGGAATGGAGGGTGGACTACGCACTCCATATGGGGACTTATAATAATAACAACAAGAACAAGTCAATATCATACTCCCATCATTTCACATGCAACCCTTCTTTAATATCTCCTCTTTCTCCAAAACCCCATACCACCAAAACCATTTCTACCATTTCACAATTACATATGGGTACTCGTACCCTTTTTGAGCCTCTCCTCTTAAGGAGGAATTAAACTTCCCCATGGAGGTTCCTACTCCATACCATCCCCAACGAGGGATGCTCTTCCCAAATTCTGGGTGAGCCTACCCCTATACAACCCTTTTCCCATCACATAAACCACATTCAACAACACAAGAAAACAAGCACCAAAAGCATTTTGAAATAAGCATACAAGTAAAACACAAGAGTTAAAATACCAAGCACATTTTCACATACACATGTAATATTTCAAATAAAATCATAGAGAAATATAGAAAGAGTGGAGAATCTACCTCAAAACCAAGCTTAGGGAAGAATGGGTTGAAGATCCACACAACTCCTCTTCTTCCAAGCTTTTTCTTCCAAACTCCTCAACCCCAAAAATTTAACCAAAATCAAGAATGCCAAAAAGAATCCCATAACCCTTGTTTTGAGTTTTCTTTATAGGAACTCAAGTTTGAATTCCTTTGAATAGGGAGATGACATTTTTCAACCTCCCATCCACTCTCCCAGACACACACACCCATGTGTTCTTACACTTGTGTGAGGAGTTGGGAGCGTTTCAAGGAAACTTGGAGAAGTGGGGATGGAAAGAGACTAGTCCCCATCCCACTTCCCAAACCTTATTTTCGTCAAACCTCTTTAAGGCCTAAAAAAGAGTGCCCAATCTTGAGATTGACCCATGATTTTGAGCCAAAAAGGTACCTAACCCATAGATACCTACCCTAGGGACCTTAAACCCATAAAAACACTTAAAAAATATCACTTTTCAATCCCCAAATTTTCCTAAAAGTTCAAATCCGAGTTTGTCCACTTGGATGGACAACTCACCTCCTGGATGGACTGACATGGCAATAAAAACCAAATTAAAAACATTCACAAATAACATCAAGAATAAAATACATTACATGATGGAACTATAGTCCCTCCATATGGAATTTAGCTTGGTTTCACTGGTTAATTTACTCAGGGTCCCCAAGGGTCACCTCCAATTTCCATTGGCCATGGAAAATGTACTTGCACACTCGATGCACACGTTAATCCATCCGAGTAAATCATATTCATATAATAATCAAACCATTTGAATCACAATTGCATTCACACAAGTTTTATAATTTACATAGCATAAAGATCCCATAACATAATTGAAAAATCATTAGCCACCTATCTTATCCCATTTTCATTAACCTTAATTTTCATACTCATCTAATTGCAACATGATTGGTTCACACCACCTGTTTCATTCATTCATCATTAAGTTTCCAGATTCAAATTAAACAACTCAATAACCAACATAAAATTAGATCAATCATCATAGTTAGCTAGCATGTGTCGTATAATCAAAATTAAATAATCATATTAACTTAAATGTTCAAATATCCTATCATCGATGGTATCAATAGGGATAGACAATAACCAAACTCAAAATAATCCAAGTACTAGATGTAGCATAGTCACAATCAAATCATCACATGAAGACAAATGTCTAAATCTTCTATCATCAATGGTATCATCGGGCATAATCAATAATTAAACTTAAAATAGTTCACTTACTAGATGTAGCATAGAGGTGGGCCTCACAATACACATGTGTATATATGAAATTAGTTTGGTGGTTGTTACATAGTAAATGTCTTTTTAATAGCACTTTTATACTTTCACTATTTGTCTATATATATATATATACATTTAATTTGCATGAGAAAACACTTACCATTCAGGTTCCTTGTATCAAGGACACCAACTCCACCATGACCAACCCATGTAATTACCAAGGCCCACATTGGCACAAGAAAACCCAGTCAAGTAATTGTTGTTGGTTGTCTTGTGTTAATATGTTTGATGATATATTCTTTTTCTCTAATCTATTTGAGTGTCAATAAGTGTCATGATATTATTTTCCACTCATCTATTTGAAGTTTCCTGTAACAGATTATTCTATTGTTCTTGTAACAAGGATTGTTTTTAAGTTTTAAAATTCTGGAATCTTTGTCGTGGTTTTTTACCGTGGGCGGAATATGTTATATGTCTTGAATCAATATTTTTCATGATGTTATTTTTGACTTGGCTCTCTCGAGAATACAACTAGAGAACATGAGGAACAATAACCAAAGAACAAAAGACATGAGCAATAAAATAGTCTGCTATGAAACCAACAACAAAATGGCTCTTTCAACAATGCAACTTAATCAATATACTTTTTGGCACATTTCATAGCACATCAGTGTTAAAACCTTGTGACTTGATATGAAAAGAAACAATAAGTAGACAACAGAAAAAATGAACCATTAATTAACCATTTACCCAAAAGTAGAATGAAGCTTTGTGGATGGCTCTCTAGTTCAAAAACATGAGTGTTGATGGTGTTTTTATGCACTTCTCAACACAGGCAGTGCTTAGGTGCACTACCTCTCTTGAAAGACAATCTCCCACAATCGAGTTGCATAACACTATCCCAAGGTCTCTCGGGTGTCAGGTCATGACAGTGCTTAGATACCTCAGTAGTTTGATGTGATTTGCTGGAATCACAAGGAGGCCTTACAGAAATACAAAGTGTGGATGTGAAGCATGAAGTTAGATCTTCGAAAAGGAGTTTTAGTATGAAAGCAGTTATGTGTTGGCTGTAGGTTCAAACAGCAGTCTCAAACTCCATTTGGTTGTTAGATTTGGCTCTATAATGTGCAATGAACCTTGGTATTGTTCAATTTATAAAAAAGGGAAAAAGAGCGAAGGGGAAGAAAAGTTCCTAAGTCCGAAGCTTGCTATGAATAGTGATAATGGAGTTCCTACAATGGACAATTCCTTCAAACAATATCCCACTTAACCAGGGATTTCACAGTATCATGGAAATTGTGCTATCTTCTAAGGGCTGTAGATTTTTATCTTTCATCCACCACATACATGCATGAACTAAAGATAAGTGTTTGGGGCAGCTTCAAATCAAGTCCAGGCTAACTTTGCAAAGCTATCTACCTTCAGCAAACAGCAAAAAGTATGGACTAAGGGATCATCAACAAAGCAGGAATTTTCATAAACACCACACAGCATTCCCAAGATTCAACAAAAAGTTGTCCCCAAAGCCAAAAATGAGGAAACTGGACCGACAGGGGTCCACGGATGTTTCCGAAATAGCCAAAGCAAGACAAAAGGCAGAAAGGGGATGGGGGACTTTATTTTTCCGCGGATTTGAATACCCCAAGCAGGTGAATTTGGGTAGGGGAATTTGATCGTTTGATGGCATATGACCAATTTGGGCTTGGAAACGGGGCACGCAAAACAAGATAGGAGCAAAGCAGCATGTCGAGAGCAAAAAAAAAGGGGGTCCTGCCTACGGCCGTGGTGTGCAAAACATGCACAACAAATGGCGACTCACTAGGGAAATGCTCCAGAGCATTTTGATGACAAACTGGAATCATGAACCCGAATCTCTGGTTTCGACCTTCACGCTAGGGCAAACAAACCAGACGCTCAACCAAAGGATCAAAACCATTAGCCAACCCAACCTTCAGTATGCTGAAAATCCAAGTGTGTGCAATTGCGTTAATTTCCATTCTTCAGTTGCTATAGAAACCCAAGCTTCGTCGAGTTAAGCTACGTAGTTTATTCTAACTCCAAAAGCATCCGGGACATTGCCTCGCTGCCGGTCAGGCGTCCATAGCCCCGACGAGGTTGTCGCTGTGATTCTCCTGAACATTGCTCTACTGCCAGCCGGGCGTCCATAGCCCCGGTAGAGTTACTCAGATACCCTTAAAAAGTTGAATTTTCTTTTTCTTTTAATTTTCAATGTTTTCTTTCTTTCTTTCTTTTCTCTTTTTAGCTCTTTTATTTCAACCCGCAAGCATTGAAGCTCGCACTCAGGGCCGAGAATCATAGTGGCCTGGAGCAAAATTTTAGATTTTTCACTTAACTAGACTTCCCAAAAGGCCCTATAGTGACCGTTGAATTCTTAAGATGTGTAAGAGCTATAAGATTTCAGAATACGTCAAAGTCAGAATAAACCAACAACTTATCCTCTTCGAATTAAACACCCAAATCACTTGACACTAACAGAAGACCTTCACCATCCACTCTGAAGACTTGATTAGAGTTTGACAAAGAAATACGTAGAACAACCCCAAGCGATAAGTATGGTTGTTGTGCGCACAGATGTGCCTAATTAAAAGCAGACGGACCCCGAGCAAAGCAGCAACAAAGCAAAAGCAAACAAAAAGCAAACGAAGCAAGCAACCTTTACAAGCCAACTAACCTAAGGAAAGCAGGAAAGCAGAGTATTTACAAGAAACCTATACTACTCAAAAATGAGCTATGTACAAAGATATTTACAAAGCACTATGTTCAGGCACAACAAACTAACATTAACATTCATTGGATTTCGTAATGCATGCACGAGCAAATAGGCAATCGTTATTGTTCTTAACCATGCAAACTTGTCTTTATATTTTGAAAAAGGAAATTCAATGTTGTAGCACTCAAGTTCAATCACGTCATCATGAAAAATCAGCAATTGAGGAGGCTCGCCAAACCCATGGTTAATCCATAAACATGTTTGTTTTCCCTCATTCCCATAATCAAAATAATAAGTGCAATTATGAGAAATGATAGGGGCAAAGAAGGATAAAACCTGGATGTCATCACATGGAGGTGGCAGCGTTGGACAGTCGAGAGCAAGCACAACATCCTTGGTTGTTGCATTGGCAGCCTCGGGCAGGCGCGGTGGAGGGTGCAACACTTCAGTCATTGAGCTTTCATAAGGCTGGGAGGATGGGGCAGCAAACAACTCTTTTAATCTACCAATGGGATCCACAACCTCCACTGGTTGTTCCTCAAGGAAGTACACCTCATCTGCATGGGTTTCCATTGCCAAAACCTCTTCCTGATTGTTGTCTTCAAGGGGCAGCATGCTGTCCCATCTCCTTTCCCACGTGTCAGCCTTATTTTCATGATGTTCAGTGTCATGGGATGATGACATATGTGAATCTATCATATTGCAGCTCTCTGGTTGTGAAGGAAAATCTGCAAGGATTGAGGCGGAAGGACCCTCAGTTGTAGCCCGCAGTTGACCAAGCTTGTCGTATTTGTTGGAAGCCATCGAAACACCTCCACCTTTATTTTCTTCCTTTTGTTGTTCATGTATCTCCTCATGGCACCCACTTGTTTCCTCTTGGTCACTATCGCTGTAAATGGAGAAAGAGCTCCTCTCCCAATCTGGAAACTCTAGTGCATCATTGTTCAAGGGCTCAAGGAGTATGTATTCATCACTACCGTCCTCTGGGATGTGCTCTTCCTCGACATGAGCATACCTCCATAGTGCAACTCCCAATGGAAAGAAGTCATCAATTGATGGAACCTCATCAAGGGGACCAAAGTCTACTACACAATTTCCCTCCAAAGACTCACTAAAATGCCCACCGTCCATGGCATATAACTGCTCTTCAAGAGGAAGAACTTCTTGATGACTGGTGGACAGCATTCCCACTTGATCTACTTCATCGCTCAGAAGTCTGAGACTGTATTGCTATCCTTCTATTGCTACCCCAACATCCTCTTGAGATCCACCTTCAGCTGGTCCATCACTCGGTTCAGGCTCTTGGTCTTCTTCTTCGATATGGGCAGCAAGTAGAGGAGGTTGGGCACTTGGCTGCCTTGCTTGATCTTTGACTTGTTTGATGGATTCTTGGCCTAGTTCACATGTGAACTTCGAATGCGATGAATCATGAAGTCTGCACCAATTCGGGAGCAGCAATATCTCCAAATCCACTTGGTACTTCAGCTATGACCAATCCTTTGCCAACCTGGAGACGAGCTGGTCATATCTTTCTGCTATTGAGTCCTCATCATCACTTGAAAAAGAATTATGATGGTAGACATCCGTAGTGAGTGGTTGCTCCCACTCCTTCAAATCTGCATTTTTAGCTTTTTGATCACTATCATTATAGATGGAGAGGTCTTTCAACCTAATTTTGCTTATGCTTTTACCATCTCCTTCTGCTGCCCCAAGGCTTTCAGCCTCCTCTTCTTCTTGATTTTCAGCATTTTCATTTGCTGCCCTAGCACAAACTACTGCAAACTCGTTTGATTCATCTCCAACTGCCAATCCCTCTTCTTGAGTGGAGGACTGATCTTCTTCAATGGAGGGAAAGTCTTCTAAACTGGTTATAATCATATTTTGATCAATGCACGTTGCTGTCCCAAGACTTTCAACTCCTCCCTCTTGGTTTTCATTTTCCATGTCTGCTGTCCCAACACCAACTTGTGTCAAATTTCTTGGTTCATCTTTATTTTGCTGTCCTCCAGATGTTGACAACTCTTCTGCCTCATTGGATAACTTCTTCTCATTGAGAGTCGGCTGCTCCAACTTGTTCGAACAACCCCTAGCTTGAGCGATGATTTTTGTGCATGACGAGCAAGTGAATTTAGAGTGGGGTGCATTGTGAAATCTGCACCAACAAGACATTAATATTTCCTCCAATCTTGGTCCATCCTTGCTGCTCAAATTTTCCTCGATCAACTCCTTGAATGCCTTGGCTGCCATGGTTGTCAATTCTTCCTCCGGGTCTGTGGGGGCCAAGGGCTGGAATATTTCCCAAAAGGAAATTTCTCCCTGCAAGACCTTCTCAATTCTATCCAAGAATGTTAGACATCCCAATTCACTATGCCTGCAACTACAATGGATCCGACATCTATCCACCAACGCAAATTGCTGCAATGGCTTCTTCAATCTCTTATTCAAATGTGCATGTAACTGAGTGATGTTGATTTGCAAATGCTGCTCCATTTCAACTCAGCTCTTGTTTGTCTTCAAAATTTTCTAATTTTTGAATTAAAGAGATCTCCTATCTCAAATTTCTTCTTCAATGTTCCTTTCTCAACTTCCAACTTTCAGCTCCGTAGCCTCAACATGTCAAGCCCTCCTTCTAGCGCTAGTTCTGTTGATGGTGTTTTTATGCACTTCTCAACACAGGAAGTGCTTAGGTGCACTACCTTTCTTGAAAGACAATCTCCCACAATCGAGTTGCAGAACACTATCCCAAGGTCTCTCGGGTGTCAGGTCATGACAGTGCTTAGATACCTCAGTAGTTTGATGTGATTTGCTGGAATCACAAGGCGGCCTTACAGAAATACAAAGTGTGGATGCGAAGCATGAAGTTAGATCTTCGAAAAGGAGTTTTAGTATGAAAGCAGTTATGTGTTGGCTGTAGGTTCAAACAACAGTGTCAAACTCCATCTGGCTGTTAGATTTGGCTCTATAATGTGCAATGAACCTTGGTATTGTTCAATTTATAAAAAAGGGAAAAAGAGCGAAGGGGAAGAAAAGTTCCTAAGTCTGAAGCTTGCTATGAATAGTGACAATGGAGTTCCTGCAATGGACAATTCCTTCAAACAATATCCCACTTAACCAGGGATTTCACAGTATCATGGAAATTGTGCTATCTTCTAAGGGCTGCAGATTTTTATCTTTCATCCACCACATACATGCATGAACTAAAGATAAGTGTTTGGGGCAGCTTCAAATCAAGTCCAGGCTAACTTTGCAAAGCTATCTACCTTCAGCAAACAACAAAAAGTATGGACTAAGGGATCATCAACAAAGCAGGAATTTTCATAAACACCACATAGCATTCCCAAGATTCAACAAAAAGTTGTCCCCAAAGCCAAAAATGAGGAAACTGGACCGACAGGGGTCCACGGATGTTTCCGAAATAGCCAAAGCAAGACAAAAGGCAGAAAGGGGATGGGGGACTTTATTTTTCCGCGGATTTGAATACCCCAAGCAGGTGAATTTGGGTAGGGGAATTTGATCGTTTGATGGCACATGACCAATTTTGGCTTGGAAACGGGGCACGCAAAACAAGATAGGAGCAAAGCAGCATGTCGAGAGCAAAAAAAAGGGGGTCCCTGCCTACGGCGGGGCGTGTGTGCAAAACATGCACAACAATGAGGAAAAAAGAATATCATGGAATATATCAATACAAGATTCAAGCTATGTTTTGTAGTAACAAATATTGAAGACAAGTAGAGAAATTGTATAAGAGGTGTTATGTGCTTATTGGGTATGTGCAGGATCATCATGGAAAAAATAGGCCCTTAAGTGGCAAAAAAATCAGAAAAATCAGAGTTACGCAACTTGACATAAAAATTTGAATAAGTTATCTATATTATTTCAAAAATATGTAAGAATAGAATCTGTAGCAAATTGAATGTAGTTTCTAAACTACTAGGTTTGTTTCAAAAAAAAAAATCTAGTTGGTGAAAATTTGAAATTTCAATGCAGTAGTACTTAAATTTCAGGGAAAAAAAGAAGTAGGTGTCTGTTTGACCACCCTAACCACAACAAAATGATTATATTTTTTTATAAGATTTTAGATATAAGTAGAGGACTCATGTCTCAATGTGATGAATATTTTTTTGTAATTTTTTCAAAATAAATAATTAATTATGAATTTTTTATTACAACTTTTAAAAAATATAAAAAACTCGTATGTCTGACCACCTTAACTTGGTCAAAACTTCATGAAATTCAAATTTTCTTTTTTTAATCCTATAGTATATGAAGCATAGAATGTGACGCATGTTTTGGATTGAAAAAATGTGATACCATTTGAAAGCTATACATTTTTTTTAATCAGTCTATCAATTAGGACTTTAGTCGTAATTTGAGTAGAAAATGAATAATAATTACTTATTAAATTCAAAGTAAAGAATAATTTATATTAGTGGAAAGCTGAGAATCTTCTTTAAAAACTCTTTTCATTTCATCAATTTTGGGTAAAAAAGAAATCTTCAGCCACATATCCATCATATTGCCACTTTTTGGCCCATCATGATCCTACACATACCCTATTATTCCTTGTTATATGGTTGTATCTTTGACGTTATATCCATTTTGGAGGGTTGAAAGAGGTTACCCTTGTGTATGGATGGAGAAATTATGATTAAATGTTCTTGCTTTTGTCAAAAAAATATGGCTAGGGATAGTATTTTTTCCACTGTTCATTTATTGTTCGTAGGTATCTTTGTGCACTTTTTGCATTATAGCCATTAGCACACACACACACACACATATATATGTAGAGGGTTAACATGAAAGCATAAAATTTTTGGAGATAAGAGTAGTTTTTTGGCTGTAAACTATTATTCTAATATCTCTTTTACAATTGCTCTATTCACCTAGGTTGACTATGAAAGAGAATTAGTTGAATTTTAAATTCACAGCTCAACTCTTACAGAAATTGCTTATCTTATATTAATATGTTTAATGTAGGTTTTAAGACATAAGAGAAAGAGAATATCATGAAACATATTAATACAAAATATAGGGAGCTTCAAAGAGATAAGGGAAAGAGAATATCATGAAACATATTAATACAAAACAAGTAATTGATGCAACAGTTGGCATTCACCTATCAACTATTTGTTTGAAATTTCCATTGGTGTTTCCATAAAAGGCAAGTATATGAGCATGGGAAAATCTAATTTGAACAATAGCCTATATTTTTTGTAGTCAAGTGCATGTAAGAATCCGTTCATGAATGTTTATATATAGAAACAAATATATAGAGGGTATCTAGCCATGGAGGGAGAAAAAAATTGAATGTACAAATGAGGAAAATATAAATATGTAAAAAAAACCTTGTTTACACTTACAACTATGGTCATCTTTTCAGGAGCAATTGTTCAACACATGAGCTGCATTTTTTCTTGTTGATCTATCTTTGGATTGAGTCCAACATAATACTACTGCAAAGCAATATTTTACATTGTTATATCAAAATACATGTCTTAAATTAGATAAGTATGGAATGGGGAAACCACATTGCGAAATGGCTTATTGCAAGAATAGGAGCAAAGATGTCATAGGTTGCGAAGTAGGACAACTGTGGAGCTCTCCAAATTGACACATAAGGGAGGTGGATGGAAGTTTCTTTGAGTAGTTTGCTATGAAACAAACACCATAGTGTGTCATTTCACAAGGGAAGCAAAAAAAATGGCATCCTTATATTAGAACAATGAATATTACATGCACTCATTTGCATGCAATTGTGCAAGAATGCCAGGATGTATCAACTATCACATGAGCGCACACCTACCATTCTGCATCCATTGAGTGAGGCACAATCACGAAGCCATGTAGCGAATAAACTCCATGATCATTGTGAGCATGCTCAAGCAAGCCATGACAAGTAGCATGGAATTTTATCATGTATCACATAAAAGAAAAGCAATGTAGACAAGAGTATATATTTGTGAATGTAATATATAGGAATAATGAAATAGTGAAATGATGAAAAAATAATTTTGTAGACAAACATTTGTAGCTATTTGAATCAAATAAAGCTAATAGAAAAGGTAATAGGAAGACATTAAAATTTGTGGGAGCAAAGCATGAAGGACAAATATGAGAACTCAACGTATATAGGTTGTGGGAAGAGAAAACACAACATGGTTGCAGGATTTTAAACTTATTAGTCAAATGGAATTTTTTTTTTAGAATGCATCTATAGTATGTGCATATATAGTTGAATATACTGGAATGTTCTAAACACATTATTGACTTATAAAACTTTTGGCTTCTAGTTATTGTTGGTTCCAATCATTGTGCATAGCTAAAATTGCTTGTATCTACATATGTATTAATCTATAACTATAACTGTATGTTTACACCACTATATGTTAAAATCAGTTGGAAAAGAATTGTACAGGTATGCTAATAAACAATTGACATCATGGAATTTAAAAACACTTAAACAAAGATGGGAAAATGTAATATACAAAAGAGTGTATTGTTTATGCCATATATTGAAAGCATCACACAACGAAATCTTAGAACAAGAAGTCAATAGATTAATAGAATAGAATCGTAAAAAATGTGATTGGCTTGTACATGTTGTACCCTCTAGTTATTGTTGCGTAGTATATTTGTGCATCTTTGGCATTATACCCATTTCGCATAAATTATTACTTGGTATGTTTTTTTAAAATTCAACTTAGAAAATTCTTGAGAAGATGATGACACATAGGATGAGGCGGATGCAAGAACAATTGTCTTGGAGCCTTTTTTGTAAGTTGGGCTATGGGGTGTGAGAAAAAGCATTTGGCAAGGGCTGTAGATGGTCCAAATGCGTCTCTTCACTGTGATGACGAGCAATGTATTTGTTGGTACCAAGCCCATAGTATCTCTCAAATGAGAAAGTTGGATCAATACATAGTCTTTCAATTGATTTAAGATGAGAAATAGCTGTAAAAGTCAACCCTTTCCTCTCTTTGCTACCTATGTTTATTGTTTCTCTATCCAATGTTAAACCTTGCACTTTATGTATTGTGATTCCCCATGCCATAGTGAGTGGAATTTGTGTTTGACTTCCCTGACTTATAGTTGGGATGGGGATGTCTCTCGGATGTTCTAGGTCCCATGGTGGACCAATGTAATTTTGGAAGCATAAAACAACATAGTCAGGTGGGTTTGGTAGTTTACAATGTGGATTGTAAACAATAGTTGTAACAACACTAAGGGATCCATTGCTAGCTTGAATCCACAATTTTTTTGTTAGCTCATCACCTCTTCGCCAATGCAAAGTAGAAATTATGGGAGAAGTTGGTCATCATCTCCATGATTAGATGCATGTTGTTGTGCCACTCGGGCAATGCTAATGGCTATGGGTAAATTTAACTGCTTGATTATTTTTTTGTTGTGGAATGCGACCAAGTCATTTGTGGCAAAAAAATGTGTAGCAACATCAAATTGTTCTCTTTCTGTGGTTGAGGGAATTTTATTTTTTTGTTTCATAAGCTCTTCCCAGTCATCATGGAGAGCCTCACCATTTCTTATATGGAGAAGGATTTCCCGAAACTTTTGTTGCGAAGGGATATCTCCTTTTTGGAAGAAAATAGTGTCCAATGTTATTGAGATCGTGAAAGTGTGCCACAAGGCTACTGCCAATGAGCATGAAGCATAAATAGGTGTATCTATGACAGGTGGAAACTGGGCAAGATCACCAACAAGGATCATAGAAACACGGCCAAATGGCTCCCTTTGGTTATCTGGGAATGCTTGGTGCAACCGACTATCTATTTTTAGTAGCAACTTTGGGCCTAGAAAACTCATTTCATCGATCAAAATATATTAAATATACTTAAATTATTCTTGGAATATTGTCAATTGCTGCCCTTCCAAAGGATTCATATCCTTTATGGGAATCTGAAGTGTTGTATGGATTGTAGAGGCACATATGTCAAGTGTGTAGCAACACCTGTAGGAGCCAATGTGAGAAAGCAACTATTAGATCCAGTACAAGAAGTGTTTATTTGTTGTTGAATACAATTTATCAAAAATGATTTTCTAGTGCTAGTTGTCCCTTGAATGATCATGCAGAGAGGGGCTTTGGGTGAAGGCTGCATGCGATGGGACTGGATTATTTGAAGGGCCAATTGTTGTTTTGGTGAAATTTGATGCGTTGACATATTTACAAGAAAAAAATGTGCCATAGCTTGCTCACGTTGTGCCTTTGCTGATGGGATGAATTGTAAAGAAATATTATGGATTTGTTCAGGTACATGGTTTGTATTCCATGGATGGTTCATATCAAAATCCTGCCTACCCAATAGTTGAAGCTGATTTATACTAAAGTTAGTAGTAGCACCAAGTCGAGAGAAAACTTCCAATTCATATTCATCCATAGAAGGTCGATGGTTCAAATCATCAGTATCACTATCATGTTCTTCTTCAATTGTGGGTGTAATTGGAAGTCTATTAACATGCTAAGGATGATAACCAACTATTTTTAAAACTTTCCAATTTTCTATTATCTCTTGTTTGAGAAGACCTATATCTATTTGTATGTTCCAAAAAGGTTTGTATAACATAAGTTCAGTCCAAAAAAATGTCTCAAATATCTTTGTATCTTCAATGGGAGTAGTCTTGAATAATGGGTAGACAAGGACAACTACAGGCTGGTGCCTTGGTTTCCATTTAGCCTTTTTGCATTTTTGTGTGTGTATATAGGAAGACCGATTCAATTAGGGATACAAAACCTAGCTCGAGAGGCCTTTGCATATAGCAGTGAATATAGTTTGTTGACAACTCTTCATTAGTATCATCTTTGTTTATACAAAACCATGTCTTTTTTCCAAAATTCAAGCGAACGTATCGTTAGATTGAAGTAAGAAGAGGCAATTTCTATAACGTATGGCACATCTCCTGTGCAGAGATGTCACATTCCACAAGAATATTCATCATGAATTTTTGATATGCAACCAATGCTCTATCCTCAACTATATTTGTATTTGCAAGTCTTTTCAACATATCAAGATAATTTTTTTATTTTTCAAAGATTTAGTCTACATATTTAGAAATATAATTCAATTTTTTTTTCCTAGAAACAACTGGCTAGCAGTCAACATTGACGAAAAAAATTGCAAGCATGGTTGGGCTATGAATATTTAGGCAATCATCATTTCTTGCTGGTTTGTAGGATTTATTAGACTCAACATCAGATGCCAATGTAGACGTAAGTTGTTGCTGCCAAGGTGCTTTATACCAACATTGCAATTTATTTCCTTTTCTCCTTAAACAAGTATATTAGAGCATTTTGTGTGCCTTTGAATTGTGTTTAGCAACTCTTCATAATCTATGAATAGATCATTGGTAAGGATCTAGCTTGTGGTATGGAAGCCATAAAAAATCATGCACATGTGCAGAGCCATGATGCTGCCATTCATATCTATACCAATAATAATTTACATGAAAAAGCTTTTCGATCACCTCCTCATGGAAAATTGAGAATCTATGATGCAAATATAAAGATGTTATATGTGGATTCTAAACAACACTATCTATTAGCACTTTTTTGGAAGGCTCCATTGTTAAACAAGCTGCAGAAGAGAAAACATTTTGTAGGTCAACCCATTTTGTGTCTACAAATCGAAGTGAAAAAAAGATGGGTATGCCAAGCTATTCGATCATGGTGGTTAGTTGGGCTCAAAAAGAGTTCCAAAAAGAGTAGGTCCCATGCAAAGATGCACCAAAATGCATCAACTACTTGGCTATCTGGCAGTCAAGAGTAGCTTGGAGTTGTTGCCGCAAAATAGACAATGACTTGGGGATTTTATCCTCTAGATCCGCTTGAACAAAAACAAAGATAGTTTGTTGGCTGCAATGTCTCATAATCAAGTTGTAGAGAAAATATCTAAACCTAACATGTTTTCCAAATCTGTGGTTAAAATATCTCATTAGGTGGAGGGCATATTCATGCAAGTGAATTTTAACATTTCTTGGTTGAAGGGGAAGTGTTACTCCAGTGGGGAACAATGTTGGAAAGGCCATTGAAAATAAACCTTCAATGTTGTATTCGTTAATAGGAGAAGGGCTAATTTTAGGCCAAGATAAGATATTTTGCTCTTTTTTTTTCAATTTTTAATACAGGCTTTATTGCTTGCAACTCTCGTCTAGCATTTGGTAAGGAAGGAATAAATGATGAAAAGTTTGAAGAGCCATTTTCTTCTTGACCATAATATGTTGAGTTGGTTGATGGCATTAGCTCTTCATTTGAGACTTGGTCTATTGTATGCAAGAAATTGGACACATCAACAACAACATCAGGTAACATATTAAGAGCCTCAACATCAATCTCAACATCATTGTAGTATTTGTCATATTGAATTTTGTATTTCAATGCATCCATGACATGATGTTTATTAACATAATAATCGTAATGCCTGCCTTCAATGGTGGTCCTATGAATGATCACGAC
Organism: Sequoia sempervirens; assembly: GCA_007258455.2. Taxonomy (NCBI): domain Eukaryota; kingdom Viridiplantae; phylum Streptophyta; class Pinopsida; order Cupressales; family Cupressaceae; genus Sequoia; species Sequoia sempervirens. The sequence goes on along the minus strand of VDFB02379711.1, from coordinate 150,378,810 downwards.
CTCAAGGTCTTGTAGTTGGCATGACAAAAGGTTTGCTATGCTTGAGATATCCTAAGGGAAGCGTATTCTGTGACCACTATATTTAAGTTGGCCTCCTCTAGCGTAGGAGACCTGTAGAACTGGAGCCACCCTAGCAATAAGCATTTCAACCTGTGTTAACTTTTTTAGTAACAATGGTTGTGGGCCTAGGCCCATACCATTTGCAGAGCTGAAGTGGTGGACACCTTTTTTAGAATAACACCCTACACATGTGGATCCTAACCTTGAAAAGTGCACATCCCTATGTAGCTTTCCCTACATATTTGGAAAAAAAAAGACTGGAAAGTGCATCTATACAATGTCAAAATCACTTTACCATAGCAAGATAGATTTCATTGAATATTTCTTTGAGATATTGTTCCTGTGTTGGTGCAATAAGGGAGTTGCTATGAGATTGTATATAAGGGGTGGCATCTACCATTGGAATTGGTTGCTGCAAAGGAGGACTATTAGTAGTCTGATGTGCAGTCGTGGTTGTTGTAGTTATCCTTGGTTGCAAGTATTTTTTGCGGTGCTTCATGGATATTTCCTCTTTATGCTACCTATAGTACAAATAGTTCTGTTGCTATTTTTTACCCTTTTAAAATCCAACAATTGATTGCATTGTTCAATTTGAATTTTCCTATACAACCTACGAGTATACATACAAGCTCAAGCACATTAGGATATATGAATTTACATGTATAACCATAGATATATTTAAATAGAAATTACACATAAGCATATAACAAAATATATATGTGTATCCATGTGTATATAAATCTATATCTGTGAATGATCAGAAAAGGAATAACAAAGTTTGAACATTAGAATATATTAAATTGTAGTTGAATCTTCTTCCGTTCCTCAAAAAATATATTTAGGGTCAGTATTTTTATTGGCCTCCATTTATTATTTTAGTTATCCATATGCATCTTTTTCGTTATACACATTAACATAGAACCAATTGCAAACTATGAACATGTTGGTTATAAAATTAGTTTGCTAGTTGATAAGTGTTATCCTAAGTCTTATTCTTTATAATACCTCTTACTATTTGAAATGGCTCTTTCGACAATGCAATTTAAGTAATATACTTTCTCACACATTTGCCGCACATTAGTGTTAAAACCCTCAAACCTGCTATTGAAAGGAACAATAAACAAAGATCGAAAGGAATGAATAATAAATTAATAATTTATGCAAAATACCCATGTAAAACATGTATGTATATTCATGTAAACATATAGACATATATATACATGTATAAAAAAATGTATATATACATGTATACATATGAAAACATATATACATGTATACATATACATACATTATGCATATACGACACACATATACATACACATGCATACATATACATAAATATACATACATATATGTACATACATATACATATAGATATATACAGGACTTGGCAGCCTCGGTACAAGGGAGTCTAGATGGCAAGTGTTTGTTCGCGCGAGGCTTAATGCATTATGCCGTTGCTGCACAATGGGAGCAAGCAAAGTAAATGCGAGTGGATGGAGTAAATGCAATATTGAATGTTGCAATGTGAAAAACTATACTTTGATTAAGTTGCATTGTCAAAAGAGTCATTGTGCCATTAATCTCATAGCAAATGGGAAAAATCTAATGTCTACATATATGATCTACCATATTGTAGTATTTGTTTTTTCATATACATTGACATACACATGCATATACATATGCATACATGTATACATATACATACATATACATATACAAACATATACATATACATATATACATATATACATATATACATACATATACATATATATACATAGACATATATACGTGCATATACATATACATATACATATACAATATTGATTGTTGCAATGTCAGAAACTATACTTTCATTAAGTTGCATTGTCAAAAGAGTCATTGTGCCATTGATTTCATAGGAAATGGGCAAAATTTGCTATCTTCATATTTGATCTATCATATTGTACTATTTATTTTTGTATATGCATAGACATACACATATGCATATACATATGCATATACATACACATATACATATACATATGAATACATGCATACATATACATGCATATACATATACAAACATACATATACATATACATATACATATACATATACATATACATATACATATATATATATATACATAGACATATATACACATATACATACATCCACATATACATATACATACACATATACATATAGATATATATACATACATATACATATAGATGTACATATACATGAAAGGGATCCGTTTATATGCTATAAAATAGGAATGTATATCTACTTCCACATCTATATGCTTTTTCAAGATGACCCATGTATATATACACCTTAAAGCCAAGAAAACTAGAAAGAATAACGCCAAATTTGCAATAGGTATAACAAAAATGGAAAATTATACTTATGGAATTAGGATCTGAAGGTTAGGGAGCACACCCTCATAGCTGGACTCCATATTGCACCAATGGGGGTTGCCAACAAATCAATATTGGGGGGCTCTGCAAACCCATCCACAAAGTTCGTTTCCGTAGACATAGTTCTAGGAAGTTATTTGTAGGGACAACATATTGCAATTTGAGTTCACTAATTGACAACTCTATTTCAAAATAAAAAAAAAGATTAATGTATTGCAACATCCCAATGGTAATTGGTAGACAACTTAAGAATATCATTTTATAATGATTCCACTTTTAATACTGTCGAAACAACATGATAAACAACAACAAGAATAGAAATCCACTTTTAATGTTGTGCAAAAACCAGGGGATACATCAACAAGAATAAAAATGATAAATGCAAAAGCATAGACCCCTATATGTATCTCTCTATCTTTGGGGCTGCTTATATGTGTATCCATGCAGTCTTTTATTATTTCTATATATGTGTATTTATGCAATTTTTTAATTTTCTATTTAATGGAAACAATGATATGGTGTAATAATTTGTCCAAAATTTGTATAACATCATAGGCTTAATTGGAAATTCAGCCTACATTGCTTAGTATTCAATATTATGGAAAAAAAATTTATGCAAAATACCCATGTTAAACAACTTATAGATTCCACACCACAACAATTTGAGAAACCTCAATCCTATTATAAAATAGACCTGAGAGAGACAATTCTCACAATAGTGTAATATGCAAGCAACATTGCAATGACTCTTTCGACAATGCAACTTAATCAATATATTTTATTTCCTTACAAAAAAAAAAACAATTAGCAATTTGTGATAGGGAGCTTCAAACAGATGAGGGAAAAAGAATATCATGCAACATATTGGTACAACACAAGCAATATATGTAATAGTTGTAAGAGCTATCAGGATGATGCTCAAGAATCAGACATATGTTGTGCTTGAGTGTTTTCCTAATAGTTCTTTTCCGATTTTCTTTTTTGTCTATAATATTTAATGCCAAATAATGGATCTTGAATGTAGAATATATGCATGTATATATATCTAGAAATTATTAAGTACATATATGCATTGAATTTCCACTTTCTCAACAAATTTATAAACACACACATATAAGCAGATATATCTATCCATATACATACATATCTATATATCTATTTATATACACATTACTATATCTAAACACATGCGTATAGAATATTTGTTTGTCACTATCTAACTCATGAGCTTGAAATTTATCAAGGAAAGAAACATCCAAATTGATTTTCCCCTCAATTAAGCAGTTGGGAAGGATATAAATTCAAACCTTTTTGGTTGCTTATAGCATATTGTCTACTCCACAGTTTGGCATTAGTATAGGCAACTAAAGAGTTGAATTTGAAGCCTTCTCAACTAGTCAACTAAGGGAAAATCTAGTCTGGATGCTTACTTGCATTTTCAAATGGGCCACAGGGGTCCTAGTTTGTATATATAGATATATATGTCTGCGTACATGTATAATTTTAAATATGGAACAAAAAATTCAATACATATATACATGAATTGTAGTTCAATGGCATAGTAGGAACTAAATGCAATATTCAATGTTGCAGTGGGGAAAGTATACTACTAAATATGCAATAAAATATATTGATTCAATTGCATTCTCAAAAGAGCCATTCTAGCATTATGACTATGTTACACATACTACACGATTAAATGTTGCCTTCTTAACAAATAGAAACTTAAAACAAATAGCCTATTAGCTAAAGATATAAAGTTGAATAGATAAAAGAACTATTACAAGAACACTTAAAAGCCACCAAACTATTTTTCCCTCCATGCCTATATAAAAATATTTTCAACTTTCCAAATCAATTATGTAAGCCCAACTCTTTATGACGATACTTATTTTCTTTAGGTTGCCCTTGTGGTGCTATTTGGTTTTGCGACCGTTTCCAAATGCAAATCGAGGAATGCAACTATCACTATATTTTGCAATTAAAGCTGCAAAACCATTCAACAAACTGTTACATAGATTGCTTGTGTTGTGTGAATATTTTTTATGATATTCTTTCCTCCTATTTCAAAGTTCTATTTAATGTTGGGTTTCGCTATTCTCTCATTTTCTATGGTTCTTGAGTGTTTTCCTAATAGTTCTTTAACAATTTGCCTATTTCTCTATAATATTTAGTGCCAAATAATGGAGCTCAAATTTAGAATATATGTATGTATATATGTCACCATTCAACCAACCTTTGGTGTATTTCTTTTGGTGAAGCTACCACTAGTTTGTTGCAAATTACAACAAAAGACTTGTACATGCTACAAGATAGCTCTGAGTCTACAACATATCCTCTCACTATTATTAAGGGCCTTGTTTGTAAACCTTGTCTTGTACAAATATGTTTAGTGTCAGTTTCCAATAATCTGTGATTTATTAGGTTATGACAATAATTATATGATGTGATCCTAAATATTTTTATGTAAAAAAGACCTTACCCATTTCTTTAAACTTATAGACAAATAACAAAATTTGAAACATATTGATACAAGATTCAACCTACATCCTTTGCTAGTAAATATTGAAGAAAAATAGAGAATTGTATAAAAGGTTCTAGACCTTATGATGAAAATTAGCTATAGGCATCTCTACCTGTAATTCTATCACTATCTAGACAAGTTGTAACACCAATTTTTATGTAACAATTGGTTTTTGAATTGAAAATTCAAGCTACATTGTTTGCCACTAAATATTATAGACAAATTAGGGAAATTGTAAAATAACTATTAAAAGAACACTTAAAAATCATAGCCAAATTACAGATGACCAGAAACCCACACTAAACATATTCGTACAAGACAAGTAGGCTTTGTAAGACCTAGTTTGTCTATTCAAATTTCAAGCTACATCCTTTGGCACCAAACCCATATTAAATAGAACTCATAAAGCTAATGAGTACCAATAATCTGCACAACCTGCCTACAATGGCATAGGATTTTAATTAGAAATTTGAGCTACATTTCCTAGCACTAAATTTGGTAGACAAATAGAGAATTTGTAAAAGAGCTATTGCATGAAAAATCCTCTTCACGGTTAAGCCAACAGAGAACCTGTCAGAAACTTCAAACAGATAAATTGAATAGATAAAAGAGATATTACAAACAATAACACTTAAGCCACCAAACTAATTTTACATCCGACATGTTCATAATCTGCATTTGGTCCTATGTTAACGTGTCCAACAACACAGATGCAAATAGATAACCAAAACAATAAATGGGAAACAATAAAAATACTAACCCTAACCATATTTACTGAGCAAAGAAACAACATTCAACTACAATTGCTCCTATGGTAATGGGTATAAGGCTAAAGATGGACAGAGATAAACTCACTCGCATCCCAAGCAAGGGCCTATCCAAAAATATGCACATTATGTGAAAGATGGAAAGCGGGAAAAAGAATATCACACAACATATTGGTGCAAGACAAGTAGTCTATGTAACAACTATAAGAGCTAGTAGGTTGGTACTTAAGAATTAGATGTATGTCATTCTCCAGTGTTTTCCTTATAGTTCTTTTACAATTTGCCTATTTTTCTATAATATTTAATGCCAAATAATGTAGCTCATATTTACAATATATGCATGTATATATGTATATATATGTGTACATATATGTATATATATATATATAGACACATATATATACTCTATGCATCTATGCTACTATACACATTTTGTACAATTAGACCCTTGGTATCTTTCTAATTAATCTAACTTCAAATCGTTACAAAGAAGATGGTATAGATTGTGAGTGGCTACATAACTTATTCCTATGTTTGCATATATATACATTTGCACATTGATTGAGCTGCCATGGTTTTGATTTCACTTTGGTTCCCATAATCTTTGTAGCCTCCTAATAAATAGAGTAATTGTATAAAAGGAGCCGCATTATCTGGGATTCAGTATTATACAAAAATGGGGAAATTGTAATAGAGCTATTAGTAAAAAATACATACATATATTTATGCATATATACATATCTACACACATGTGTATATATATATACACATAAATACATGTATATACATACATACATACATACATGTATATATACATATGTACACACACACATATATATACATATATATACATATATATACATATATATATGCATATATATACATATATACTACATACTAATACATATATATATACATACATATACATGTCTTAATACATACATATACATATATATATATATATACATACCCCTCTTTCCTCTGTATGTATGTGTAATACTGTGTGTGTGTGTGTGATATATATATATATATGTATATATATGTATATGTATATATATGTATATGTATATGTAAATGTATATGTATATGTATATATTATGTATATATATATATAGGCTTAATCAAGAATCCAAGCTACATTAGTGTTATTCTAATACCTCTTTTACAATTTCTCTATTTCTCTATAATATTTATTGTGAGGTGATGCAACTCAAATTTTCAATGAAGTTTGTGGGGTTATACTCTTTTTTACATGGGTGTTTTGCATAGATGATTAATTTATTGTTAATGTATTCTCGTTATATGTTTTTTTCTTTGAGGTTAAACTCATTTTGGAGACTTCAAAGAGATTATCACTCTTTGTGGGTGTAGGAATTGTAGTTAAATCTTCTTTCTTCCACCAAATATTGTAAAAGAGCTATTACATGACAAATCCTATTCATGACTCAGCTGACGGAAATCCCATCATAAATTTCAAACAAATAACAAACACTTTGCATATCTATATATATGCAATCACTCCTATGTTAATCTCCAATTGCTCCTATGTTAATGCATCTAATGACAAAGATACACACAGAAACTAAAACTTGATAAAAATACGGTAGCGGAAAATTATAACCCTAACCATATTTTTGATGAAGCAGAAACAAAGATTTAACTAAATTTTCTCCTATGGGAAGGGCATAAGCCAAAGTTTTCATAGAGCTAACTACAAACAATAAACTAGGAACTGAAATACCAAAAACTTTGGCCATATTTTTTGATGAAGCGAAGAAGATTTAATTACAGCTTCTCCATGGAAATGACATACAAATTGTAGATAATTTTTTTTTTTTTTAAACATAAATAATAAATAAACCATTTATAGAAAACACTTAAAGTAAAAGCGACCTATGGGTGTCTTGGAATGTAGGTTTAAAAACCACTCAATCTGCCATAAAAATGAATTTTGAGGCCAAATTTTTTTACTATAGTCTTCTATCAAACAAACCACGATTGAATTATCAGACAATGATTTTTAAGAATAGTCCTTATGAAACCAAAGACCATAATGGCTCTTTTAATGATTGCAACTTAATCAATATACTTCCTCACATTGTAAAAATGAGGAGCTACATTGGTACGGAATTATATTATAGAGAAAGAAAAATTGTAAAATAATTATTACACAACAAATCTATTCATGGCCTTTAACAAGAAATCTCGCCGAACTTCAAACAATTACAAACCTAACCATGGTTTTTGACGAAAGAACCTAGATTTAACTACAATTGCTCCTATGGTAATGGGTATAAGGCCAAAGATGCACAAAGATAACTAAAAACAATAAACTAGGAATTAAAAAATTACAAACCCTACCCATATTTTTTGATGAAACAAAAAAGATTCAACTATAATTTCCCCATCCACAAAAAACCATAATGCTAGACATCCATGTAGAATGGCTTACAGATTCTAGACAACAACAGTTTTAACATAAACAATTAAGAAACAATTTATACAAAAACACCCATGTAAAATGACTTATAGATTGTGGAGAACAATAGTTTTAAAACCCTCCAATCTGCCACAAAAAGCAACATAAGTCAATGATTTTTACAATAGTCTCCTATGAAATAAACCAGGGAACCGTAGGAAATGATTTTTACAATAGTCTGCTATCAAACCAACACCATAATGGCTCTTTCAAAGTTGCAACTTAATCAATAGACTTCCTCATTACACAACACATTAGTGTTGAAACCCTTAAACCTACTATCAAAATGAACAATAAGTAGAGAGTGAAAGACATAAACAATAAATTAATCATTTATGCAAAATGCCCATGCAAAACAACTTATAGATTCTGCAACCCAACTTGCTAAAAAATGGAGCCAAACACGATGAATTTAACAATAGCCTACTATCAAACCAACACCACAATGGCTCTTTTGACAATACAACTTCATCAAAGTATACTTTCCCACACACTAGCATTCACTATTACATTTACTTCATCTACCACCATCATGCAACAACATGATACATTGGTGCTCATGCCAACAAATGCTTACCATTCACCTTCCTTGTATCCAAGAAAACATTCTCCACCACCACCAACCCACGTAATTACCAAGGTCCATGTCACCACAAAAAAAACTAGTTACCTCCCCACCAGCTGAGAGACCCTCGGTGCCAACAAATTCAATTCATGGTTGGGCTGACGAAAATCTCGACGAAAACTTCAAACAAAATAGCCTATCGGCTAATAAACTTAGTTGATGCCTCTTCATTATTTATCACTATCATTTTTATTAATTGTTACTCTTTTCAGTCTATAATTTCTATGCCTCTTTAAATATCATAATTGCTACCTTAGAATACATATTAAATTTTATTTAACATAGACAATCAACACATATATTTATTTTTGCCTTTAACTTAGGCTTCAAGGATGGTTGGCCAAGGTTAATAATCTAAATTAAAATATAATAAATACTTTATTCTATTTTACTTTAATCATTTCCTAATGCACTTGGAATTACTTTATTATTAATAAGGAATTATTGTCTTTAAATGTATCTATTCCTTATAACATATCCACTTCACCCATAATTATCTTAATTATATTTATATATCTTATAATATATTTCAATACTTAGTTAATATATATATCAACTAGTGGCCTTTGGCCTTTGTCCTTTATTGACATTATTCTCTCCATACCTTTGACATCAATGACAATATTCTAACATCATATCTAGATTCAAATTTCTAAGTCCCCTCTTTATTCATCATCTAGTTGATTGAGTCCTACTAATGGAGGAAAGGAGGGAGGACCTCATTAAAAATTATAAAAATACACTCTTTTGATATTAAGGGTGTGAGGAGATAATTAGATATTTCCAACAATATGACCTTCCCTTTGTAATCACATTTTCTGAATAATATTTGACTTTTGAATCATATAGTGAAGTTAATAAAACCTTGGCCTTATATAACCCTTATAAATTTTAAAGTGGTCAAATAGCAACCCATGAATCTCACAAAAATCTACCAATTCACCATTACCCATGTTTCATGAAGTTTAAAGTATAGATAATATCCCTTATATAAAAAATAATGTTCCACACTGAAGAAATCTTGGGAATTAATAAAAACTAGAAAAGAGAGAGGGTATTGATATCCTAAGTATTTTAACATTAGAATATTGCAGTAGAACGAACCTAGTTGCATAAATTTTTTTTATTTGAACTTGGCTCATATGGCCATATTTTGAGAGGTCAAACCTTGACTCCTACTACCCCTTGTTTCTTAGAATAATACAATATATCCTATTTAGAAAGAAATAAATTCTTCTTGTCCCCTAAACCCTACCATTAAAACTTCCTATAAATCCTAGAAATAGATTCATTGACCCCTTTTGGTAGTTCATGTACCAAAAGGAATAGTATTAGAATCATTTGAAGAACTAATTTTATTATAACTTTTATCCCTACTATGTTAAGCCACTTTCCACTCTCAGAATTAAGATTTCATTGAATTGTATCCAACATCTCTTTCCATAAATCTAAAAATGTCTTTACTTAGAAATAATGGAATCCTTAGGTACTTACTTTGGAACTTATGGAACTTATCAACCATGTGTGTAATGCCCTAAATTTCATCAAAGGGAAAATCATAATTTCATTTAGAGCATTAACATAAAACCACCAAGAATATACTAGCCATGCACATGCATAGTAGTGTACTATATACATCAAGTTCAATGTTGCTCATGATAACTTCATTTCCAACACATCACTCAAAAGTAGGGTGTAGGATTAAATGTATTCATGTGCATGGAGTCCATTACATGCACCCTCAAACGAAGAATGGATCAACACTAGGAACTAGGTTACATGAGATTAAGTAACTATCAGCCTTAGGTAATATATTAGGGTTACTATGCAGGTTAATAACGAAATGACTAATGATAGTCACCCTCAAAGATAAAATTAACCTCCTCAGTTAGTTTAGGATTGTTAATAGTCTACCATGATGTTGATTCCAGTCTCAAGGTTTAGGTTAGCAACATCATCATTCATTAGGGAATTACACCAAAATTTTGCATTGAAATAATTGTTGTCTATCCCACTGATCCAAACACCATTAGTCTCATAGCTTGAAAAATTTATTTCAATGTTATTTATTTTAATATATATGCTTATAACACATTTATTGAAGTTAGTATAGCTTTTTATTCTAGCTTGTTATCATTGTTATAACTATTAAGGCTACCCTTAATATTACCCTATATCATTAATAATACTATTATCCTCCTAATGCTGTTATTAATTCAATCGTTGAAACTATTATTACTATTTAGTATTATTAATTGCTATGTTAATCATAATACTGATATTGATATCCTTATTGATATTAATAGTAATATTAATATTAATACCTCTTGCAAGATTACAATTAATGTTGTACTTGCCATTTGCCATCATTATTAACATTAATCACAATCTTACTATTATCATGAATTGTTAATATCAATTTTACTACTTATCATTGATAATATTAATATTAATATATTACTCTTGCTATTAATATTAATATTATATTAATTACTATTATATACGACATTAATATTAATAGTATCCATTAATAAGAATATTAATATTATAGATGATATTAATGATTTTTGATAAAGGGTAAAACGGGTTTTACAGGGACCCGAAACCACAAAGTTTACAAAATTAAAGATAGGAAACAAAAGTCCAACAGAAAACACTAGTTGCACAAAAGGTAAAGATCAGAGAAAGTAGCAGCCAACCACAACAAACCATAAAGGTCAAGCAAAAAGAGCCAGCAGAGCAGACAACAAAAAACTGGTCCCAATTAACCTAGAGTCTTGAGGACAGACTCTGTCTCCGCCTCCAAGTTCTACATGTCATGGATGCCCTTATTAAAAATTTGAATCATCTTCAGAGTAGGGGGAGCCTTTCTCTTCAGATTGGCTCTGGTTCTCTTCAAGATGCTAGCATCCATATCCTAGCTTTTATCATTGGTTTCCTCTAGATCCACCACCAGAGACCCCTGTTGGGCTCTGTCTAACTTCTCAGTCATAGCATTAATTATTATGGCGTTGTGTCTAGCCATTCGATTATTTTTCTCTGCAACAATTTTGATGGTGTTTCTCATTTTCTCAACCTCAATTTCAATATTTCTGTTATTTTCAGCATGGTACAGAGTTTCTTTGCTGAGACCATAATCTCTTCAATCCACTTTTTTCTTTTCAATCACAGCAATCTTGGCTCCCAACTCTTCCAATTTGCTTTGAAGGGGCTAATTTTTTATCTTTAACTCATTAGTTTCATTGAAAGTCCATTTCAAAAGTTTGAAATGGGAATCAATATTAGTTTTGGCTAAATTCAGAATATCCATAGTGGGATCCCTACTAGTATTAAAACAAGTTTTATCAAGGTCAAGAGTAATAGGGGAGTCGGCTCTAGTAGATCTTTCCAACAACTTGTCGGTGCTTGGCTCAGTGTTGTTGGCACTAAATGCCTCAGATTCAGGGGAATCTTTGGAATAGGAGATAAGGTTTTTAGCCTAAGGATTCTTATCAACAAGACTGGTCTTGAGGGAGGGGCTTCCTGGCTCAAACTCAGCACGAGCTTTATCAGAAAAAGATATAGGGTTTTTTTTGCTAGAAAGGATAGCATGCGGGCTAAGGATAGTTCTAGTTGGACTTAAATTGGGCAAAAACTCTAAGCAGCTAGGCTCAGTGTCATCTTCCTCAGAATTAGGAAGGGCTTCCAGATTAGTGGGGATGGGCATTTTTTGGTAATGCTCAACAATCAATCTAATCAGCCCAATATGTAGAATAGGGAATCTTCTAGGGTTTTTCTTATGATCATCCATACTTTTCCTTAGAGAACATAAAAGATAGTAGGGGAACGAAACCCTTATCTTGTAGCAGAAGTGATTGAGCAAAGAAAAGTGATAGCCATAGACCCTAGTGAAGCGCCCATCCATAGTTATGTACTCCATGATGACCTATAGGACCTTTCTCCAAAGGGCTTTTATGGTGTCGGCTTCAAAGTAGTTGTTAGCTATTTTTACAAGATTCAGCCTTTCTTTTTCCTTTTTTGGAAATCTAATAATGACATCGTAAAAAAAAACCCTGTCCTTAAAGAACTTATTCCCATCAGTAGACAAACCCGTCACTTCAGCTATTAGATTTTCATTGAGCTCCACATTCCTTCCAAACAGGGTAAGGTTCCCATTATTCTATTTTTTCTCAAAAAGGTCTGTAGCCTCTTGATTGCAACCATGGAGCTTCTCCAGGAAAGGAAGTAACCCATCGCTTTTAACTTTATTCCAAAAAGTAACATTTTTTGTGTGCATCTCATAGCTATCCGGCTTGATTCTTTTCCTTTCTCCACCCATCTTGGCAAGCACAGTGGGGCAGACATAGCTGAAATCTTTACTAGAACTGGCCCGCCAAATCTGAGAACCCACAAAGCATACGAATCTTCCTTATAGACTAATCCACTGAGCTTGGTCCCATACAATCTAATGATTGTGATGTGAAAAATCCAACCTGTCCTCATTAAAGGGATGACACGCCTCTTATCCATGTGATTTATCATAATTCAATAAAGCATAGACATTAGAACTTAGATCACTGACATTTAGCCAGGTACTCATATCATTACTCCTAACTCCTTCATTAGCAAAAAAATCCGCAACAGCATTGGCTTCTCTATAAGCATGTGATATTTTAATTTTGTCAAACTTAGCCAAGGTCAAAATGGTGTCATCGATCCAAGATTTTATTGTCCACAAGGGGGGAGACTTGCCACGGAGGCAGTAAATTATATTTTGGAGTCACCTTCAAGCCAAAGATTTTTAAAGTTAAGACTTTGGGCTAAATTTATAATGTGAAAAGCGCTAGCAGCCTCCGCCAAATGATTAGTTTGGGAATTGAAAGGAGAGGCCGTCGCACCAAGGAAATTTCAAAAGGAATCCCTTATGACTCCACCACAGCCCGCTACCCCCAGATTACCTTTAGCCGCACCATCAAAGTTAGCTTTGACCCATCTATTAGGCAGAAAAGACCAGCGAACACCCTCTCTTTCCTTCTTGGCTTTCTTAGGGGTGCAAGGCAAGTCAAGGCTAATATTCCAATCCTTAGCAACTATAAGGTCGTAGGACGAGTGTACCACTTTCTCATAAATGCAAACCTTCTGGGAAATAACATTCATATTTTCCTTCAAGAATCTGACGATTTTATCAAAAACAATATCCACAGGAGCTTCTTTATCTCTGTAAATTCTATTATTGTTAAGGCTCTCTTTGCAAAGACCCTAAGCAACATGATATTAATGTTAACATTATACCTTAATATCACTATTAATATTATACCTACTACCATTACATTAACATTAATACGTTCTTATTATTGATATTAACATTATGTTCACTTATTATTAATATTAGTATAATATTTTCTTAATAATATTATTATTATTATACCCACTATTATGATATTAATTTAAATGCTAATATAAATTTTAATATCGACATCATATTTACCATTATCGCTATCACAATACTTCCCTTAATATTTGTTGAAATCCCTTGGTGACAAGAGTACTACGAATATCATATCTATTCATATAATTTAATTTGTAAAGGTTTCTTCCTTTTTTGTTTATATTCTCAAGCACAGGCCTAATAATTTTAACGAAACATTAAGAAAAAAACGACGTTCCTACCATCCTAATTCCTACGAAATAAACCATTTTCTGAACATTCGCTACTCCATGATCCAATGTCCAAAAGAATAAGCCAACTTAACTAATAGATGGAATGGAGAGTGCGACCGAAGGACAAAGTATTATATACATACGTTCAAATTTTCGTCCATTTCAAGCGTTGGAATTAGGTCAGAACTATCTCATTACTCGCCCTCCTCTCCTTATGCCCATTGATGTAAGACCGACAGATAAAATTAAGTGTCCTCGCCCTCCTGTTGGCAGCGACACCCCTCTCCTTATGCCCATCTCTCTCTTTTTTTGCATTACTTAAGTTACAGATAAGACACATGCACAGCTGAGGTTAAGGATTCCAATAGAGACAAGTATGAAGAATTTGAAGGCATGCTTACGCCTTCATGCACTTCACGCAATCTGTTATTACATAATAAACTATAGTTGTGTGCAGTCTTTTTTGCATTCCTTAAGTTGCATATAAGACACATGCACAGCTGGGGTCAAGGATTCCAATAGAGCAAGGTTTGAAGGCATGCACGATCAACATCTTCATGTAGTTCATGCAATCTATTATTGCATAATAAACTACAGTTGTGCGCAGTCTTCCTTTTCCGCGATAGTTTTAGACTATATTTAGCTTCTTAGAATTTCATTCATCCTTCTGTTTAGAATCTTCTTTGTTAGTTCTTCATGCGCTGAATAATAAACAACATGACTATGCAGTCTTAACATTTAGGTTTTTAGAACTGTTTGCTTTAGAAATGGTTTTCTGCTAGTAATCATGCTTATATGAGTAGACTAGACATTGTTTTCAATAAAGGATTTTGTACTCTGTTTTTTGAATTGAATAATACAGATTTCTTTCCAGCACCGTTGTTCGCTCTCTACTAGAGCAGATTTGTATTGATTATTTAATGTAATGATTGTTTAAATTTTCAGTATAGTATAAAAGCTCAAAAATTTAGTTTTTTTAATTGGTATCAGAATAGGTTGCTGAAATTTTTTTTTTTTGCAGAAGCTACAGGTTAACGGTTCTCTCCAAAAAATATTAGAATGGGAAATGGTGGCAATTTTCCATTTTAGCCTTTGTTGTCTATTAGAGACAAATGTGAGCATTGGAGTATAAAGATGAAAACCTTACTATTATCCCAAGATCTCTGGGAATTAGTTGGAGAAAAGTAAATCAATGAACTTAGTTGAAAGAAGACAAAAAGGACAATCGAGCTTTATTTGTCATCCAATCTACATTGGAATATATGCCAATTTTCCCCCATATAGCTAGTATGAAAAAGCCAAAGAGTCAAAGGATACATGGGAGGATCTACAAACTGCATACCAATGATCTAACAAAATAAGATTGGTAAGACTTCAAAGCTCTTGAAGAGATTTTTAACATGAAAGAAGCTGAGTCTATTCAAGACTTTATTACTAGGGCTCAAAGTATTGTGAATCATTTTAACACTCAAGGGGAAAGAGTGCATGTCTTCCAGTCTACTATAAGAATTGAAGAAAAATCTACAAACCCTTCTCAATCAAACAAATATAAGGGGATTCTTCTACATCTAGAGGACGTGGTAGAGGAAGT
>VDFB02379711.1:150314134-150362616 GCA_007258455.2 Sequoia sempervirens | reverse complement strand
GGAATTTGTATTATGTAATCATTTGGTTGGAATTTCCTCATTCAGGGAATGAGTGTTGTAATCTTATTGTATAAATGTTAATTGGAACCTTGAGGTATTAATTATCCTTGTTGTTATTTATCTTGAATGGAATGTATGTTGTCTCAATTCCTTAAGTGTTTATTGTTTCGGTTTATTTTAATGTTAGTTGTTGTTTCGGTTTTTAAGTAATCTTTGTCTCGTGGCCTTAGAGGTTGTTGGAAATATGTATTATCTTCATGTTATTTATACTTAAACAAAAAAAATTTGGTATGTTTAAGTAGTAAATTGCAACTTCCTCTAGGGTTGCGTGGTGGGGAATTACAGTGTCCTTTCCATTATCCACTCTTTACATCATCACTAATAGGCCCTTATTACCCCATATTGAGCATCCCAAGGCATAATTTGATCAAATACCCAATGAAATATACATAAGAACTAAAATTCCTCATTCCCCAACATTCCAGCTATCAAAAGGACCCCTCTAGGACTAATTCACCCATCTAGATGAATGATTCCCTGCTAGGTGGGACTAATTCGCCCATGGTGGCGAATCAGTCCCATTTGGGTCATTTTTGAGTTTTAATTGGGAAATTTTGGATTTTAAGTTTTATTTTCCTCCATGTCAGCCTTAGGGATCCAACTAACGGGCAAATAAGGTGGATTTCCTATAAATACAAGTCTCTAAACCCTAATTACTAACCATTATTCATTATTCATCCATCATTCTTCCATCTCAAGCCAACCAAGCTATGGTTTTATCATTCGAAGTCATTCAAGATCATTTTTCAAACATTCAAGGGTAGAATCTTCATCTATTTTTGCAAAAAATTGGAATCAAACATCATGCCAAGGTATTAACTCCATTATTGCATGCATCATTAAATTATTTATGTTGGTATGTGGCAACTAATCATGCTATACTATATAGCCCATGGTATACTGTACACCCTGGTAGGTATCATACTTTTTCGCATCATCACCGAAAAAGGGGAAAATCAACGAAAAAGGAAAAATATGATTTTGGAAAGCTGAAAATCTAGAAGCTTCTAAGCTTGTTTTTGATAAAGGGGTAAAACGGGTTTTACAGGGACCTGAAACCACAAAGTTTACAAAGATAAAAAAAGATATTAAAATCCATCAAAAAACACCAGCTGCCCAAAAGGTAAAAGACAGAGCAAGCAGCAACCAACTGAAACAGAACAGACAGGTCAACCAAAAAGGGCCAGTAGAGCAAACAACAAGAAACCGACAGTAGTTAACCTAGAGTCTTGAGGACAGACTCCGTCTCCGCCTCCAAATTCTGCATATCATGGACGCCCTTTTTAAAGATTTGAGTCATCTTCGGAGTAGGGGGAGCCTTTCTCTTCAGATTGGCTCTAGTTCTCTTTGAAATCCCGACATCCATATCCTAGCTTTTATCATCAGTTTCCTCCAGATCCACCACCAGAGACCCCTGTTGGGCTCTTTCTAACCTCTCAATCATAGCATTAATAATAATGGTGTTGTGTCTGGCCATGCGGTTGTTTTGTTTAGCAACAATTTTGATGGTGTTCTCAATCTCAATGTCAATATTTCTGTGTTTATCAACTTGGTACTGAGTTTCTTTACTGAGACCAGGGTCACCTCTATCCTCATCTTTATTTTCCATCGCAACAATCTTGGCACCCAGCTCTTCCAACTTGCTTTGAAGGGCCCAATTTTTTATCTTAATCTCATTAATCTCATTGAATGTCCATTTCAAATATTTGAAATGGGAATTAGCATTAGTTTTAGCTAAATTCAAAATATCTAAGGAGGGGTCCCTTCTAGTATTAAGACAAGTTTTATTAGGGTCAAGAGTAACAGGGGAACCGTCTCTAGCTGACTTTTCCAACAAAGGGTTAGCACTTGACTCAGAATTATTGGCACCAGACTCCTCAGATTCAGGGAAATCTTCAGAATAGGACACCAGGTTTTTAGCTTTGGGGTTCTTATCAACAAGACTGGTCTTGAGGGAAGGGCTTCCAAGCTCAAACACAGCACGAGCTTTATCAGAAGAAGGGGTAGGGTTTTTTTTTCCAGAAAGGACAGTATGCGGGCTAATGTCAGTTCTAGCCAGACTTAAACTGGGCAAATACTCCAAACAACTGGGCTCAATATCATCATCGTCAGAATCAAGGAGGGTTTCCAGATTAGCGGGAACCGACATATTTTGATAGTGCTCAACAATCAATCTAATAAGCCCAGTATGTAGGATAGGGAATCTTCTAGGGTTTTTCATATGATCAACCAAGCTTTTCCTCAGAGAACAGAAGAGGTAAAAGGGGAACGAAACCCTTACCTTGTAGCAGAAGTGATTGAGCAGAGCAAAGTGGTAGCCATAAACCTTGGTGAAGCGCCCATCCACCGTAATGTACTCCATGATGACCCGTAAGACCTTTCTCCAAAGGGCTTTTATGGTGTCAGCATCGAAGTAGCTATTAGCTATCTTCACAAGATTCAACCTTTCTTTTTATTTTTTAGGAAACCTAACAACAGAGTCATCCGAGAAGACCCTGTCCCTAAAGAACTTCTTCCCTTTAGTCGATAAACCCGTCACTTCAACTATCAGATTTTCATTGAGCTCAACATTCCTCCCAAACAGGGTAAGGTTACCATTATTCCAATTTTTCATAAAAAGGTCTGTAGCCGCCTGATTGGAGCCATGGAGCTTCTCTAGGAAAGGGAGTAACCTGCCACTTTTGACTTTATCCCAAGCCTTAACATTTTTAGTGTGCACCACAAAGCTATCCTGCTCGATTCTTTTCCTATCGCCTCCCATCCTAGCCAACACAGTGGGACAGACAGTTGAAATCTTTCCTAAAATTGGCCCCGCCAAATCTGAGAACCCACAAAGCGTGCGGAGCTTCCTTGCAACCTAAGCCACTGAGCTCGGTCCCATACAATCTAATGATTATGATGTGATAGATCCAATCTATCCTCATTAAAGGGATGACTCGCCTCTTGTCCATGTAATTTATCATAATTCAATAGAGCCCAGACATTAGAACTTAGATCACTAACATTAAGCAAGGTGCGCAAATCATTACTCCTAACTCCTTCATTAGCAAAAAAATTAGCAACAACATTGGCTTCTCTATAAGCATGTGATATTTTCACTTTATCAAATTTAGCCAAAGTCAAGATGGCATCATTAATCCAAGATTTTATTGTCCACGAGGGGGGAGACTTGCCATGGAGGCAGTCAATTATTTGTTTGGAGTCACCTTCAAGCCAAAGATTTCTAAAGTTGAGACTTTGGGCTAAATTTATTATGTGAAAAGCACTAGCCGCCTCCGCTAAGTGATTGGTTTGGGTGCTGAGAGGAGAGGCCATCGCACCAAGGAAATTGCAAAAGGAATCCCTTAAGACACCACCACAACCCGCTGCCCCCGGGTTACCTTTAGCCACACCATCAAAGTTAGCTTTGACCCATCTATTAGGCGGTAAAGACCAATGAACACCCTCTCTGTCTTTCTTGTCTTTCTTAGGAGCGCAAGGAAAATCCAGACTAATGTTCCATTCCTTAGCAACAATAAGGTCATAGGATGAAATTCCCGCTTTTTCCGACAATCTAACTTTCTGGGGAAAAACCTTGAAGTTTTCCTTCAAGAATCTAACAATTTTATCAAAGACAATTTCCACAGAGGCTTCAATATCTCTGTAAATTCTATTATTGCATTCTTTCCAAATACGCCAAGCCACATGAGGGAAAGAGAATTCCCATAAAAGCCTAAGCATAGGATTTTTGGTCAAGGCTTTCCATTGAAGGAAGAAGTCTTCAATGGAAGAAGGAAAAACCCATGAAAGATGCCACAGGCTGATAATTTTTTCCCAAATAGCAGCAGCAAAGGAGCAATGAAGGAACAAATGACACATTGATTCAGCCTCCGACTTACAAAGAGAGCATCTGTTAGGTATTTGAAATCCACATTTGTAAAGGTTATCAATCGTGAGCACCTTGTTCTAGAGAAGGATCCAGAAAAAAATGTTGATTTTAGGGATCAGATGTTTGAGCCAAGCTTTCGACCAGAAAGGAGGTGAGTCCTGAGATGAAGTAATACTTGCGAAGGCATAAGAAATAGAATAATTACCCAAGAGTTCATCAAACCAGACAAGACGATCATCCACTTGGTCAGAGCAAAGTCTAACAACCAGCAAAGAAGACTGAATAGGAACAAGAGCCTGACTGACAATACCCAAGTCCACCCATTTATCATTCACTCTGTAGTCTTTCACATAAGAGTCATAACGAGCCTTGCAATTCTCAACCCATTCACTAAAGGGATTTGTTTTTAATAGGGGCTCCTTGAAAATCCATCTATCCTCCCAAAATCTGGTGTGGTTACAGCTTCTCACCTGCCAACCAGTTCCATAATCCACAATATTCTTACAATTGATTAGATTATTCCAACAAGTAGAACCTCTATGAAGAAGGTGGGAAAGGTGGGAGTTGTTGATGGTGTTTTTATGCACTTCACAACACAGGCAGTGCACAGGTGCACTACCTCTCTTGAAAGACAATCTCCCATAATCGAGTTGCAGAACACTATCCCAAGGTCTCTCGGGTGTCAGGTCATGACAGTGCTAAGATACCTCAGTAGTTTGATGTGATTTGCTGGAATCACAAGGCGGCCTTACAGAAATACAAAGTGTGAGCACAAAGCATGAAGTTGGATCTTCGAAAAGGAGTTTTTTAGCATGAAAGCAGTTATGCGTTGGCTATAGGTTCAAACAGCAGTCTCAAACTCCATCTGGTTGTTAGATTTGGCTTTATAAGATGCAATGAAC
The DNA here is from genome assembly GCA_007258455.2 of Sequoia sempervirens. Classification (NCBI taxonomy): domain Eukaryota; kingdom Viridiplantae; phylum Streptophyta; class Pinopsida; order Cupressales; family Cupressaceae; genus Sequoia; species Sequoia sempervirens. The sequence goes on along the minus strand of VDFB02379711.1, from coordinate 150,357,786 downwards.
CTTGGTATTGTTCAGTTTCTAAAGAAAGTGAAAAAAGAGCGAAGGGGAAGAAAAGTTCCTAAGCCTAAAGCTTGCTGCGAACAGTGATAATGGAGTTCCTGCAATGGACAATTCCTTCAAAACAATATCCCACTTAACCAAGGATTTCACAGTATCATGGAAATTGTGCTATCTTCTAAGGGCTGCAGATTTTTATCCTTCATCTACCACATACATGCATGAACTAAAGATAAGTGTTTGAGGCAGCTTAAATCAAGTCTAGGCTAACTTTGCAAAGCTATCTACCTTCAGCAAACAACAAAAAGTATGGACTAAGGGATCATCAACAAAGCAGGAATTTTCATGAACAGCCAATAGCATTCCTAAGATTATCCAAATAACATGAACAGCTAACTAAATAGCAAAGAGATCTAAGCTAACATCTAATATTGGAGAAGTGAATCAATTGACATGAGAGAAAACAAGGAAATGCACCAAGTCAATGCTATTTCTCATAAATTTCAGCAGCATGCCTTTACAACAACTCAACTCTCTCTTTGCAAATGAGAGGAGTGCTCTATTTATAGTTTCCCAAAAGTCAAATGAATGGCCAAGATTCATTACAATTGTGTGGCCAAGATTCATTACAAAATAGGGTTTCACCTACCCCCAATTAGATTTTCAATTAAAAAAACATTCTTTGTCCTTTCCCTATTTCGTCATCTAGCAGATGACACTATTTGCTTTTTGTCTTGTAGCTAATTGCTATTTCTTTGGCTGTAGCTACTCTTCTGGGAGGTCCTTCTCCTTGGTTGGGCTGTCTGGTTGCTCCTCGGAGGCTGTGTGTTCGATATGCTTGAGGATTATGGCCTGGAGCTTGTCTACCTCAAGGATTTCGCATCTCAACGCCTGGTAGCTCCATTCTTTGGCGTTATTTTCCAGCCGCTTCCAGTCCTCATCATACTTTGAGCCCTGATATCTGAATAGCTCTGATCTATCAAAGGCACGGGCAGCGAAACTCAGGAAGTCCGTTGTGATATCTCCGGCTGTCCCGTCCTTCATCTTTTCCTCAAAGTATGACCTGACCTTTTCTGCATCTAATTGCACCGTGGGCGTATCATGGCCCGTTATCAGCTTAAGGTACTCGGCGCCTTCAGCTCAGATTTCCTTGATCCATGCAATATCCGGATCCACCCTGCTCTTGATTTGTTCCATCCTCTCCTTTCGGTTGATGAGGTCCCTGCGCCACATGTCCACCAACCAGTGATCCTCCTTCTTCAGCTCTAGCTTTTCTTTCCCAATGCTTTCCTCGGGTATTTAAAGGGATGGCTCTCAACCCTTGGAAGGCGGAGTCGAGACCGCAGGGAAGTCATGAAGTTTCTTCGCTTTCCAAGTAAGGATTGAACCAAAGTCCAGGAACTTGTTGGCTATCTGCACAGCCAAGCCGATTCCTACGTTTCCGACGCTCGCAACTCGCTGGAACCAATCCTCCGTGGTCTTCTCCAAGTTTTTCCTCCTCTCCAGCTTATCTATCTGTTCCTTGGAGAGCAGCTGTGGCGCGGCCGTCGAGGTAGTGGGGAGGTCGTCTATTGAAGACCACTGCTGGATGTAGTTGGTTAGGGCAGCAACCTGCGCCTTTAGCTCATCTTTAGTGACCTTGTCCTGTTTAATCAGATGCACCACCGTGGCCACGGACTCCTCCAGATGTCCGACCTTCTGCTCCCTAGTTGCTGTCCCCAGGTCAATCGTGGAGATACGTAGCTTACCCTGCCCCGGCCTCACAGGCAGCATTTGTGTACCGGGAGCTGAAGCGCCCATGAGCCATTCCGAACGACCTTTTTAGGCTTCTCTTCTCCTTTCTTCATTTCTGTCAGGATCGAGCCAAGATGGCTTCCAATCTCGACCTCGGGTCGCTCAGAACAGGAGTAGTCTTTTCGAGCTGATTTTCCAGCCAGTCGGGCATGACAGATTTGTCTTTGGGTGCCTCATGGCTGCCTTCACCCTTCTCCGTTAACTGTAAGATCTCTGCCTCTTCCTCCTTTTGAAGCTCTTCCTTTTCCTTGGCAGCATCATCCTCCTCGTCAGAGTCTTGATAAAACACGAGGCGCTTAACGGGTGCCTTGGTGGTCAATATCTGGGTGGGATCTTATTCTTTTGCTGCCTCCTCTTCTTTCCTCTCCTCAGTAGCCTCAGGTTCGGGGCTCTCCACAACGTGGGTCTCGGCCCCAGGTAGATTCTTTTCAGGCTGCCTCTCTTGTGGCTGTCCTTCTTCATTACGTGGCGACTGTTCTGCCTCTTCCCCAACATCTTTTGGCTGCTGAGCCAACTCCTCTTCCTCGTCTTCATCGAAGACCCGAATAATTTCCTTGGCACTCGAGCCATCCTCTCCATCCCCGCCCTTGGAAGAGCTCGTCTCTTCTTCCTCGTAGGCCACCTTGTTGATGGTTCTGTGCATATATTCGGGTTGCTCATAATAATCATCGGCCTCCTCTTCGATAGGCTTCGAAGCCTCTTGTTCCAGCTCCTCCAATTCCTTGGAAATCTGCATTGTGGCCTCCATGACCGGCGGACCTGTTGGCGGTTGCGAAGGCTGAGCTGTTGCTAGGGCTTGGGCGAGGGCTGCCTGGAGTGCGGGGTCCATTAGGAGTTGCGAGAGCTCGGGGGGAAGACTCTGCAGGTGCCGTATAATAGCCTCGGGCATAGTGGAAAGGGGAACCGGCGATGGGATTATTGCCAGAGGCAGAGAGGTAATGGGTGACATGGCAGTAGCAGAGGAAGGGGAAGTGGTCATGCTAGAGGAGGAGTCAATATTGATAATTGACCCGACCGGGGGCGAAGGGGCGAGATGGACAGAGATGTCCACTGCCGGTGGAGATGATGCGACCATAGCTTGAGAAGCGGGCAGCGCACCAGTCGGGGGAGGAAGGAGCAAGGGGGGTTGCGCCTCTGTTGTGATCACTGTTCTCTTAAGCTTCTTGGGAGATGAGCCTCCCGTGTCCTTTGTTGCTTGCTCTGTGGGGTCCGCAGACTGTGCTGTTTCTGCTTCTTTTCTCTTCTAGGACCTGGTGACGGGGGGAGACTTGGAAGTCTCACCAGCTGATGTAGAGGCGGCAATGTCCTCCGTGGCACCTGGCCTGCTCTTGAGCGCTTCATATGTTAGAGCCACCCCCTGTCGCTTCAGTCGAGCGACCCGCCCATCAACCCACTCCCTAGTGTGAGCTATGATAGGCTGGGTGATGGTATCCAGGTCCTCGACCTCTTGTTCGTCCCAGTCGATGGAGGGGATTGCCAGGTCGGCAACCACAGAGTACCTCGGGTGCACAAGGGCGGACTCATCCTCTTCAAGTTGGTCCGGTACCGGAAACAGCTGTACTCTCCTTAAAAACTGCACTGTCATTCGCATGTAGTGTCTCTGGCGGACCTCCTTATCATCTTTACAATCCGCCCAAAAATCTTCAACATGGTACTTGTGGGCGTATGCCGGCCCTAGCGCCTTCCTAACATGGCCATGTGGGTCCATCCGTGGGCGAGCCATATACCATTCAAAGTTATATTCTTTGAGTTCCTTTTCCGAGTTGCCGGCGCATTGAGATGTTTGCAGTCGATAGAGGCCCTGGCCGAGGGTCATGGGATAGGGGATCCCCGCTACGTGTTTTTGGCCGAAGACCGCCTGAATATGTTGGAGCTACCGGGAAAGCTCCAGGAGAATGATCCTATCGTTCGGGTATCTCGGCAATTTGTTCGGCCGTTCCGTGAATCCCTGGGCATGGATGTAAGTGAACTTGGGGAATTGAATGTATAAGAAGGCATACTCCTTCAGGAGTGCCCTGGCGCTGTGGGATACCCTTCTCTCGAAGTCCCCGGCCACCAATCTAATAATGTGGCCTATGAAGGAATCATTGACCCGGCAGTACTCCTTCTTGAAGTAGCGGTATTGTAGCTGAGGGTACTGGTCAAAAGGCTTGAGCCCTCGTTTGTGATCCCCATCCGGCGCCGTGAAGAGTCCACTATACTGTCTCTAACCTGCCAAGGAGTACACCAGGTATGAGGTCATGTAGAACTTGTTGCTTTTCTTGACATTCACGAACTGCTCGTGGAAGCAGTTGCTGATAATACTCCCCCAGTCGAACGAGCTCTTGGTTTTTACGTCCTCGTTTCCTCCTATGATTTGCTTAATATAGTAAGCCATCCACTCGTAGAAGTAGGCGGCTGCTGGGAGGCCCATGACCCTGCTTAGCATGGTTACCAAGTCATGATAGTCTTCTTGAAAATCGCTGCGGAACAGCTCTTGGGGAACCTTTGCAATGCTGCCCCGTCTCTCCTTTAGCCAGTAAATATTAATTGACTTCTTGCAGCCCAATGGATTGGCATCCCATGCCGCCTGACACTGCTCCAAAGTGGGGATCTGCATGTGCGGGAAAGTGGGAATGTGGAACGTTTTTGTGATTCCTGCCGGGGACATGTCGGCCAGGATATTCCCCTCCTTGTCCACGATTGTTCTGGTATCTGTTTGGTAGGCTTCTCGGCAAGTCATTACCAGTTCAGGTGCTATCAGAGAGGGAGGGAAGCCGACAGCTTTGGCAATCCCACTTTGGCGTATCAACCGGGCATTCTTTGTTTTAGGGTCCACTTTGACCCTCTGGGTGAACTCATCTATGTCCACCTGGCCGATATTGGTATCCGAGATCTCCTTCCAGTCAGTCGAGATTTTTGACTGGAGCGGTTCCCCCTGAAATTGAAACTTCATTTGGTCCTTATCGTCCTTTCCACGAGCGGCCCTCCCAGACTTCTTACCCTTTTCCTTTTCGGTAGAGGCCCCTGAAGTTCCTGCGGCCGATTCCATATATCCTGCAAGCAAAGGGCGAAGTCAGCACAACAAAACACCGAAAACGTTAATGTTAGTCTGCATTAAGAGCATATCATCTAAATAATCATTCAAATACATCGTAAATTTAATCTTCAGATGATATCGATTTCATTTTAGAGCAATTGAGCAATCCGGGCCCGGAGGGCCGGACTTCCCTGGCAGGAATGCTGTCAGGAAGGGAAAACACGAGCGAAAGCTCCCGGGGACACCCGTTGGCCAAATTTTAATGTTTTAAGGGGTCCATGATGGAGAAAGGCATGATTTAGGATGTGGGTCGAAGTTAGATTTTCAATTTGGATTGATTTGGGTGGATTTGAGGAGCTCCGGAGGTTTCAGGCCTGAAGGCAGTCAGGCGAAGGAAGCCGGCGGCGGTGGACATCAGGCGGAAGTCCGGCGACGGAAGTCTGGCGGTCGGAACCCGGGAAGCAAAAAGACGGCCGATTCCAGGTTTGGTTTAACAATTTAAGACAAGACGACATTTGGAGCACCGGGCCCCGGTGGCCGGGAGGACGCCAGCTGACGGCCGCCGCGTAATCTTTGATCGATTTGAACGGCGGCGGCGAAGAGAGAACCGGAGCCCGGAGGGCGGGGAGCCGACGGAGGTTCACCGCCGAGGGACTTTATAATGTGGCCCAGCGGTGACGGTGAGGGGAGGTTCGGGCTCCGGCGCACGGGAGGACGCAAAGGGACGGCCGCTGGGAGGTAATGACAACCCACAGGCGACGGCGGCGAAGGGCGCCCCGGGACCCGGGAGGCGGACCGACGCGAGGTGCAGGCCGCCGCAAATATTTGGCGTTGATACGAACGGCGGTGGCGAAAATACCCCCGGAGCCCGAAGGTCGGGAAGTCGGCCGGGTTTCGCCGTGAGTGACGGCGGAACCGTCACGGAGTTCTGGGGACGGAACTCCGGACGACCGGGCCCGAAAGGTCGCGGGGATGCGAAAGCAGGGGTCCAAAAGAATAAGGCAGCGGCGGGGGAGCGCCCGGGGTCCGGAGGCACAGAGGGCGCACCAGAAGACAGGAAATTCCTTGAAGGGCGAAAACGGCGAAGGCGGACGGCGAAGGCCGGAGGGGGACCCGGAGGGCAGGGGGGCCGACGGAGGTTCGCCGCCGAGGTCAGTTTAGCGCGGCAGAGTGCGAGAGGCATTCCGAAGACGGAATCCCGATGACTCAGGCCGGGCTAGGGAGGCGGCCACCGTCATGCATTTATACGCGGAATGGAGCGGCAAAGGAGGGGACCCGGCCCGAAGGGGCCGGTCGCCCTGCGTGAAGAACAGCCGTGCAATGGGCGAGTTTCGGGTTGAGAGGGGGGATCATTGCGCTGAGTTTGGGCGATTTTGAGGACATGGGTTTCGAGCGCAACGAGGTGTTCTTTAATTTTGTCCAATTTAATTCATTGCTCAATTCAGCGAAATCCACAAAAAAGATCAAAAACAGCGGGACGGCGAACGAGGATGGCCTACCTCGAAGTCGCTAAGCAGGGAGTTGATGGGATTCACCGGCAGGGTTGACGAAGCGACGTTGATGCTGATGATCGCGATGGTGCAGATTGCAGTGGGCTCCAGACGCCAGCTCTATCAATTCGCTCAATTTCGTAAAGTTAAAATGACATTGGGGACCACGGTTTATATACCCCACCGGTCATTAATGCCCGCATTTATTGCATGTACGATCGCGCCAAAAGTTGGTGGATTCAAATTTGAGTTAGCGGCGGTGGCAGAGACTCCGGGATCCAGAAGGCGGGAAGCCGCGCAACGACGGCCGCCGTGAGAATATGCGATGACTTCGAACGGTGGCGGCGAAAGGAAGCTCGGACCCCGGAGAAGGAGTGCGGTGGAGAGTTCGCCGCTGAAAGATTTTGCTTTACTATGATGGCGGCGGTGAGCAAGACCCCGGGGGCCGAAGGGCGGGTGGCCGCCGCAGGGTCGCCGTCGCGGACGGCGATCCATGGACGGAAGTCCGGAGGCAGACTTCCGGCGCCCGGGGCCCGAAGGAGCAGGGGCCGGCCGGGAAATCCCCGAAGACCACCGAACAGCAACCGGCAGGGCGGGCTCCGGAGGGCGAAAAGACGCCCGGGGAACGCCCCCGGGGCGGCGAACGAAAGGGGGAAGCCCGATAAGGGAACCCCGGAGGCCCGGGCCCGGAGGGGCCCAGGGCCGCCCCAGAGTCCAAAAGGCCCAAGGAACCCACGAGGCCCCGGAGGGCAGCAAAAAACTAGAAGGGAAACCACGGTCGATTTTAGGATGAAACTTTAGGGTAATATCGACCATGCAAAACGTCAAAAAGAGGGGCACGTAAAACGAGGCGGCCCTGACAGACCCGAAAAGGTGAAAGAAAAGAGGGTCCCCGTTCCGAACGGGGCGTGTGTGCTGAGGGCACAACAGGAGTCCTTCTGAATAATAAGGGAACAGTTATTTTCTAAATATTTGCTAGCCAGAATATCTGTCCATTCTCCTGAAGAAGAAAAGATCATCTAGATTTGTTTAGCTAAAAGGATTTTGTTAACCGATCCGATTCTCCTAAGACCCAATCCTCCGGCCTTTTTAGGTTTACAAACCAGATTCCATCTAATTAAAGGAAGTCTTTTTTTTTCTTCAACACCTGACCAAATAAATCTTTTTTGAATCTTTTCAATAGCATCAACAAATTTAGCAGGAATCTTGAAGAGGCTCAAGGCATAGATAGGAAAATTCTGGAGTGAGGCTTTGAGGAGTTGAAGTTTTCTTGCTTGGCTTAACAGAGCTCCTTTCCAACCAGCAAGCTTCTTGCTGAACCTTTCAACCAACGAAAGCCAGAAAGAGTTAGGAGGTTTAAGGCTTAAGGGTAGCCCACGATAGGTGGCAGGTAAAGATTCCATCCTACAACCCAGAATTCTGGCAATTTTGGTCTGTCTATTATCTGACGTGTTGAAGAAGAACATAGAAATTTTTTGATTGTTGATCAACTGTCCTGAAGCTCTTCCATATTTATCAAGCATATGTTTTAGAGTTTTTCCTTCAGAGACCGAGGCTTTACCCATTAGCATAGTATCATCAACGAATTGTTGATGGGAACAAACCATGTTACCAGAAGAAGGTTTTAGACCAAGAAGAGATCTATAGTCAACCAACTTTTTCAAATTTCTACCAAGACTTTTAGCCATAATAGTGAATAAAATGGGAGAAATAGGATTTCTATCTTAGATCTTTGGTACTTTGGAAAAAAGAGGTAGGGGAACCATTAACCATTACCGATATGGAAGCAGTAGTAACAAGCTGTTCCACCATTTGGATAACCCTGTTGCAAAATCCAAAAGCCTTTAGAATTTTAAATAAGATCCAATCAACTCTGTCATAGGATTTTGATATATCAAGCTTTAATAAGAAGCCTTCAGTCTTCGATTCCACTAAGGAATGAATATTCTCATGTATCGTCACAATTGAGTCAAGGATTTGTCTGCCAGGGACAAAGCCATTTTGTTGAGGAGAAATCAAAGAGGGCAAACAAGTAAAAAATCTAGAGGTTAAAACCTTAGAAATGATTTTATATATAGAATTACAAAGAATTATGGGCTTGAAAGCCTCAAAATTATTAGCTCCAGGTTTCTTGGGGATAAGGACCAAGAAAGTGGCATTTATTTCTTTTAGGAGACTTTTGGAACCAAAAAATTCTTTAACAGCATTCACCACATCTTCTCCAACAATCTCCCAAAGCCATTGAAAGAAGAATAGAGGGAAACCATTCGAACCCAGAGCTTTACTCCCGTCAAAGGAGAAAAAAACCCTCTTGACTTCCTCATTGGAGGGGATAGCAGACAACAAAGAGTTATTTTCCTGGTTGATTATTCTCGGTATAGCTTCAACTAACTGATCCTGATCATTTTGGTTAATTTCATCATTCGCCAAAAGGAGATGTTTGAAAAAAGAGCAAGCATGCTTTCTAATATCCTCCTCCTCCTCATACCTGATGCCATTCACTTCAATTTGGGATATTTTGTTTATAGCTCTATGTTCTGAAGCCGAAAGATGAAAATACCCGATATTTTTGTCACCTGCAGATAACCAAAGAGCTTTAGATCTTTGCCTCTAGAACTCCTCCTCCTTTACAATTATGTCATGCATCTTAGTGAGGATCTCATTCTATTTTTCCTTAGTGTCATTCAAATATCCCTCCTTCTGGATTTTGCATTGAATTTCTCCCAACTCCATCTGGAGATCAGACTTGATCCTAAAAATATTCCCAAAAGACTCCTTTTTCCATTTTTTCAGATTACATTTCACTTCCCTCAAATTTTTAGCTATTCTAAACATAGCTGTGCCAGGAATACATATATTCCACCATTTCCTAATTTCCTCTTTAAGAGTGTGATGAGAGGTCCACATTTTTTCAAATCTGAAAGGGATGTTTTTCTTCATTTTAATGGGATCCGCTATTAGACTGATAGGGAAATGATCAAAACCAATCCTTGAGAGAGCTTTAAGAGAACAGTAATAATAAAAAAACCAATGATTTGAGATTAAACATCTATCTAATATGACCTAAATGAGATCCAACCCCTTTCTACGATTAGACCAGGTATAGGAAGCTTCTAAGCTTGTTAAAAAGGGTTTCAGATGGGTATTACAGTATGATGAAAAACACAATTATTCGCAAGATTGTAATAAGTTCTGCACTGGATAATAAAAGTATTGGATGGCTGTGGTTTGGTGGATGTAGCCTAGATTGGGTGAACCACGTTAAATTCTTTGTGTTATGATTTATTCTGTGTATGTTTTAGTTTCTCTGTTTATTAATTAAATTTTCATTTAATTGTTAGATATCTGTCTTTCTAACCCTAACAAGTGGTATCAGAGCAGGTTGTGTTTCAATTATCATCTGTAGGAAGGTCTCACGGTTGAGTGGGAGTAATGGCAGAGGAGGGTAAGAAAGTTGAGAAGTTTAATGGGAAAAACTATTAGTTATGGAAGATGCAGATGGAGGACTATCTCTATCAGAAGGATTTATGGCGGCCATTGGAAGGGAAAACCAAGAAACCCACAACAATCTCTGATGAAGACTGAGATATTTTGGATAGAAAGGCTCTTGGCAGTATTTGTTTATGCCTGGCACAATCAGTGGCATTCAATATTACAACATCAAAGAAAACTAAAGAGTTGACGGAAACCCTAGCGAAGTTATATGAAAATCCTTTTGCTTTGAATAAGGTATTTCTCATGAAGTTTTTATTTAAGATGAAAATGGTAGAAGGTGGGTCAGTTACTGATCATTTAAATGAGTTTAATACGGTCACCAGTCAATTAACTTCTGTAAAAGTAAACTGTGATGAAGAAGTTAGGGCTCTTTTGATTCTATGTTCTTTTCCTGAAAGCTGTAATAGCTTGGTAATGGTTGTTAGCAATTCTGTTTCTGGTTCGAATACATTGAAATTTGATGATGTTGTTGGTGTTATTTTGAGTGAGGAAATTCATAGGAAAAGCTTAGGTGGAACATCCACATCAGGAAGTGTTTTGAATGCAGAAAGCAGGGGTAGAACAAAGGAGAGAGGAAACAATTCTAGAAATCATGGGAAGTCATGAGGAAAATCAAAGGAAAAAAGGTCCCAATCTAGAGACGAGGGATTGTTGGTACTGTGGTAAGCCGGGTCATTTGAAGAAAAGATTGTTGGTCTCAGAAAAATAAACAAGGAGACAAAAAGGAAGTAAAAAGGAAAATGTGGTAAGTAATAAATATGATGAGGATGCTTTTATTCTTTCCCTTGATAATGCTAATGATTCTTGTGTGTTAGATTTAAGGGCTTCATTTCATGCTACCCCCCATAGAATTTATTTTCTTGATTATGTCCAAGGGGATTTTGGGTTGGTTTATTTAGGAGATAATGAACCCTGTCAGATTGTTGGAAAGGGAAGAATCAAGATTAAGTTGCAGAATGGGAATCATTGGCTACTACATGAGGTAAGGCACGTTCCAAAGTTAAGCAAAAATTTAATTTCAATAGGGCAACTAGATGATGAAGGTTGTGTTGTTATATTTAGTGATAAAAACTAGAAGGTTACAAAAGGTGCCTTAGTGGTAGCAAAAGGCAAAAGTAGGCACCTTATATCTTGTATAGGTCATACTGCTCCTTCTACTTTAATTGTTACAAAAATCAATGTTCAAGAATAGTTGCTGCAGTTCACAGTAGAAGATCATACAGTTGCTATGGACTCTGAATCAACACTGTGGCATAATAGACTTGGGCATATGAGTGCAAAAGGTATGAAAGTACTTCATTCAAATAATGTTTTACCAGGTCTAAAATGTGTTAATATGGATTTCTGTGAAAGTTGTGTGTATGGAAAACAAAAGAGAGTAAGTTTTCTCAAGGATGGGAAGCAAAAGAAAGATGAGAAATTGGAGCTTTTGCATATGGATGTATAGGGACCACTGTATCTTCTCTGGTGGACTCCTCCTCAGATATGTTACATTCATTGATGATGCAACTAGGGAGGCATGGATTTATTTCTTTAGGAAAAAATCTGATGTATTTGAAACTTTTAAAAAATGGAGAAGCTTGGTTGAGAATGAGATGGGTAAAAAGCTAAAATGTCTCAGATCTGATAATGGTGGTGAGTATTGCAGCAAAGAATTTGAAGATTATTGTTTCTCTAATGGTATTCCTAGGTATAAAATGGTTCCAAGGACTCCACAGGAAAATGAAGTGGCTGGGTTACATGAATAGAACAATAATGGAGTGTTCACAGACTATGAGATTGCATGTTGGGTTGCCTTTAAAATTGTGGGCAAAGACTGTAAACACCGCTGTTTATTTAATTAATAGAGGTCCCTCTAATCCTTTGGGTTGTGGTATTCCAGAGGAAGCATGGAAAGGTAAGAAGGTGAGTTATTTTTTTCTCAAAACCTTCCGTTGTGAAGCATTTGCACATGTAGATTCTTAAAATAGAACCAAGCTTGATGCAAAATAAAAGAAATGTGTATTTGTTGATATGACATTGATGAATTTGGTTATGGTGGCTTTGGGATTTTGAAATCGTAAAATTGTGAGAAGCTGTGGATGTCATATTCAATGAGAAAGTATTGCAAAGATATGTTTCTCGCAGCGATGAGAAGAAAAGAAAATGATTATGCAAGGTTGGATGATATTCCAAACAATGATGTTTCAAAGGTTCCTCATGTTGGGCAACAACAACAACAACAAATACCACAAACTCCTGTTAGACGATCTTCAAGGATAAGTAGACCTCCAGAAAGATTCTCTCCCTCTTTGTATACTATTTTGTTAACTGATGCTGGTGAACCAGAATATTATGATGAAGCTATGTAGGTGGATACCAAGGTTCATTGGGATAATGGAATGGAAGAAGAAATGGACTCCTTGCTGAAAAACCAGACTTGGGAATTATGCAAGTTGCATGTAGGTAAAAAGGCTTTACCAAACAAATGGGTTTATAGGCTGAAAGAGGAGGATGGAGGTATGAAAAGATTTAAAGCCAGATTAGTTGTAAAGGGATTTGCACAGAAAAAGGGTATTGATTTTGATGAGATTTTTCTCCTGTTGTTAAAATGACTTCTATCTCAGATTGTTCTAAGTATTGTGGTTGTTGAAGATTTGCATTTAGGAACAACTTGATGTTAAAACAACCTTTCTCCATGGTGATTTGGAAGAGGAAATATATATGGATTCCGCCACAAGGACTTAAGATCAAAGGTAAGGAGAAACTAGTGCGATTGAAGAAAATTGATGGCTTGAAGCAAACACCCTCAAAGAATGGTACTTGAAATTTGATAGTTTTATGGCTGAGCAAGGCTACAACCAGTGTAATTTTGACTATTGTGTTTATTTTAAGAGGTTGGATAATGATAGCTACATTATTTTATGTTTATATGTTGATGACATGCTTGTAGGAGGGTCTAACATGGATCACATAAGTGAGCTAAAACAACAGTTAGTAAAATCTTTTGCTATGAAGGATTTGGGGGCAGCAAAGCAAATCCTTGGTAAGAAAATTTGTAGAGATAGGAAAAGCAGACAATTGTTTTTATTGTAGGCTAATTATGTTGAAAAGGTGTTGCAGAGATTTCATATGGAGAATGCAAAAGCTGTCAGCACACCTTTGCCTAGTCATGTTAGATTGACTAAGGATATGTGTCCAAAGACACATGAGGAGGAAGAAAAAAATGTCCAAGGTACCATATGCTTCAGCTATAGGTAGTTTAATGTATGCCATGGTATGCACGAGACCAGATATTGCACATGACGTAGGAGTTGTTAGTAGGTATTTGAGTCATCCCGGAGTTGAGCATTGGAATGCAGTAAAATGGATTCTCAGGTACTTGAGAGGTACATCCAATAAATGTTTATGTTTTGGGGGCTCTAATACTGATTTAAAAGGCTATGTTCACTCATATTTGGCAGGGGATATAGATACCAGGAGGAGTACCACATGTTATGTTTTTATAGTTGGTGGGACAGTAGTGAGTTGAATTTTTTGATTACAAAAGGTGGTTGCTTTATCCACCACAAAGGCAGAGTATGTTGTTGCAACAAAGGCAGAAAATGATATAATATGGCTGCAACTTTTCATGGATGAGTTGGAAAAAAAATAGGCTAGAAATTACTTTTTTACAGACAGCTAGAGTGCTATACATCTTGCAAAGAATTCTACCTTGCATTCTAAAACAAAACACATACAGTTGAGATATCATTTCATTTGGTTGGTGTTGGAGGATGGACAGGTCAAGCTGGACAAGATACATACATATGTTAATCCAACGGATATGTTTACGAAGGTGGTGACAAGGGAGAAGATGGGTTCCTGTTCAGCTTTAGTTGGCCTTCAAGGTTGAATTCAAGTATAACAGAGCAGTAGGGTCCAAGGTACTTATTTCCAGTGGGAGCTGTAATTGCAGCAGTGTCGTCCAAAATCAATCTCCAAATGGGAGATTGTGTTGGTGTGGAGCCTGATCAGTTTCCAAGTGGGAGATTGTTGGTATGTGGCAACTAATCATGCTATATTGTATAGCCCATGGTATACTGTACACCCTGGCATGTAGCCTTGTCGGGGTCCTACTTTTTCATGTCATCACCGAAAAAGGGAAAAATCAACGAAAAAGGAAAAATCTGATTTTGGAGAACCCAAAATATGGAAGCTTCTAAGCTTGTTAAAAAGGGGTTCAGATGGGTATTACAGTATGATGAAAAACATAATTATTTGCAAGATTGTAATAAGTTTTGCATTGGATAATAAAAGTATTGGATGGTTGCGGTTTGGTGGATGTAGCCCGGATTGGGTGAACCACGTTAAATTCTTTGTGTTATGATTTATTCTATGTATGTTTTATTTTCTCTATTTATTAATTAAATCTACATTTAATTGTTAGATATTTGCCTTTCTAACCCTAACAATTTCTCCATTTTGGTTTAATTACCCAAAAAGGGGTTTGACCAAGGGAAACCCTCATGCCCTAACACCCTACATTTATCCTTCTCTTGTTGTGTGTTTGCAGATTTAGACATCTTGGAGGCTTGGAAATAATTGAATATTAGGTTGAAGACTTATTGGAGTCATCTCCTTTCTTGTAAAGCCAAAATATCCACTAAAAGTCACTTTCAGTACTGGAAATTAGACTTTTAGAGGCGCATATCTATCAAGAACTACAATATAGACCAAGGGATTCAGTTTCCTCTTTTGAATTTTCAAAAATTCAAAAGTGGAATGATTCACCATTAGTGGCAAATGAGTCCCACTACCAAGTCTAAAAAAGGTTTTCTGTAGTTTTGGATAACCATTTGTCCAAAACGGGCTTCGAAATAATTTCCCAGATCTGGGACTAATTTTCCCAGAATGGTGAATGAGTCCTTGTAGGCTAAATTTCAACATCAACAACATTCCAAAATCCATTTCTAGTCTATAGCAAGATCTCAAGTGTAGACATTCAGTTTCATTCATTTATGTTACAATTTGCATTCATTTCTAGGTGTTTTTGCATATCACAATGCGTTTTCAAACAAACTGCATTTCTTTAGTTTCCATTCAATAATCAACATCTTTATTTATTTTTCTACATTTAGATCAGATCATCTAGACACATTTCATTCATATTTCCATTCTAATTACATTAGTTTGAGTAAACCAGTGCCAAGAGTTTTGGGTCTATCTCTCTCCTTTAGGTGAAAAACCTTAAGAGTGCAAGAGAGTCCATAGCACACCAAAAAAATATATGGTTCATTTTGGTGAACCTGCCTTTCGAATACTTTCTTGTCTAATTTTGATTCCATCATGATATCATCATCCTAGAACTAGCTTGCATTGCATTTTGCATTAGTTAAGTTGCATTCTAGGGTTTCAAAATTTGCATTAGTGAAAGTGCATATAGGTTGCATTTTTGCATCTCCAATAATTTAAATTTTCTAAAATTTTGCATTTGCATCTTAGGTAGATGCATCATAGAGCACATAAAACATCAAAATCACTTATAAATTTCTAAAAATTATGACAAAAATCTCCACTAGGACTCATTCGCCATTCTGGGCGAATTAGTCCCTATGCACCCCTAAAACTACCTTTCACAGAGCTGAAAACCCTATTTTTAAGCTCTTTTTTTATTCCAATAGCTATCTATATCAATTAGCTAAGTTTTTGGAACGTACATTTCATTAAATCTTGCTTAAATCAGCTCATTTCATGCATGGCTTAAATTTTAAATTCGTATTGTTATATTGTTGCACAACATAATCAATCACTTGTCATCCTTAAAATCTAAAAAATTGCATTCCTCTTTTGTGTGTTTTCTTTTGCATGGTTAAATTTCAAATTTGTAGCATGATCATTACATCATGTTTTCATTACAAATATATATATAGTTATCATATTTCATGTTCTATTTTTTGATCTTCTTGCATGTTGTAAGAAAATTTTGTTAGGTGCATACAAATATGAGGTCCTTTCCCCTCTCTTCATTTCCCTTCTATGGGTGAGATTCTTCTAATGAAAGAAACCTTGGATAATAATAACAATCACATTTGTTCTCCTATTATCTCTCACACTTGTGAAGTAGGTATTATAGTGTTAGAAGAACCAATTGATGAGAGTTTTGAAAACCCGAGTTGTTTCTTTCCTCTTATCTCTCCTATTAGACAAAATTTTACTAAACAAGAGGACATCACAATAAGTAATCATGATGATCACACAAAACAAGAAGAAGATGAGATCATAGAAACATTTTTAGACATTACCTTACCTAGTCTTCATAGTCATAACATTCAAATTTGTCTATCTCCTAATATCCTTCCTCTCTAAAAACCAAATAGATTTGTGAACTAGAAGATATACCTATTCTGAATCATGAAAACCTTGATCCTCCTTTCCCTAATTCTCCTACCATTTGGGATAATTTATTTGCAAAAAATAGTGGTCCTTCTCTTGATGCCTCCCCCATTTGTAATGAAGTAACTCCAACCATAGATAAACAAATTACAAGCTCTCCTTCTAGGGTAAATAATATGGAACAAGAGAATGAGTCCTTATGGAAACATGATAATCAAATAGACTCTTCTCCTCATCTCCCCATCATTGATCCAAAAGAAAATTTAACCATTGCTCATTCTCCTACTTGCGATGAAGTTATTTTAGAAGAACCAATCCATGAATGACAAGAACATGTGGTTTGTAGTTCTCTTAAAAAATCTCCTCCTAGGGAGAATATCATAATGCTAGAACATGGCAACACTAGTAATGTATCTTCCTTAGATAAAAAGGTGATTCTAGATTTCCCTATATTAGAGATACATCAAACCAAGACCATTGAGGTTATGAATGTGCAAGTGTCCATTAGATCCCCCTTGATTAATGGACCTCCTACAAATCCTCTAATCCTTTACCCACCATCACACAAACAACAATCTCACAACCAACCCAAACTTGTCCTTTACCCAACTATGAACAATGTTTCATAGCAACTAAGTCATAATATCGTTGCTCATACATATAATACTCAAAACAATCTATCACCACCACAACCAACCCCAACCTGCTTACCTTTTCCCAATTCTATACTGCCTAGTGCTCCTCAATTAAGGGAGTATGATCTTGTTGAACAACTTAAGAGAACTCCCACAAAGAAATCCCTATGGGATCTACTTCATAATTCACCTACCTATCACACTATGCTTCAAACGACCTTACAACAAGTTCCTATCCCTTCTAATGTGCAACCACATGACACATAAATCCTAATTCAAGGATTAAATGCTGACATTATTTTTCACCTAAGTGAACTCCCCCCTTTGGATGTGCAAAAATAGAATGAAGCTTTCATTATCATATCTCAATACAAAAGAAAAAGGATAAAGTGAGGTCTTGTTGACAATGGCTTAGGGGTTAATGTGTGTAGTGTGACCCTTTTAGATAGGCTTGTCGTTGATAAATCAAACATTCAACTTGCCTCTTTATCTATTAGTGGAATTCACAATGTAGGAAAAAAATTGCTTGGTGTGATCACTTTGCCTCTTATAGTTGGGGAGGTTGCATTGAATACACCAAACAATGTTATGCATCATGAACTTTCCTATAATCTCATTTTGAGGCTGACCATGGATTCATGCAATGAATGGCATTCCTTCTACTCTTCATTGCAAAATGAAATGCAGTCACAACAACAAAGTGCACATTGTTGAAGCTAACCTCGATCCAAATAGTTGTCTGAACATTGAGAAAAAAAAATCGAATCATTTAAACACATTAACACCAACTACACAAGTGGAACCCATTAAAAAAAAAAGACAAACAACAATAGATTTAATAAGTTAACAAGCTATTAGAAGATGATTAGGGTTCCTTCGATTTTGAACATGAATTCATGGGCGAATACAAAATGATCAAAAAAGATTCAAATAAGGGAACAAAAACAATGATAATGTCAACACAAAACTTGGATGACTCTTCAAAAGCATCCACCTCAACTACTTTAGACCAAAATATAACCAATTACACAATAACCTTTGATGAACACAACAACAACCAACAACCTGATCCAAAAGAAATGAAAAAGTTTTATGGAAAAGGTTATGAACTTATGAAACAAATTGGATATAGTGGAAAAGGATGTGGTGCTCAAAAACAAGGTATTCGTGTCCCCATCGATCCTGTCACACAACAAATAAATTGTGGTCTTGGATATTGTCCTTTGATAGAAATAGCCAAGCCTTCACTCAACATCAATAATATCACAAATAATTCCTCTAAATCAACTTTAACAGTAGTACATTCTAAACTCATTGACACTAGTGGTCTTGAAACTTCTCCTTTCCAAAACATCAAATAAACAACTACATCCTTGCTTAATGCCAATGTCATCTCACAAAACAATAATGATTTGAGTTTGTTAGATTTTACACCCTCCTGTACAGGAGAGAACAAAATCTCACAATCAAAAGAGTCTTGCATAGGTATGACAACTAATACTCAACAAGATGTCTCTTTTTCCCAAACTATACAAACAACTTCAAACATAGATCAAGAGGGTATCTTGTCAAGACTCCTCCAAGATCACTTGACATCTCTTCCTCCAAGAACTTGAAAGAAATGTTACTACAAGAATTCATTTTTCACATATAATAGAGTTCATGGTCATTCCACTAATGAATGCAAGGCTTTGAATAATAAAATCCAATATCTTAAGGAGTTTTGTGTTATTCCTTGTATGGGGGCACCTAATTCCTCTAATTGATACCGATTTTCACTATACCATGCATCTTATCAATCATTTCAGCTCACCCTTGTTGTACACTAAATGGGCACAAGGGGGTAAGTAGCCTTGTCCTTGTATGTCACTTGGTGTTGCCTCTTTTGGCTAGCCGTTAAATTTTCATGAACATATCAAAGCAAGCTTGGGATGTGGACGACATGCCTTAAGTTGACTCGCATGTGACATACTACCTTTTTCATGACATAGCTTATAGGAAACATATGACTTGGCATAGGTCTTTCGAAGTAAGCTCTCATGTCTTCTTCTTCCTCTTCTACTTTAAAGCAATTTCTCACAGTAATGTTGTTAGCAACTACTTTAAAGTGGGGGCATACACCAACACTCATATTTCATTATGTGATTTCTTTCTTCTTGCGATGCATCCTTTTCTTGGTGGAGTCATTGGGCTTGATTCCCTCCAAGAGTGTGATATTTCTTTGACTTGTCCTCTCTTGGAAACATTAGGAACGATGTTCCCTAAGAAGAGACCTTGCACAAACTAAGCAAAATCCCTTTGAGCACACCTTACACTATTTTCTCATTTATAATAATTTTTATATGGTTGCCTTGTATAATACAGCTTGCATTCCTATGGTACCATCCTGTTTGTCTATGAGTGTCAAGCATACAAAGTTTTCCTTACCTCATAGAGCTCAAAAATTATTGTCTTTGTAGTGCCTTATTAAAGTTATTAGGAGGTATAACTTTAGTATGGTTGATTGGGAAGTCCATTCCAAGGCACAACTTTTCCCATAGCCACCTTGTGGATTTTTCACCCCATGAATAACCAAAAGTTTCGTGGCCCCAAAGTGAGTAAGTTGTGGATTTCTCACCCTGCAGACAACAAAAAGTTTTGTTGCCCCAAAGTGAGTATACTTGGGCCCTCTCACATGGCGAACAACCAATAGTTCCATCACCCCAGAGTGAGTATACATGTTTGGACAAACAACCTAGATCAAATCCACAATGTATTGGACAAATAGTCAAAGCTTGATCCACCTTTTCATTTTCCCTTCCTTCTAGCTCTTTCCATTGCATGATTATGTATCTTGTTCTAATCATTCTCCTTGTACATGTCATTTTATGCTTATGGGATGTTGGTCCTGGGGGCTTGCGCAACCCCTTTTGATCTTTTTCATCCTTTTTCATTCGTATTGGTATGATTGGGCATATCATGAATGTCTACTTTAGTGTGAGTTTGAAGCAAGTTCAACCTCTCACTAAAGTGGGGGCTAAATGTACCATAGAAAAAAGGGAACTTGCTTTATTTGGGGAATAATTGATGATAAAGGAGACTTAATAAGGCCCTGATTTAGTTTTGTGAGGTATTTTACACATCCACACTAGGTATTGGACCCTTGCAAATTGAATAAAATGTATTTATTGATGTTTTGTAAAGGTGTTGTAAAGTGTTGTAAAGGACTTTCACACCTCTCAAGACTTAATGAACTCATTTTCCCTTAATTCAACATTATAAAATATATTTAATAGAATTATCATACTAATATAGAATGCTTGTAAATTAAAATTAATGATAATCTAGTGTTGTAATGTGTCTTACACATTCACATTGGATATTGTACCTTTCTAGGCTCTATGGACCTTATTTTAATGATGCAAAGTGTATTTAATCACACTTTCACTTTGAACTTTGTGTCCTTGGCCTTATCCAATCTTTACATAATCACTAATAGGCCCTTACTAAATGAATTTTTGCATGCTTCATTACATTATTTCTACATTTTGGTTTAATTACCTAAAAAAGGGTTTGACCAAGGAAAACCCCCATGCCCTAACATCCAACATTTCTCCTTCTCTTCTTGTGCGTTTGTAGATTTAGATAACTTGGAGGCTTAGAAATCATTGAAGATTAGGTTGAAGACTTATTGGAGTCATCTCATTGCTTGCAAAGCCAAAATATTCACTAAAAGTCACTTTTAGTACCAAAAATCAGACTTTTAGAGGTAGATATCTGTTAGGAACCAAAGTGCAGATTCAGGGCTTCAATTTCCTCTTTTAGATTTTTAGAAATTCAAAAGTGAATTGATTCACCATCAGTGGAAAATGAGCCCCATTGCCAGGCCTGAAAAAGGTTTTCTATAGTTTTGGATACCCATTTATGTAAAACGGGCTCCAAAACAGTTTCCCAAATCCAGAACTAATTCGCCTAGAATGGCGAATGTGTCCCTGGGTATGTGCAGGATCATGATGGGCCAAAAGTGGCAATATGATGGGTATTTGTAGGGTATGTGGTGACAACTTTTTAACCCAAAATTGATGAAATGAAAAGGGTTTTAAAGGAGATTCTCACTTTCCACCAATATAAATTATGCTTTACTTTGAATTTAATAAATAATTATTATTCATTTTCTATTTGAAATAATACTAAAGTCCTAATTGATAGGTTGATTGAAAACATCTATAGCTTTCAAACGGTATCACATTTTTGAATCCAAACATGTCACATTCTATGCTTCACATACTATAGGATTAAAAAAAGAAAAATTGAATTTCATGAATTTTTGACCAAGTTAAGGTGGTTAGACATACAATTTTTATATTTTTAAAAGTTGTAAAAAAATTCATAATTAATTATTTACTTGGAAAAAATTACAAAAAAATATACATCACATCCGTACATGAGTCCTCTACTTATGTCTAAAATATTATAAAAAATATTATCATTTTATTATTGTTAGGGTGGTCATAAGACACCTACTTCTTATTTTTTCCCTGAAATTTAAGTACTATGCATTGAAATTTCAAATTTTCACCAAATAGATTTAAAAAACCTAGTAGTTTAGAAACTAAATTCAATTTCCTATAGATTCTATTTTTGCATATTTTTGAAATAATATAAATAACATATTCAAATTTTTACATCAAGTTGCCTAACTCTGATTTTTTTGAAATTTTTGCCACTTAAGGGCCTATTTTTTCCATGATGATCCTGCACATACCCCCCTGTAGGCCAAATTTCAACATTAGCAGTATTCCAAAGCCATTTCCAGTCTACAACAAGATCTTAGGTGCACACATTTAGTTTCATTCATTTGTGTTACAGTTTGCATTCATTTCTAGGTGTTTTTGCATATCATAATGTGTTTTCAAACAACTTGTATTTTTTTAGTTTTCTGCATTTATATTAGCCCATCTAGACACATTTCCTTCATATGTCCATTATGCTTGCATTAGTTTGACTGGACCACCAAGATTTTTGGGTCTATCTCTCTCCTTTAGGTGAAAAACCCTAAGAGTGCAAGAGAGTCCATAACACACCACAAAAATTTATGGTTCACCAAAAAAATACAAATTTAATTTCAATACATAAAAAAGATATGTTGTATATAGTCTTCCTATGTTTGAATTGTAGTTGGTTTTAGTTTGAAACTTTATTAAGGAAAAAATATTCAATAAAAAACTATGAAACCAATTGGAAGCACTAGATATCCTAGTTGCAAATCTAAATTCAAAAAAAATGGAATTTTATCCTTCATGGAAAAAAATTTATGTTGTATATGGTGAGCATCACTCCTTAAAAATGGTGTTTACTGAAAAAAACTAGTTTCCGAAGGAGATGAAAAAAGAAGTGCAATCTAATTCCATAATTTTTGAAAAAAATATATTTAGAATCTACAAACAAAATGTCATAAATCACTAGTTTTCATCCTCTTCAATTTCCTCACAGTTTAGCAGCTATAGGTGCTCGAAAGTGAAGATTTAGTTAGAAAAACTTAGTTCAGTGTCCAGTTTAGCCAAAAATTATAAACTAGTATTGTGGGATTACATGTGACAGGGACATACCATCATTTTAATATAATCCATTTCTATATTCATCATTTCCTCCACATTATTGTGGCATATCATCAGTTTTTTCATATATTAGCTAGGTATGTGTAGGATCATCATGGAAAAAATAGGCCCTTGAGTGGCAAAAAATTCAAAAAAATCAGAGTTAGGCAACTTGATGTAAAAATTTGAATAAGTTATCTATATTATTTAAAAAAATTTGTAAGAATAGAATCTATAGCAAATTGAATGTAGTTTCTAAACTGCTAGGTTTAAAAAAAAAAAATCTATTTGGTGAAAATTTGAAATTTCAATGCAGTAGTACTTAAATTTTAAGGAAAAAATAAGAAGTAGGTGTCTGTCTAACCACCCTAACCACAATAAAATGATAATATTTTTTTATAAAATTTCAGATATAAGTAGAAGACTCATGCCCCAATGTGATGCATATTTTTTTGTAATCTTTTTCCAAGTAAATAATTAATTATGATTTTTTTAGTACAACTTTTAAAAAATATAAAAAACTCGTATGTCTGACCACCTTAACTTGGTCAAAACCTCATGAAATTCAATTTTTATTTTCTTAATCCTATAGTATGTGAAGCATAGAATGTGACACATGTTTTGGATTCAAAAAATGTGATATTGTTTGAAAACTATAGATTTTTTTTCAGCCAGCCTATCAATTAGGACTTTAGTCATAATTCAAATAGAAAAGGAATAATAAGTACTTATTAAATTTAAAGTAAAGCATAATTTATATTGGTGGAAAGCTAAGAATCTCCTTTAAAAACCCTTTTCATTTTATCAATTTTGGGTAAAAAAAAGGTTGTCAACCACATACCCATCATATTGCCACTTTTTGGCCCATCATGATCCTGCACATACCTAGCTATCTCAATATAGCTATGTGATCATAATGGTAAATTTATTTTGGCTTGTGCGATGAACTTGGGGGTGCAATTTTTTAGATTTGCTGAGGTGGTGATGAATTTTCATGGCATTCAGATTGCCACGCATGTTGGGATTTCCAGCTTGGTCATTGAGGGAGATTCCATAAATACTATTATCATGCTAATGGGGAAGGCTAATTCTTATTGGTCACTTAGGGACCATGTGTCATTATCTCGTAATCTCATCATTGCCCTTGGAAATTGTAGATCCAATCACGTGTTTAGAAATGGCAATAAAGTTGTGGATGTGCTTTCTAACATTGGTGTCTTCACCCCTAATTTATTTATTTGGGATCATATTTATTATATCCCTGGGCATGTGTTCAAATTAATTTATCGTGATGCCAAAGTACTATCAAATTGATATCAAGCTAGATCTACTATCAACTCCCTTTGATATTTTCCATGATTTTCACTTATGGAAAATTAATCCCTTTAAGCAATATTTTCATAAACGTATTTACTTGTGGCTCTGGTATTCATATTCATATTTTCATTTCCATAGATTGTGTTTCCTTTCCCTAGTGTTTGCGAATTTGTCCATGGGGGTGAATGACAAGGAGGTTTGGCCCATCATTCAATGGGGCAAGCTGGCCTTGTATGTGGAAGGCATGCAAGGGCATGACCCCAATCTTTCTGTGGAGTTCATTACCTCCTAGGTCAATGTCACTATCACCATTGGTGGGTGCTCCTTCATGGTGACTACTGAGCTAATTGTTGAGGTGACGAGGCTTCTGTTGGAGGGTATTTTCACTCCCCATAAGCTTAAGGGTCATTATTAGAAAGATATGGAGTTCTTTTTGAAAGAGGGAGGAAAGGTGAACAAACTCCAAAATGGCTTCATTAGGGCGGACCTTCCCGTCATTTGGAGTAAGGTAGTGGAATTCTTGATGAGGTATGTAATGCTTGAGGGTCACTTCTGTTGCTTTCATTCTGATTTTTTTCCTATGTTTGTAAACCATCTCTATTATAATTTAAAGATTCAAACTGTGCCTTTTGAATTTTTTCCTCTCTTGAACAATCTATCAAAAATTTCCATGGTAAAATCAAGAATTTACCAATTCACTAGGGTATTATCTTTGGTCTCTTCCATTACCAAGCTACTCTATTACCTTCTCCTACCACTATTGAAAAGAACACTTTGGTCATTCGTGACCCCACTAAACCCCCTGCAGACCCTAGTCCCTCCATCACCTTGGATGAAACCCCACTCACTACTCATCGTATTACTCATGCATGTGGTAAAACCCTTGATAATGAGGAAACCCCTCTTGTCCCCATTAAATTTGTTCTCCTATCAAATCCCACTCCTATTTCTACTTTTGGATCTGATAATTTAGATAACTCAGACAATGAGTCATGGAATTCCAACCTTGTCAATTCTCCCACACACTCCTCTATTCGCGTGGAGGTTTCTAATATCCCCAATACCCCCTTTCACTAACCATAGCATTGAAAATTCCCCTAATTTCTACATCAATTTGGAGGGTATCCATGCTAAACCTAGGGTGGGTTTTGGCAACTATGCCTCTAGTGACCCCCTTCGCAAAAAAATTAATAAAATCTTAGAGACTGGACTAATGGACTCAGAACGACATCCTCAAGTGGCTCTTGGGCCAGCTTGTTACTACCAAAGAGAGAATCCAGATTTTGGAAAACAAGATGTTGTAGCAACAAGTCTCGTGGCCTGGGGAGGTGGAGGATAGTGGCCATTGGGATATTATTTCCTCCTTGGCTAAGTTGTTTGAGCATTGGGCCAACTGGGACAAGGAGGTGAAAGATCCCATAGCTCTTGTGGGCACAAAGGAGGATAAAAAGAATTTACAAATGGAGATTGATGCTATTCATAAGAATCAGGAAAAAACCACACAGTTCCTCCAAGTTATAACTAATTACAACAAGGAGATTGTGAAGAACACCCCTCTCACCACCCATATCTTTCAACAAGAGATAAGGAAAATTCATGGAAAATGGGTGGTTGAGGATACTGGTGGTGATAGTCACACACATTTAAGAAAGGTAAGATGGTGGAAAACTTGGCTCTAGACACTACAGTGGATACTTAGGCTATTCAAAAGGGCCCCTTGTCTTTCGAGGAGAAGCTCCATTTCCTGGC
This sequence comes from Sequoia sempervirens, assembly GCA_007258455.2. Taxonomy (NCBI): domain Eukaryota; kingdom Viridiplantae; phylum Streptophyta; class Pinopsida; order Cupressales; family Cupressaceae; genus Sequoia; species Sequoia sempervirens. The sequence goes on along the minus strand of VDFB02379711.1, from coordinate 150,332,360 downwards.
TCAACAGTGGAAGGTTATTAGTGGTCTTAAGTTTCTAGGAGACCTTTAGGTGTTTTTTGGTCCCTTGTTAGTCTTTGGTCAATTTGTTGTCTCTATTTCTTTCTACTGGTTGGACTTTAAGTTTTTTCTTTAAGTTTTATAGTCGCTTCACTCCTTGTGAGCCCCTCATTGGCCTTAATGGCAATTTTGTAATGGGTATTGGCCCTTCTATTCTTATTCTAATAGACATCTAAAAATGTCACCTTCTCTTACATCATTAATTTCAACCAATCATCACTTGATTCATCTTGTAATCTCTTAGAATATTTTATCATAACCACTACATCACTTTATCATCCATCTAATTATATTATTACCTAATCACCTAGGTTTTAGTTTCATCCAATTATCCTCTAATTTATCACCTTTTCACTTAGTACACAAACATCATCACCTTATCACCTAGGATTCCTAACACCTAATAGTTTAATTAAATAATTCATAATTTATTTAATTAAATTTTACTATCATCTTTCATCCATTTAATTAATTAATTATTCATAACTATCCATATTTACCTACTTAATTAATTTTACTTGCATACTATGCATTAAAAAAATTAATAATTATTTTTATCACATATGCATACCAAAAATTTAATTAATTAATTATTAAATTGATTAATTGTAAAACATCTAGTTGATTAATTAGTCTAATTAGTCCACTTAAACTTACTCATTGGTCCCACTCATTAATCAAATCCAGTTCACTCATCCATGCAATTAGTTAATTATTCAATGCAATAGTCAATTTCTCTTAACTCTCTAATGCACTCAATTAACTCCTCCATGTAGGTAGTTGACTAATCAATCAGATCTATTAAATCTCAAGTCACATTGAGTTGAAAAATATAACTATTTTAATTAAAAGCTATAACTATTTTAGTTAAAAATTAAAATAATGTGCAAGTCACCTATTCATGCCACATCTCCTCGCCAGTTCCCCCAAATTAATGATAAGATCTTAGGTTGCAGATTCAATCCTAGCTATTCATCAAATTATTCTATGAATCTATAAATGAAACCCATCTCAATCATCAATTACACATTCATTTTGTATCTAATTCATATCAATTTTATATCTATAGAATTTAATGTCATGTTGGTGAATTAAGCACCAACATCACAAATGAGAAAAAAATTACATTATTCTCAATTGGAGGTTTGCATGTGTTTGAATCAATCTTACTTTGATTCTATTTCATTTTTTTCATTTGCATGCATATACTTATCATCCAAATTCCTCTCATATTTTTGATTAGCGAGCCTTATAAGTTTAGGATCTAGGGTGGGTTCTAGTGGAATCTCTTTGAATCCTTAATGAGCACAAAATTCAATTGTAGAATAAAGGAATCGATTCAATATAAAGTCCAATGGGACTAATATTCAAAGGAAAATGATATGTGGGAGGATTTTGTAAAAATACAACACTCATTTTCTCATTTTTTTTAGTGTATTTTCCATTCATACCTCTAGTGATTAGAATAATGATTATTTTTTATGGGGAGGGATGCCATAGACCTAATTTTGACACAACCCTAATTTTTCCATGGTATCATTCTTATATATGTGTTTCATTTGGTTGTCTAATATATATGGTAATCATGAGCTACAACTATTATTTTCTAAAAATATAGATTATGTTAAATGAAGTTTATATAATAGGTATTAATGTTGTAAATAATCTAGTTTTAGTTCAATTTTTTGGAAAATAGACTAACTATAATGTGTTTTCATGTGAGACTAATAGGGTAGGTATTGAACCTCTCATAGAGAGAGATAGTATCATTAAGAAGAGGAGTTTAACCATCCAAGGGCGACATGTCATGGATTACTATATACACACAAACATGTAGTGGCCTATAGAATTATTCTTTTTATTGTAAAATAAATATTTCCATGTGTAGTGAAGGAAAGTTGACTATGAAAAAGGAAATCTAGGTTCCTTAGAGAGTAAATTTCACTAAATAAATTAAAATAAAATTGACTAAGTATAATTCTTAAGGAGAAATAAACTAGTGAAAACATATAAAAATAAAAAGAAAAATAAACTTTATTAATTATGAAAATGAAAAATATAGAAGTTAAGGAACCTAGGGTTGAAATTCAAGAGTCTTAGTCAAGGACACCAACGTGACTCATGGACATCCTCATGTCATGTTTTTTTCCTATACTAGTCACACCAAAAACTCTTAGAATTCACAACTTGATTTCAAAAATCCATTCAGCCTACAAACATAACAAAATAAGAAATTTTTTTAGGGTTGTTTAGGGATTTGTCTCAATCAAACCCTTGTTTTGGTCTTTCAACCTCTAGAGATAGCTAAAATAGATAAAAATAAATAAAATAGTGGATCTTCTTATTCTATGTTTCTAGAAGTTAGAACATTAACTAAAATTGAGATATTAAAGGGATGTGGTAATCCCAAGGTGCTTGAGGGAACAAGATAAAAAGAACAATACCATCTACAAGGCTTGAGAAAGCTAAACAACATAAGATAAAGCTAAAATAATGTTGTGGAGTATTGTAAAATGCTATAAAAAGTGGTTGAGTTTTGTGTGTGATATTGAGAGTGAAAGATAGCCAAAAGAGATAAATATTTTTAAAATGAAAAACATGTTTTAAAAATGGGAAGAGGTTGGAAAATAATTTGGAATTGTAACTTGGAAAATGGTTGTCAGTCATAATGGAGATAGATAATTAAAACAACAACCACAAATCTATAGTTCTATATTCAAATAAAAATCCAAGTTAATCAATTTGAAACAAGGAACACTGGAATGAAATTAGATTCAAATAACAATACATTTACCTTCACCATGTTGACACGAATTACTTTCATTGTACTTATTTGCTTGCTTTTCTCTCAAATTTTAGTATACACTTCTTTCTCCTTCATCTCAAGTGTGTTAGATGATCACAATGATGCAAAAGTACCAATTTTTTTGGTTAGCCATCAACACAATGTGAGGGATTATTTTATATATTTGCTAGATTCGAATGAATGCTCAAAATTAGGAGGTGCAAGATCAAGATAAATGGTTGATGATTGCTGAGAAGAATTGACTGCCCAATTAATGCATGAAGGATTGATTGAAGAGTTAACTAATACTGACAATTAGTTAACTAACTTAATTGATTCAAAAGAATCGACATGAGTGGGAGTAAAGTGAATTCATTGATAAGTGAACTAGAATTGATTATCCAGTCGATTGAGAGAGATTGATCATTAAGTTTGAGGGAAGTATGCATGATAATAATTAATTATCGAAGGAATGTGCAAGTGAGGATTAATAAATAAATAAATAAAATGTAAATATTTATTAATACTGAATGGATAATGTTGAGATGAAATAAGGGAATTAAATAATTAATAAAATTTATCTAATTTAAGAAGGGTTTTAAATGTTAATTAAAAAATTAATGATAATTATTTAATTAAAATAGAGGAATAAGTGTAACTAGTGATGCAATTAAATAAATAAGGTTTATTTAATTAATTAGGAAGATTAATTATAATTAGGATATAATTAAATAAACAGGATTTATTTAATTAGCTAGAAAGGATGAATTAGAATGAATTATTTAAATAACATAAATTCACTTAGTTAATAGTATAATATGATATTTGATTCTAATTAAATAATAAGGTATTATTTAATCATTAGGGGAAAGGGTGAAAATTAGTAAAAAGTTGTTGCTTGCAAATTAGGATAATTTCAGGTATCTATAGGAATTATCTCAAGCCATTTCTAATGACCCAGAAAAGTGACATATGGAAAAAATATCATAAATTGATTTTGAATAATAAATTGTAGTGGGATACTAGCGCTATGCATGAACATCTACGCTTGATAGCATAGATAGATAATTTTTTCTAGAAAAATGATAGGAGATGAGAAAAGAATAGGGTTGAAATAAAGGTGATATGAAAAAGTGACCTTGAAAAAGAAGGTTTGAGCACATTGAGAATGAAAAGGGTTGATGCAAGGGTTGAAGTGAACCTACAAACACCAAGGGGATGGAAACCAAAGTGGACATGAAACATAGTGTGAATTTACAAGTGCATGCAATTTACAACACTACACCTAGTTTGATGTGCTTGAATAAGTAGAAGATAATGGTGTGATACATTTATTAGGAAAAGGAAATTACAATATTAAATAATTTATGGGTATATAAAATGGTGGCATAAAAATACTTGTTAGCGTTTCTTGTTAAGAAAAATGCTTAACATTAAAAATTTTATTATTTAGACAATAATTTAAAAAGAAAAGGCAGGAAATTATTTGTTGTTTAAATATTAATAGAGACATGTGACCCCAACTATCCACAAAAGGGAATACATGTAAGAAATCATAACAATTTTATCCCTCCATGTAGTTAGAAAAAAAGGGATTTTATCCTTGATTTGGTAGAAAGTAAATGTACAAGAAGAAAATGGAAAAGAAGAGGAAAAGTCCAAAACCACATCTATCTATGTTGGATAGATTTTGTCATTGTCATTGCCTTTTGAAGGCATGGTAAACTAATTTCTTACTTAAAAAATGGATATTTTTGAAGTGTCAAACTATGATTATGGTAAAGAAAATTAATCAATAATGACACTAATAGATTTTGTAAGAAAAATCATAGTTTTAGCTTTCACTTTTACATAATGTTAGGTTAGAATGTTAAATAAATAGCTAGTAAATTATAATTTTAAGTAAAACTAAGCATGTCCCAATATTGGGTGATTGGGTTGCAATACTTGGAATGCTTGGAAATTTTAATGGTGGCTATGAACCCATTCATGAATGCATGCAACTTCTTACAATAGTCATGAATGAATCCACATCAATCATGTAACCTATAACTTTAGTTATGATGAATCCAAATATAACATACAACTAGTAACTTTTATTTATGATGAATCCATGGCTAGCATACAACTAGTAAAATTTATTTATTTTGTTTAAAAATGAGAATATATGGATAGTTAAGTATATCCTGTTGGTTATGCTTGCAAATAAAAAAGAGGATTTAGTTAAATTGTACATGTGGAAATTAATAGATATAATTCTTATAGTATGAATACTCTACCCAACTAAATGGATTTAATAGACCATTTGAAAGTGTAAAAAATATTTATTTGTGAAAAATAAATCATTTGAGATAAATAACAAAATTTGTGAGGAAAAACTAAGTCCTAAAATGTTTGCATGATCATGTTTTTTGGATGAGTATATTCCACAAAAAATATATTTATGAAAAAGTGCAAGGAATTGTTTGAATTAATTTAAGTCACTTCATGTGTGCAAGGACATATGTATAGATATTTGTTGTTGTTGGGCATTAAATAGGTTCCATAATGTCAAATACATCATTAACATACAAATTTTAGTTATGTTAGTCATGATTAGCTAGACTCTTCATGATGAGGTGGGATTCTCTTATGGAGTAGCACAAGAAAGCCTATGACTTGGTGGTATATTGGAAATCATTTTGATGATGCTCTCCCTTCTTAGGGTGTGAAGATGAGAACAAAAGGATATTTTATTATGCAAAATTGTTTTAACAAATGGATTATGTATTCATTTATTGTGTGATGCAAAAATATTGAGAGAAATATGTGATTTCATTTTATTGGCCACTCATCAATTGTGATATTTAGCTCTTTATATTGATGTGAAAAGAAAGTGAACCTTTTGATCAAGTTTAATATGTATCTTTGTTATCAATATTTACACAAATAATGATGTGATAATACAAGTTGTGTAATTTTTGTGGTATAAATCTCAAAGTTGTAGTGATATTACTCTCATATTGAATATGTTTTATTTTCAAAATTTATGTATGTTGTTACATTAAATAGGATCGGGAAATAATTAATCAAAAGATGCATCAAAATCATCAATGTTTGTAGAGACTTAGTCATTCTTTGTTAGCATCGACAACAACCAATCTCAAACAATTAACATTTATTATTGAAGTTCACTCTAAACATAAAGTCAATGTGAATATTTTATTATTATAACTTGTATTTATATCCCTATTATTATATGAACACATTTGAATTGGGTTTTGACATTAAATATATATTAATGAGATATTATGAAACATACTCTAATTCTACTCTTTTGCTAAATTTCTATTTTCTATTTGATAAGAACTCTACAAATTTGATAAATTTGTGTACGAATTATGGAGTAAAAATGAGATGAAATCTTCCTACAATAAGAATATGATCAACAACTAATCTCTAGATTGTGTACACTCATCTTGTACTAGCTTTTATCATTTTTCGTGGTATTTAGCTCTCTATATTGATGTGAAAAGAACATGACAACTTTGATCAAGTTTGATATGTATTGTTGTTATCAATATTTGTATAAATAATGATATAATAATACAAATTGTGTACACTTTATTTGGTATCAGCCTCAAAGTTATAGTGATATTACTCTCATATTGAATATGTTTACTTTTGGAATATTTATGTATGTTGTTACATTACATAGGATAAGGAATTAACTTAATCAAAAGATGCATCAAAATCATCTCTATTTTTAGGCTTAGTCATTCTTTGTTAGCATGACAACAACCAATCTGTCAAACAATTGACATTTATTATTGAAGTTCACTTTGAACATAAATTCAATGTGAATATTTTATTATTAATATATTCTTTATTAACATATTTGTAACATGTATTTATATCCCTATTATTATATGAAAATATTTGAATTAGGTTTTGACATTAAATATATATTAATGAGACATTATGAAACATACTCTAATTCTACCTCTTTTGTTAAATTTTTATTTTCTATTTGATAATAATTTTACAAATTTGAAAACTTCTTGTAGGAATTCTAGAATAAAAATGAGATGAAATCTTCCTAGAATAATAATACGATCAACAATGTACACTCATCATGTACTAGCTTTTATCATTCTTGTGGGATCTAAAACTCAAAACACTACGAGGATGACATCCTATTGGGAGGGGAGCAATAGTATCTTGACTTATATCATAGACTTCAGTTTCCATTGTAGAATAATTGTTGTAAGCGTTGGATTCCAAAAAGTTAAAGAGTAGAGATCGAAATGATAGAAAAAAGCACGAGAGAAGTGGCAATAATAAGGATGGATGTCGGGAATTTCGGAGTTTAACTTGATTGAAAAGGAGTCGATGGAATTTGTAACATGTATCAAATAACACGTCTTTAGTTCAAGACTGATGGAGAAGAAACTACATTTATCATTGGCAAGAAGAAAATATTTATAAGCACGCTCGCACGTTCCCCTGACAACCGGACTAGATTTTAATACAGCATAACAGAGAAACACATTAATGTCATACGATAACAATACTACTGTAGCCTTACACGGTCTAAAACATGTCGTACACAACTAAGGGCAACAAAACGCCGAAGCAGACGGTTTCCAGAGACATGACTAATCGTTGGTTAATGCATCTCATCTACAGGCCTCTCTATTCTTAATGAATTAACACTGGTTGATAGCGAAACCAACGAGAGAGTTGGCAGAATCGATAGATACCCGGACTCCTTGCTGCTGAATATTGCCTATGATAGACAGACTGCCCGTTGTGGGTGCAAAAGCCAGGCAAAAAGTCCCCATAATATCCACAGGAATCATATAGTTTTTAGCTGGGATAGTCAAAGTGACCCCGTCGAGAAAATGGAAACTCACGGTGGGAACGAGGACCGTTTGGAGGCCAGCGAAGTCATAGCAAGTGTCGAATAAGAACATCCCTTCTGCTCGTCGAAGATGTTGGGTGCTCAGCACGAAGGCGTCACGCATGGCTTCGTAAGCGTCCTTCTGCAGCCGTGTGACGGCCGTGCCCGAGTCCACTATCACGCCGCCCCGACCCATCTCGTCGAACTCAAAGACCTTCTGCGGAAAAGAAACGAGCAACCCGCCAACGCTGATGGCCGTCAGTGGAACATAATAGAACGTACCGAGTTGCGGGTTTCGGAGAAGTGGGACGACGACGGACCCGACGGGTAAGACCGAGTCTGGGCCGAAGTCGATCGCGCCCGAGGATTCGGACGAGCGGTCGACTAGGCAGTACGAAAACTTGGTACCATATGACCCGAGCTGAGAAGGGAACGACAAAGCGCCGGCCCCGAGACCAATCAACCCGGCAGCACCCACGAAGAAGCCTTGGTTGTCATGGCCACACCCGTTTGGCACATTTTGAACTATTGTGTTGCCGAATGTGAGAGTCTCCGTAGCGAAGCTCCCGACGGTATGAGACCCGTCTCCATATGCTACTTGATACACACACCCGCGGCTGTTGCAGCCAGACTTCTCAAGCTCACTGCAAACAGTGGAACTGCATGAAATCGAGGTGAAGGAAGCCGAGGAGGACGGATCGAAGACCGGATCGGCCTGGTCGTAGCAATCTTTGCATGGCTGGCACTGGACCCACACCACGTCGCTACCCGTGTCCAACAGGAGGTACTGCTCCCTCGCCGGCGTTCCTACGCCTATGCGGGTAAAGTATTCCCCGCTGCCTTCCATCATGCCGGACGTCACCTCACCTCCGAAATCCTCAATCTTGGCCTTGTGCTCTACTTTTCTTTCTATCTCCTTCCCATTCACCTTTCTCTCTACCCGCCAGTTGAGCGCCTTCACCCGTTGGGATTCCCTCTCTAGCCTCTCTCTAAACCTCTGCTCGTAGCTCATGTTTCCCCTCACTAGACTATCTCTGTGGAAAACTTGGAGCCTCCACTCATTTTTGCCCACGTCCTTCTCTTGTTGATAGGTCTTATATACTTCCAGCGGAGGGGAGCTCACTTCTCTAAGCCGAGCAGCGATACCCAGTGCATGATAATGAAACCCACCTTGTTTCTCTCCCCAAGCTACTGGAACACACAAGGGGAAAGTATAGAGGGTAATTATAACCCAAACCAACACTGGAACAAGAAATATAGAAAGACCCATTTGTTTAATGACGGCTTAAGTCTTGATTTTCTTTTGGATGGCTCGCAAAATATATCACACTTCTCAAATTTTTCTCTCTCGTAACTCAATTTTTAAAGGTTTTGCTAAAATATTCTAGACCTTTTTACTTAGAATGATAATGAGTGATCTTAGAGTAAGCAGTGTTGCACCTGCCATACAGACACAAGCTATAATAAAGTCTTTAATTCCACTCCCTCTTTTCAATGAATATAATTCCACTCTCTCCTCTGACTGATTTTTCTTCCTTGACTTACTGATATGCTGCATTACTCCTGAATTTATAGCTGTGTTGGATTGTAATGTCCTGCATCTCAAGACTGACCACCATTAATTTTATAATCATTTGTTGTTATTGGTCTTGCATCGTGCCAACTATTTCCCATCTCCCATATTGAGGTGTCTCCACTAGCCCACTCTTTCCACCACCACTACACGTCGTGAAATCTGTGGACTAACTCCTATGCCATTGAAATTGACTCAACCAGGAAATCTCCTGCTGTACGAAACCTTGTCTTATACGTTTGATAGAAACTTATTTGAAGACAACCAGCACTTCCAGGAAAATGCTCGTTTTTCGTGTGTCATGCGTCGTTTGAGTTGGGCAATATCTTAAATGGGCTGTTTTTAATTGGCTATTTTTACAAAGATAAATTTTACCTAATAAAAATTGACAGTTATTATTTTTTTTTGGTGAGGAAGAAGTGTAATATTGCTATCTATCTTTTGACTCTTAAAACATGTGATGCTTAAGTAAATGTTCTTAATGAGCACATATTTACTTTTAAAATATTTATGCAGTATTGGTCTCCACATTCTCTTTATTTTAAAATCTTTGCTATTTGTTTATTGCTTTATAGTCTTCCTTCAAATTTGTTCTAGCATCAATGTTTCTATACCACATATTTTCTTTCCTACTATGATCAATTTTTTAAAACCGATAGCTTTTTTACACTGTTTTTTTCTTAGAAACATTTAATTGTTAGAGCCATGGTTTTCAAGTATGTTATCAATATCAGTGCCAACAAATAGGTAAATCCCAAGTCATAGTTTATGGTGATGCAAGTTTCAATTCCATTTACATTTGCTGTCATCTACCCAATTCATATATTATTTAAACAAAATCTAATGTGCATTTTTTTTTCCATTTCCTACAACCACTTTTCTTAAATGATTTTGATAGCTAAAACAAAAGAACGCTAAGAGATGAGAGGAAGATTCATAGTTGTAACATTTTCAAATACCGTTTGTTTAAAAATTGATGCAATAGTGAATTGACAATTCATCTACAAATCAAGTGAAAACCCACATTTTTAGTGTTTAAAACCCTCATTTTTGAAATATTTTTAATGTTACAAATGTGAGGATCCTATTTTTGTCCACGGTTGAATGTCTCTTTGAAAAATAATCAATATGTGTTGTAAATTTAAGTGTAAATTATTTATGTTAAATAATTTATGATGTTTTTAGAGTTTATATAAAATCCTCTATAATTTTTTTGATAAAGAATCTTGTAATATTTCTAAAGATTGTGATATATCCATTAAATCTTAAAGCTATATTGATTTCCATTTGCTTTATTTTCTTGAAATTTAGAAGTTTATAAGTTTAATTAGTTAGTTTCATTAAAAAAGCTCCTTGTGGTTTGAAAACATAAAATAGTATAATTTTGGATAAATAAAATATTAGTATTTGGACATGGTCCTTGTAGATTGAAAAAATTTAATAGTATAATGCTTTAAGAATGAAATATCAATATCTATAAACTAGAACTAAAAATAAATTAAAAATGAATTTTTTTATGCAACTATCAATATGAACCTTAAATGATTATCCTGAAAGTTAAGAAAATATGTTTGATATGACAAAGGATTTTTATGGCATCAATACAAAGCCACTTCTATGGAAAAGGAAACCAAATACTTCATTATAGTATTGAAAATAATGTAAATTATTGGAGTAAAAAATAAGAGTTAATTGAGATCTTTAAAGTTATCAATCAAACTTTGGTGATAACATAAAATATTTCTCTTAGGTCTTCATCACTAACTAAATATCCATATAGCTATTGAATTTTTATAATAAGGAAAAAAATGACATTATAGCCTAAATCAATGATCTTGCAATCATGAGAGGTATCTAAATCAAAATCCTCAGACATATTATAATTAGGAAATTCATTTTTAAAATATGTGTATTTGGGGAATTAAATTCTTATTCCTTAAACTTGGAAGAATATTATCACATTTATCTAGGTATTTTGTAGAAAGGAACCACACCTACCATTTCCTAAATTAATTGTAATAATCAACTTATCTCATATAGAATAGCAATAAGGTATGGTGTCATTATTATAATATTTCAATGGAAATGATGTCACATAGATATCAATCACCAACTAAAATATTTTATATATGTTTATGTCACCATACAAGATGATCATATCTATTAATATGCCCTTGACAAGCTAATAGGTAGGAAACCAATCCTAAGTGTATGATTTAATAGTATTATTATATGCTATATCAAATTAGTATCATGATGTAATGAACACACACATACCAATGATAGATGCACCCCAATCAATGCTATCTAGAACAAGCACAAAGTTTGATCAAGTATCATATTCAACTTATAAAATTGTATCTATATGGTTGTTGTGAAGAAATATGATTATTGCCCATTTTACAAGGATTATTTCACATGGTAAGACTACTAGGTTCTAATTCAACTACCATTATTTAAATCACCATTATAAGCTTCATAGTTGGAAATAGTTAGGTCTAGACTCACTCTTGAAAAGGATCATAATGTACTATTGAAATAATAATAATCCCATTAGAATAATTTAATAATCAACCCATATTTAGAGATGTACCAAAAGGAAATAATCTTAATAATTCCTAAAGTGTGAACTTATCAACTAAGAGATCTTAGTTAATGTATTTAATTATTTATAGCTACTATTTTCATCTCCATACCTAATCACTAGTATCATGCAAAATATAACCCTCAATATGGTGAAATAACACATCCTCGAACCTCAAAACCAAAATATCATAAGCATTCATATGAAGCGAACAATTCTATTGATATAAAAACTAGATATAGGATTGTCTTGATTGTTTTAGCATTCATATCAAGATCATATACTCTTGTAATGTATCATATATTTAAATCATGCATAAAAAATGTTCATTCTTCTTCTCATGTGACATTTTCATCATATATTCCCTATCTCTCCCAATCACTCTTTACTGCATATTTTCTCCTTGTGTTCTTCCCCAATATTTTATATCTCCATGATATTTATTTGTATGTATATATGTATCTTCCTCTATGGTAGGGACATTTTCATAAGATGTGTATCATACTTATTGGTTCATTGTGAGGTGGCACACAACCTATTTTTAAAGCATCTATTTTTTTAAATTTTATCTTACATATGTGTAATACCCAATTCATATCGTCTTTATTAGATGTTGGGTGTGCATTATACTTTTTAGAATTAGATTGTGAACACTTCAAATTTCTACCACAAGTCTCTATTAGGTCATCATTATTAGTTTTCAAAGGTCTAGAAGAAGTTGTATCAATTTTCTTAATGGGTTTGTAACCTTATCGATTGAATCTATATCTATTTTTTTTATCTTACCAACATTATTGCCAAACTTGAATTGTATTTTATTATCAAGACATCTAGACTTTGATATCCCATCCAAATATTCCTTTATCAATTAAAATAATGTTTCCAAATTTTATAAAATACATCTTATTAGTAGTGTTCAAATGGTTAGGAGTTTCCAATATTTTTTTTTATAGGTGTTTATATTAAGAATTATAATGTACAACTAGTCTCTAAAACTTAAAGAGATTTTGGGGTTGTTGGCCAACTAAGGGAGAATTATTACAAGATACCTCAAACTTTATTATCTCTACTACCAACTCTAGATTTTTCTCACTAACCTCTTCTTCATGTATTCCATTTTTTAGTTCTCACGCTCTTGGATACCTTTGTTCGTTATCTATTTTTTTCCACTTATAACTATTGAATGTGTACCAAGTGTCCTTAATTTATTCCTTATTATTACTTTTATATACTTCTATTTTAGGATGAAGTGGTATATATAATTGTGATCCTATGATTTCCATGATGGTTTTAGTCGATCACTCTTTTTCTTTAACACACCTATCTATATTTAGTCTTTTCTAGCTCTTTTCTTAGTAAAATCTAGCAATTCATGATTCTAGATGGATGGTAATCTTAAGCACCTTCTTGCTATCCTTTAGGTGTAGATGTAGTGAAGCTAGGTGCAATAGTTCAAGCACTAGGTTTATTTCTTTTATTAGACCAAGATTTCCTTGGTGTTTCTCAATAAATTTTAGGCTATGGCTTGAGATTGTCTAATAGTGCTTTACATCATAGTGTCCTATTTTCTATAAATTCTATTTGTATCCTTCACATTTTATATTTCCTATTTCTTTTGGTGGTTTCTTTTGAGAGTTTTTATTCCCTTTGTTGTTCTTTTTCATCCCCTTTATCTATGTGTTCTATGTTTAAGTATTTGTATTATATTTTATTCTTAACATTCCTCATGTTCTAAATCGATAGTAGGTTTTCTTTGTGGTTTATGTACATTTTATTCACCACTTATACCTCTAGTATCCTTATACATGTTTTCTCTCCCTAATATGTTGTTTCTTTTTCTATTTATTCATACATGGGATTGCTCTATTTTATCATGTCTTTTGTGGTATGAATAGAAATAAAATGGCTAGTACTTATGTGTTGAATAAGTTTAACACAACTAAGGCTCAGTGTAATTATGCATCCCTTCTTTGGAAGGTAAGAAATTTTGAAGTACTATCAAAATTGGTCTATTTTCCATATATTTTTGTAAGGAATCAAATTTTCATGAATTATTCTCTAATAATTCTAATGTTGGGGTGGAATGGATAAATCCTAATGGAAAATAGAAATATCACAAAAAAATTGTACAAAATTATTGATGTTAGAATTGATAATATATCTAGTTGGCCTTATCAAAGGGAGACACGATTAAGGCAGATGACAAAGAAAGTTTCTAGTGGTAAGAAAAAAACCTTGGAGATGACTACGTTGAGAAAAAATAAAAAATTATAAAGATCTTATCTTGGAACATAAGGGGGTAAATAATCATCATAAGAGGTTTTTCTTTTACCAAAAGTAAATTGGATATAATTTTGATTTAGGAAGTGAAAATGACTAAGGCTACCTTCTCTCAAATTATCAATATTTTTTTCTCCAAGAGTGGACTATTGTATAAGCATCGTGGAGGAAACATCTAGATGAATTATCACTATGTGGGATTCTAATTATTTGAAGGTGCACATAATTAATTACTTAAAATCTATATATAGATGTTATTGGGCATGTGTAGGATCATCATGGAAAAAATAGGCCCTTAAGTGGCGAAAAATTGAGAAAAATCAGAGGTAGGCAACTTGATGTAAAAGTTTGAATAAGTTATCTATATTATTTCAAAAATATGTAATAATAGAATCTGTAGCAAATTGAATGTAGTTTCTAAACTACCAGGTTTATTTTAAAAAAAATCTATTTGGTGAAAATTTTAAATTTCAATGCAGTAGTACTTAAATTTCAAGGAAAAAATAAGAAGTAGGTGTCTATCTGACCACCCTAACCATAATAAAATGATAATATTTTTTTTTAATATTTTAGATATAAGTAGAGGATTCATGTCCCAATGCGATGCATTTTTTTTGTAATTTTTTTCCAAGTAAATAATTAATTATGAATTTTTTATTACACAATTTAAAATATATAAAAACTCATATGTTTGACCACCTTAACTTTGTCAAAACTTCATGAAATTCATTTTTTTATATTTTTTAATCCTATAGAATGTGAAGCATAGAATGTGACACATGTCTTAGATTCAAAAAATGTGATACCATTTAAAAGCTATAGATGTTTTTCAATCAGCCTATTAATCAGGACTTTAGTTGTAATTCAAATAGAAAATGAATAATAATTATTCATTAAATTCAAAGTAAAGCATAATTTATATTGGTGGAAAGTTGAGAATCTCCTTTAAAAACCCTTTACATTTCATCAAGTTTGGGTAAAAAAAAGTCATCAGCCACATACCCATCATATCGCCAATTTTTGGCCTGTCATGATCCTACACATACCCTATTATTAAACATAAATACTAAGGATGAATAAATGCATTCCAATGTTTATACCTTTAATAGAAAAAATTTAAGAAAACTATTTAGGAGGATCTAAAAAATTGTATATGTGAATCCCATAAGCTTCAATGATTACTAGTACTAAATATTTCAACACGCATCTTATCCCATCAAGGAAACTTGGTGGTATTGAAGAATTCTCTAATAATATGATTTACCTAGTAATTTTTTTTTACAAGGCTAGACTCATGGGTGTAGACATGGAAGGATCCCTTTCACATGGTCTAATAAAGAATAGGAAAAAATTATTTAAGTCAAGCTCAATCATTTCCATATCTAAAGCTCTTAGTATATCATTTTTAATAAGACTTTGTTTCCCTGCCAAGAATTAAATGTGATGCTATCCCTTTTCTACTAAAATGGGATGGTTAAACAAAAAAAAAAAATACTTTTTAAGTATGAGATAATGTGGGCAACCCACCCATATTTAAAAATCTTTATGGATGAATGATGTAAAAATCCCTTAAAAGGGACTAAAATGTTTAAAATAATTTAAAAAATATCAAACTCATGAAAATTAGGGTTAAGGAGTGGAATAAGTTAATTTTCGGTAATGTTTTCAACTAAAAATAAATTATCTCTAGCAAACTCAAGAAGTTATTCAATGCAAAATGGTAGTTAATCAAATAAATCTTTATATACTTGTAATCAAGAAAATATGTTGTGATTGGAGTAGCTTAATCTCCCTTAAGGGGAAGATGTGTTTTGGAAATAGAAATGAAATATTCTATGGTTGATAGAAGGTGACATAAAAACCAAAATTTTCCAATAATCTACCCTTAAACAATGGAAAAGGGACACCATTTTAAAGATCCTAAATGAGGAATGATTTTTCATTATCTCTTAGGAGGATTTTAGAAAAATCAACATAGATTACTTTAGATATCTTAACATGAAACATTCTCAAGCTCATAACCCTACCTCTGATAAGATCCTTAAGGTCATTCCTCTCATTTTAACATAGAATATAATGATCTCTTAACTAAAGTGATAAAGGAAGAAGTCAAATCTATTATTTTCTCTTTTAGAGCCTTCAAATATCTAGTGCTAGGTGGATTCCCTCCCTATTTTTTTTAACGTTTTTGTGATATTGTAAAAATTAATGTCATTGATACTACCAAGGAGTTCTTTAGAAAAAATATTATTCAAACAAATGAATACTACCTTTATTTCCCCTATCCCTAAAAAGGAGATTAAATATATATGATAGATTTTAGGCCTATTAGACTATGCAATACTATCTATAAGGCCTTCTCTAAGATCTTGGTTCTCAAAATTTAGCCTTTCCTTCACATATGTATCTCTATGAATAACATAGGATTTTTTCTAGGATGAAAAATTCTTGATGTGATCCTCACTACTCATTAAGTCCTACATTCTATGGAGAAAAGAAAAAAGGAAAATATGGCTCTAAATTTGGACATATCTAAAACCTATGATAAATTCTCTTGGTACTTTCTCTTTTCTATCCTAAGAAAGTTTGGATTTAAATTTAAATTGATTTATATCATCTAGGAATATGTCTCCACTCTCATTTTCTCTATCATCATTAATGAGACTCCAAAAGGTGTTTTGGGTAGTGGAAGAGGTTTGAGACTAGGTGATCCATTTTCAATTTCTCTTTTCATTTTCATTGTTGAAGTGCTAGGAAGGAACATTTCTAAACCTATTGGTTCCCAATAACTTATTGGTATTAATATTATTTTCTCCTTAATAGTTTCCCCCCATTGAAAAATTATTGATGATGCCATATTATTTAGTGTGTCCTATCATGTTGAAGCACATGATTGGAAGGATATATTGGAAAAGTATGCCTCCACATTTAGCCAACATATCACAACTATGAGAAAAAGTAAGTTCTTCTTATTCAATACTTGGATCACTCTATAGAAAAAAAATATTAGCACTCTTGAGTGTGTTAGAGATAATTTAGTTGCCACTTACCTAGGTCTACTCCTCACATTGAAAAAAATCACTCCTAACTTTTGGTATGATGTTGTGGAGAGAATTTAGAAAAAAATTAGCTAGTTGAAAAGGAAAACTATTCAATCACTTGATAGAAAGTTTCAAGTATTAAAATATTATTTAAAAATTATCCTATTTTATTACTTGTTTTTATTTAAAATTAATAAATCTATAGTCGAGAAAATAAAACAAATTTATAAGTTCTCATTGATGAGAATGGAGGAAAAATAAGGCTTTCCCTTGTTAGTTAAGAGACTATTTGTAAAACTATAGGAAATGGGTGATTGGGTCTAAGGAATATACATAAATTTAATAAAGATCTTCTTGCTAAAGTTGGATGGAGCTTAGCCAAGGAAAATAATGATTGTATTTTTGTTATAAAGGCTAAATATTCCCTTGTTACTTGGGAGATTATTTGTAAGACTATAGAGAATGGGGGCTTGGGTCTAAGGAATATACATGAATTCAACAAATCTCTTCTTGCTAAGTTGGATGGAGCCTAGTCAAGGACAAAAATGTTTGGATCTCTATTATAAAGGATAAATACTTTCATAATAGATATATCACTCAGCTTTTGAACTCTCAAAAATTTCCCAATGGTGTTGCCACAATAGTGTGTCCCAATTATAGGCATCCTATATTTTTCGTGAAATCACATATTTTTAAGAAAGTTAAATGATTTAATCCTTGAGGGGTTCCATATAAATGATTTTAATTGAAGAGGGTTAGATAAAACCCCCTTGGATAGAAACTCCCTAGTGTTAAATAAAACTCTCAATGGAGTCTCCTTCAAGCATATCAAAATGCTAACAAAAAAACCACTTTTGCTTCACCTTTTGGTAGATCAAATGAAGTCATTTAGAAATTCTATTATGTAAGTATGTAGCTTTAATTATAAGATTTCCAAAATGTATAATTTTGAATATATATATTTTTAATTATTTTTAATAAAAAGGGGTAAAAACTTTATTGAACCTCATAATAGAGCATTACA